>LR990973.1:1251158-2502316 GCA_905163465.1 Craniophora ligustri
TGCTACATTATAGGGGTTGGTGGTAAAAAAGTGAAAATTTTGGGTTAAAGTATTTTTATTGGCTAATCATAAAAAAATATATGATTACGGATTTTCCTACTGCTTCTCCTATTTCAATCCTCCTTATTCCTATTTTTAGTAGGCTGGAAAAATATTTCTATATTCCTCTGCCTACCTCTCCGCGACAGTAGCGTGATTATATGGTATGTGTGGAGAAAAAAATACATTCTTCCGCGCCTGACACTGTCGCAAATCAAATTTTTACACAAGTTGCAAATAATAAAAATAATACAGCTCTTATGAAACACCTTCACTCAGAAATGAAGCAATGTTTGAACATTGTAGGTACATTCTCAAAAAACATCAAAGACTTCCTTTTTAGTTGCTTTTTCGTTACTTCTGTAACTGATTTACTGTTGCGACGCGCGCCATTAATAACTTCAGCGTGTAAAATGTGTAATATGTGGCATATGCGTCAATGTCTGTATTCTTAGCTTGCTTTACCACCAATGTTGTTGGAGTACTACTGTTTTTGTAAAATTTACCAGAATCAGAAAAATTGAAAAGCTATTTGATCGGCAAATGATTTTAGTCCGTTACAGATATATACATTAAATTCAAATATACATGCGTTATGTATCTGAAACTAATTATAGGAGGATTTTTACATATTGAAAATTTCAATTAATTCATCATCAACATATTATTGGTCCACTGTTGGGCACGGGTCTCCCCTTATTTGAGAGGGATTATAGGCTATATGCCCCCACGCTATCCTTCTGCGGGTTGGCAGACTTCACATGACATCGAGAAAATCTCTCAAGCATGCAAGTTTCCGCACGATATTTTCCTTCACTGTACGAGCATGCGATAAATACGCACATAACTTCCGAAAAGTCAGTGTGTTTGAACTCGAGACCTTTAACATCTCGTCACTGGTCACGCCACTAGGCTACCACAGCTCTCTGTTAAATATTACAATAAATCAGGTATCTTTAATTTCAACTTACATAAATATACAAAACAAAACACACAAAACATGACAACATACAAATAATGTATGTTGTCATGATTGGGTAATGTATAGCATTGTATTGTCAGTACAATACAAAGATAGCTCTAAGATTAGAAAACGCTGTTGTAAAAAGTCCGGATCTGTTAAAAAAAAGCTTCAATAATCCAAGTTTAAGTCAACACTTACATAGATTGTCAGCCAAAACGGCGGTAGACAATTTTCACCCTTCCTTTAATCCGCTTAAGGTCCAAAAAATGTAGTAAAACTTCAAATTACATTTATCTATCTACTTATCCAAAAAGTTCACAGTGATTTTGGCCTCGTGTGTGAGTATTAGGTAAAATTGTAACATGATCCCTATGTAAATATGGTAGTGCAACTGATTATGTCAATATGTAACGAGTTGCGGGTGTGTGCAGCGCTGTACCAAACTTGAATATTGTTGGTAAACCTTTCCAAAGACTAGATAGAAATCAGACTAGATAATTAAACATCTAGTAATATTTTTCTGTTTTAGTAGGTTTGAGATTAAATTTGTCTTTTTACTTCAATGGATTGCAGTCAGCTGTTTGTTTATTTTATTTCTCTTGTCTTTTCTTATTCTTAAACTGTCTCGTTGCTCATAAGTGCGACTGCTGAGCACGAAGTCTAGGGTTTGATTCCTAGGTCTAGCTAAGTCGTATTTGGTGTTTCTATGAAATTCTCAGAAGCAGCTCGGAGTTTGGATTCGTGCCCGGTTGATAGCAATAGGCTCGCCCCCTATTAAATAAGATCTAAAAAACATACCGGAGAATAATGTAGGTGTACATTATTACACCTCTGTCTTACTAAAAGAGACAGACTTGATGGTATGTTATGGTATGTTCTTACTGTAAATTACTTTAATATCTTTCAGTAGAGTGTCCGTTGTACATGGAACAAGATTTATTTTCTAAGTAATTACAACACCTTTGTATAAATACCTATATTTTATACATAATATGGACCAACTAGCTTATTGCCTACAGATCTCCCCACAATGTACAACATGTCCTATACCTGGCATCACTAAAACTCTCCCTATTTCACAAGCGCTTTAGCGTACCTACAATCCTTTTCTCCCAAACTTTGGTTGGCACATCTGCATAATATTCACTTGATCTACGTGAGCACACCGTTAACGTAAGAGGATTACGGTGCTCCACCGCGAACTAAGTCGGGCTAACGCAAAATTATTTAATAAATATTTACTGAGCGTAAGGGAGTTTCAAAAGAGAATTTAAAGAGGTAATCAGATCATCTGCCAATAGACTATTGATGGGATTTCGGAGTACCTTTAAGTGTTCGTCGCTTGATAAAAAGGTTGGTATTTTGGTGCGTGTATAAATAGGATAAAGGGAGACGCGCTTAATCGTATTTCAACAGATACTTCCGTCATTGTAAATGGAGCTTTGACAAGCCTTAAATTTCAGAATACTTTTAAGCCTGTTTTGTTTTATTTTCCCCGTAACCTGTGATAGCTTAGTGGGGTGTGCTTGTAGTAGTAGTCGACTGTGAAGTCAAAAGTTCTAAATTTGGTCGCAAGCCACGTTTCGTCAGGCAGTTGTGGTTAACAAAAATCAAATCTGACGCTGCGATAGCCTATGGGTGTATGAAGGTGGACAGTTAAGTCAAAGGTCCGTTTAAGGTAGAGTTCAATCTCAACGCACCACAGAATTTTCGAAGTAACGTTATAAAAAACATTGTGAAACCTGCATTCGTCAGAGAATCTGTAGGTGACATGTGAAGTCTGCTAAAACGCAGTAGGTTAACGTGGTTGACTATAGCCTAATCTCTCGCAAATGAGAGAAGACCCGTGCCCAACAGTGGCACAATAATTAGGATGATGATGATGATGATGAAATGACCCGCCTGCAGACCAATACTGGATACACAGGTGTCATTTATGTACAGTACTTGTATTTTATTAAGCTTTATTATTCATTAACTACCTCTGTTATTAACTCAAACATTTCTCTCTGCTTTTAAAATTAGCGAGTATGTATTCGCGGTTCGCAATAGGTGTGGTAACACTGGGAATCAATTCACACGCAGACAACGCGCCGCATTACTCATTGAACGAGCGTGGTTGAAAGGACTGGGTTGCTAGGTTTGGAATTAAATCTCCTTGTTATTCATTTATTATTGTTTTAGGTTTAAAACATTCATATAGTACATATGTACATGCAGTTCAATTGTTTCTTTTTGTCCACTCACAACACATTCAATCCGAATTATTATTCATGAGTTCATCACGCAATAATGAAAAATTACTCTTAACGGATTTTATGGTAATATAATATTTATATGGGTATTTCAAATCCCTTAAAGCATCCATGGACGTAACAGGGTGGAACTGGTACTTTCAACTACTATGAATATATGGCGCTCAAAAGCGTAATGATAGTTTTATTTCATTGTTTGTTTTAATAGTACGTTTTGTTTCATGTTAGTTATATGTAATTTTTATTTGTGTTGTGCATCGTTTTATATAAATATTTTTTTATAAAATCTATAATAATATCCGCAGACGAGAATGCCAATTACGTAAAGTACTCATTAAAATACTTTTAATTTGATATTTCCAAATACAATCTTCAATTAAAACATATTTTTTTTGTAATAAATTATTATCACTTTCAGGATAAATTTGACGTTACCTATCAAGAACATTCGTAGACACATGTAACATTCCATCGCTTAGGTTGTTTTTTTTTTATGGTGATAAGGGGGCAAACGAGCAGGCGGCTCACCTGATGGTAAGTGATGACCGCCGCCCATAGACATTTGCAAGACCAGAGGCTTGCAAATGCGTTGCCAAACCCCTTAGAAACCGTTTATGTTTCTTAAAATAGGGGGTTACTGAATTGACAGCAAACGGAATTCCCATGCTGTCAGAATAGTCACTCCCCCAATGAGCTCTGGTAACCTTACTCACTCGCAGAAAGACAACTATTGTTGATTCACTGCGGTCTTCTGTAAGGCGGAGGTACTTCCCCAGTTGGGCAGCTCAATTTGAGCGAGAAATCTCGCTATGCCCTTCCTCCTACAAATGGTATTTAGAATCCAATATAATGATATATATACGGGACGGAACACAAGTATTTAGAAAAATGCTGAACACAAAGTCATTATCAGTTATATCCTAAAGCAGTCTAGATAAAATAAAAAGAATAATTCGTTCCATAAACACTTATTAACTTACACAAAAAATAATCTCCCTATTTTCCGGGAAAATGTGGACTCGCAACACAGCACAGCAGTTTGTGGTAACATTTTTATTTTTTCCGTCGTTTGTACATTTACGGCGGCATGTCGTTGTGAATTCAACGCGTTTTATATACGTTTAAATTAAACCTCATATACATACATAGCTGGGGAGTTATGTTCTATGTACATGGTAACATTTGCTAGCTATCTTTTTATAACTGCTTCATGAAAAACTTGGCTTTTTATACTAAAAATGCAGCATTTTTTTGTAGATATATTGAAGTAAACTTGGGTGTGTGGTTTTATCGTGGCATATTGTTTTTATTTTATCCCGATGATTTGCCTGCCTCATTGTTCTCTGGTCGTGAGTACGACTTTTGAGCAAAATGTCTTAGGTTCGATTCCGAGGTCGTGTAAAGCGTTTTTGATATATTCTATGAAATTATTAGTAGGTAGCTACTAAGAGTTTGAATTTGTACTCGTTTGAGGCTCTTATATCCTACTATTACATGGAATTTAAATCATACCAGCAATATATTCGCGTACAATAGTAGGTACACAAAATACAAAATAATCTGAATATATTACTATAATTAAAATCCTAAAATATTAATAGCGTGAACACCATTGTTTTCACGAAACAATTAGTTACAAATGTAGAGTCAGCAAAATAATTGTATTTATACTCAGCAAATAGGTAAAAAAGTGTAAAAAGTTCGCGTGACGTCGACGTTACTATAAATAATAAATGTAACTTCACAAGCAAACGCACCATTCCGACATGTTAAAATGTCAAATTTTAAATTAGCTGAAAAATACTGCTGCTGGCCGTACACGGCTTGCTAAATAAATATCCTGGCTGTTATATTTTTTATCTGATTACGAAAAAGGTTTTATTGTCCGTGGAAAACCTATTTTCGATCACGTGTTGAAGTTGCCAGTATTTGAATAATGGCTCCATTACTGAGTATTTTACAGTCAGACAGAAAAAAAATTGTAAGCTGAGGCGGTTATATACACAAGGACATATTTACAACGTTATAAATCTAACTATATAGCAATAAGCGGACGAATCCGGTGAAATGTGGGTGTACATTAGTACACCTCTGCCTTGCCCTTTGCGGATGACAGGCGTGATGATACCATCACGGTATGTAAATCTAAAAAAGCTTTGGTAGCCTAGTTGTGTGACCAGTGGACTGAGATGTCAAAGATCTCGAGTTCAAACCCGAGCAAGCACCACTGACTTTTTGGAAGTTATGTGCGTATTTATCGCATGCTCAAACGGTGAAGGAAAATATCGTGAGGAAACCTGCATGCTTGAGAGATTTTCTCGATGGCATGTGAAGTTTGCCAACCCGCAGGAGGCTAGCGTGGTGGACTATAGCCTAATCGCTTTCCAAATGACAGGAGACTCTTGCCCAGCAGTGGGACAATAATGGGTTGATGATGATTTAAATCTCACTATGTTATAAGGTCGTAACCCCTATCGGAGCTATTTTTCTGCCGACACCGGGCACACCATAAGCGCAGTAATACGCGGTCATTATACAGCAATTTGCCGAAGCTAATAGGACCAATTACGTGCAATGTTCACGTCAAGTGTTTTTCTATTACTTTGTAAACAGAAAATAGCGACAATAGATATACATATACTTAAATACAATATTTTGCAAGAAAAATATGCAGGTAAATCAGATCGGATATCGCGGCGTAATCGGCGTACATAATAATATGTACATATAGTACGAGATCCCTTGAAGAACAACCTTCACCGAGCTGGTTAATCGATGAAAAGTATTTTATATCAAATTAAATATATTAATAAATATAATGGACGTGGGTTGTATAAAAAAATTGAAGGTCGTTCTTGAGATTTTTGAGATTGCGAACCTCCTCCTTATGGTTGAAAATATGACATGTACGCCATCGTCTTCATCAGTCTACAGTTGGCTTTTTTCAGGACTCAGGTACTTCCGCTTATGGGGCGTCTAGTTGAAGGGAAGTACGTCATAATTAGGTATCCTCTTATTTGATAAGGATTAGAAGTCAATGCCAACCCGCAGTAGGCTAGCGTGGTGGACTATAGCCTAATCCCTCTCAAAAATGAGAGGAGACATGTGCCCAGCAGTTGGACAATAATGGGTTGATGATGATAATGATGATGAAATACTATTCTAGGCTATTTCAGCGTGAGGTTTGATTTTTTGTTAACAATTAAATATTATGCACCCACAATCTGCCTGGCGAAAAGTTACTAGTATGACAACTGTGGGTTAAATTGCTATTGTAAAAATGTAGGCGTTTGGTTCAAATAATTTTTTCAAACAATTCTATTCATGGTATTATTTGAAATTAAATACCTATACTTATACACAAACTGCCTCGTTGGTCTAGTGGTCGTACAGTGCGACTGCCGAGAAACGATCCCCAGGGTTCAATTCCCAGGTCAAGCTAAGTGATATTGGGTTTTTCTGTGAAATTCTCAGTAACAGCTCGGAGTTTGCATTCGTACCCGGATAATGGCAATAGACTCGCTCCCTATTACATGGGACCTAAAACAAAGTCATGGATGTAAATATGTATGTATGTATATACAAAAAAAATATGTAATGTAGTATATCAACCTTTTAGTATTCGTAACACAAGCCTCGTTGCTTCCCACGAAACTAGACGGTGCTGTGTTATAATATCCAGATATATTTATTTATTATATAAGGAGGCAGGTCTAGAACTAAAATTTGGTAAAATATGAATGAAAATACATCTATCGATAATCGGAATCAAATGCGAGTATAACTGACAAAAACATATTAAGCAGATTGCTTGCGCTGCAACGCTTAGTAATTTAAAAACGTAGCGTCTTTTAGATTGCGGGCTGGTACCGTCAGCAAATATATACGACTTACTATCGGCTACTCACCGCCGCCGTGGATTTGTCAGACTGCAGCCGGCGAGCGTTGCGACGTGCTCGGCGGTGTAGCGTCAGCAAAAATGGCGTAGGCAAATTAGAAAATAAATTGTGACAGGACTTTTCGGAAAGTGTTATTTCTGTAAATTAGTATTAGACCATTATATTTTGAAGGAATATAATAAACCGCGCATCAAAAATACTGATTGAGCGACAAAATTACTGATTGAGCAGCAAAATACAGATATCGGTTAGGTTAGGTTAGAACTGTGACCACACAATGCGTTGTGTGGTCACAGTGAGCCGAGCGAGCGAAGCGAGCGGTGCCGCGGGAGCGGCCGGCGAACGCCAGAACCAAATCTGAATACCAAGAAAGTGTACATAAGTAATAACAATACTTTTAATGAACATATTTTGGTGCACATTCAGTATATTTGGTGGAACACAGGCAAAATTAGGTAAATGAAATGGGAATAAATTGAAGTACTTTTAAATACCATCCTATTTTTAATGGGTCTACAATATTTTTACGAAGGCCTTTGTTTACAGTGACAACATCTAAGTACCAAAATATATAAGTTTGACTTGAAAGTCAAAACTTAAACATTAACTAAAGTCAACATATGAAATAACTTCGATACAAAAGTAAATGCTGTTGTAATATTGAGTAGCTTATTTTCTCATAGTCATTTTTAAACCTTCGCAATACCAGTTAACTTTTTTTTAAATATTAAATTTATACATTTAATATTTTTTAAAAGATAAAAAAAGAAATTGCTCAAAGTTTCTTATACAACATAATGTAATGCTGTTTTTTTTCTGAAACGGCTCTTACAAATTAGTACCTACATATTTTAGTATTAGCTGGTTGTCGCTGCGGACCTTACAGCCGGTAGTCGATCCCCTCGCTCAGGAAATTGAGTGAATGTTTTTCAATTTAATCGCATCTGCTCTGATACTTCGGCGGGACAGTCTCTCTGTTTCCCAAACACACTCTACGTGTCCTGACTCTCACAACACGACTTTTTGGACTTAATAACTTTACGGGTTTATACTCTATAACTGTATAATATCTACAGACCCTATTGCGAGCGTATTATATCGATTCCACTACTTGCCATATATTCATCTAATTCATACAGTCCTAATTTCCATAAGAAAACCATATCCACATTATTGTTGTAGTTTTTTTTAAATAATGAGTGTAACGTATGACCAACACATAATCTTAAATAAATTTAATAATGAAAATTAAATATCTACTTAGTTACCAATGGTTGTAAACAGGAGTCATGAGTTGAAGCTGAAAACCAGCGTTGGGCAACCCCCTAGGGGGGCCTAAGCATAAGCCGACGCTTCAACCTTTTGCTTTCGGCATTATAGTTGCTTTGTAAGTACCTAATTACTACAATGATGATGTAATATTGAAAACAATAGACTACTATTCTATTCCATTGTATTATGTTTATGTAACTAGTTAAATTAAAAAATCTACGGTATAACCATAGAGAATGGTAGAGGAAAGATGTTTAGCCCCTTGATAAGGTATTGCGATGGCTTCTTTAAACCGTTATAGGTTAACAAGCCATCGTATATAGAAGGTAAAATTTCAGGAAAATACAGTACGTATGGAAGACTTGGACGCAGCTTTGTGGACCAAGTGGAGGAGAGAGTGGAGATCAAGTCGTGTCAAGAGACTGGAAATTATCCGAAACATCGGAATTTATTTAATGTCCGGCGATTTTTTTAACTGGAATGTTTTGAAACCTTCAACATGCCGCCTGCTCGTTTACCCCATATCGCAATAATAAAAAAAAAGATTACCCGATACTACTTAAAGAAACTTCTAGAAGTAAACGCGGGGTGTTTGTATGCGATTTAATTATTAACAGCTATGTTAAGATAATAACGAGGAGCAAGCGGCTTATCCCAAAGATTTTCTCGTTGAAAACTTAAGTACACTGCTAACATAATAAACGGATTTCTTAAGTGTATGTTGTTTTACATAACTTCACGCCTGTCACTCCGAAGGGTTAGGTAGAGGTGTAAACACTAAAATCTATAATAATATTATAAAGCTGAACAGTTTGTTTGTGTAGAATCTTAGAACGAATAAAATACAATTTATACCAGTCAAGAGTATTCGCCGACTGGTTTGGCCCACTGGCCGATATACAATTGCATTATAAATGTACCTCCTACCTTCGTATCATCATATCAACCGTTAGACGTCCACTGCTGGAAATAGGTCTCCACCAAGGATCGCCACGACGACCGGTCCTGCCACCCGCATCCAGCGGATTTCAGCGACCTTAACCAGGTCGTCAGTCCACCTTTCCGGGGGCCTACCCACGCTGCGTCTTCCAGTACGTGGTCACCACTCGAGAACCTTCAAGCCCCATCGGCCGTCCGTTCTTCGAGCGATGTGCCCTGCCCACTGCCACTTGAGTTTGGCGATTCTTCGTATATCTTAATATTAATAATTATTAACGATATACCTACATACATTACAGTTTCAACGCGCTAATCTCAGGATCTACTGATTGGAGTTGATGAAATTCTTTTTGTATTGGATGGTCCATTTATCGGTGAAGGTTATTAAGCTACGACTAATTAGAGCGGAGGATAAATGAAAAATGTTGCAAAAACGAGAAAAAATATATTAAATGTACACAAAACGAACAGGAGCGGTCCACTCTCTCTCTCTCTCTCTCTCTGTATCTCTCTCCCCCTCTCTCTCTCTCCCTCTCTCTCTCTCTCTCTCTCTCTCTCAGGTGACGCAGACGAAGTTGCGCAGGTCTAGTAATGTAATAAGTAAAGTGTAATGTGTGAGCACACCCATTTTTTGTCAGTATGTTTTTTATCCCATTTAAGCCCCCTGCCCCCTAGGCAAATAAATGGCTTGTTTATTGCCATCAACCGGGCAAGAATCCAAACTCCGACCTGCTACTGAGAATTTCATAGAAACCCCCAATAAAACTGCTCGGGCACTAACGACCACGGGACCAATGAGACAGTTTCAACGATTCATAAATTGATAACAGAGAATTTCATGTGAAGTGAATTCAGATGTCCGATGGAACTCAAGACTCAAATCACTGCTTTTCACTTTAATTCATGAAAAAAATACGAGGACATACTACTTATAGTTTCAGATACCTAATGTGCTTGTACGCCAAACAATACATCGAGAGGAAGGCAGTACCTCGATCAATTGACCGCGGTATCGGCCGGGCCGCGGCGTTCCGAGGGACATTTAATTTACTTCGCACGCAAGCTGACAAGGTACAGGTGTCCAGACCGACTGGTTAAAGGAAACGACAGTTTATTTTAGACTATTTATTGCTAAGTCACTTGCCTTTATCTGTGCTTTAACTGTTTGTTGGAGTACCCTCACTATCTCCTAAGAAATTCCCCGAGATAGAGGTGTTTAAAAAAGAAATAAACAAATTCGACATGTGTTTCTGTCTCATAGTATTAAAAATTACAAGATGGAATTTGATTAATTGATTATTATTGTTAATTTATTTATTTTGCCGAAAAGGTTTTCAAGGTACACTCAGCCAACCTATTCGATGGTATGAAAGAGTTTAAGATAGGAATATTAAGACTGAGCGGAGGTTGAAGGAACATACTTATTATAGTTTATCTCATCATACCTACAGAAGATTCCACAGGGATTATTAAAACCCAAAAAATATGGCTATGTCACAAGATATGGTAGCGTATGACCACTAAAACATCAGGTCAAATGATAAACTTTATACTTACCTAAGCATTAGGTATTAGGAGTATTTTTTTATAATGAGAGAATAAATTATACATAGTGATTAATATATTTTATCCCACAAAATACTATTCTACATTACGTTACTAGTTACATTGCCGAACCTAATTCTAACAGTAAAAAAGAACAATTAGTTAGATTGGTAAACGCGCTAAGTTATCAATATCTAAAGCGTTATTTCTTCTGTTCCAAAAAAACTGTACGAGTTTCCCATTTTCGTAATGTCAGGTCCATTTGACGTATAATGTTTATCAGTATACATACATTTATATAAACGTAGAGCCAATAATGGAAGATAGTTATCTATTAGTATGTTCTATAAATATTGTATGAGTATTGAATTTAGTTTTGAATATATAAGCTGTTTGCAGCGTTAAAAACTTTAAATGAAATAAATTGTCGGACTTCACACGCCATTAAGAAAATCTCCCGTGCATGCAAGTTTTTTCACGATGTTTACCTTCACCATTTGAGCATGTGATAAATATGCACATAATTTTGAAAAATCAGCAGTGTATTGGGATTGAATTTGAGACCCTATAAATTGCATTTAATAAAGGCATTGCCTACTGCGGGTTGGCAGACTTCACATATCTACCATCGAGAATTTTCTCAAGGTTTCCTCACGATGTTTTCCTTCACCGTTTGAGCATGTGATAAATACGCACATAATTTCCGAAAAGTCAGTGGTGCGTGCCTTGCGTTCGAAGTCGTGACCTCTGACATCACAGTCCACTGGCCACACCGCTAGGCTACTACAGCTCTGTCACTGTCATGCACTATTATATGTACCCATATATATATTACCATAATATTATTTAATACCATATCTATCTCCCAAAACGAATATCAAACGGGTTCTAAACTTGGTAGATACATTATATTATGTTGAATGCCTGTAACATAATCCGATGCCGCCGGCTCCCAATTACCGCCAGTAATGGCACATAATTTAGCTAAACGTGCGATCGCGATAATTGATACTGTTGCTAATGCAGCTTTCAGTATATAACGAGTGATTAGATCCTGTGTCTTCATGGTGTAGTGGCTATAATAGTAATTACAGGGTTAGATGGATCTAGCCTTCATTATAGTCAGATATATTTATTTCTTACCAATAAAAACAATGTACAAAAACTAACCTCATGTACAAATCCCAGCAATCCTGTGATGTGCCCACTAAAATAAACAATCACTTGAAAACACTTTTTTTAATATTTATGTGGTAGTTTGAGGTAGATTCGCACTGCCATCCGTACTAGTAAAAACTGTATCACGGTAGGTCAGTCTTCCTCGATCACAAACACTCACATCCTTAGATAATAAGGTAAACACTATTTACACATGATCGCTACACATCTATACACATATTTTATACATATTTTAGACACAGTAAGTACTACAGTACAAAATAACAATAAGACGCGTAGGCGTACACAACTTAATAAAGCAGGTATTATTAACTTATGCTGACAATAATTATTGCGGGTAATTCTAAAATTTTATGTGTATATGCAGAACTTTCAGACAATATAATTATTTTCTTTAGGTATAATTGTTATGTGATTATGACATCATGAAAGGTTTGTTTTGTTTTATGCAGATGTAATTATTATGATATCTTTCGCATTTTTTATTATTGACAGATACTTTATCGCGTATGAATGCTTTACAATGATTAGTCAATGTATAGAAAAAAAAATACTGTATTACCGTAACTTTACAATAATTTAAGATCATTTTTTCAATTTAGATGTGGCTGATTATTATCGGTATTTTACATGGACCCTGCCATCGGATCATTTGACTCATATAACTTGGCATTGCATATTTCTGACAATAAATAAAAGACTGAACTGTTATCTCAGGTGTTTGTATGAAAACCAAGATTGATATCATACCGTTCTCTATACGATTCTGAAATCAATTTCCAATAACTAGGGATGGTCACCCGTTCATACACAGAGGATAGAAACACGGAATTAAACCTTACGCCAATTAGTCAGCCAGAAAATCTTCTCTAGATGGTGCGTTTGGACGGTTTCCCTCCATCATTTGAACTAACAACATATCTGCTTATTATACAGGCTCATTTCCGAAATAAAAGCTGTAAAATCACCATAAATAACTGCGAAAATCATTCCAAAAAAACACACTTGATGCGTCAAATTTCCCGTTTTAAATGAAAAACGTTTTAAAAGTAAATCAAAGGGAAATCTTGGTGAAGTACAAAAATGATCGTTTAGCGTCCGAATGTGTTATCAATTTGAAACTAATGGTCCAATTTGGATTGTGCCGATAATAAAATTCATCACGAAAAGCTTCCAGGGCAAAAATTAATATTCCAATGATGTAACGCCCAGTGTTTGTTGAGGCACAAGCTGTGAGAGAAAGTACGAGTATATTATACAGGCCACTGGGCGACATACTGATCTCATACACTTCTGCGAATATTAGACATTGAAATAATTATAATTACTTTTTACGTATAATAAAATGTATAATAATTTCTAACTTGCAACCTTACCGCACCTTTTGTTACGGATGGTTGATATAAAACAGTTTTTTGTGGTAAATATATACATATTTTCCATGACATGACATGGTAGAAATATTTATTTATTGTCATCAGGACCGAAGCGAATGGTATGCACGGAAAGAGGTCTATACCCAGCAGTGGGCTCAGAAAGGCTGTGGATGATGAATAATATGTCATCATAGTCATCAGATGATGATGACATATTTTCCCCTGCGAGAGATGGAACCTGGGACCCTTTCCAATGAAGGTGTCCTCAATTAAAGCCTATTCGATTCTAGAGTGCAGAATTGGAGCGTTTTTCTCTAAGGCCAATTATCGCTACCGCTTATAAGCTGCGTTCTGGCGACCTCGGCCGGCAACGATGAATTACTGCAAATTAAAATTGTTTAATGAATCAACTTTATTGCTCCAAAAGATTTGTTTTTGGTTAATGAAGACGCGTACTTTCTTTTTCCATATAGATCTGGCAATTAAATTAAAAAATGGCCTATTTTGTTTATTTATTGTTTTTTTTGGTCCTTATGCCACTTGCAAATAGGACCAATAATTGAGACAATCCATTTAGACTGGATTTTAGGCCAATTTAATGAAACTGCTTAAGTTTGCACCCATTATTCTTTTAAAGCTATTGCTCAGGCCTATCTCCAGTGGTGGGATAAACTAGAAAGTGTTGAAAGTTGACTATTAGTCATATCCATTTCCAGTGCCTCAATTAGCAGCCTCACTTGCAATTGCAAGAACAGCTTTTTCAGTTCTGAAAATAGAATACCGAGCATCAATTACCAGTGTTACTAAAGAAGTGGGCCAGTCAATGACATTAGGAAAGCCATCTGCGTACTAATACAATTGAGTCCTATCCGATCCCTTTCTGTGTAATTTCATAGCAATGACGTAATTCAAGGTTGAATCACCGCTGGAACCCGTCCCAAGAATATAAGCTGAGGTTGTTCGTAACCCGGTTACTGCACTATAAGAACAATACATTACAATTAGGCTTTTCAAGTTCTGAGTACCGTTAACGATAGGTTTTTTGTGACAACCGACTTTACATGCTCTACAAAGTACGGATGGACCTCAATAAGTTGACTTATTGAAGTCATCCATACGCTGACGTCGGTAGAAGTAGCTTAATCTTACTGATCAATTAATCAGCATGGGTATTACTTAGCTACAAGCTCTTCATTCTTCTCCCTTGTTCCCGATAATATCCAAACGAAAACAAACATTATAACATAAATCGGTGGTTACCGAAACTTCTAGGTAGTTATTCAGATTCGACGGTAGATTATGTTCGGGACAGCGTTACTTATCGTCAAATTATACGCGATAGCCCGTAATGTATGTCCGAGCGCCGCGATATATGGCAACTGTATGTAAATGTACAGTCGAGGCCGACGGTGTTCGAGATACGCCCGAATTTGGGCAGCTTGGCCCGAAATTGGGAGTAGATGTAACTACCTAATCGGTAATGGCATGTTCTAAAGTAAGCTCGAAATGCGACGTCTGCTCGATCATAGTTTTGAGTCACGCTTATTTTATAGATTTATTTGACTCAAATTATACCCGACGTACATACTACTTTAATTATTACGAGTATTATTGGGTGCTGTGATACCTTAGTGGTTGAGTGACCAGTGGACTGTGAATTTATAAGTCTAGTATTCAATCCCAGGGCTTTTAAAGTTTTCGTAGTTCCGTGCAGGGATTTTTTTGATGTCGTATAAAGTCTGCCAACAAATCAAACAAATCGCTCTCAAATGAGAGGAGACCTTTGGAGATCATAAACCAAAGTTACTGTAAATTTGGAATAAGGAATTAAAAATTCCAGCTTTTAAACTATTTCTACACGACTGTACCTGACTGTAGGATAATGGGCGAAGAAATAAAAATGTAAGGAACGCTAGGTGCTAACACTAGTTAAATCATGCGCAGACACAATTTATGTAAGCACGTTACTTCGCGCTTTTACCGGATAGTTCGCGTATAAGCCGGTCAACATGGATAATGTATGGCGTCATGCATCTTCTGTGGTTTTTTTTTAAACAGGCAAGCTTCCAAATGTTTTACAGGTGTATTTGGACGTAGAGAATATTAAAATAATATGTTAGTTTATGTGCATTCATCCTTTTGTAAAATTAAGGTTTATTTATGTGAGAATAATAGTAATCTTATTTTAGTTGCGTAATATCCTTATCCTTATAAGCTGTGGTAGCCTAGCGGTGTGACCAGTGGACTAAGATGTCGGAGGTCTCGAGTTCGAACCCAAGGCACGCACCACTGACTTTTTCTGAAGTTATGTGCGTATTTATCACATGCTCAAACGGTGAAGGAAAACATCGTAAGGAAACCTCCATGCTTGAGAGAATTTCTCGATGGCATGTGAAGTCTGCCAACCCGCAGTAGGCTAGCGTGGTGGACTATAGCCTAATCCCTCTCAATTGAGAGGAGACCCGTGCCCAGCAGTGGGACGTTAATGGGTTGATGATGATGATGATGATGAATATCCTTATCGACCTTTCTACGGCTCGAGGAAGCGATGAAGAGTATCAGACTTCATTCAAAGGGACTTCATTCTATTCATTCCTAATTCTCTTCACAAGGAACTCCAGATCTATCGTTGGAAACATTGGACCTTTTTGTATATCACTAGGGTGACAAACAAGCCCGTTTTATGCTAAGCAGTTGTATGTAGCCTATGCACGTTTGCATCACCAGAGGTGTCGCTCACGCGTCGCCGTAAAATCTATTTTAGGTTTCTTAAAATAAGGATTATTATACAGACAGCAAAGGAAATTCTCATGCTGTCAGAATAGTCACTCCTCTAACGAGCTCGGAAAACTTACGCACTCGCAGAAACATGACTATTGTTGATTTACCTACTGCATTCTATTCGCATACATATAACCACGGCCCCAATGAGCTTTGGTCTAGTTAGTGGACCGTGGCTACTAGGCCTACTGGGGTCATTGTCTGATCAGGGGGCGGACTCCCCTAATCACAGTTACCCGCAAACCACATATAATATTAAGTAACTCTACCGGATAATATGATAAGTATATATTTATTAGACCTCTGTCTATCCCTTCAGGGATAAATTTGTGATGGCACGTGTAAATTTTCAATGTCGGCACACATAAAACAAACTCGCCAACCTAAAATACACTCAGTTAATTCCCAAATGAAACAATTATAAGTACAAATTGGTTAATTTACTTTCTGAATATGTCACCGGCTTAATAAAGTAACCCGACCAAATATAATAGGACTGCGATTGCCTATTATACAGACTGTAACACGTGTAATTTTATTTTTGTCGTATTAAATGGGATAATTATGATATGTGCAGACACAAATTGGGGGTTAAGGGTGGGGAGTGAGTGGCGATTGTTTTAAAATATATAGATATATGACTGGTTACAATCGCTAGCAATTTTTTACAGTTAAGTGAAAGAATCCCTAGGAATAATTAAAAAACGAAATTCCCCCTAAAGTATATTTTATGAAATGTGCATTCAAATTTTTTGTGGACCTTATACATGATCTTTTTAAACGTTGATCTGTTTTTCAATAGTTACAGTATTTTCTTACCATTCTTTAAAAATCATCTTTTTGTTTGCATGAAAATTCGCATTTTAGATATTCTTTTAGATGTTTCAACAAAATGTAGCAACATTTTTTTGGCTGGTTCAGTGATTGTGGTTAAGATTTCCCTTACATCATGTAAGACACATATTCAACATACCTATAAATAATACTAAATAACACGATATGATTTTTACAGGATATAATAGCTGCAATGACCTACATGGCACCTAAAACGTACCGGTAATCTACTTTTTGAATACGTTACCAATTGGTGTACACCTCTGCCTAGCCTATGCGGTTTTAGGCGTGATAGTTTGTATGAACAATGACAATATCTATATACTTTACCCTTATAATAACAAAATTGTTTAAGAGGTAGTTGGAGTACGGAGAGAGAGGACAGAAGGACAATTACATAATTAAGTTATACGCTGCACGCTACGACAGTCTACTATGACCAGTTTCAGGGTTGGGTCGCATTAGTAGCGGGTAGGCCATATAGACGGCCTTAAAGAATTGAATTAATTTGTTTCATTGAACTGGTGCCGAGGGAATTTGTACGAATAAAACTGTTTGTCTGTCTGACTAGGTATATCAACATTATATCAGTAAAAAAATACCGTATCTTATATTTTACATTTATTAACCTGATGTTAGTTATTGCATTACAACAAGTCTCGCTGCTCGCTGCCACTGAAGCCCCACCTTTAGACATTTGCAATGCTTGTTAATGTTAATAGGGAATCTGAATTCAACGTGAGATCGCTTTCCGGCTTACTGAATATCCATTTCAAGCACATTACTGTATTTAATGCATCTATAATAATATTAGGTAATGTCTCGAGTTAATAACGGTTGGTGCAATATTAAATGTATGTTTACGGTTTACGTGCTGACATAACTATTTTAGTTTCTTTTTTTTTTTATGGTGATATTTTAAGTTTGCGAATCTTCAGTGTTTCATACACGGCTCAGTGTGAAGTACTGGTTTTTAATCTTAGAAAGAGTCTTTTTTTAAATAGTGTAAATAAATCTAACATTTCGGATCCTTTGCAGCATGATTGATCGCTGACAAATAATGGTATGGTCTTGTTGTTATAATTACTAACAAACAAGGATGGTCTGTCAGTATGGTCAATGTGATGGACGTCATTCATGTTCTATCGACAGGAAAAAGAAGAAGTTACCGTGCATTTTCACCCTACAAGCGATAAAATAAAATAAATAAAAAAGCCTTTATTTGCTACTACAATAAAACTTATCCTACATTTATAGTGTAATATAATTAGTAGTAGTCGCCTCTTCGGCGTAGGCCTCTCCTAAACCTTTCCAAGTATTTCTTTCTCGTGCTTTCTTGTGATAAAATCTTTTAACATAGTTTTATTTCAAAGATTTCATAGAAACGATTGGTAAAAAAAAGGATATCTTAATCTTAATTTTTTTGAAATTTATTTTGGAAAACATAGAACTTTTATTACGTGCATACATTCTACAGAACTCAAACCTGTATAAAATACGCGTATTTACCTTTTAAAACTGAATAACAATCAACAAACAAATACTTTCTGCCCACAACTAAAAAGGTCGGTACACCTCCGGTACAGAAATAATTTCCCCAGATAAACACAGGGTATTGAAGACGAATTTATATTAGTTTGCAAACAATTTACTTCGGGCTTGCACCTCGGAAAAAGTCTAAACAAATCGCGAGACTATCGCGCAGACGCCTTTTGGTGTAGCCGGGTACAAGAATTGGGGATACGTGGATGCAGTACTGAATCTGAATAATTTTATGTCTTCTTTTGTTTAAAATCTTAACGATAACTCAAAGTTTCAGTGAATATGAATAGTATAATAAATCACGCTGACAAACTGATTGTTCATAAAGACTTACGAAGTTCAGAGTTAAATGCCGCGATATAATAAATAAATATGTATTTGGGTTTAGTTGACTTTTTTTTCTGTCGATTGCATTAGACCGCCATTTTGCCTGAGCGCGCTTACCTAGAACAAACCGATTTACCCTTGATTTAGAGTTTTAGACACATCCAGAATATATATATCGGGGAAGACCACACTTAAATCCAGTATCCAGGCTTCTTCAGCTCGTCGTAATAACTCGTCTAACAGGGTTTCGGTGAAAAAATATAGAAGGGACTATATTTTTTTAGTACTCGAGGAATACTGCATTTCAATGAGGCTATCTGCCTGATATATTTTGTCCTGCTCTTCAGATAAAAGTGTTGGAAGTTTAAAGTAAAATAAAATAAGATTTGACCAGTGACGGATTAGCTAAAAAAATGCTTTAATTAAAGTAAATCCAGGACGTGGTGACGTAGGTGACGTAGATCTACATCTTCTTGTGAGTTGTAACTTTAATTTATTTTTTCTTCTCTCTCATGCCTCGAGTGTCCCCGACTCGTGCAGCGTGAGTACCAAACTCCTCCGATACCTGTAGTTGACAGTTTCGTTTCGCTAGAAACTTTTCTTTGTTAACCCGCGTTGCGGCGAAGTTACGTCGTTAGTTCGTCCCAGAGATACGCCGATATTGGCCCCTGTTCCCGCCTTATGTACCCAAACTTATGTAAATGTTGGCTAGCCTTTTAGGTACTGCTATGTAAATTAAGATATTAATAGAATTCCATATAAGTTTGGCCCGTTTCATCTCCTATGTACATACCTACCATCATGCCTGTCGTCCCCGCCGCTTTCAGCTTCTATATACATACCATCACGCCTTTCGTACCCGAAGGGTTAGGTAGAAGCGTACTTATGTATAACAATAAATTATAACGAGCCCAAGACCTCTTGCTCAACAGTCGTACTTACTACCAATAGACCAACCAGGCAGTTTTAGGTACTGCAATGTAAATTAAGATCATATTTTCCTCATTTCAGGTACGAAGATATCTTCAGTTATTTATTATCTTGTAGATCATTATAATCAACTCATTTGCAGGGTATCATCTCAATTATTGGGCAATTAAGGGATTATAGGCTAACTTAGTGCGGGTTGGCAGACTTCATACTCGAGCTATAACGTAATTGTGTGACTAGTAGACAACAGTGAAGTCAACAAGTCACGCACCACTGACTTTTTACGTTATATGCGTATTTATCGCATGCCCAAACGGTCAAAGAAGACATAATGAGGATTTTCTCGACGCCATGCGAAGTATGCCAGCGCAGTGGACTATAACCTAACCTCCTTATCAGACATATAGCCAAATGGAACAGTAAATTGATAGATAGAAAAAAATGCCAACACTATGTATCTGTCTGTGGTCTAGTGGTGTGAGTACCGGACTGCTGATCACGAGGTCGTGGTATCGATTGCCATGGGGCACAAATATTTATAAGAAAATATATATAAAAAAGTATATAAGTATTATATCCATTGTCTAGTACCCATAATACAAGCTCTGCTTAGTTTGGGGCTAGTGCTGTGTAAAATGTTGCAGAATATTTACTTATTTTTATAAAGCTGCTTTATTATATTCTAAAATAATAATATTTCACGTCCAATAAAAACACTAGACTAGTCGCAACTCTTTTAACAATTTACTCGACCGCACTCCATAAAAGGGAGGCGCATTTTTTGTCCTGCACCAAAATGTTTCCCGTATTTTCTATTCAGATTCGAAAAGAGCATCTATGCGGGACAGTGCGAGTGTATTTTTTTATCTTTTTTTCACACTTACGCTAGATTTGGAGCAGTGTGTGGTGCTACTACGGGTGCGATGCAACTCACTCACTTTTGATTCGAAGAATGTTGTCGGAGATGATTTTATTTCGGTCATTCTTCACTTAAGAAAATTATTATCAACATCAAAAACTATAAGAAAATCAAACTACTCTGTTGATTTAGGGTTTGTAAGCGCGACAAATGAGTCAAACGTTCTAGGGTCCATTTTCAGGTTGAGCTAAGTATTATTGGAAATTTCAAAAAAGTTCTCAGTATCAGTTGGGAGTTTGACGACCTGAAAACAAGCAGCAACTGTAGGTGTACATCGGTATTCCGTGTATGTATGAAATATATCTTCGGTCGACACCTAAATGACATACCTACAATTTACAAGGACTTTTAAACATTAAATCCACTGGATTTACGTGTCAATCTTCAATGAATCCTGTGTAGCAGAAAAGAATTGTTTAAACGTGAACCAGGTTTTATAAAGTACATAATTAGTTTTCTAGTGTTCTGTAGAAGCCACGTTAGAAACCCGTGATTTACAACAGCTCGGACCCATGTAACAGGACAGTTAATATATCAATTCATGTGATTAACTATAGTTTGACTAATCGACTACCTTGCTAAGTCAATTATCGAGATTAGACCGGAATTAACTTTGGATTAGTTAAACAAATTTGCACAGCAACTCAATATGCATAATCTCCGCCATTGAATTACGGATTAGTGGTCGAATTGGATAAATATTGAATAATCTCCGGTGACAAAATATAATTAAGTCACTGGTTAGATTAATTGATTTAACAACGTACATACTATCACGCCTCTTACCCCGCAAGGTTGGACTGAGATGTTATTTGACACAAACATAATTTGCGATACATTTTTAGGTCCTATGAAACATTTATGTAGGTCCCTATAACAAGCCTTTTTTTTGTAGGAGGTAGGGCATAGCGAGATTTCTCGCTCAAATTGAGCTGCCCGACTGGGGAAGTACCTCCGCCTTACAGAACACGGCAGTGACTCAACAATAGTTGTCTTTCTGCGGGTGGGTAAGGTTACCAGAGCTCATTGGGGGAGTGACTATTCTGACAGCATGGGAATTCCGTTTGTTGTCAGTTCAGTTACTCCCTATTTTAAGAAACCTGAACGGTTTCTAAGGGGTTTGGAAACGCATTGGCAAACCTCTGGTGTTGCAAATGTCCATGGGCGGCGGTCATCACTTACCATCAGGTGAGCCGCCTGCTCGTTTGCCCCTTATCATACTTAATAACAAATAAAAAAGGCCAATACCATGAACTGGGGTCAAATCCAAACACCAAGCTGCTACTGAAAATTTTACAAAAACAACATAAAATAGTTTGCTCGTTCTTAATATCGAACCTACGGCTACTAGACATAAGTTAGAGAACGAGATGTATGTGTGTAATTTAACCCAACGTTATAGTATTTTTTTTAAATTCTTTTTTATTACACATAATCTAGACAGGCTTGTTATTAAAATATTGAGTTGATATCTACAAAACAACAACGTTAGGAGAATATTAAATAGTGGAATTCAATAAGTTGCTATATAAACGTTATTAAGAGATAGAAATAAACACTTTTGGAACCTGAAAGAGCCGACTAAGTTACAGAGAACGGTCGTTGTATGTTATTTCAAGTGAATACGTGTAGCGTGCAAATATGTAGATATATTTTATCTTTAACAAAGTGCATGAATTCCATTCGAGTAAATGCTTAAAATTTTAATATAAAACGTATGTGTTTCATCAACTAGTGTTGTTAATAGGGAGAAAAATCATCAACCTAATCAAATTAAATAACAAATTTTATACCTTGTTAATTTTATGATAGAGTTTAAAATTCAGTAAAATATCAACATAAACTTGGCTATGTAAACCATGTTGCTATTCTGATTTCTTATACTTAAGAAAATGATACACATTGAAATAAAACTATTTCTTACGGATGCTGTAAAGAATGTGAAACGTCAAAATTGAAAAAAAAAAAAAATTATTTAAATACTTTACACCTATCTTAACAGTGGACCCAATGCGATAGTGCAGCTTAATCATTATTACAAAAATATCAATATACCGCGATAAAATCCGTAAAAACTATTTTTATTTCAACACATTGTAATAAAAACGTATACAAATCCTATTATTTACCTAGTTTTTTGAAGCTGGTCGAAAAAAAATCGTCTAAAAAATGTATCGTCCGTTTTTTTCGCCAATGGTAACGGACACGTCCACTGTTCAGTCGTATTTTATTTATTCTTCAATCATTGATTCCCTTTGTACTGTTTCGAATTTTCAATGGACTTAGCTTTTTTATAGCCTCTGTTTTAATAGGTATTGCCCGGGATATAGGCGGGAATTAAAATAGAAATATTTGGTCAGATAAAGGTAGGTAGGTGTCCACACAAAAATGTAAATAAAAAAGTGGTTTTTCTTTCGTATGGCAATATATAGCGTGACTGAAATTGTGACGCTGCTTTATATACGTTTTTGTTTTTGCTCAACGTGTTTTATGATAATTTTTATGGTTCTGTACCCAAAGGGTAAAAACAGGACCCTATTACTAAGACTTCGCTGTCTGTCCGTCCGTCTGTTTGTCACCAGGTTGTATCTCAATAACCGCGATAGAATTAATATATAAATTATATGTCGAATATATAACGAATATATAAAATATTTCCCATACAACAAACGCGATTACAAACAATAAAGGGCAAAGAAATGCCCTTTATTGCTTGATATCAATAATGGCAACAGGTAGGCACTTGAAATATACATAAAATACTTAATTGTATTCTTACTTCAATAATAAATAATGATAATACGAAAATCTAAATTCTTTGCTTAATTGTGTACGGAATCTTTCGTGTGCGAGTTCGACTCTCACTTGGCCGGTTTTTTTATATATCATCCAGTTTAGTTTTAATTATAATACTATATACATACACAAGTATAATATAACCTAAAGTAGTCGTCAAGTGCTTAGAATAATGACCGCTATTATTAAATATATTTATAACTAAAAGATAAGAAAATCTTTTGAGAAGCAAAGGATAAAAAGGGCACTGAACTCGTAGCCTATTTACTTGCTAAATATATACGTAAACGGACAGACCGATGGTCCATATAAAGTATAAAGCTTTCGAGGTACGGGCCTTTAAAAATATATCTTTATTGGTGGAATGGTTGCAAGCACTCCTGCTAAATATGCAGTCCTGGTATTTCCTATTCAGTACAACAAATATTATTGTTTTCTTATTAGAAAATTCTCAATGGCACTAGGACCACCCCCAATTACATGGGAATAAATATAAAAGGAGAACTGTAGTTAATTAGAAATCTGCCAAACCCTTTGTAAATATAGTCGTGATATATAATTTACATCATCATCTTCCCATTTGCTTTATGCTATGTGATGTAAAGGTTAAGTCCATCTCGCTAGCTTAGTGGGGAATAAGCGTGACTTGGAATTGAACTCGAGACCTTTGGCCCTTTGACTTAACAGTCACAGCTTACTACCATGTTGCCAAATGTATTTGTTGATTTATTTATTTATTCAATATAGTTTAATATCAACAAAAGCACTAGCATAAAATTCCTTGTAAACAATATAATGATCATGGAAGTACTTCCACAATCCTGAGATAGATGGCGAGATTTGTCAATGTGACGGTGGCAGAAAAATAACGGCTGAGCAAGAAGAAAAAAGAAGTGTGACGGTCGTGTTGCTGCTCGCTCTTGGAGTTTATTTTAAAGATTGGAAATTGAGCCATTATTACAGTTATTAAAAAAGCTAATACATGCTATTCTCATGTGTGTTGAGTGTATTTGAGTGCGAGTTGCGGAAGAAACGGGGTAAGTGTTTTGCTTTTATCTGACGAGACGCTTCGGACATAACCGGGCATTCTCCCACACTGCTGACTCATTTGTTATTTTTCTCAGCTTGTGGGAAACGCCCCTTCAACCCGGACATATGTAGGTCTAGGATTTCAAGTCCTATAAATAATAAATTTGCCGGTTCGAGCTACCTCTCATTATATTCGCCAAACTATATGAAAGGTAGACGGTCTAGAGGCGCAATATTGTGACTCCTGCGCCAACACGCGCATGTTCAATCCCCAAATCCGGATTTTCTTTTTGGTTTTTGTTTGTGTTATTTGTATGTTTATGTGAACACGAATTGCCGAGAACAAGACAGTGATTATGTTGTGCATATAGGCTTTAAAATTGTTAATTGTCTGAAACAAATTGTTTGTCATTTAGTTATTTAATTATTTTATACAAAAATATAATTGTGCTTACTGTTCGTCTTCCAATATAGTGTACCGAGAACCCCGATCATTACAACATGTATGTTAGTGCTACGAATTAGGTTAAAGAATGTAGGTTATATACACTTCAGCCACACTTAACCCGCTAATTCCAAACTCCCAATCTAATTTACCAAAATTTTTCTCAGCAGCACCAAAGTACACAATACACAGTATACGGCAGAGTACACATACTGTGTGCTTCAGTACACAGTCCGGTCCAGAGCCGCTAAGTAGCCAGGCACTCAGCGTTCGCAACGCGATCCACCGCTAAGCTCATTTCGCCCGCTTTGGTTTTATAAAACTGGGTAAATTCCGACACAAAATACGTTCATTTAGGATGTTCGGTGCGTACATGGATGTGGCATATTATCGAAGCTCTATTTCATAATAAAATACTTCAATGGGGTGAACTTCAGTCGGTAACAGCTGTGCTGATAAATAAGTACTTACTTTATGTCTTCCAATATGTATGTTTGTAGTCTGGATCTCAAGTCAGTTTGTCTTCTTTCAAAAGTTAATGGCTGGAATAAACAAGCTACCTTTCGTTTGATTTTCAAGTCATACAATTTTATTGCGCGCAGGAAACAAATACGCAATTCATGGGGCAATTTCGAAAATGGTCTCCACTTTTAAGAAGATAAAGTCGATAGAAAAAGTAAACATTGAAGATTAATTCCTGGCATAAATTACTTACTGAAACATATTCTATAAAGTTATACTTTAATAATACATACACATATAATTACAATGCATGAAAATGTGGACGATATTAGCTCTGGACTTTGGTATTGAAAATTTATTTTATCAAAAGTAAAATCTGCCGTATCCAGATATATCATTAATTTTCTTCTTGCATCTTTCACCACCTCCCCCAGAGTCCGCTGGCTGAATGAAATTTCAGTAATTTGGTAAAGCGAATGCTAGGTACGGGTCCCGGGCGGGATTTTCTTACAATCCGCGCTTTGTTTTCAAGTCTATTTGAAGCGGAACGCCCAAAATTAGCTGACCTACCCCACCCCCCACACATTAATACTTTAGATGACGAAAGAAATGAAAATTTGCGGGGCACCAGAGGTCATTGGAATTGGTCATAACATTTTCAAATTATGCGATTGACTTGTGGCTTAGTGTTGTGGCATTAGGGGTGATTATTGTTTGGTTAATGTTGTTATTATGTTTGTTAAGCTTTGAATATTATCTGTTTGCGCAGATTAAGAATGTTGCTATTCCAATGCCCATTCCCCGCCGGCGTCGTTGTGATTATGAGTTGGTGCGATACAAATATTTACATAATTTTCTTATTTCATCAGAGATTTGGTTACAATAAGTTTTTGACACTGTTTTCTAGGTCACTTGGGGATTATTTTGAATACTTATTTATCGTTATTGTATTGTTTTATTTACATTACAAGTCGAGCCTTCGAATGGCATCATTAGAGACGTATTCAAAAGAGAAGTCCGTATATTTTGATAATTTCAGTTACCTATTTATTCTGGAATATTTGCAGAATCGCTCTTTGTCTAAGTTTGCTGTCAGATATTTAGTTAATCAATTAAATTAACGAATCATAATTATAAACGCAGGTACAAAAGTTTTTTAACAGCAATTGTTGTAGTGACTTTGAAGATGTAATTACTGACTCTTTCCAATAATGCGAATAAGTAGATTTCAATTCAGAATTATTTATAACTATAATAATCAGTAAAATCACATAAAGGTAAATTCTATACATTTTTATTTAATACAGACTAAATTGAACGTAAGCGCGAGAAGTCTGCCAGCAACTTATTTTAAAACCAATTACAAAATAAGGCAAGATATTATAATAAATAAGGTAGATAGTAAAATAGAATTTTGTTGAAATAACCATCGCGTTTTAACAATGTTCTTACTTATCATAAGCCAGTACTGTAGTAACAAGGTTAAACTGTGATCCTTGAACCAACTTTTAACCTAGATATACTTTGAAAACCACGTGTAACATTTTAACTAGATTATTTTATAAGAACAAGGTCAATAAAAATTGTATCAATAACTACAAAATGATAATAAATAATAGACTGAATATTTTTTGAAATGGAATGCGTTTATAGCTTAGTGATATATTTGCATTATTTTCTTATTTCATCTAAGATTTGGTTACAATAAGTTTTTGACACTGTTTTCTAGGTCACTTGGGGATTATTTTGAATACTTATTTATCGTTATTGTATCGTTTTATTTACATTACAAGTCGAGCCTTCGAAATGTTGTTCTAGTTAAAACCATAAACAGACAAGACCCCAGTTCGAATCCTAAGCTCCCCGAATTTTAAAAATTATGTGCGTATGTATTAATTTTATTTAGCACAACTCTTTGCCAGGCAGTCTGTCATGCTCAATAAATTTCCTGCTGATGGAAGCGTCGTGTGATCTTTTTATTCTCTACGACATGGTCGTATGTGGGGAATAAAAATACCTCTCTTACAACTTAAATAAGTGTTCCTACTTGTTTTACTGACCCTATGCGGTATGAAACTACCCTATCAAAAGCGTAAACGATCTGTTGCAATATTCTTAAAGACGCAATTTTTTTTTAAGCTGCGTATATTAACTGGATTTGTGTCAATCATGTAACCAATTCCTCTCACAAAGCCACTGTGACAGCAAATAAAAAGAAGTAAACATCACTAAAAAAATACGTTCAGGTAAATATGACCTTGGAGCCTCGGGGAATCCCGTAATAAGTCCGTAAAACTAAATTTTAAGAACGATCGTTGTAAAAGGGTCCCGCGAGACCCCGGGAAAACCAATCGTTCACTTATTCTTTTTGTATTGGAATATTCGTGACAGAGATGGAATGATCTTTTGGCCGAAAATTAAGTGACTGATATATAAGACTCTTGGGGACTTTGATATTTCAATTTTTTTTATTTAGTACCTACTTCGTTATAATGTTTTGGAGAAACGCTTTCAAGAAGCCGGCGGAGAAAAAGCCGTACCTACACACCAAAGGTTTTTAATATTATATTGTGACACTATTTTTTTACACTTACGAGAATATTAGATATTGAAAATAATACTACGGATTTTATCGTAATATATTGTTATTTTTTCCCGTGACTACGGATGCTGGTACGGATCCAACACGTCTGTGTTAAAATCATATCGAGATTTAATCCTTAACAAGTATTATAGTTTTATATCAACTCACTCTTACTCACTCAGTGGTTACTTTTCCTTTTGTTTATTGAGCGATACTGTCTCGAGTGCTTTTAACACCATTATCTTATCTTATCTTATTTTGTCTTTAATTTATCGTCCAAATTATCCTTTTACTAAGCCACTAAGCTTTTTACAAATAAAAATAAGACATATTAGTACCAGTACTTCACAAGATATTCACTAAAATCTATGAAAATGAGGGTGAATTATTGTTAATTATTAACATATTTCCAAGTCATGTTTTAGAAGTTATATCAGGGCCGTCACGCTACAGTTTCTTTGTGTCCTCGGTGACATATTCCTTTAATACCCACTGTGCGGTAACCTTAATAGTAATGCTCTACATCTACTAGTGCGCTCCAACAATTGCCGTGACGTCACACGAGCGTCATGCAGCTCTGAATTAATATGGCAATGTGCGGGCCTTGCATTAGAAAGTACAAGGTTACACCCGCTCTGTATTAGATACCACCCACGCTATCTAACAGAGATTACAGAACGTTGGGGGTAGACGGGACAGTTCTATTGGAATAGGTAATACTAATAACCTACCTACATAGAATTTTGCTTCACCTGACATTCTTTTAAAATTGACACGATGGAACTTACAAGATGTCATTTACTAGAATAACTAGCTGTGCCTTTGAATATTTTTTAATTTGGTGGTAAGAGGCTGCAAAGCGCGTTACGCAAGGTAATAACGCGCAGCCTAGTCAATCATAGTATAGTCTTTGGAATAAAATAAGGAAAGAATACTTTTTAAATTACATTATAGTGTTGAAAATGAGTTTGAGAAGGACCTAATACTACCATAGGTAGGCTCCCAGGTACCTCAAAACGACGTATCACCTCTACATTCTACTCTGTGGCCATCCAACTCTATGAAATGAGCGAGCAAATGCATCGAGTTGGATTACGAAACGGTGTAATACCGCAGCCTTGAGCCCTTTGTGGCTAGGCCAAGGACTGGCAACAAGGATAATATTCCCAGCTTTGTAGATAATGGCGCCGGTATTGTTGGCTAACAAAAATATATAATTGTGTAGGTAAATAGTTTGAAGATGGAAGAAAAGGCGTGAATAAGACATATTATGTCGACAACGCAGTGGAAGACGCAGTGTGGGCAGGCCCCCGGCAAGGTGGACTGACGACTTTGTAAAGGTCGCTGGAATCCACTGGATGCGGGCGGCATATAACCGGTCGTCGTGGCGATCTTTGGGGGAGACCTATGTCCAGCAGTGGACGTCAAACGGTTGAAACGATGACGATGATGATGATGTCGACAACGTGGAGGTAAGAGAGAAGATTACAGAACTTAGCACTTTTGAGTGTAAGAAACGTAAGTGAATGAGAAAAACGAAAGTTGTCGATATAACTAAAGAAATTGAAAAGGCACAGGCTAATAGAACTGATAATGGCTGGTCAAAAATCAATGAATTATTAGTCGTTTCTTATCCGCACAGCAAGAGAATGGAAAATGTTGAGAGAGACGAAAAAAATTTAAGGGTCTTCAAGTCACGAGTGAATAGGTATCTTATTGGTAAGCATGGCGCAGCTTAGACCACATCGTCACTTACCACCGGTGAGATTGTGGTCAAACGCTAAACCTAACTCAGTAGAAAATGCGTTAAATTTATTTAATGAACCTAGTGTTGAATTCTAAAGATACATCCAAAAACCTGTTCGGATATCCATACAACTCCATATCGATTACCCCAAATACCGATTTAATTATCCGAAAAAGTAAGCCGCACCGTTATCGATATAATAATCGGGTAACAGACATAATTATGAGATATCGGCGTCATAGATCGCGGTTACGATTATGGGTAGTTGGCATGTTACGACACAATATTGACAGGTGTATTGTAAACTGTTACGTTTTATGGTCTCCGGTATACGAAAGTGATTTTAAGGTACGCAAACATCACACTGTAACATTGTTGTGATTTTGAATAGCGTAGTCTAATAAACTTACCGGCGACGACAGTTGAAAGGGCTTGGGAGGTAACTGGAGGCCGCAATTGCGTAAGATAGGCGTAAATAGAAATTGAAGATAAGAAGAACTGTCAGCATTTTACAGAAAAAGGCTGAATACTAACAAAGTCTGCTGTAAGAATATATTTTTAGGTACGTAGAATTCCGCTTCCAAAATCGTAAAGAGGTAGGTAGCACTATTGCTAAATATTCCAACATTAAATAGTGTGCTAAAATTATAGAAGAAGGATAGCCAGTGTATTGACTTAACAAAGAGGTCATATTAACTGAACTCTTAAAGTGGCAAAGCGTGAAAGATACTCATAGTACTCGCAACTTTAACTTACTTAGGTTGACCTTCTTGCAATCTGTACGTATTTTGTCATTTGAAGCAGTTATATATTTTTTTTAATATTCGCTTTGATTTGATTCCAAGTTAAAACTTCAAATATAAAGAAAATTCAATGAATATTGTTTGCAAGAAAACCCATTTTCATAGTAATAACTGAATATATAAATAAATTACTGGTCTGAGGGCCATTCATGCTATAAAAACTTTTACTAGTTTTATTTTCATCATAATTTACATTTATTTATGTATTATAAGTGATTACAACATGTATTTATTCTATATTTCATGTCACGGTGAATGTGATAAGTAACAAAAGAGGTTATAGTTACCGTTTATACTTCATTCAGTAACCTATCTACGTTACGATACAGTGTATTAAGACCTTTACTCCACGTGTATACTTAATATACATTTCCTGTTTCAAGTACATTAAAGTTTATTCTGTATATATTTCAATAGGTAAATGTGTCTATCGTTACGCTAATTACTTAGCAGAGTAAGCAGTGTTGGTGATAACCTATAGTTAGGCGGATTTAGGGCTTATGTAACGTGGCGAGTTGTTAGTGAATTGTTGGACCTGATTAATGAACTATGAGAGGTGGGGCATAGCAAGATTCCTTGCTCAAATTGAGCTGCCCGACTGGGAAAGCACCTCCGCCTTACAGAGTAAATCAACCGTAGTGAACCAAAAATATTTGTGTTCCTGCGAGTAAAGTTACCAAAGTTCGTTGGGTTACTCCCTATTTTAAGAAACCTAAACGGTTTCTACAGGGTTTGGCAACGCATTTGCAAGTCTCTGGTGTAGCAAGTGGCCATGGACGGCGGTGATCACTTACCATCAGGTGAGCCTCGTGCCCGTTTCCCCCTTATCACCGTAAAACAATGTAATTAGGTTTACTCCTATTAAATATGGCCTTGGTAAGTGTCACATAACTACACACTTACGAACAACTGGGTTTCCACTAATACCTTATAATTATATACTTTCTATAAGTTGAAAGTTGTAATTATTGGCTGTCTGCCATTTAAGTTATTGTTATTCAGTCGTTAATTAGCTGTAAGTTTTCCATATATCCAATAATCAAATATTTTTAAACAAAAGAAATAGCGGCATCCGAATTTAGACTCTCCTCCTTTTTGAAATCGGTTAAAAACTAGACTAAAAACAATATATTTAGGATGGTGTGATTGTATGTATTTGTATTTTAATGATAAATGCAGTTATTTTTTTATTTTTTTTATAACTCTTCTTGTCTGTCATACACGTACGGGCATTTAAATAAAATAGTCTAGTCGAGTGTTATATTTTACCTATTTTAGAACTATGTAGTATAAGTTAAGATTCGAATATACTTGAAACCTCATAAAGTTGTGAAAAAATGTGAAATCGATAGTCCAAGCTCGTTCAATGAAACTATCTTCTTCTGTGTCATTACATCTGTGACTTTTCATTTGTTATTATCGCGCTTACAGGGTTATACCACCACGTAGATAAGTAACAGAAGGTTAGTAAAAATATCACTCTACATACTATATACTCACGCCTTTTTCCCATGGGGGTAGGCAGAACTTACAGAATGCAACGCGCTACGATCCCTGCATACCGCTTTTGCCTCGTCCACATTCATATAACTCGTCATGCACGCGCGCCGGTTACGAGTACTGCGCACCGTTTTGAAGGTGTTCACCAATTAGGTCGGTGAATGTCCTTTTAGAGAGCCCCTCTATATCACTAATGTCATCATTAGATTTATTATTAACTATATTTCGACGCCTAACTAATTGTCCCCGTTAGCATGTGTCGTGTCTTATCGTGTCCTGGCATGTGTAGTGTCCTCTGCTGTCTGTGCCAAAACACTAAGCAGCGGTGAAGAGCGGGCGTTTTTTGGGGATTGCGTTTATTCGACATTCGTGTCAACGTTCAAAAATAGCCAATTAAATGTGGCCTACTTTGAATAAATTATATTTTGACTTTGTACCACAGCATTGCTAGTGCCGTATATCGTATATCGGTCGACTCCAGGCCTAATATTTGTCGTGACGTGTCGTGTCGTGTCGAGTCGTGCTGTGTTCTGTTCTGTCCCATGAGTTACGTACACGATACATCCAATGGTAGTTCTTTCTAGTTGGTTTTATAGTTTGTGTTCGTAAATACTCCTTCGATAAAATAAGGAAAAACTGATTGTCTTTGTGTGATCAAATTTGAACCCTGTTTACCTGTTTCATCAAGCAGACTTATAGAATATATACTAATACAGCCATGTCAAAAGTAAATAAATAAAATTACCTTGCTTCATAAAACATGTCCCAAAAAGAACTTATAATTAGGTTGTTTGTTTGAACGAATGTCCAACATGCCGCTTGTTTTGTAGTTACAATGCAAAATTACGAGGAGGTTTTTTAAGAAATTATTCAGCGAAAGTTGTAAAAGAAAAATAACTTTTGCTACTTTTTAATTACCTGTTGTGTTGGTAAGACAAGACTTTTTGTTTGTTTTAGTAAACTTTGCACAACAAATAAATAAATAAATAATAATAAAGACTTAAAAACTTCCAACTTCGAGCTCTGTGGCGTTCACTAGGGGAGGCCTACGTCCAGCAGTGGACGAATATAGGCTGATGATGATGATGATGATGAAAAACTTCCATTTATTTTTAAACCTCAAACGTAAATAAATATGCTGCCATGTGATATACATATTACAAATTAAGGATAGAAATGAAACCAGTTTTAAAGGATTTTATCATGGTACATATATTGGTATTATAATCCCAATCTTTCGAAACTTTAATAGTATTCCTCCAGAGGCTGACTGTGTAAGAAATCAGTGTACATACAATTGAATAGAAATTTTACAAAACTTTTTTTTTTCAAGTTTTATGAGTTTTTGACTAATATATAAATAGAATTACACGTATCACGTGCCACTAACATAGCCCGAAGAATCGCCAAACTCGAGTGGCAGTGGGCGGGGCACATCGCTCGAAGAACGGATGGCCGATGGGGCTTGAAGGTTCTCGAGTGGCGACCACGTACTGGAAGACGCAACGTGGGTTGGCCCCCGGCAAGGTGGACTGACGACCTGGTTAAGGTTGCTGGAATCCACTGGATGCGGGTGGCGCAGGACCGGTCGTCGTGGCGATCCTTGGGGGAGACCTATGTCCGTCCAGCAGTGGACGTCTATCGGTTGATATGATGATGATGATGATGATGAAATAAAATTAGGCAGGAAATATTAATCCTCCAACGGCTTTTTCTCGGATAGCGGTGGTTCTGTTCATTGTTCTTCTCTCAGCCTGTTCACCAAGATGTCTTCTTTAGTTCTAGTGAGGACGCCATCGAAGTTTACAAGAATCTGCCTTCAAGTCAACTTTTATTCACGAAATATACTATAGATTTCATCTTTCAATGAGTTATTTTATGTTTAAAACGGTTCTTCTGTGTTGTGTTTATTGTGGTTTTACAACCATAGTGCAGTTTCTACGAGATGTCTTCATAGTTAAACGAGTGCTTCACTTGACAATAAATTTTGGACTAGTGTTAAAATCTGTGGACAGTTATGTAAGTCGCCATTTTATTACTTTATCATGGTGTTTCAGCCCACATTGTAAAAATGTATCAGGTATAACTTCTAATAAAAGTAAATCAATGGATTTCTGCAAACCCATCGAATCGATATTGGATTGAATATCGCTTTTAAAAGCTTTCATATTCACACACTTGCCAAACATTGAACCTGTGAATGGTTCCTGTAAAGCCAGACTGTCAAACTTTGAACCAAGTGTATTTATACGCAAGGGTCATGAATAAATAATTGAAACAAATTTAAGATATGCATTCCCATTTAAATAGCAAAAGTTTATTGTTTAATTCGTTAATTTTGTAAACTATTTGTAATTTTTTCACACATTTGTTGGTGGAAAAGCTTTCTTATGTTATGATGTATATCATCATTATCATCATCATCAACCCATTACTAACATTAATAGGTTAAGCAGCCTGCATTCCTTCCATCTTTTGTTCCTTCCAAATAGTATTAGGCAACATGGGTAGTTTGTAATCGATAGAATTTCAACTTACCATTTCCCCTGGGTAACGCGACTTATTATGAGCCGGTTGAAAGAAAATTGTATCCAATTATCGTACTAGGTATCGCGCCCGAGTCACACAGCAAAAACTCATCTCACTGCTATAAAAATAAAAGTAACAATTCCTTTCCATTACATCTCTCTTCCAAAACACAAACATAATATCATGAACACACTCGGCGTACAACAAGCATATTTCACCGCGCGAATACCTGCGTCTGCCAAAAATATTCCCCTTTTGTTTTAGATGAAAATCGAAAAAGAATCTCGCGTTCATTAACGAAGGGTGTAAGTTACGCGGGGGACTCGTCGAGGCCTCTATTAATGAGACGCACGATATATTTTGCATGTATCTATTACTAGCTTCCACCCGCGGCTTTGTCTGCATATTATTTAGATAAAAAGTAGGTGAGTAGCCGATGTGATAATCCAGATAATAAACTATCTGTATGCTAAATTCTATACAAATTCGTTATGCGGTTTTGGCGTGTAAGAGTAACAAACATTCACACACATCACACACAGCATACAAACTTCATTTTAAGTTGTCAAAAGTAAATCAAAAATATTTTATTTAAAATGATTTTTTCCAGGATTCATGGAGGGTTAAGTTGATCTTATGGTCAGAATTCGATAATAAGCCCCAGTATAGACGGTTTTTTTTAATGTATTACAAATATCATCATACAGTCGTGTAATAATTGAAGCTCCAGACGAGAAGTTTAACAATTAACTTATAAAATTATTGTATAGTGAATATATAAATAATACTTACTTTGACGTTATACTCTTTTGGTTATGTATTAACATGACTAAGATTTACTTGTACCTTCGAATCATTCACCAGCTGTATTTTCTCATTCTAAAAAAAAATACATATGGACGAATACAAAATAACATTTTCCTTTTTTCACATATTCGTCTTAAAAATATTGGAACACCAGAATAGTCCCCCACAAAGCATTTTTAATTTGTACTTGAAGTAAAAACCTGAGGGCACACGAGATGGTTTTGCGAGCGAGCAAAAAAAGACGTTTTGTCTTGACACAAGCAGGGGCGGCAGATTGAAATGCTAAAAATATTTGTATACTGTACCTTACTGTTCATAAATTGACGAGTATGACTCTACCTAAGTGTACATTTTAAATAAAAAGAAAACAATGAATCTTTGTAAATGGAACGTTTTTCGTGCAAGAGCTTTTGTTCTTTAATATTTATTTGAGCTATTGGCTAACTTGAGTCATCATCACGTCAGCCTATCGCAGTCCACTGCTGGACATAGGCCTCTCCCAAACTGCGCCACAACACTCTGTCCTCCGCCTTCCTCATCCAGTCTATCCCCTTTTTTAGGTCGTCACTCCACCTAGCCGGGGGGCGTCCTACACCACGTTTGCCGAGGCGCGGTCTCCACTCTAGAACTTGTCGGCTCCAGCGGCCGTCAGTCCTTCGACAGATATGACCAGCCCACTGCCACTTCAGTTTGCTGATCCTGCGAGCTATGTCGGTCACTCTAGTTCTTCTCCGGATGATCTCATTTCTGATCTTATCCTTCAAAGAGACTCCGAGCATAGCTCGCTCCATAGCTCGCTGAGCGACTTTAGGCAAGACTTGACGCAAGGACTGGCCTTGGCTTTACATGAATATTGAACATAACTTTAGTTTTGTCCAACTTGAGTGCCAAATGCTAATTGGTTTAAATTTCGAATTTCTTTTGAAGAACACGGTGAAGGTTCTTTACCAATACGTTCGTATGGTGATAAAATAAATTAAACATGCCTATTTTCATGACAACAAATAGATATTATTTGGATAAGTCCAAATAATATCTATTTGTTGTAATAAATAGGTATTCTTTATCCATATTTATACAAATTTTGGAAATTATACTAACTCACGTTTTATTTTTGTATATGTAGGTTTTGAAAACAAGATACACGCACTACGCGTCGTTCCTACGGGACATGCTATTCTGGCACATCCAGATACAAAGTATAACCTATATACATTTTTTTTAAATTTTAGACACTACAGTAATTCGTAGATGCTTCGCTATCAATATATGCAATTATTCTGCCTGGGCACAGGTCTCCTCTCAAATGAGAGAGATTAGGCTACATTTTACCAGGCTAGTCTAGTGCGGATTTGGTACATTTCACATCAAGACACAAGCCATCAAGAAAGCTCTCCAGCATACAGGTTTCCTCACGATGTTTTCCTTCACGGTTTGAGCATATGACAAATACGCACATAACTTCCGAAAAGTCAGTGGTGCGTGCCTTGGGTTTGAACTCGAGACCTCTGACATCTCAGTCCACTGGTCACACCACTAGGCTGCCACATCTAGGGTCTCGGTCACCACAAAGTTATCACAGTGTTTCGCTTTATAATATCTTGGAATTTAAGAATGAGGTGTTGTACTAAATTCTAGAATGAAAACTTACCGCAAGATATTCAAAAAGAATTAAAACTATCCCTAGCAACATGGCCGGCTTATCGGGCATAGCAGACGGCAATTAAGCAGATTGCATTTATATGGGTTCCACATAAATCAGGGATCCGGTACGTACCGGGCTCGCCTGCGTATTCCCCGAAGGTACGGCCCTAAATACAGCGATTAAGTCGTTCATTTCTTCGTAATACCGATTAATCGTGATCCTCCATCATAATTACTGACAGGAATGGTCTCGTATGCTCTAGTCCTTTAATAATCGTATAAGACTCTGCCCGCATTTACAAAGAGTTACGAAGTAACCTGAACTCCTCTCAAATTAGAACTGGGAAAATAATTAGATTTAATTCGTTTTAATAATCACTGCATTATTTCGTCTTAAGTTGCAATTACTGTACTGCATATTTTTTTTCGTGCTCTGTGGCGTTCACTAGGGGAGGCCTACATCCAGCAGTGGACGAATATAGGCTGATGATGATGATATTTTTTTTTCCATGATACTATATTTCTTAAAATAGTCACGTGCTATTTAAGGCTAGAATTTTGAAAAGCAAAAGCTTTCGATATTTGTATGAAAAATTTTTGGCTGTGTACATTAACCTGCTGAGATTAGATGAAGACTATGAGAAAATAGAATTCAAATAAGACGATAGATTTAAGAGACCCGCAAGAGTCGAACGAAAATATGTATTTTGATAAAATATTTTGCCAGATTATTCTACTTTTATAACACTATTATTATATGAGCTCACATTTCATACATATTTACGAATACATTTAAATACTTTTGAATGGATGGGATTTTATCACGATATATTGATATTATTTATTCTTTACGTTTTGGATCCTGGATTGGATGCCCATGACCATTGAAGATGTAAAGGATTTATAAAATATATATTAGATTTTAATTTTTATTAAGAAAGAAAAATTCAACCTCAGGCGGGACTCGAACCCACGTCTTCTGGATAAGTACTCCAGACGCTCTGCCAACTGAGCCACCGAGGTATCCGCCTGATGTGTTGAATTGTGCCTTCTTTATGTTATTTATGTCTTACGGCGACATACGGTTACATTACGGTTTATGGTTCGAGTCCCGCCTGCGGTTGAATTTTTCTTTCTTAATAAAAATTAAAAATCTTAGCTTGAAATATGCTAAAAAATACAAAAAGATTATATATTATATTTCAAAATATTGTATACTTTCCCGCAGTTTTGGTGGCCCACAACAATACTTAGCAATATGTCTTCGCGTGATTTACTTTAACGTAATTAACGCTTTCCCATGTAGACATTTTGGGGTTCCCCGGGGACACGTCGCGCCATCTCCCGTGATTGCCAACAATAAGATTTGCTTAATAATATAATAGCATTTCGGATGAGTACTCGGGAAAATATTGTTATCACTCGCATACTTGACATGATTATTAAATAACAGTGTTGCCAACGTGTATAGATTTATAAATTTTATGAATGAGTACAAGCCATGATAGCCAAGTGATGTAACTGAGAAGTTTCAAACCCAGGGTACGCACAGCTGACATTTCGAAGTTATGTGCGTATTTATCACATGTGAAACGTTAAAGGAAAATAACGTTAGGAAACCGGAAACCGGCATGCCTGACCTGTTCTCTGTTGTGTGTGAAGTCAAGTTAGACGCTAGAATACCGTGGTGGACTGTAGCCTAATCTGCCTCAAATGAGAGGAAACCGGTACCCAACAGTTGCAACAGTAAATTGGTGGATGAAGATGATGAACTTAGCGAAACCTTATTTGTCCAGTTCTTTTTTTTTTAAGGTGATAAGGCGGCAAACGAGCAGGCGGCCCACCTGATGGTAAGTGATGACCGCCGCCCATAGACATTTGCAACACCAGCGGCTTGCAAATGCGTTGCCAAACCCTTTAGAAACCGTTCAGGTTTCTTAAATTAGGGAGTTACTAAACTAACAGTAAACGGAATTCCCATGCTGTCACAATAGTCACTCCCCTGATGAGCTCTGGTGACCTTACTCATTCGCAGAAAAACAACTATTGTTGATTCACTGCGGTCTTCTGTAAGGCGGAGGTACTTCCCCAATCGGGCAGCTCGATTTGAGCGAGAAATCTCGCTATGCCCTACCTCCTAACCTGAATTGATCTTGCTTCTTAATTGAAGAAGCAAGATCAGATGCTTTGTAACTCCTCATAAATGAAAGAAGACTCCTATATGTTTGGTAGTTTACAGTTTTACGGTACATATACACGATACATAAGATTCTTAAGCATAATAATATACTACAATCGATTTTTGCATGTTTCGGAATTAAATGGCTCCGGTTCGGTAAACAATGAATCATCTATTAAGTACTTACGCCATCATACTTTTTTATTGTTCTGATCGAGTATATGAAATACATCTAAAATCCAGACTCTTCGGTTCCTTTACAGAATCAAACATAACGGAAGATGAAATCCGATAAAATTCGTCTTTATTCAAAATCTGGTATTGGCGTAGGTGTAAATAATCAGTATAAGTTTTATGTTTGAAATATTTTTCAGGGTTTTCTTCACAAATGCCTCTAAAAACATACGTGTTTTCGATATATTTACGCAAACAATAATAATTACATTTTATTACTAACAGTAGCCTAAGAGAAGCACTATCATATTCCATTGAAAATGTTGCTCTGCTCTACATAAGTAGGCACTTGACCCTCGAAGTCGCGGAGTATAGGTACGTCAGATCCAGTGATCACGCTAGAACGCGATAGTGTTGGTAATAGTGGTTTTAGTGCCCCACATAACCGTCCCGCATACCCAAACAGGGCGACATGCGTAAGGCAAATTGACCCATTCGGGAAAAGGGTTTAAACTTGCTTCAAAAAAAATGTTCTTGATAATCTTCACACTAATTCACTGCGTGATGTCCTTTCAAAATAAGAAAATAATTAGGAGAGAGAGGATGTTGGTCTCTTCATTAGAAAATGAGGATCCTTAGACCAGGCGAGGCGTTATATCTCACGAGTGATATAAGGTGTTTTGTATATATTTTAATTGCGCTTGTATACTTCGCTACCGCGATGTTGGGTTTCATGATTGTTCTAATGCATGAAGCAATGATATTCTGAGAATACTTGCAAAACAAACACTTATTTTTAACAGCTTAAGAGCAAATATCGTATAAAGAATAATCTTTTTCAATAGAAAAGTAACTGCTATCAAATTAAGGAGGTATTACGTAAATACGTAATGTCACAAACCAATATGGCGGATATCGGAAAAAAGAGTTGTAGCGATGATTCAAAGCCGCTTAAAATATTACTTCAGTCTGTGTAGGAGTATGGGCTGGACTATAAACTGTAGCGATTTAATACATCGAATAAAATTCTTAAAGAATAATATTGAAGTTTCCACAAGCTATTTTGTTTTGTTTGAAAAGAAAGCTACTATCTATTCCTAAAGAAGCGTCACCCAGGTGCTTGACCCAATGTCACCCAGTCTCAACCCTAGCATTCACCCTACTTTATAATCTAGAAAATTTTAGCAGTTATAATAATTAGACGTTAGCTCTTAACTTAAATGGACTATAATTTTGCCTGTTCTGCTAAAAAGGTCGAATTTACATTTTCGTAGTTCTTTTTTGGTGCCGAGGCCCGAGACATAGCTTTGAACTCAACTAAGGCGTTTAAGAAGAATTTTGTTTTTTTAATCACTTATATGCTTTTTAGAAAATCATTGTCATGGGGACTTTGATAGTGTATAATTTCTAATCTTGAATATCTAATACTAATTTGAATGATTGCATAATTCTTCTTCGCGTTCTTCAAAGAAACTGTTCACCGGTAATGGTTGGTTAGTAAATTGAGCTATTAGACGAATAATCACTTGTAACTTCCACCACGGCAAAGGGTTCAGTATGTGTGACATTCCCGGGGGAAATCTTTTCGACGCCAACAGGGGTGAAGTCGGGATTAACTCCCGTTTCATTCGTCAACGCACAACCCTATCCCTACATGCATTTTACATCATCAGCTATTCGAGAACTTGCCTTTCGGTGACCCTAATGCATTTTTTATACGCCGCTATTATTGTTTATTTGTGTAATATCGTAAGCGATCAGGGTTGGCATGGAAATTGGTTTAAGTAGACTCTTCGGGATACTCGGATATTAGTAAATGTGTTTGCTGTCTACTGGGGAACGTGAACTTTCAAAATGTACTGAAATTAAATGGTAATATGGTCTGTCAACCAAAAAAAATTGATTGGAGCGAAAAAGACCGCAGTGAATCAACAATAGTTGTCTTTCTACGAGTGAGTAAGGTTACCAGAACTCATTAGGGGAGTGACTATTCTAACAGAATGTGAATTCCGTTTACTGTTAGTATAGTAACTCCCTATTTTAAGAAACCTGAACGGTTTCTAAGGGGTTTCGCAACGCATTTGCAAACCTCTGGTGTTGCAAATGTCTATGGGTGAGCCGCCTGCTCGTTTGCCGCCTTATCATCATAAAAAAATTGATTGTCTAGTAGCGTAACCCAGTGGTTACACCACTAGATTACACGTTGATTTCCTCAGTCCATTGACTGAGAAAGTGAAAGATCTTGAGTTCGAAACTAACAGCGCGATTTTTTAAGTTTCATACCTATTTCTCAAATGCTTAAACGGCATCTTTGGGTAACCTGCTTGCTTCGACAGCGTATGAAATTTGCCAACCCTTTCATGTGTCATTCCTTTCAGCTGTCTCATTGTATCAGTTAGCCGTATGTATCAGCATTTCAGTCATAGATACGCTGTAAGTGTTGCAAAAATATATTATTAACTTTATTACTAATCTTGCTGTGAAAGTCGGTGTGACCAGTGGACTGAGATGTCAAAGGTCTCGAGTTCGAACCCAAGGCACGCATCACGGACTTTTCGGAAGTTATGTGAGTATTTGTCTCGAAGGCATGTGAAGTCTGCCAACCCGCAGCAGGCTAGCGTGGTGGACTATAGCCTAATCCCTCTCAAATGAGAACAGACCCGTTCCCAGCAGTGGGACGTTAATGGGTTGATGATGAAGTGTTGCAAAACAGAACTAAGAGAACAGGAGTCTTCGAAGCGCGTTGTATAACTTATCAAAATGTGAGATACATCGGTGCTGAACTTACTTTTGAGTTTTGAAATATTATACAAACCAAACTTAACATTAAGGATGTTAAGTTATTAATACATATTATAAATTTAGAATTGTCTGTCTGTCTGTTGCCTCTTCACGCTTAAACGCTGAGTCTATTTAAATGAAATTTGGTATAAACTATATACTTTAAGCCTCGGGGAAAGACATCGAATAGTTTGTTTCGGAAATCACCCCTTTAAAGAGCGGAAAGAGGGGTGAAAATTTGTGTGCGGAATTGATAATTTCTTAAAAGAGAGGATTACAAAAATAAATAAGTAGAATGGTTAAAATTACTAGTTCTAAGCTAAAAGGTAAGCTAAAGTCGCGGGCAAAAGCTAAGATAAGGTGCGATGTATATTTTGAAGTAGAAAGTGAGCACAATAAAAACAAAATTAAAACGCCAGCTTCACACAAACGACTTGTGTATAACGATGGTTTATATTGAAGTCGTGTTAGCGTTTCATGTTCCTCGGGAGACGAAAAACGAGCAATATTCCGTCGCCATTACCTTCAAAAGGAAAGAGATTTCAAGAAACGATAACGGAGCACTTCCCAAAGAAACTTGGTTTTAGACTACCTACCACAAGGTAACTGAAGATGCGAGGTAGAGCGGAGCGGAGACATCATTTAAGAATACTCGCCCATCTGCAAACTGACCTCGCGAACCGCAGGTTTACCCTTGAAATATGTCGATTAATGTGTGAGCCAACTGAAAGGACAAAGAAAAACAATGAAGAAAATTAGCAAAAGACCTAATCTCAGTCATCCTCGCTCCGCTCATCTTCGTTTCGCTCCGCACCGCTGCCGTTATCAAGCAGCCTAAGTCTTTCAAAACACCCGGTCTAACCGGCTTCTATTTATATGAATATCATACTTGTTGGTCGCATTTTTTTAGCCATTATGCATGTCTTGTTAACATGAGACTCGTATAAAACTTGGCATCTCGGGGGCGCACAAATAAACTGTGTAGATACGCCTTTTGATCTCGCCCTGTGAAGTAACGAGCTCGCCGTGCTGTGGGAATGTGTACTGAAAAATATGTGATGATACTCACAATTTTTGCTTCGCGGTTGTGTTTAGATGCTTGTGAAAACATTTAATTACTTTCGTACAGATTGTATTTGAATGTGTTTATTGAAATTATTATGTTTAAATGCTGTAACGACAGTTGTTTTTAATTTATAGATTGGGGATATAAAAAAGAGCATAACAAAAATAGACTTTTAAATTATTCACGGATGGACTAATATAATAAGAAATTTCTTGACGTATTCAACTACTTAGAACCGGGCAATTATCTAGATATTTCAACGTCAATCTATTGATTTAATTGATTGACCCACGGTCATAACAAACTCCTGCTGACCAATTAAAGAACATTGGTAATCTTCTTATATAAAAAAATCTCGTGTCATGGTGTTTGTCGCTGAACTCTTCCGAAACAGCTGAACGGATTATTATGAAATTTTGTATGTATATTTGGTAGGTCTGAGAATCGGTCGAAGGCTATTTTTTATACCCCTAGGTGATAAGGATGTCCCTCACCAGATTTTTCTTTTTTTTTTTTGACAAAATATTTTTTTTGTATTTTCCTATAATTTGGCATAAAAAAATACTTATAATTCTAAGTTTCCACCCTTCTACCACCAACCCCTAAAATGTCGCAATGGCAAAACAACGTTTGCTGGATCAGCTAGTATCCTATAAAATGACAATGTCAGACTTTGCTGGTTACTATAGATTGTCATCGAGGACCAATGGTCTAACATGCTCTCTGAGGCACAGAGATGTGTGCTAACGTGTAATTATATTATGTTAAAAATGCTCAGCCATTCGTACACCGACCTTGCCACACACAGCGCCCCTCAAAAAACAAAACAACAACATGCCACACACATAGACATATATAAACAACTAACATACGAACTTGACGGAAGCCAGTACACACTTCAACAGAACTTCACATAAAAACTTGCTCAGAAGTAGTCCGGGAGCTTCAAATAAAACTCGGGCACAAGTAGTCGGCGAGTCGCATGCAACAGTTAGCGGAGTTGTGCTCGGCCTCGAATGGCCTGGCTCGAGGCAAGAGGCTTCAGGCCTCAAAGGCTCGAGACTCGAGGGCCTGACTACGTAAAAAGACATCTTGGACCCACGTTTTGTTGTCGTAATTGCTGTTTAATGTGAAATGGTTCCGGATTTTTTTTCGACTTGTTTGTTGAGTAGGCAGGAGTGGACAGTCGTGATTTTGTTATTTGGAATATTTGTGTGAAATGGTTCTATGATCTAATGTACGCTAGGGTGGCTTCTGGTCCTAAGTTCTTAGTTTCGATTTCCATGTAAAGTGTTAATGTGATTTATTATCTGGAAATTATCCGTTTTAATAGGAGTTATTGGGCCAAGTAATTCTTATTCAATGGGAGTTTTAAAGTAGTATTTAAATGTAAGCTACACTTTTATGTAATCCTCCTGTATATTTGAAATCATGTGTATTTATGTAATAATGATGATAAGAGACGTCTCTTATCAAGCGGCGTCTTATTAGATTCATTGAATAGAGACTATATAGATTCATGTTCCGCTACAATCAATTTTTCAACTATAAATTGTCAGAGGTCGCCAATTTGCACGCCCTTAGCACAAAAAGTTTTTGACATGAAGAAACTCTTCAGGCGATCGACGTCAGTAGAAGAGTCCGGACTTCCGGAGAGTCTACTGAAACCATCTCAGCTGTCACCATCAGCATATAAAGGGAGGTCCCGGAGTCACTTGCGAGGCTGGAAATAAAAAAGGCCTACTACGCAGTCCTAAGATTGCGTAACGTGAAGCTCATAAAGTGAAGCGCATCGTAGTCAGTTATTTACTGAAGAAAAAAACTTCGTGCGAATATACTAAAAAAACGTACACATGCAAAACAATTTAGAACCACCCACATTTTTGGTCTGTCAGTTAAAGAAAAAATAATATTTATTATCTGCACTTCAAGTTTTTCAGAGTTGTAGTAAAATATAACAACGTACACGACAACGGAGACTTAATTATTTGAAAGCACATCAGGGAACTGAAAATAAATTGCAGCAAAACATCGCTTCCTGTTCATAAGTTAACAAAAACTCTCGAAACACGACCTTAATCGAATTTTGTGTACACGAATTAAAGACGAATTAAAGCCCCATACATGGTGCGATTTACATCATCAAAATCAGTTAACGATTACCTTATAGCGCTAACGCAGATTCATAACTAAGTGACTACATTTCAGCACAAAAAACAAATCAAAATTCTAGTCGTATTGTATTACATAGTTAGTTCTAGTAAGTTTATGCTTGCCTAGTAAAAGTTCTTGGCAAATCTTCGTACGTCTGTGAAATTTTAGCACACGTAGGAATTATGCTGTTGTTGCTTGCAATGCACCTTCAAGTTATTTTTATATGGCATTGTCAACACACAACAATTTTGTCTTTAAATCTGTTATGGGCAATAACTTAGCTGATAACCTCGGAAACTATTCATAAATTAATAATGTAAATAAAGCAATGTAAACCAAGCAGAATAACAATATAATATACTAGAGTAGAAATTACCGGTCGCCGTGGCGATCCTTGAGGGAGGACCTATGTCCAGCAGTGGACGTCTAACGGTTGATGTGATGATGTGATGATCCATCAAGTTCATGTTAATGAGTTTGAAAATCGCAAATCGTAATCCGTAATCCGTAAAATCGCGCAGTGAACAGTCAGTCTTAAATGCATACGTATACGGGGTGATTAATCGAGCAGACGGCGTATCTACGGGGTGTTTCGTTGTATCCTCACAATGATGGATCACGGCGCGAGCGCAGTCCACTTGTTTATTATACATGCTTGTTTGTCATTCAACTAACTTACGAGTGCTGTGTGGAACGGAACGCGTCCGCCATTTATACTGCATTGTGTTGGCTTGTATGAAATGCAATTAGCAGTTTATGTAAAGCAGTTTGTGAATGTATGTATATTAATTGAGAAATGTTAGCTTTGATAAAGATGTGGAAGAAACCGCGAGTCCTATTCTGAGGTATACCACTGTTTTTTTTTAAGTTATGTGCGTTTTTTTTATTTTTTTGTAGGCGGAACCTTACCAGTTAAAACCGGTTCCCCCACTTCTAATTTTAGTTGCTCATAAACTCCTCTAGCTGAACTTACAAGGAAACAGGTATGATTATGATATTCTTCAGAACCAGAAGTTCACAGAAGCTCACAAAAGATTTCACGTTACTGTACGCGGAACCCTAAAAACATTATCTACACACACGATCGTGTACCATGAACATAAAATAAAATAGAACCCGGTATCTAACATTCAATATTTTAAAAAGTCGCGTATGATGGATTGCTCTTTGTGCACGTTACCGTATTATTGGAGATAGCACAAAAACTCGACTGTGGAAGGATAGATTATTTCCATATATGACTATATTTTATGGGTGGAATAGATATAAAACTCTCAGTATCCATGGCATTATACCTATGGATTTATCCGAGAATTTAAATAATAATTTATAATAATTTGTTTATTAAATAAAAAGTGCTGTACATTTGACAATAGGTAGGTATTTTACAATTAAAAATACAAGATTACTTATGATATGCCTGAACTAGGTTAAACCTGTGTTTCAGGCTAAGAAACTAATAATTATATTTATCGACTGGTCTAATAACTGGAAATCAATATACCTAGGTGCTGCGATAAAGTCCGTAAAAAGAAGTAGTTTTCTTTCTATGTACTTATAAAAAAAAATATGAAGAAAAAAGACCTTTTTTTTCAAATCAATTATTACATCACAATAGAATTTTCTACTACGTCACGACGCTAAATAATTAATTGTATGCCATATAAAAATATCCGTTCCGTACCATAATCAAACCTATGTTCCGTAATGCAGAAGTCCATTGCTCAGATCTTGCTCCAATCAGACAGCCAATCTAATCTATCTTTTAATTTAAAAACCAAATTATTTATACTTATACCCGACGGTATAGGAAAATAGGTATATCACCAGTCTTTGAGAAATAATTCAATACTTAACGTCCATCAACCATCAACCATATCAAACACACGAAAAGTAGAATAGAAAAAAAAGAAAAACATCACAAACAAATTTATTCTCTACACGAATCCAAAAGCTAAGAACGTCACTTAAAACTGTACCGACCCCACTGAAGAAACAAAACGTAACTTAAATCTCCTTACACCAAGTTTAAATCCTTTCTCACTTCCCAGCAGACAGGGAATTAAAAAGTAAAATATACCTGAGAACTGCCATTAATCATAAGCTTAGCGTTTTAATTAAAATGATAAATATTAGGCGATGAGTTCACAACGGGGTTACCATAAAGTAACAGAGTTATAAGCTATGTAGCATAATGCCTCTTACGGAGATTCCCAATTCACTGGCAACACTGGTATTTATATTTTATCTGTGACATTTTTACTAGGCTGTAATTTTTTTCATTCGGTATATATTTATCACATGCTCAAACGGTGAAGGAAATCATCGTGAGGAAACCTGCATGCTTGAGAGATATTCTCAATGGCGTATGAAGTCTGCCAACCTGCATTAGGCCCGAAGAAATGAGAGAAGAACCGAGCCCGGCAGTAACAATAATGACCACCTGACTTCGCAAATTTGAAACTTGCAATCAGCTGTTAAATATACCTAATTAAATTAATATGACATACAATTAACTACATTTAATGGAGGTATAATATTTTGGTCTAAAATGGAGTTCCTGGAATGTTAGTACAATCTCTCACCGCTTTAATCCATGGTTTCTTAATCACCATTGATATATGGTGGGCAGCCATGTGTGCGCGTTAATTTGTCAACCTTCACTTAAAGGCCTAATGGGTAATTAAGTGAGATATACCATAATTTATAGGGTTCTCCGGGTAGAGGAAATGCGGTGAGTACCGATAGCTCACAGATAGCATTATTACATGCAAATTACAAGTAACAACTAAGAAAATATTTACATATATTTTACTTATATTTTTTTATGACGAACCAATTAGTCCAACGGTAGTTAACACTGCCTGCTGTGCGAATCCCAGTAGGGACAAATGTTTGTGTGATGAGCATAAACATTTGTATCCGAGTCATGGATGTATCTATGTATATTATGTATCTATTTACAAATAAAAAGTATATATGTAGTATATCAACCGACTAGTATCCGTAACACAAGCCTCGTTGCTTAGCTCGGAACTAGATGGCGCTGTGTTATTAATGTCCAGGAATATTTATTTAGTTACATCTAAAAATGTACTTATCTATAAGTATTTTTTTTCAGTGTCAATATACTTCTAGAATGTAGTAAATAGTGGAACACCATTCGAATCCTTAACAGCATCCGTGAACAAGAGCAGACTCAGGCAAACACTGCGATGAAATCCGTAAAACTTAGTTAAAATGTAAATGATTTATTATTTTTGCATTTTGATATGATTTATACAAACAGCAGAATATTTAATAGTCACAATACTGGACATATAAATACAAAACAATATTGTGGACACATTCAATATATTATCACGGGGCTGTAGACACACTGGCAAAGATAAATCATAAAATATTTAAGCTGTGTTCACACAATTCTGTATTATCCTGGTACCTATCAGATACCACCGTTTTAAGCGTTTTTAAAATATATTTTTGTAAATCAATCAGAATACGATGTTTCACTTGATATGACAAAATAATTCCTTTGAAAAATTTAAGAGTAATTATAGAGTGATGAAGCTCTTTCACTTCCTTGCTTGAAGAGAAAGAGTTTTACCACTTATGTATAACACTGATTGCTGTCAATCGCGATGATGTACAGCCTATCTTGCCAAGTATAAATATCTACGTATACAAATTAGAAATGACTGGCCATTTTGTTTTAATTTTACTTTATTTGTCTGCAAACTTTTTATTTGTTAAGTGTTGCTGTGTGACAATAAATTCATTTTTATTTTTATAATAAAAAAAAAGAAAAGGTTTCTTAAAGGAGACTTTAAGAAACCTTTTTATTTTATTTTAAAAAAGAAAAAAAAAGTTCAAATATTAAAAGGAGATTACTGATGAAGAGCTCATGAGATTATCCTTGAACGGCCGCAAACTAACATTACCTAGATTACATACTCCTCTTAACACGTCCCCGTTGGCCAACATCAACCCAATTATTACCCCACTGCTGGGCACAAGGCTCCTCTGACGAGAGGATAGGTTCTGATATAGATCCACAAAGTAATGTTGATTGGCAGACTTCACACGCCATCAAGAAAATCTCTCAGGAGTGCAAGTTTTCCCACAATGTTCTCTTTACTCGTTTGAGCACATATGATAAATACGCACGTTACTGGTGAAGCCTTGGGATTAAGCTCGAGATCTTTAAATTTTTACATATTTATAGATTCGAAAAACTATCAAAAATAAAAACAAATGACTCCGATAGCTCCATGATCATACTTCAAGCATCCAGTTGACTAAGTCAAATTTGACTTTATAAACATAACGGTTAACCCCCAACTGTCCAAAGATCATTTCGATCACCGAACGATTAACCCTCCACCGCATCGTCCCTAGAGGCGCACGAAAATTTTAATCAAAGAAAACTTTAAATTGCGAAAATTTCGGGCAAATAGCCCACAGCGCGGCTGCTTTCCAAGTTTGTGTGTGTTACGTATTAAAACAAGCATAAATAGTTCAGTTTTATATACGGGCTCGTGTTGAGAGATGAACATACATATTTAAGTTATTATTATTCATATATATACAGACTATAATATTATGCTCAATGCAATCGAATAGGTGTAATTTGTGTAAGTATTATTTTATACTATGTTTGAAGATGCAAAAGATGCATTTACATATAAGTTGGCAGCTAATCAGTCGGATCATTAGATCCTACAATCTAGCAAGTTGGTATGACTTTTAGCCAGGCGGATCATTCGATCCTATTTTAATTGTAAGTTTTGTTGGCTTTAAAAACACGCTTTTTATTTGTATTGTTATTTTATTTTTCCGAGAGATTTTCATTTAAATTCCGCTGAATAAATTGTAGGTTATGTCGGCCAACAAGTGCCAATGTATGTGCCAACATATCGGCCAACATGTCGGCCAACATTAGTGCCAATGTACACACCACTTTAAACACCACGATATTTACGCATATTATTGGCGGATGCTGCTGTGCATATCATAAATTTTAAAATTTAACCAGACGGGACATGTCGTTAATAACTTGTGTTTAAGGTAAACAGTGATGGAAACGCGGATGCAAGCGACCGACGAGCGTTTGCATACGTAAATACCTTGTTTGATATTACTAGTGATAATATTAATTTAACTGAAAATTGCAGAGCTTACCGGTAAACGACACAGACATAAATAAACATTTTGCTTGTTCGCAAATAACACCTAAACTAACATACACCAATATTTCGCCAGTATGTTTTACGTCCCACGTAATAGAAAGAAGAAGATTAAAAAAATACAATAACACTACTCGACCTGGGAATCGAACCAAAGACCTCTTTATACTCAGTGCACTTACAAGCACTAAAGCGACCCAGATATCAAAATCTACTCTCGCTTTAAAAACTACATTTAAAGACCTCATTTTTATCCAGGATTAAATTACAAACAAAAAAAAAGAATCCTGTAAATCAATTCTAATTCAAAATAACGTTCTATTCCACGTTCAAAAATTTAAAGCCGTGTGTACACTATAGCAGCTCACGTAAGGTCGGTCGCAGCACTAGTGCGTCGGTCTCTCTCCCCGCTATTTATAGGTCAATTACCGCTCTGTAATTAAGGCAATACTTCAACAAGATCACAGCTTTTGCCAAGATTGCTTAAATAAATTTTAACTTGAGATTTCGAGCTAAGTAAGGGAGACATTACGTTATCGCGTCTTAGTCGGTAAACAAAACTGTTATTATAACGTCATTAAACGGTAACTGCTTTTCGTTACGTTTCGTTGGTGTTTTAATAGTAATTACACAAAAATTATAAAAGTATTCGTTTTTTATTGACGACTCAATTAGCGCAGCGGTGTTAAAAGCTGCCTTGACTGTACTGTGTTAAGGGTCCCAGATTTGAATCCTAGCTTGGGCAAATACATGTGTGATGAGTATGGATATTTGTTTTTTCCTGATTTACAAATATAATATAATATGTAGTGTAACAAAAGCCTCGTTACTTAGTTTGGCTTGGTCACAATATATTTAAATACATATTTTTATAATATGTTTTTTTTGACATTGGATTTCAAAAAATATTTAGTATCCAATCGTTTCCAGCGTACAAATAATTCAAAAATAGAATATCAATAAATTTGGCTTTCAATAAATTGGTTTATGATTCCCAATTGTAAACAAAATGTATTCAGCTGAACAAGTTATGTATAATTAAAAAATGAAAACATTTGTTTATTTTACAATGTACAGGTATTTAAAAATGCCTTATTTTGTTATGTAGTCTATCGTATTTGATCACAGATATGATAACAGAACCACTTGCTAATAAATTAGAGAAAGAAGAAAAAAAATCTTTATACATTTTATTATTAAAATTATGAAGCAATTTTGTAAATAAAGCTCGAAAATATAATTAAAGGTTACCAATACAAAATAAATGGAGGCTATTAAACATTTAACATTAAATTTATATTAAAACGACGCTTTCATACAGTATTTAAAAAAGATTTTTTTTACATTCCCTTTGAAATTATTTCCTTTGAGTATTTGCATATTAAAAAAAATGTGTGTCGTATTTCTCTTCACAGAACGCGTTCGAATTTTTTATATGTGGTGCTTACATTGCAACTCGACTATTATCGGAGCTAGCTTTTTAAAGCGAAACAGATTAAAAATGCCAGCGATCATATTTTTATTGCGTTATTTAAAACATCATCACGCTTGTATCCCCTACTGTAGGTGGAGCAGTGATGTACGTCATCATCGTCAACTCATTATTGTCCCACTGCTGGGCATGGGTCTCATCTCATTTGAGAGGGATTAGGCTATAGTCCACCACGCTAGCCTACTGCGGGTTTGTAGACTTTACACGCTATCGAGAATATCTCTCAAGCATATTCCTCACGATATTTTCCTTCACCGTTTGAGCATGTGATAAATACGCACATAACTTCCGAAAAGTCAGTGGTGCGTGCCCGGATTTGAACTCGAGACCTTTGACATAATGACTTGTATAAATTTAAAACCCGAGTGGTTTTCAAAACCAAATGACACTGGTCGGCCTAGGAATTAAATCCAGGACTTGACTAGGTACTATTGTTGAGAAGGTGCTGATAGAAATCCCAGCGGTCCCCAGTAGTCCAGAGTCCAGCAGTAGTTAACGCTGCCTTCTATGCTATGGGTCCTGGGTTCGAATCCCGGTAGGGACAAATGTTTGTGTGATGAGCATAAACATTTGCTTCCGAGTCATGGATGTAGGTTACTATGTATAATATTATGTATTTATTTACAAAAAAAAAGTATATATGTAGTATATCAACCAACTAGTATCCGTAACACAAGTCTCGTTGCTTAACTCGGAACTAGATGGCGCTGTGTCATAATGTCTAGAAATATTTATTTTTTGGCCTTTATCCCAGGTTATATTTTTTAATAGATATACATTGTAATTATACGAGCGGTACGTTGATGCTGCAGATGTCCATATGCTACCGTAACTACTTCCCATCAAGAGGCCATAAGTTTGTTGGCCACCTCATGGTATAAAAAAAAACATTTAGTACATATTTTCCCTGCTTTAAAAATACTTATATAAGAAATTCTCCTTTTTATTACCGGTTACATATACAAGACGGATATGTCGAACTCTGCGTCCGAGTGCTGAGTGATAAACCGATTAAAACCTTCACGCTACTATTAATACTCCTACGTGCTGACAGGATCACGGGATCTGTCTGCGGAAGAAGTCACTAACGAGCCCTATAGGAAGCAAGCCAAACAGTACCTAAAAGGTATCACAAATCCCAACCCCAAGATGCCACTGAGAATTGATATTTATTTTTTTAGTTTCTGCCAACTGCTACGGGAAAGAAGCGTGAGTTTATGTATGGATGTAAATACTGCTTGATCTAGGTATCAAAACCACGGCCTGACGGTCAGCAGGCTACCCTAGCCGCAGAGACCATCAGATTATAGGAGCGGTATTTTCAATTCTTCCAGAATTAGCGGTGCGCGATCGATGAGTGCGCCATCAATTACTGCTCAACTCGCCATACCGATTTATCAGCACCGTCTACAATGTTGAAAGAATAACGTAGACAGCATTAAATTCGTTTAAGGAATAACATAATGAAATAAATTGCCGGTGTATCTTCAGGCATCCCATCGAGCATAAGTACAGAGTTGAACTGCTAGAAAAATATATATGAGAACCAGAATTGTCCAAAATAGTTAAAATTTAAATTGTGTGCTACATCTACAGGGGGTCCCTTATTCATTTAGGCCATAACCATAAAGAAACACTAAAAGCTTAGTTATAATATTAATAAGTTGATTTTATTACATTAGGATTAAATTGCATATCGAAGAGTCTCCATGTAACCGTAGATAAATATGCCTGTAGTTAAAGAACGTTTTTATTGAACTAATTAATATGAAAAAAATATAAATTCATAAAGATAAATTATTTTTCTTCGTACTTACATGTACCAAATCTGTACCAAGGTTTTATTTCAATGTCATCATACATTGAAATAAAACCTTGGTACAGATTTTATCCAAAAAAAAATCCAAGAGAAAAATGTAGTTGTATTTCAATACATTTTGTTGTACATTTGTCCATACACGACCATGTCCACGTTAAGACGTCGGCGCCGGGAGCGCGGTTGCTACAAATGATAATTGACATCGCTCGGATTTATGGGCGCCTGGTCAACCGACCAAGCTGTATCAGCGATTTATGACCACAAGCCAGTGCTAAAAAAAGGTATTTCCGGCTGTATGTGTGGTCTTCTTGTAAGAAAAGCGTTGATGAAGTATACTCATTACGAATGCCACACAAACAACTAAATAAATATGTATAAGATATAACGATTGTCAAAACGCATGCTCAAAACGGTGAAGGAAAACATCGTGAGGAAACCTGCATGCTTGAGAGAATTCTCGATGGCGTGTGAAGTCTGCCAACCCGCAGTAGGCTAGCGTGGTGGACTATAGCCTAATCCCTCTCAATTGAGAGGAGACCCGTGCCCAGCAGTGGATTAAGATTATTTATCAAAAACAATAAGTAACCTAATTTATATCTGAGAACAAATCAGTGTTGAGTGGTGCACACTAAATATGTAGGATAATGATACTCGTTTAAGTGTTCTATATTACTCTCGCTACTAAAAAATAAATGTCGCGCATGCGCAGTGCTGCATCAAAAAAGCGCATAAAAACCACAGACACTTTTCAGCTTTAAAAAAACATAAAAATTTGACATCGCATGTTATTTAATCGCTGTGCTAAGTAATGAACACACGGTCACTGCGGCCCGCCAACTGATGGCGGTTTCGCGTGTTATACGTTGCACCAGATAGTATTTCTATTAATCGTCTCGTGATAGGATGTCACTTGTGTGTGAGACACACGATCTGGAAGAGTAGCAAGCTTTGTAATTTCAAATTAATAGCTTTTCGCTAATTACATATCATCATCATCATATCAGCTGGAGGACGTCCACTGCTGGACATAAGCCTCCCCCAAAGATTTCCACAACGACCGGTCTTGGGCCACCTGCATCCAGCTGGTTCCAGCGACCTTTACCAGGTCGTCGGTCCACCTTGCCTAATTACATATGAAAGTATTTATATAAGGTACTTACATAAAAATAACTTTTTTTTTATTTTGGTCTCTCCGTCTATGATACGACTAGACCAATTTTGATGAGATTTTCATTCGCAGTATAGTTAATGGTTATAAGGAGTAACTTAGGCTACTTTAATTTAAGAAAAAGAAACTAATTAGGGTTTCGCGAGACTAAAACCGTGTTAAGAGCGCGGAAGCGGGCGAAGTGAATAAGTATAATCATTTTTTCGTGAAATTGGCCGCGGACGAAGTGTTGGAAGTGGACCTTCTTGGCAGTCGCTATTTGATTCATAGTGTTTTCTTCTTTAGAATGTGGCGTATATTTGAACTTGGAAAGCCTGCTGTTGTTTTTTCTCAGTCTGTCAACGTGATCGCCAATGGCTATACTTATGTATTTTATATATTAATTTTATTATTCAATATACTCACTGTGTACAATCTCTGCCTTTGATTGCATCCACAAAAAGGTTAACACGAAGTCGCGTTAATCAGCTAGTAAAACTATATTTTTTTAATGTCGAAGTTTTGTTTCCTTTACAGCATCTGCAGACACAGGCAGAATGAGGTATTCGGTGTTTTGATCTCATAATTACTAAAAGCTACTCTATTTTTTATTATTATTGACAAACAAAATTATTATAAAGGACCCTAAACTGCGTAAAATTCGTAAAAAAAATACCTATTTGATTTAGTCCAGTATTTGCGTACCCATAGTGTATTTTTTTATAATAGGTAGATAGGATTGAGTTGATTGCATCTAACAGTGACTAGATGAGATGATGATGATGAAGATGATGTTTACGTAATATAGCATCTGATCATCAAGTTTGATAAATATAACATAAATATATGTATATAGCGGCAGCCATTTTTAACACTTAGTTCCCAACTAGCAAGACAATGCAACTTGAATTGGTTTTATACACGACAAATCCAATTTTGTTCTACAAATCGGAGGACACTTTATTCTTCCATTTGATGTCATTTCACGCGCCACTGTCAACGCGCTTTTGTACAGATTTTTAGTTGTATTTGATTATTTTTGTAGCCAAACGATATTGATGTTGCGAGTTCACAGGCGCCGCTTAAATTGCCAGGACGTGACTCTATAAAGTCAGTAGACGTGATATAAGAATTGAAAACTGCCTCGTTGGTATAGGGGTCGTAAGTTTGACAGCTGAGTAAGAGGTCTTGGGTTCGATTCCTAGGTGTTTTTGAGTTTTTCTATGAAATCCTCAGTAGCAGTTAGGAGTTTGAATTCGTACGCGGTTGATGAGGGGTTCGCCAGGCTCGCCCCCTATTACGTGGGACCTAAGAAAGCCATACCTACCAGCGAAGTATGGATGTACATTAGTACGCTTTTGCCTTTCCTCTTGGGAATGACAGGCGTAATGGTGTGTACGCGTTATAAGATTATCTTCGTCGAGGTCAGTTTATGGATGCTGTCTGTCTATCGAGCAAAGTGTTATTGGCATGTTCTATAAAATTCTCAATAGCAAGATATGGACCCGATTAATAAACAGTGAATCGTAGGAGTAAACTAGTTCTCATGTGCCTATACAATTATTTTCCTTCTTGGTCACGGCATCATACGTAAACTACCCGATTTTGATAAATTTTCGGTATTAATAAAAACGGAACCTTAGAGAAGGATATGGGCTATTTTATAATTATTAACTTAGTATGTGGGTGGAGCCGCAGGCAGAAGCTAGTTACTATTAAAATTTGCTTTCTAAAGGAGAAATTGAACACCAATTGTAGTTTGACAAGCTTCACATCCGTGTGTCTCACCATTAACGAGTGTTGTAAAAATAGCGATTAAAAATATTGCCTGAACGAATAGCCGAGCGTATAGCAATATTTCGATGGAGATTAAACTTCCGCTGACATGATTGGCATAACAGCAACGATACATAGTTTTAGTTTGTAGGTATGTAAATATTATATCATACTAGCAGAACAGCTGTATATAGCCTTGTGGTGTGACCAGTGGACTGTCAAGTCGAATATCTCGAATTCAATCCGGCATGAACCACTTTTCGAAGTTAATTTCGTATTTATCACATGCCCTAAGAATAAAGGAAGATGTTTCTTCACTCATCGTGAAAAAAACCTGGATTCGATACCCAGTTCGACCAACGTATTGTTCAATAAAATTCTCAGGAGCACTTTGGATATATGCCCGGCAATAGGCTCGTGCCGTACATGGGATTTTTACAAAAAAAAATTATGAACTGAACACATCAGTACCTACACCTCTGCCTAACCTATTGAGGATGCGAGGGTTATGGTATACGATGTCATGTCATGTCATATCTAGATATTTAACCAAGTAGTTACTGTTGAAAAAGGTCAGGTCACAACCAGCGCGCATTTATGACAAAATGTAATAAAGTGGAAAAAAGCAAAAGTGGTTTCTCAGGATCGTGGTGTAGTTTAGAAATTTTGCTTTTATGGTACAATACCCCACCGTTATGGTAAAATACGTATGTGTTTACCATCCAATTCGTATATATATAGAAACATCCCTTCAAGTATTTATTGGGCAACACACTCAAATAGGTACAATGGAGTTATTGGCTTACTCCTTTTGTTGAGCTAAGTAAGCGGTAGCTAGCGCATTAGCGCTCCGCGAAACAATATAAGTTTTTGAATAGAAGCTAGCAACAATAGAGTTGTGGAGTCAGATTTTCAATAATATTAAAGGTTCCGTAGAATATTTTGTTGCAAATACAGTTAATATATTGATTTCGTACACTTACGCGAATATTAGACATTGAAATAAAACTACTTTTTGCGGATTTTATCGCGGTATATTTGATATTATTTTAACCCGACGTTTCGGATCCTTTACAGCATCCATGGTCACGGGCAGACTGAGGTGTTGGTCGTCTTGAAGTCATAATTACTAACAGCTACCCTACATTTTTAATTATTATTGACAATCCGATTTACACAGAACGAGCTCACCGTATCCTTCGGTCGTGCAGTTTTGTTCTTGGATTTAAATTTAATAGAATCTATGATGGGGTTCCAAGCAGGTGGTAATACCCAGCCATCTTCTCTATTGAAATTTGGGTGTTTTTTAATTTCAATAGCCTCACGAATCATCCTGGGTAGGAATCGGTTTTCTTTTGCGAGGACTTGTGGTTTATCAAATCTGATGTAATGCTGGGGTTTGTCTATGGTATGTTCACAAAATGATTATTCCACAATAATATATTGTGGAATAATCATTTCTACATGCAAGTAGATGGTGTGGCGATGGGCTCACCAGTATCTCCCATTATCGCCGACATCTTCATGGAAGATTTTGAGGAGAAAGCCCTACAATCTGCGCCTGTAATACCTAGGTTCTATAAGCGATATGTGGATGATACTTTCACTATACTTCCATCCCATAAAGTAACTGCATTTTTAGATCACCTGAACTCCATACATACTAAAATTCAATTCACTATGGAGTCGGAGGCAAATAACTCTTTAGCTTTCTTAGATGTTTTAGTTATTCATAACTCCAACAACACCTTGAGTCACACTGTGTATCGTAAGAAAACCCATACAGACAAATATTTAAACGGTGACTCGCACCACCATCCAACACAGTTATCTACTGTCGGTAAATCATTGTTTCAGAGAGCACGTGGGATCTGTGATGAGCAACACCTGGCTGCTGAGCTTAAACATGTTAAGCAAGTACTGCATGACAACAAGCTCCAAACACCGCACCCTCATCATAGAAACCGTGTGAAACGTGCCACAGTTGAGCGCTTACCTGCTGTATTACCATATGTAAGAGGAGTCACGGACAAGATTGGCTACATCTTGAAGCGCGCTTCAATCAAAACCTACTTCAAGCCGCTGAAGAAGATTAGTCAGTTTTTACCATCAGTCAAGTGTCACATACATCTACAAGATGCAGGAGTATACAAACTCGATTGTGATTGCGGTCTCTCTTACATAGGCCAAACAAAAAGAAGCATAGGGACCCGCGTAAAAGAACACATAGCAGATGTTAAACACCGCCGTGCCAAGAAGTCAGCAGTTTGTGAACATACCATAGACAAACCCCAGCATTACATCAGATTTGATAAACCACAAGTCCTCGCAAAAGAAAACCGATTCCTACCCAGGATGATTCGTGAGGCTATTGAAATTAAAAAACACCCAAATTTCAATAGAGAAGATGGCTGGGTATTACCACCTGCTTGGAACCCCATCATACATTCTATTAAATCTAAATCCAAGAACAAAACTGCACGACCGAAGGATACGGTGAGCTCGTTCTGTGTAAATCGGATTGTCAATAATAATTAAAAATGTAGGGTAGCTGTTAGTAATTATGACTTCAAGACGACCAACACCTCAGTCTGCCCGTGACCATGGATGCTGTAAAGGATCCGAAACGTCGGGTTAAAATAATATCAAATATACCGCGATAAAATCCGTAAAAAGTAGTTTTATTTCAATACAGTTAATGATTGGAAGTGTAGTGAGCAGTTGTATTTTTCGTTATAAGAAACAGCTCGAAAGACCCGCTTCAGTGGCTTTGTCCTCCCCCATTCCTACACCTACAAGGTGGGTGCACTACACCAACGTACCATGCACATATGTTTCTCACTGGTACATACATAATTATGTATATTCTTAGCTCCCCAAAACCCCAAAACTATTAACGCTTTACTAATTGTGAAATAAAACTACTTTGCACGAATTCCCTACAGCTTTCAAAGACTGTAAGTAGTAAACTGTACTGACTGTAAGTAAGTAATTTTATTTCTATAACAAATATCACTTTATCCGATTTGTGGAGCCGCTTTTGTAACCACTAGACTAATGATGCGGTCAGATTTTCATCCTCCTGTATTTTGCCATTCAAATTCTCCAAAACAGCACGAAATACTTAAACAATTTTCTCAAAAGATAAGATGCAGACCGCTACGATCCACTTACGTAAATTATAAAAACCTCTACTTCAAGGAACCCTAAAGTATAAAATAGCCGTTGGGCGTAAACACGAGCGTTAATTAATTACCTGTGGAACCCAGGAGCGTGTTTGCATATGGACAAAAACACCGGTGTAAGTAGAAATGCTAGAACTCGGTATTAATGTTGATTTGCTAAAGCTTTTTCAAGAGAAATAAATAAATACACTTTTTATAATAAATACAATTTATTTACCAGTTTCTGATGGCACAGGCGATAGTAAACGATGAACAAATAGTTGAACAGGCTACATTGACCTTCAAAACCTACTTCTGGAGTACCTGAGCTTCCTCCCAACTATCCATATTTGGCTCGCTTTCACTCTACGAAAGTCCAACTGAATATCATCAATACTAGAAGAGTACATAACAAACACACTGAATTACAAACCAATATCGACTTTCTGTCTTTCAGACTTCTATAGAGCGTCAATAAGACAACCAGCTGAACTGCCCTCCAAGGCAATAAGGGCCATATTCGGCCTCAGTAAATATAATTCGTGAAACTATTACAGCAACAAACTACATACTCAGTTCTGCCTTCACAAGCCATTATATAAACATTTTATATACAAGGGTACACTTACATAATACTTTAATCTCACTAATGCATCACAATAAATATTTAACCAATAAATCTGTCCAGTCCCGTAAAGGCACAACACTACGAACTAGAGATGTCATAAAGAATGCATTAAGAAACGCGGGATTGCACAGCATTACTCTTTCCCGGGGCGGAGGAACTTAAACAAGGGAAAGAGAGAGAAAAAAAAACAAAATACATTAATCCCGTCCCTATAGAGTTAAAAGGAAATAAATGACAGAAAAATTTTGTTACATTTTTCTTTGGGTTTGTATTATTTTGAATGAGTTGGTAAAATTTAAGTTGGCTTTTGCCCGCGGGTGGTTTATACAAAGGTAGACTTAATTTCTAACGTTTTTGCATTTGTGAATTCAGTTATTTCCTTATTGTTCCGTGCTTTTGTCAGAAATAAGTCGAGTGGTGTTTATCTGTTCTTCGGGTTGTAGATTCGACTCCTTACGGTAATGATATTATTATTAGAGCTTTTAGTTATAACCATCCCGATTACTAACAGTGATGGTTTGTGAGGCTATTGAAACTGAAAAATATTTCGTAATTTCAATAATGAAGATGGCTGATTTCAAAAGTGGAGGATTGAGTATTTAAGTAAAAACAAAAAATAGTCTCACTACCTATGTTTCTGGTGGAACAGAGTACTGAGGATAAAATCTCACTGTGGGGAATCGTTAGGAGCTTCAAATCTAAAATAGTTTTGATGCAACTAGACCAATATAACAACCTTTTTTTTGAACTGTCAAAATCATTCCAACATCCGATCATCATTGCAAAAAGAAGTTCTTATGGAGAAGAACCGGCAAAAAACTCCATAGATACTATTTTAAACATAACTTAATCGGCTTCGTTTACAATTTATCGGTTGTTAATATCAATATGTGAATAACGAAGTTTGATGCGAAATATAATTGCAATTCAATTTAATTGCTTTCCAAAAGAGAGAAAATAAAAATTAATTTGGATTTTCATAACATGAATGGCAAATAAGTCCTTACTTCTCAGTCCTGTACTTCGTTGCTTAACTGACGACCTCTCAGGGAAAAACGGTGAGACTAGCTTAAAGATTTTTTCCTTAATCTTATAGCATGTATTTATTTTATTTGTGCAACTAGAATCATAACGTTTTAAAAGTGCTTGAAAAAGTTTATTTGAAATAAAAACATTATTTATGATTTTTGATTTTTTGTTATGTATCATCGACTACCTCACTGGTCAGTGATCGAAAGTGTGATTGCTGAGCAAGAGGTCTTGGGTACGATTCCCAGGTCAGGAGGATTCTCCAGGAGCAGTGTTATTGTTTTTTTTTTATGAAATTATCAGTATAGGCTCGGGGTTTGGCAGAGGTGTACTAGGGGGCGCTTACACCTAACCCTTCAGGGACGAAAGGCATAATGGTATGTATATACACTGTTTTAATTTTTTTACAATAAAGCATATCTATCTATTATTTCTTCTCAAGTAACCTTAATCATCAGTTATTTAATTTAATTAACGAACAAATCTTTCCTTCAGTCTATCTCTGGAGATATCTAGAATACTGTGTGGAATTCTCAATCAAGTTCACATTAACACTTTTTCCGTAATTATTTAGCTTTATCAAGACTAGATTATACAACACAAAACACAATTTGTGTGCAATTAATGTCGATTCACACGACTTGAAAGCGCGGGCTTTGGTAAAGTTGGGGCACTGAAAACGGCGGAGAAGGAAATGTTCTTGAAATTTAGTTTGTTTTGCTACACATAAAAAGAAGTCAAGAATTTCTTTCAATTTCCTGAGGAATTAAAGGACAGCCTGACGGATGGCTGTAAGAAGCCATTCATCTTCTTATCGTGTCAATGGCTAAACAACGTTTGAATAATAAGAGGCCACTTCAATGGTAATAGGCGCTGCCAGACAAAGATCGTCTCTCGTGCTGGTTATTGGGCACAAGGGACACACCAGAAGGTGTGGCATAGTTTGCCCTAGATTGCCGCAGTCACATTGGGCAAAATTAGGTTCTCCGAAACCCCATTTGCACATATTGGTTCTGCATCTGCCAGGCTGGGTACGCAGTCGATTTAACAACTTCCACACTGGCCATTGTAAGTCGTGTCCTGGCGGTAATTTCCCCTGAGGAGGAACAATGTAGCCATTGTAATCTATGGACGTTACCATTAGTAATTAATTTCTTAGCATTAGTAAATAAAAAAAAATCTCTGGAAGCTAGCAAGGGGACCATGCATTGCCGCGTTATACGTCAGTTGATATTCTGTCGATTGCGAGCTCTCCAATGGAGCGACCAATACCACTTTGAACTTACGCATAAATATGACGAAACATGCCAAAACTATTTGTTTCCGGACTCAAACAAAAGAGCGATATTTAACCAGAACAATAATGAAGTCACACCATTTTCTTTTATAAATAAATAAATAAATAGATAAATAAATATTCCTGGACATTATGACACACAGCGCCATCTAGTTCCGAGCTAAGCAACAAAGCTTGTGTTACGGATACTAGTTGGTTGATATACTAGATATATACTTTTTTTTGTAAATACATACATATTATACATAGATACATCCATGACTCGGATTCAAATGTTTATGCTCATCACACAAGCATTTGTCCCTACCGGGATTCGAACCCGGGACCCTAGACACAGAAGGCAGTATTAACTACCACTGGACTAATTGGGTCGTCAACTGGTATCGGTATTAGTACAACTTTAACAAGTACTTTTATAGAGTGAAAAGTATTTACAGAAGACCACAGTGAATCAACAAAAGTTGTGTTCCTGCGAGTGAGTAAGGTAACCAGAGCTCGTTGCGGGAGTGACTATTCTGACAACATGGGAATTCCGTCTTACTGTCAGTTTAATAACTTCCTATTTTAAAGACTTTTAACCTAAACAGTTTCTACAGGGTCGGCAGCGTGCGAGCGATATCTTTGATGTCGCAAACGTCTATAGGCTACGGTAACTGCTTACTATCAAGCGGGCTGTAAGCTTGTGTGCTACCCTTGTGGTATATAAAAAAAGATTTAGTAGTCTTGGCCGTTCTCTTGCAAAGTCCATTGATGATAAAAGATGTGTTGTAAGTTCTCGCGTGTTTAGGTGCCCCACACGACGGCGACGCGTCGCGCTCTCACCCCGTATGACAAGGCGCCAATTTGGCCGGATTAAAATTTCTATTCACTTTGAACTGAAAGAAGTTTATTGAAAATATAAAATACAGTGTTCTGTCGTCTTACAAAGGTGATGTGAAAGGATTTATTATTATTATTATTATTTTATACTAATGTGGGACTATTATTATCTTTCTTTCTTTAGAAAAGAAGTTGCTCCGCACTAAAGTTTTCTCTTGTGTCTTGGGTAGGTTAACAATCAGAATTTTTTACACACACGGTAAAACTACTTTTGTAGTATGTAGTGGGTCTGATGTGAACTGATTACTTAATAATAGTTATGGAAATATTAGACATAAAAACCTACCCAACAGTAGTAGTCCGCGCGATTAAAATAATATCAATATAAAATCCATAAAAACAGTTTTATTCCTACAATGTTTTTGAGCCTTGTGAGAATCGACGTAGAATTTTAGTATCATCATGGATACCTGCAAGCATATTTGTAATATCTAGAAACTGGCCTCAAAAACAGCACAAGTTTCTGTCGAATTCCGATGTATCTGCCTCCAGTTATTAGGTTGAAAACGGTGATAATACTACAGTCCACCATCGCTAGCCTAATGCAGGGTGATAAACTCCACATACCGTTGAAATTCTCCCTTCAAAAAAATACGACGTTTTCCTCAAGATGTTTTTCCTTACCGTTTCATCGAATAACAATGAGACTTAAGTAAAAATTACAATGAGTGACTTAAGACATATTATGCCCCAATAGTCTTTATTCTGGTTAAGTATCATAGACCCTGCAATTAAATATCAGTTCACCTTAAACAAAAACGCTTTTAACTGAAACATTTTATACTAAAAGTCAAACATAAAAGAACCCAAATAAATAACACTTGACAAATAGGAAAGCTGGCGTGCTGTGCTCCCATACGTTACGACTCTATTCACGACTTTTACCCTATTCCCGACTTTTTTACTCCATTCGCGGCTTTTTACCTTCCAGTTCAGCGACACGGCATAGGTGTCGCCACCTGAGTTACCAAGAGATTGATTCATGGGTTCGTTTTCAGCTTCTTTCGAGGCAAAAGTTGTTTATGTGGCTGCTTTGTTTTTGATTAATTAATCAGATGATTGCTCGGTTTACTTTGTTTATCGCTTAAAAATAAAATATATAACTGAAATTTATATCTGTGATTAATTAAATCCTGTAAAAAACTTACCTAAGGAAGTGATTCTCCCATGAACATGTAATACAATTATTATAAAATTGTGAAGTTGAAATAAAACTACTTTTTACTTATTAGATGTTTCTCGAAACTTCGAGATTAGACATTAAAGGTAGTTTTATTATTAAGTCGAGTATTCACTTAAATGTAAAAAAATGTGATATTAATATGATACGGGTAATATGGAGTTTCTTCTCCATAAGACCTACCTTTTGGAACCGTGCAACTAGTTTAAAACAATTCAAAAGTGCCTGTAATATTGGTCTAATTGAAATAAATCATTTGAGTTTGAGTTTGAATATTTCCCTACACTTAAATAAAGTTATTCTTCCTAAAATACAGATTGACCTCAATTTAATTGATGAAAATAATTGAATGAAATAATGTTTACTTGCTTACATTTTTCACGTTTTCCATTAATAATATCAGTGCAACACAAGGTCTCACAATGTATTGCATGACCGGAGTCGAAAGTTCGCGAAGATTGATTCACTGCAGCCAAAGCTTTTATACTTTTTGTCCAACATCGGATGCTACCTTTTTGTGCTAGAAGATTAACGTGGAAACTTCTAGAATGTTTTGTTTGTCGCTTAAGTTAATGAAATGTAACATTTCGCTTCGAATAATATTTGTGTTATTATTTTATCAAATCTTTCAAAATATAATTTGTTATTGATAAAGTAAATTTAAATCATGTATAGCGAAAATTAGCTCGAAGCGATGATAATTTAGTTACCAACCTGCTGAATAACATTTTTGTTACTTAAAATAAATTCCAACCAAAACCTTGTATCGAAATTGCAGCCTTCTTACGTTGAAATGAAGGACTTCATTACAGCTGTTTATCCCGTACTTTACCCCATAAAGGATGGTATTTTCAAAATCCTATCTTAGTGAAAGTTTACAGTACAAAATGCATCTACCAATATTTTAAGTTTTTAGCCCCAGCCAGGCTAAATGATTCAAACGATTAGTCAGTTAAACAAGTAATTATGTATGTATTACATAGAATTAATAACTGATAACGCTAACTTCGTAAACTTGTTTCGTGGAACTAAAAAGCTTTAGTCAGAAATATAATGTTTCACTATAATCACAATTGATTAAAGCACCGAGTTTAAGCCCTGTGAAAGCCTACGCCGTAGTCCTTATTTACTACGGCTACGACTGCTACGCACGTAGCAAGTGCATGATTGACTTACTGCTTAAGATTGTAACCAAAATTATAATCGTTTTAATAGCGAGTGTAGTTAAGCAATTTTCGTTATTAATTATTTATTTATAGTAGGAGGTAGGGCACAGCGAGATTTCTCGCTCAAATTGAGCTGCCCGACTGGGGAAGTACCTCCGCCTTACAGAAGACCGCAGTGATTCAACAATAGTTGTCTTTCTCAGAGAGTGAGTAAGGTTATTAGAGCTCATTGGGGGAGTGACTATTCTGATAGCATGGGCATTCCGTTTGCTGTCAGTTCAGTAACTCCCTATTTTAAGAAACTTGAACGTTTTCTAAGGGGTTCAACGCATTTGCAAGCCTTTGGTGTTGCAAATGTCCATGGGCGGCGGTCATCACTTACCACCAGGTGAGCCGCCTGCTCGTTTGCCCCGTCATCACTATAAAAAATCTATATATTTTCATCTAACAATAACTAAACATATCAAAAAGAGAATTGTTAGTACGCGTGTGTCAAGTTTCACAAAACCATAATTCTCTTTCTGGGAAAATAGGTTGAAAATAACAAATAATTCAGTTACAATATTTCAAATAAATGATACCAATCCAACTAACCTGATATAACGGAATAATAATAAGTAGTTCAGCCTTAACCCAAAGCTCCAGAAACCGGTGAAATACAGCCCATCAATTTCGTAACAATCGATAAACTGACTCGATACACGAATATCGATACTATTGACTCGATATCGCGTTACAAATAACGACTAATATTCCACTTCGCATAGCTCTTATAACTCTGAATGATCTTGCAATTGGCATTCGCGACCTTGATGGAGAAATATGAATCTTATGCTGGGTGTTTTAAGGAGATTATGACTGCATTGATACCTTTGTTTGCAGATTGGTTCGCCTGGGAAATTATGAAAATGGATATCGATACCATAGTTGGCAGCTATTTTAGCAGATAAACGATATTTGTTGGGTTCAATTGAAGGCTGGAGATGTTACAGGTATATCTGCGAGATAAACTACATATATTGTCGATAACTATGAGCGCTAGGCATAAAAGATATTAGACTTTTATTTTTATGTACATACGGAAGGTTGAGAGGCTCATCTCTCATCCCATTAAATGTCCCACTGCTGGGCACGGTTGGTGCCGTACATATGAGTTGGATAAGGCTATAAGTCCGCCACGCTAGTGCAGGCTGACTGAAGTCACACGCCAATTTTGATTTTGACCGTCCACTGTTCACACTTAGATTAGGCCACACCTTTTCGAAACTTATTAAGGGGCCCGTGTATGTTAAAAATGACAGTTGTCACTATATGCCTGCCTAATCATAAGCGGCAACCATAGCGGATTGGTGCTAGCAACATCAGCCTTAGTCAAGTTGCAGTTCTAAGTTAAATTTATGGAAATGAGATAAGAATACGATACATACATCGGCCAAACTATTGGTTGGTTCAGGAAAATAGTTGTATGTATGTGTTTCATTGAATTTGAATCGGACCATTTATTTAAAAGAGTAGGTATATTACTTTTAAAAACATAATCATTTTTATTACCTTTAATTGGCTAAGCAACATTTAACGTTAAAATAACGTAACTTATAAAAACATTACAAACGAAAATATACTCTAAATCTTTATATAAAAGGATGAATATTGTATCGCTCATAATTTTTACAACAGATACAAGTACAGACTGACTACGAGCAACTTTACAATGGCATGTACCAGTTGTTAGTAAGTACTAAACAAAAATAAAAGTAGTCTTCATTTATAGTAGGTAACTTGTTTCCAACGGCGACGGACTGAAGTACGGTGAACTCGTGGATTAAACAGAGTGTGGATAAGAATTGACTTATAATTTTATTTTATTTATTTATTTATTTATTTCACAACTTATACTAACGTAACGCCAATTCGCTAGTATAGTAACTTAATACAAATCTAATTTAAAAACAATCATTAAATAAAAAGGAATAAAATCTAGACATGGCTATTGTAAACTCATTCACCGAACAAGAAAACAGATCTAGCTGGTCCGCCACTGCATTGAGCGCCCGCAGCCCTCGCGTCTCATTGATAGAGAAAGTCGGCTTACAGTTTGATTGGTACGGTTTAATTCTCATGTATGACTTATTTAACTATTTGGCAGTAAATATTTGTTTATTTGTGCTAGTCCTGGTGGCCTTGTGGAATGACCAGTAGACGTTGAAGTCGGAGATCTTGAGTTCGATCCGAGCATTATGCGTTATGTGCGTAATTATCACATGCTCAGACGGTGAAGGAAAACATCGTGAGGAAACTTGTATGCCTCAGACATTTTCTGGACGGCGTGTGAAGTCTTAGATTCACAAAAATGAATCACATTTTCTCAAATTCAAAGGTGGTTTGTTTTATTAAAAATGGAGTCATAAAACTATCCATTCCTGCATTATCCTGATGTTGAACTCAAATGGCAAAGAAACGCAGGCGGAAAGAGGCGACAGGCAATTCATACGAGCGTCTACTTTGGCGACACAACAAGTCGCGTAGTGATGGGACCGAACATTTTCGTTAATAATAGGTTCCCGTTATGATAACCACTTTTTCGAACACGCCATTAATTTTAAAATTGAGCTGCTAAAAATATTGATAAAATTGTTATGCTAGCGGTTTTACCTAGTGATGTGAATATGAATATCAAAGTCATGTCTCAAGATCGAATTATCTTGCAATGGAACGGTAAATAAAAACATGACTTGTAAAAGCGTCTTAAAAGATCTATTTACAAAAATAAATATCATTTATCAAGAAACATGTATGCCTTGTTATTGGAATAATCATAATTTTGGTTATTGAAGTAATAACTAAGGATTAATTATTATTTTTGTCACTATTTAGTAATTAATTACTAGAATTTGTTTATTTTATTATTTTCTGGATTTTACTTTTAATAAGCCATCTAAAAAGATGGCTCGTTGTCAGAGTTACGAGCAACGTAGTGTTAATTTTAATATACATAATTTACTCAATTATAATTACTGACTTCTTATTTGAGATGATCTCCAATCATAATTATCAAAAACAGTTTCATAAAAAATATTACTACCATCGATCATAACATCGATTCGATCATCACAGCACCTCACTAGTCCCGTAAGTTTGACGAGCTTCACCTACCGACGCCGACACCAAACTATTGTCCCGCGGGACAGTTTTACTTTTTGTCCTGCGATAGAAATGAATTGAAATAAATGAAATGAAACATAAACATACATATGTTTTATTTGTGTAGGTTAGTGACTTGTTAGATAAGGGCTGCCAAATAAATGAAAAATGATTTTTAGGTGTATATTATGGACCAATCTGTGTAGATTGGTCGATTCTTAGCTCCTCTTCTCACACTAGCCACTTGCAGGTTGGTAGACATCAAATGCCATCGAGAAAATGTATGCATAAACCATGCAGGTTTCCTCACGATGTTTTCCTTAACCATTTGAGACACCTTGGGTTTGTACTTGAGACCTCTGACACCTCAGTACACTGGCTACACCACTAGACTAGCTGGTGGTACTGCAATAAAAATAACATAACATACCATCACGCCTATCGTCTCTGAGGGGTTAGGCAGAGGCATACTAATGTGCACGCACATTCCAGTATGAGTGTTATGTAAAAATCACCAAATTATATAAATAATAGTATTATATATTACTAGGTGTAATAATAATTATTGTACTGTAGTTTTCTACCAGATATGTGTATTCTAATGTGTAATATCTGTTTTCTAATAACAACTATCCGGTAGGTCTACGTTTCGTCAAGTCAGTTTACATTAGCTCATGCATATTCATTAGGCACGGCACACACTTGCGACCGCCCAGACCGTGCAAGGAGTCCGTTCATTTCCATAGAGTATAGACTGATACAGCTTTAGTTTTAACGGTGTATACGTAGGTTTAGGCTAGATGCACTTTCGTACGAATATTTGACTCGTATGAATTTATTTCGGCATGATTAGTTCGTGTTCAGTGTGCGATTAATGTGTTATTTTTGTGCGAAACGATTTTGTTTTGTTCCGTTAAATGGATTTGTGTATGCTAGCTGACATAATCATAGCAATTTTATAAACTCAACTAGCTGATTCCCGCGACTTCCATATTCGATATTAACTTTGCCCCTTGTTTTACCTCCTTCGGGGAGGAATTTCGTCATAACATCTACCTGCATGCCAAATTTCAGCCCGATCCGTCCAGTGGTTTGGGCTGTGCGTTGATAGATCACTATGTCAGTCAGTCAGTCACCGTCGAATTATATATATTTAGATGTTGAATACATTAATTTAATTATCGAACAGACAGAAATGTGATGCTGTGGAGTTCGTTACGCCGCTTCTTCTTCCCAGCAAAAACGCCAACTAATCCACCTTTTTTGTGTCCGATCAGATAGACTAGTGCTAGATACCTACCTCCTTTATAAATCCAAAAGGTATTTTCCCACGAAAGAATATAGAAATTATAAAAGTTTTTTTTGAGCAGTAGAGCAATTGAAATCTTAATTAATAAAAGCAAAACTAGACTCGTATACTCATTAACCTTCAAATCCTTTATAATGTATAAAGAATACAATGTTGACTTCTGGATGGAATCCTTAAATCTGCGGCGTAAGGATTTAGAGAAATTTCCACAGATTGAGAAAAGAGGTCAACATATACATATTATGTATAACATCACAGACCACGACTAATTTCTTCTTCTTATGTAATCGTCTTAGTAAAAGTAGATTTTCAATTCAAAAGTGCCAGTAATATTGATCTAATTGAAATAAAACATTTGACATATCTGCATTCTTTTGTGCTTTCCTCCTTTCCCAAACTCCCTCTAGTATAAAAAACAATGAACAGTGTTTTATTAAAAATCCTATAATAATGTCAGCTATTGAGGCAAGCAAAGGAAATTGATAATAACGACGTATTTAATATGAAAAAATACAAGCGCAGGGAATAATTAAAAGATAATCTGCGAGCGACTGATGCGAGAGAAACGGCCCGATCGAATGGGGACCGAAATGTTATAATTTGAGTATCCATTATTAAGGAGCTTACACACCGCTGTGGTTTTTTGGCAGATAATAATAATAATTTGACGAATACTAGACGGCTCAATTAGCACATCGGTAGCAAAGGGCGTCTTCTGTGGTATTAGGCCTGAGCTCAAATCCTGGTAGATTAAAATGTTTGTATAATATGACATTTGTACCTGAGACATGGATGTTTCTGAGTCAAGAAAGCGTGTTGTAGATACTAGATGGTTTATAGACTATACAGATGTTATTTTTTCCAAACACATACATAAAAATATACATAGACACATCTATGACTCAGGTACAAATGTCCATGTCCATCTCACAAACATTTGTCCATACCGGGCTTCGAACCCGGGCCACTGAAAGCAGCCTTCAACACCGCTGCGCTAATTGGTCGTCACGTTTTATGTTAATTATTTATTGACAATCTGATCTGAGTCTCTGGCCAGTTCAACTATTGTCTGTAATAACAAAATACATATAATCTTAATTCCTCAATGAAGTCCGTTAATCTCATGTGCACACTGCTTTATAGCGGCCCATAGCGCCCTAGGGCTCTCATTAAAATTTCAGCTTTCCTATATGTATCCCATTTGCGGCGTTCGCTATACACAAGTATCTATAGTAATAGTATAAACAAGACTAATATTGTGGAGTCTTTTTTTTCTTGAACGTAAAGCGTTATAAGAGCTGTGATAACCTGCTGGTGTAACTAGTGGACTCTGGATTCAATGGTTTCGAGTTCAATCCCAACGTGCTAATGAATCTTCAAAGTGCCGTGCGTATTATCCTATACCTATACCTTTTTTTTATAACCTGGATCATCATCATCATCAGCTTATACTCGTCTAGGCCTCCCCTAGTGAACGCCACAGGGCTCGATCTTCGGCTCTTTTCCTCAATTCCTGCAAGCCTGAGAGATTTTCTCGAGGGCATGTGAAGTCTGCAAACCCACACTAGGCTAACGTAGTAGACTATAGCCTAATTTCTTAAAAACTTATAACCTCAATATTTCCATCGGGGGAAAACCCCGTATTATATAATGTCATCTCCCGTAGTGTGAGTGAGAGAGATGACATGAGAATCTCATACAACGCACAGGCGTTTTATCTGGAATCACTTAGCGGAGTGCGAAAAAAGTGCCAGGCACTAGTGATGTTCCTTTACCAATATTCGTTCTAAAACTCGACTTTGTAGGTCTCGGCGGAAATTATTGAAATAAGTTAATCGATTAATTTATTTAAATAACTTTATACATATCCCGCGCTGGCGATTTAAAGGTTGTATTGACGGCCAAGTTTCAAGATCTCGAATGATGATGAAATGTTAAGAAATGCTGTCCTTATGTATGCAATCACGAGCTAACATAATTATAATAAAATTTTGCGCATTGCTCAGCTTTTTATCCATCGTAGGTGGTGCTATGGACACAAATCTCAATGCATAAATACAATGTATAGGCTTAATATTTCATCATTGAACCCGCGTAGAAGCCAATCCGATGAATCCAACAAAAAACCATTTTATTTTACGAATAATCGAATAGTCGATTATCATGTAAACACAAAATAATCGACTGATAAAATCAATAGTGGACATCACTAGCTGTCGCTCCTATACGTGTATTTAGGGCCCGGTATTTTTTTATAATGTTGTCGTTATGTTATAACAAGGGGCAAGTCAAAACTCTTGTCTCCTTTTTACTACGAAAGTAAATCAACTCTTATCTACATATAACTGTTATACAAGAATCACAACTTTTAAGGCTGGCTGATATTTCGGCCAGAAAATCATATTCTAACTAGCTTTTGCCCGCGACTTCGTCTGTTTAGAATTAGTGTGTAATTTTAACCAATCTGCTTGTTCATCAATCTGCATATTTATTTCTTAACCTCCTCTTGGACAAACATATTCCTATCACCTTTCTCAGAACTCCAATTATCTCCATAACAAATTTCAAACAAATCGGTTTAGCGGTTAAAGCCTGAAAGGGTAGGTAACAGACAGACTGACACACTTTCGCACTTATAATATTAGTATGGATATGGATACTACTAGTTCACTAGTTAACGCATTGCCATCCAACGTGACAATATCTGCAGCCTTCTCAAAGATCTCAAGTTCAATCGCACCACCCACTTTTCGAAATCATGTTTGCATTTATCGCAATTATGCTCAAACAGTGAAGAAAAACATCGTGAAAATGTTCTCGCTGGCGTGTAAAGTCTACCAACCTGCAATAGGCTAGCGTGGTGGACTATAGCTCTCTCAAATGAAAGGATAACTAAGCCAAGTACACATAAAGATACTACTCATGCATTGTCAAGTTTTACATCGTTTAAATCGTATCTTTATGAGTGATATCTAGTATACTTTCATGCAACTAGTTTCGTAAAGTAATTCTGGCTTAATAACTATATGTGTAGCAATATGACGACCAACCAAACTAACAATACGTGTCGTTCTAATAAAAATAACAACAATAAAGGAGAAAAACGTGAATACCTCGAATAAATCCAACACACAATAATTCAATTCACAAATCAAGGAAAAACCGCAATATCCTTAAACGCGCCATAGCATTCAATCTATGGGCCCAGCACTGGGGTACACGAAAAAAGGAACCTCCCAACACCGAACACAAGCAGATATGTTGATATATGCTGACTGGCGTGTGAAAAATCCCGGATATATTAACTTAAAACTGTGAACTTATACTCACATATTTACTAAATAAAATAACTTTCTCTGAGTCAAATGGTCGATTGCTGAGTATAACGTCTTGGGTTCCAAAGTCGAACTGTGTTATTTGGTTTGGTTTCTAGTAATCTGTCAGTGTAGCAGCTCCGATTCTAGACTTTTTTGTCAGAAATATGCTTGCAGTCACATCCGTATACCTGAAGAGTATACCTACAAGTAATTACTGATTTAAGCCCACAGTTTGGCGGTATATTTTTAGGTTCCATTATGAAATTGAACCCATTGCCATTAACTGGGCACAAACTCAAAACCCATACAGTTACTGAAAATTTCAATTAAAAACAATACCCAATACATTTTAACAGGTTAACCCGAAAATCTAATTCAAAACTTTACTCTCTGCATCCACATTAAGACAAACGATACAATTTTGTCACCGCTATTCGTGACACGGGTAACATCCATGTAAAAGAAAAATCCACAATGGATCCTTTATCGTAGCCAAACCACATGTTTTTATGGCGTCCCAAACCGTTATAAAGTCCTCACAAAAGCGAAAGTTATTTATATCTCTGAGCACTTTGCGAGTTTCAAAGTTGACAGTTGATTCTGAATTATATTGTTACGATGACTTATGATATCAACCCGTTCTTAATAATATAAGCACTTAATAGAATTGGACTTCTATTAAAATCGCACGAAAATATAATAATCATATTCATTATTTGACGACCCAATTAGTCCTGCGGCAGCTAACACTACCTTCTGTGCTATGGGTCCCGGGTTCGAATCCCGGTAGGGACAAGTGTTTGTGTGAGGAGCATAAACATTTTTATCCGAGTCATGGATGTAATAATGTATAATATGAATGTACTTACAAAATATATATATATATGTGGTATATCAACGAACTAGATGGTGCTTTGTGTCATAATGTCCAGTAATATTTATTTATTATTTATTTCTTTCTTTCTTTTACAATCATGTCGTTTAAATATGGAACCCGTTATGGCACAGCAATTATTACACTAGTTTTTGCTCGTGACTTCGTCTGCGTAAAATTTGTATTTTACGGCTTTTTTTGGTATTGAAAGCGTCGGTATTGGTGGCGTCAATTTGGTTTGCGTCGGGGCGTCGGTATTTATCAGAGAGTCAATATTAATGGCGTCGATATTAGTGGCGTCGGCATTGATAGAGTCAATATTAATGGCGCCGGTATTGGTGGCGTCGGTATTGATGTCGTTGGTATTCATGGCGTCGTCATTGATAGAGTCAATATTAATGGCGTCGGTATTGGTGGGCCCGGTATTTGTGTCGTCGGTATTGGTGGCGTCGGTATTGGTGGCGTCGGTATTGGTGGCGTCGGTATTGGTGGCGTCGGTATTGATGGCGTCGGCATTGATAGAGTCATTATTAATGGCGTCGGTATTGATGGCTTCGGCATTGATAGAGTCTATGTTGATGGCGTCGGTATTGAAATCGTCGATTTTGTTGGCGTCGGTATTGTTAGCGTCGGTATCAATACCGACGCCACTACGTCGGTATTGATGGCGTCGTTGTTGACAAAGTCAATATTAATGGCGTCGGTATAGATGGCGTCGATATCAATAGCGTCGGTATTGAAAGCGTCAATTTTGATGGCGCCGGTATTGATAGCGTCAGTATTGATGGCGTCGGTATGGGTGGCGTCGGTATTGGTGGCGTCGATATTGATGGCGTTGGTATGGGTGACCTTGGTATTGGTGGCATGGGAGGCGTCGGTATTGGTGGCGTCGGTATTGATGGCGTCGTTATTGATAGAGTCAATATTAACGGCATCGGTATAAATGGCGTCGGTATTGATAGAGTCAATATTAACGGCATCGGTATAGATGGCGTCGGTATTGATTTCACCGATTTTGTTGGCGTCGGTATTGAAAACATCAATTTTATTGGCGATATTGATGGCATCATTATTGATGCGTCGATATTGATGACGTTGGTATGGGTGACGTCCGTATTGGTGGCGTCGGTATTGAATGCATCGGTTTTGTTAGCGTCTGTATTGAAAGCGTCGATTATGTGGTCGTCGTTTTTGATGGCGTCGGTATTGATAGAGACAATATAAATGACTTTGGTATGGGTGACGTCGATATCGTTGGCGTCGGTATTGATTGCGTCATATTCGTTGGCGTCGGTATTGATGGCGTCGATATTGACGGCGTTGGTATTGGTGGCTTCGGCATAGATAGCGTCGTTATTGATGGCTGGCGTCGGTATTGGGGGCGTCGTTATTGTTTGCGTCGGTATCGATAGAGTCGGTATTGAAAGCGTCGGTATTGTTGACGTCGGTTTTGATAGCGTCGGTATTCGTGGTGTCGGTATTGTTAGCGTCGGTATTGATGGCGTCGATTTTGACAGACTCGGTATTGAGAGAACTGTCGTAAAAATGAAAGTTATGTCAGTTTTCTTCTTTTTCTTTTCTAATGTAAACTGATAAGGTTAGATTAAAGTCGTGAAGTATTTTAATTTTTTTAATATTCTGCGTAATGTTTTCAATTCATTTAGGTTCATTAGGGCGCAGGTGTAAACCCACATTAAAACCATATAAACCCACATTTCGCCGGTATGTTTGTAGTAAGAAGCCCATATAAAAGAGGGCGAGCCTATTTCCATTTACTGAGCACGAATTAAAACAACGAGCTAGCAGCTCGTGAATTTCATAGAAAAACTCAATAATACTTTACTCAACCTCGGAGTCGAACGCAACACCTTTTGCTCAGTCGCACCTACTATTAGATTTTTTTACAAGTTTACAAAATATCCCCAACAAGTTTCACTTTTCACCGTTCCACTCGTCTATTCTGTGCTCGTGAATATTTCATCGGCAAAGCGACCCGCCACCGCGTCACCGAGCGTTAGTCTCTCTGCACAGCTCCCTAAAGATATAGCGTGACATTTCACAATGTACCAACAACGTAAGGTATGGCGGGAATTGCTAGAGTTCGGGTTTGGTTTCAAATTGTATAACGCTATTTTTGTACAGGATGGAATTGACCACTGGTTTTTATGTTTTGAGAAACCAACGTGGTATAGGTTTAGACTGTAATTATCATTATTCTACGGAATATTGACGATACAGAAAGTAAGAAAGAAAGAAATAAATAAGTTTTATTTCGAAACCTCTAAAAAACAGCTAAATAAAAATATTAAATTCAAAATATTGATGTCGTTTGTGTGACGCCACAAACATGGTGCCTATTTCAATTGGTACTAGAATATCTAGGGTAGTTACTTTATAGTCCAGGGGTCATACTACTGAGCTATTCTGGTAGGTACTCTATTGCTTCCCTATCTCACCCTATTAAGAGCTCCACATCTAAAACAGCTTTAAGAGACTTAAAATCATCAACAAACGCAATTCATCATAACAACGTAATGACAATTTATCATTTATTACATTTTCACTTTGATTCCTTTTCCGCCGGGTCCTCAAAACAAATTTATGAATTCTGACTCACTGTACTCACCAGAAGTGACAGTTCAAGAAGTAATATAACAATCTCTGTTACACATGATCTCGCGCTGTCAAATTTAAGTACGTAGCGTCAAAGCTTAATGAATGCCGCTGTCACTGAAAAGTTACAAACACCAATATTTGGTTACCGCTTCGTGCATGTTAACAAACGTGGCATATTGTATTAACCGAAACTGAACTTGAGGAAATTTATTACAAAAGCTGCAAACTCGCCCCCTACAACAAAACCCTTAATATAAACACACAATAATCTTTCTCAACATACATTGCTGGGTTTAGTCGGTGCCAAAATTTACATTAACAACAAAATTCGCAATGGATCTCTTTGCTGACTGGAAGTGTAGGGTGGCAATGGTGTTGTAACTAGTTTCGGGATAAGTGCTAAGTATGAAAGGGTGCTAACTTTAGACAGGTCGTCGACTGCATCGTCCCAAGACGGGCACACAAATGCAACTTACAGCTATGACACATTGTTGCGATATTAGACGTCCCACCTCCAGATCTTATTACCTTCGCGTCTGCTGTTCAAAAACGACTTGGGGGAACGCGGAAATCGCAAGCATTGGTTAAATTACGTTTTATTATGAATTGTGTACGTAAATCAAACATGATGCGAATGTTTGTTAATGTTTATACGTTGCTTTCTGTTATTCATGAAGTTCTTGATGATTTTAAAGAACTGTTTTCTTTTAAGATAAGATGTAAGCAGGGGAAAGTAGAGGAATTGGAGCCATTAGGGAAATTAAAAAAAAAAAAAAAACTTTCCTTTAAACCTTCCTTTTTCTCTTTCAGTAAATTTTACGAAACATAAAAAAGAACCGTCACCCAGTTCAAATCACCTTTCCATACATTCTACTGTCGCTCTCATTATACATATACATCTGGTAACATTGAATATCAGAATATAGTTGAATTTGAGCATCAGAATCAATATTACTTAAAACTTCTGGGTAAAGTGCACAACCGTGTCATGATTTTTTTAAAAATTCAACTCGAAACATGAGAAGGTGGATAAATATTTTTGTATAGAATTAAAATTATTTGTATGAGTAATGTGGATATTTTGCTAATGTGAAAGCCAGGCCACATTAGTACTTTGCACCCATACGAAGCCGTATCGAGCCGCTAGAAATATTAATAATAGCCATGTGAGCACACGACATGAACATGAATCCCTATCGATCAAACCACAACTGAGCCGGCGCAAACCAGTTTGTCATAAAATCCGAGCGTCTGTGTACCTGTCGGTGTGAGGTTACGCACACATCTCCGCGCTTTGTGTGAGTAAAACTACAAATCACCGTTTGTACCTTATTATGTGTTGCTGTTTGATCCTCTGTAGTAATAGTATTCTGTGGTCTTGTTATGCAACTTAAAAATAAAAATATAAAAACAACAAGAAAACATTTGGTGATCTGTAATTAAAGCAATTTAATGCTAAATAAATAAATAAGTACATAGATCTTTAAATTTGGTAGGTAACAACATGAAACTCTGTAAGGGCATCCCATAGAAATAATAAATCTACAAATCACAAGTATTTAGGAAACAAAATCATAGAAAATTAGCATAAATTATAATAACTAATACGGTTGATGAGTATAAGGTTCACTTTAATTTTTTGGGAATATTTTGAAGTAAACGACGTGTGTCTCTTAGCAAGTGTAATTAGCGACTGTTTAAAGTAAACATTACAACTTCATATAAACTAAATACAAGTGCATCTATAGATATCTGTAAGTAGCATCAACAAATACTAAACCAATAAAATTGCACATGCTTATTTTACTTTACACTATATAGAAATTAATGACCACAAATTAACATTATATACTTTAATACTATATTTAGGAAATACATATATATTTAAACTGTGTTTGTTTAAAGAAAACACCTGAACATTATTAATGCTATATAAATTATACCTAATATTTAAGTGGACAATGCGTAGTTGCTAACAGATTTTCAGTTTTCAACAGTAAGAATTATCACCGAGCCTAATTAACATTTAAAATGTACAGCCATTTTAAATTTATGAATTTTACGTTTTGAAAAGAGCGCAGACTTGTAAAAAAAAAAGATTAAGTTTGTTTCCACAGCAGTGTGGGACACAAGAAAAATCTTGCTTTGTTGCTACACTCAGACGGTCTACTGTTTACTAATTAATGTTGCCCGCATGTTAACTGGTAGGGTTGCCATGATCAAAAAAATTTTATTGGTAGATATTTTATTTCCACCAACTTATTTGGGTAAATTGTGTAACTTCGTTATTTCTCTTCTGCTAAGAATAAGCAATTATGAATTGTCACTTAATATAATCATTACTAATAAACAACTATTGTTTAGCAAAATTGCGACTAATTTCTCTACTGTGCGTTTGTGTCTTTAGTTTATCACAGTTCGGTTTTAATGAAGCCAAAAAAGTCATGGCTGTCTTTTTCCATAATTGAGACTCACATCCTTGAGTTACAGATACACAATTAATTATTTAAAATAAATAATAAATAAATATTTCCGGACATTATTACACAGCGCCATCTAGTTCCGTGGTAAGCAACGAGGCTTGTGTTACGGATACTAAATGGTTGATATACTACATATATACTTTTTTTGTTGTAAATACATACATAGTTGTAAATATATACATACATAGGTACATCCATGACTCGGATACAAATGTTTATGCTCATCCCACAAACATTTCACACAATCCCTACCGGGATTCGAACCCGGGACCCAAAGCACAGCAGGCAGCGTTTACTACCGCTGAGCTAAACGGGTCATCGAATCTCGTCGATTTAGCATGTAATACCTAGTGTGGTATTTGTTTAAACAAAGATGTAAATTTGCGTACACCAGGAAATAAGATTATGCAGCTCTATTTATATTAAAATTGATAGAACTACTATAAAATTCTTGCGTTAGTTATACATAACTGACGATTTAAGAGTTTTACCTATAAAGTTTCCAGTGACTTCCTGCTACATTCTAACAATTTTTGGTAGCTCGCGATCATCATAATTAATTATATTTTTATAAGGCAAAAGTCTTAATAGAGAAGCGTGTGTGTAAAAAATATTTGTAGTGGAATAATGTACTGTAACTTCTTGCCATCAGGACGGCCGTAAGCGTGTTTGCCACATCCATGATATGTGATAAAATGTACATTAACTTTATTGAAACTTTGTTTAGCTCAGAGTAGTTAACGTTGCCTGCTGTGCTATGGGTCCCGGGTTCGAATCCCGGTAGGGACAAATGTTTGTGAGATGAGCATAAATATTTGTATTCGAGTCATTGATGTATCTATGTATAATATGTATGTATTTACAAAAAAAAAGTATATATGTATTGTATCAACTATCTAGTAACCGTAACACAAGCCTCGTTGCTTAGCTCGGAACTAGATGGCGCTGTGTCATAATGTCCGGAAATATTAAATTATTATTCTTTTGCTCGTTTTACGATTTTTATATTGATATTTGATCCCAAAGTTTTGTATCCTTACCAGCATCTATACTCACAGCTAGCCTCAATACTGTTAATAAACTATATTCTCTAAAACGTCCTCCCAAAACGTATGGTCACCGTAAAATGTTCCCGCTCACCCGTCTGCAGCGTGCACTGTTTATTTGTAATTACTTGATGCGTTTCAGATTGGAATAAAATCTGTCTCCACTACCCCATTGCGGGCGGGTGTGCTCTCTAATTGTCGAACCCTTGTTTCAAGCTAGGTTAAGCAAACGGCTTTTTTGTTTATTTAACCTCTACTGCATTTAGGTTTAAAGTGTTTTAAAGACTAATATTTATACTGTATGCAGTAGCGTAGCGTAGGGGGGCAAAGGGGGCCTTGGCCCCGGGTGGCATCAAGTGCCACGTCGTTTTTATACTACTAGAAAAGGGGGCGGCATCAAGTGCCACGTCGTTTTTATACTACTAGAAAAGGGGGCGGCAAATTTCCAGACGGCCCCGGGCGGCAAATACCCACGGTACGCCACTGACTGTATGTATGTACATGCTGTGTGACTTTTGTGGCGTTACATGTTTTAAATATCACAGAATATACTTAGTGTCATCATCAACTCAATTACTGTCCCACTGCTGGGCATGGGTCTCCTCTCATTTGAGAGAGATTAGGCTAGCGTCTACCATGCTAGCCTAGTGCGGGTTGGCAGACTTCACATGCCATCGAGACAAATCTCTCAAGCATTCAGGTTTCCTCACGATGTTTTTCTTCACCGTTTGAGCTTATGATAAATACGCACATAACTTCCGAAAAGTCGGTGGTGCCTTGGACTTGATACCTTTGACATCTCAGTCCACTGGTCACACCACTAGGCTACCACAGCTCTAGCGCGGTATATTGATATTACATAAGTCTTGAACCCATAATATAAATATTCGTAAAAAATATGTTATTTAAATGTTTTCAAATATAAATTGTTATTTTTCAGCAAATTTAGCGTGCCATACAAATTCATCTGTTGGCTTTGTTTTGCAAAATAAACAATATCTAATACTCGCCAATACCATTCAGCGTGTTGTTGTTTGAATTTCTCTTTTAACAAATAATGTTGCCAGCACAATTCACTGAAAGTTTTAGGCAAGTTCAGCGGTTTTAGTTACGTCGTTTTAGTTAATAATATTATTTTATTGTTATAGATAGATAGATAGATAGATAGATAGAATATACTTTATTGTACACCAAAAAGAATTACATTAATAATATATTATTATTCATAAAATAAGGGTACAATGGCGGTCTTATCGCTAAAGAGCGATTTCTTCCAGACAACCTTTGGATGGACAGGAACACAGTGAAAATAAAACGGGTGTGGCATACTAAACTAATTAACCGACTAAACTAAATCTACTAAAGTTGTAAAAACAAAAAAAAAAAACAAATTAAAACAATAAGTCCATAAATGTCTACATAATACATATGTACAATAATATAATATATAAATATATATATATATATATACCTACATATATACATAAATACAGTATCTACGTATACGTAAATATATATAAGGCATAATAAGTAATACATATAACATATAAAGCATAGTAAGACGACACAGTTTTTACACGTTAGAGTGAAAGTAAGTGTTCCTTTACACGAGTGTTGAAAGAAGTAAGCGTTTGGGCACGCCTTGCAGATACAGGCAAATCATTCCACAGACGGATAGCCTGGACAGTAAACGACAAGTCATACAATCGTGTGGAATGCATTGGCATTTCGAGCCTCAGGTTTTCCGATGATCTCAAGTGCCTATCGTGTGTGTCATTAAGGAACTTAAAACGTTCTTTGAGATAGTAGGGAGTGAAAGGATTAAATAAAACATTATACAGCAAAGATAAGATATGAGCATTCCGGCGAAGTCGGATTGGGAGCCACTTGAGCTTTATACGAAATTCTGAAATATGATCATATTTGCGCAAGCCAAATATAAATCTGATGCAATAATTTTGGAGACGCTCAAGTTTATTTAATTGTTCCTCAGTAAGGTCAGGATAGCTGCAATCTGCATAGTCGAGGATTGGATGAAGAAGGGATTTGGCAAGTGCAATTTTGGTAGCAGTTGGGAGAAAATTACGCAACCTATATAGCGACCTTCCAGAAGCGAATAACTTACGACTTAATACCTGGAGCTGGGGACCCCATGACAAAGTTTTATCTATATGAATACCCAGATCTTTAACGGTTTCGCTATAAGGTATAACGGTACCTTCAAAAATAATTTGAGGAATTGAAGTTAAGTCGATCTTAGATACTGCTCTGGAGCTGCCAACAACAATGACTTGGGTCTTTGTAGGATTTACCCTCAAACCATGAGCTGTACTCCACTCCGCTATTTGCGCCAAATCTTTATTGACCATGTTAATAGCCTCCGTCAAGTCGTCCAGTGGGGCCTGAGAGTATATCTGCAGGTCATCTGCATATAGGTGGTAGGATGAAAGAAGATTATTGGAGATAGAATTAATAAATAAAGTGAAAAGTAATGGTGAGAGAACGCCCCCCTGTGGTACGCCGGCAACGGTATTACACCAAGAGGAAGAACGCCCATCGATGCAAATACGCTGCCTTCGGCCACACAGGTAACTACAAAACCAATCAATCGCTGTTGGAGATATGTTTAAAGAGCAGAGTATGCCGAGTAGTATGTCGAAATCAACGGTGTTAAACGCATTGCTGAAATCGAGTAAGCACAGAACCGTCAGATTTCCGTTTTCCACACCCATCCTGATGTCATCCATAACGTTTACTAGAGCAGTAGTTGTACTATGTCCTGGACGAAACCCGGATTGGAGAGGATTGAGGAGATTATTTTTACGAAGGAAAGAAGTGAGTTGGTTATGGACGAGGCGTTCTAACACTTTGGAAAGGAAGGGTAAAATAGAGATAGGACGAAATTCTGAGAATGATAAAGGATTTGACTTTTTGGGTATAGGAGTAATATGAGCATCTTTACACATAGATGGAAAGATGCCACACAATAATGAAAAGGAAAGGATGTGACAGATCACTGGGAGGATCTCATTGTTATTATTATTATTATTATTATGATAATTAAAAATTAATAAAGACCTGTGGTAGCTAAGAGGTCACAAGTGGACTAAGATTTCAAAGGTCTCAAGTTCAAACTCAAGGCATCACTGACGTTTGACATTAATGGCTTGATGATGATGATGAATTTTCACTTTTGTAACGTGTTCCTGCAATTTCCATATTATTTGCAACGTGTATATTTGATATATCTGTTCATGTTTGACATTTCAGATTTCTACCTTGTTAAGGGCCTACCTACACTTCGCATTCCAGAACGTGGTCATCTTCGAGCCCCAACGGCCATCTGTTCTTCGAGCGATGTGCTCTACCCACTGTCATTCGAGTGTGGGATTTTTTCAAGCTATATCAATTACCCGGGTTCGTAAATAATGAATTATTTGGTGTAAATATGACAAAGTAAGTACTTTCTATCAGCTTTAGATTTAGTTCGTCACAGGGTCCCTCAACATACGCAGAAGCGATGATTTGATTGCAGTGTCGTGCACCTCAGAGCTCCCTCAAGGGATGAAAGTGGGTCACCTAAATACATGCGCCCTAACCCAGGGTGAATGCACCTATTACTGTCTATGTTAACAAATATAAATAAATAAAGTTAGAGTTCATTGATTTATCGTACTTATTTTAGAATTTTACAAGAAAATGGTGCTTCAATTTTTAAATACTCGAAACTGATTTTGATGACTACACATACCTTAAATCCACATAGCAAAATCGAACAACTTTTTACAACAATAATAATACTTAAATATATCCGGACAAATAAATAATAGATGGTTATCAAATGTTCCTTGAACTTGGGACCTTAACAAAGTAGCTTTAATACTGCTGCGCTAAACAGATCATCTAAATGAAGATTGATAAAATTATAAATATGCTTCATAAACTTTAAAAATTAATCTTCGTTGTTTTGCTTACTAACTAATTTTATAATTTATCAAAACTGGTAATCTAAACTTTCCGATAAAGTTTTTAAATTAATTTCTAAATGAACCATTTATTAATGATCTCTATATCTATGTTAAATTACCTAAGCTTGTACTTTTTTTTACTTTGCTCCATACTATTACAAACAAAAATATTCACAATGTACAAATACCTAGATCCGGAACAACTGTCTGTAGGTCATACATGTGTATATATATTTGTTCCGTGTAGAAATCGAACTCGTGATAAGAGGCGAAAAACCGATCATGCAACCACTTCACCAACCGTGCCGTCAAAAATTTTTAGTATCATTTTGTAATCGTTTTTTTAATGACTACATCAATATATAAAATATTTTGTATAAAGTGACATCTATTATAAACGTATAAGTACTATAGTTTTTTAACCATTTCATAGATGGCACTAAATTCAATTAAAAAGGAACAATCGCTGATGATTGTAAGTAGGATTAAAACTAAAAACACAAAACAAAATATATGTTAACGTGGTTTTATTTTAGTCCAGAAGTATTGGATCCGTTACAAACTGTGTAATGTGTGTCAGAATATTCGCGTGAATGTAAAATAATTGTACAAAAGCATTAAATTAATGCATGTATTCACGCACAAATACTTTATACTCGATAGAGCAATAAACACTACGTATATTTCTAATATTTTTTATCCAACTTGACGGTAACTGGTGCTTTCACCGTCCACCCTATACCAATGTGCGTCGTAACTACTGCAGGGGGTTCAAAACTGCGCAGTTGCAGGCACCACGTGGATCCCAGTTTATTCACCCCACTTAGATAATCATAACCCCACAACCTTATACCCTTGGTAATAAGAACTATAATCACACATTTTTTAATGGCAAACTTGACACGTACTCCGATTGAAAGATTGTCAACTTTAATACAAGGTGATACGGATTGTTTTGATTGTATTTTGAGGTTTGAATCGTGGTAGTCCGTGTTTTGTTTTGGTTGTGATGTAGGTACTACGTAATAATAAATAGATGATGTCGCTCATTATTTATTAAGAGGTCATTTAAAAAACGTGGCTCTACCCTCATTAGGGCTTTTTCTCGTACTGTGGGTTTGTCCTGATTTTTACATATACCTATTAACACTTCATACTCGAATGTGGGTATTTTTTATGTTGATAAGATGGCAAACGATCAGGCGGCTCACCTAATGGTAAGTGGTCACCGCCGCCCATTGACATTTGAAATACCAGAAGGTTTGCAAATGCGTTGCCAACCCCAACAGAAACGGTTTAAAATAGGAATTACTAAACTGACAGCAAACGGAAAGCCCAAGCTGTGAGAATAGTCACTCCCCCAACGAGCTCTGGTAACTTTACTCACTCGCAGAAATATAACTATTGTTGATTCACTGCGGTATTCTGTAAGGGGGAGCTGCATCCGCACTTGTGAAAATGTGGGGACGACCATGCCCAACAGTGGGACAATAATTAGGTCGATGATGATTTAAGTAGCGTGATATTATTTAAACTCCAGATGGCGCCACTGTTGTCTGGTCCAGAATGTTCCTAGACGTTGATAGGTTGTAATGTGGATTACTTATTCCATCATCATTATCTTTATCACCTCGACCAAAAGACGTCCACCGCTGGACATAGGCGTCACCCAATGATTTCCATTAAACTTATTACAAAAAGAAAATATTCATCCTACTTCATTGCCATCTAACTCTCTCCCTATTCAGCACTATAACCTCTGTCCACCCTTCGAATTAAAAAAGCGTGAACGATACTTAAAAAAACCACCTCAAAATATATCGTGGAAACCAGAGCAAACACTTTGCATCATACATCCTTTCGTTAAGGTGTGATCTCACTACCATGTAGGAACTGACATTTAATTTTTGTACTAAGAATTAAAAATAAATTCTCAATCCTACTAATATTATAAACACGAAAGTTTGTAAGTATGGATGGATCGATAGATGGATGTTTGTTACTCTTTCACGCAAAAACCGCAACAAAGAATGATATTTTGCATCATCATCATCATCAACCCATTTATGTCCCACGGCTGGGCACGGATCTCCTCTCATTTGAGAGGGATTAGGCTATAGTCTACCACGCTAGCCTACTGCGGGTTGGCAGACTTCACATGCCATCAAGACAAATCTCTCAAGCATGCAGGTTTCCTCACGATGTATTCCTTCACCGATTGAGTTTGTGATAAATACGCACTTAACTTCCGAAAAGTCAGTGGTGCGTGCCTTGGGTTCGAACTCGAGACCTTTGACATCTCAGTCCACTGGTCACACCGCTAGGCTACCACAGCTCTACTAGGCAAACTAACCGCAACAAAGAATGATATTTTGCATACATATAGCTGGATTAACACATAGGCTACTTGGTATATATATACCATGCGGGCAAAGCCGCGGGAGGCAGCTAGTTTCTAATAAATTTAATAAATTTTAACTTCTTGCTCAAATTTATAACTTTTACATTATATTGATAACCTTTACAGTTGACCGAAGTGCGAATGTCGATCAAGAGGTTTTGGGCCCGATTCCCATGTCGAGCAGTGGTTTTTTTTTTCAGTATCTTCTGGAAGTTCTGTGTCCAATAAATGACAATAGTCTCAGCCACTATTACGTAAACAACCCACGCCCAAAACATAACGGCTCTGGGTCCTCGTTAGAACACCTTTGCATAAGATAGCCTCGATTCTTTTCCTCGACATTGCGATAACCTGGATCTGAGAAAGTATATTTTTAGTTCCCATTTAATAGGAGACGAACCCGTTGCCATTAACCAAGCAAGACTCCGAACCCCGAGTTGCTAGTGAGAATTGCATAAAAATACCCCGATAACACTTTGCTCGACCTAGAATCAAACCCTATCTCTCGCTCAGCAGTCACACACACGACCACTAAACATCGAGATTCAGGATTTCGTGTCTCAGAACCAGTCCTTAACGTCAATGAAATCTCCAGTATTTACCGTGTCTGGCTCGGGCGTGTTTGTTGACAACGATTGAAACGCCTTTGATACGTCGTGTCAATATTTGTTTGTGTATTTCTTATTTTGGCGTTCTTCAAACACGAGGCTGCAAATGCTGGCCGGCTGTACGCCGTAAAGTAGTCACAAAAATACTGAAGGAATTGTTGTTTTTTTTAAGTTTTTTAAGCGATGTGAGGTTTGTGGTATATTTATTTTTCACTGGCTGGCCCTCCTTGGCTTCGCACGCGTAGATATAAGGATTTAATCCCCAATAGATCTTTTTATCTAAATATATAAATATCTGACTGACTGACTGACATAGTGATCTATCAACGCACAGCCGAATCACAGGACGGACCGGTCTGAAATTTGGCATGCAGGTAGATGATTATGACGTAGACATCCGCTAAGAAAGGATTTTCGAAAATTCACCCCCTAAGGGGGTAAAATGGGGATGCAAAGTTAATATAAAACTTTAATTTTTTTAGTTAAATTGCACGCGGACGAAGTCGCGGGAATCAGCTAGTTAAATATAACTATGGATATTGTAGCATTCTAATGTTAAACTGGTCCGTCACGGGTTGTAAGTTCGATCCCCGCACGGAGCAAATATGTGTACGTTCTAATCGTCGAATGTTGATGTTGGTGAAAACTAATGTTGTAAACTTTTGGGTTTACAACACAAGTTTTCACCAACACAGGAGAAAAATCCTAGTGTGGGGCAACGTTGAAACAAGAGGGGCCGGTTTTAGGTACCTACGATTCCTACTGGGTCGAGTGAAATGTTTATTGTATAAAAAATCTCTTGAGTACGTACTATTCCAGTCTTTACAAAATGTATCTGTAGTCTCTGTCACATCGGTTATAATAATGCAGCTGATATTTATGACGTAGTCTGCGTAAAGCTAACCGCACACTGTAGTCACACATTCATAAACAGCTCTCTCTCTCTCTATCTTTGATAAGTGGTATACACTGAACATAGGTACGCATACAGATGCATTTAGGGGTGTCATTTGCATGAAAATTTTATCTTATAAAATTATACTATATATATTATATCAGAATACTATCTTCGTCGCACGGCAAAATTTTGGTAATGTGTTAATAAAGGTGATAAACAGATACATACAGATAGTATGCCAAAGCCTATTCAAATCCGTTAGGCGGTTTTATTAATTTATTTATTTATTATTAGGAAATCCAGCAGTTATGTGTATTTTTGTTAATTTAGCGATGTCATTTTCACGATACTTTGTTTATGAACACAGATTACTTATTTTAATCAATCATTTTAATTATAATACTATATCAATAAACTCATCCGTGTCACTAGATGGATGCTAACAAAACTGGCGGCATTGCCACGTTGAATGCCAATGCTTATTGTTGGCGCCTATCTTTATATTCATAGCACTTAAGTTTTGCATAATATTCCTTTCCTCTAATTGCATAGGAGTTTTATAATTTTTGTTAAGTTTTTTTTTCGTGTACCCCGCACTACTCATTTTATATCACTGTAACAGCGCTAGTCGCTCCGCGTTTAATATTGTTAAAAATTTAATTATACATTGAAATACAAGCTAATTAAGTATTCGAGGGTTTCATTTATGTCCAATTCAAGACATAAAGGTTGGCGACCGTGACAATACATCCTGTAACGGATAATATTTATCAAGAAATACGAAGCCCAGTTTGCTGGACCTATCAGGCTATATCTGGTATATTGGAGATATAAAACGCAATATTTGGATGGATTTGGAGGATCAGCCATTGCAGCCAACACCTGGTTTACGATTTGGACATATATTATATTGAAATCAATTGAAGTCGTCGTACAACAGCCGGCCAATGCAGCTAAGTGACCTTCCTTGACCTTCTCCTTTATATTTCCGAACTACTGTTTCTAATTAATATACCCCTCAGTTTTACATGTGCTTATTTCAATCTAGATACATAAACAAGTAAATAAAAAAGTGATTTATCCTCAAATTGTGCTTTAAAAATACGTCCATAGTTAACGTACATTATTACATTCCTTTTTTTGTACTTTACAAGATTAGTGTTATATACCGCAAGCCTGCAAATACGAATATACTTTAATTACAGTCTTTTAATAATTATTTATCTGTATTTATACAGATCTGTATTTAAACTCTAAATTCAAACTTTGTTAGAACATTTTTTGCAAGTCATTCACATTACTTGCCGATTATTCCAGGCTTGTCGAGGACATTGTGAAACCCTACAAGGGCCAAGCCCTATCCACGGAGTACAGTTGAATTCAGCACCGGCACTGCCAATATAAAGGTGACACCGGAAGAGGGACGTAAGACAAATTCAATTATTATTTCTTAGTTTTTTATTAAAAATGGGTAAAGATTGTGGAGGTGATGGCTCTGCACGTGATGTGCAAGAACTGCAGGATCTTATCGTTAAGCGTAGTTCCATAAAAGGACAAATAACTAAGTTCCGAAATTATTTAATGACCCTGCGTTCAAAGGATTCTGTCACACGTATTGAACTAGCGGAGTTAACACTTAAGTTAAATAAATTTGAGTCACTTTCGAAAAGATTCGATGACTTGCAGAATCAAATTGAATTATTAAACTCAAATAATTTATCTGACGAGATTGATGAAAGGGATGAAATCGAACAATTCTTTATAGCAAACATTTCAAATGCTCAGATTTTCATTCAAGATAATCAATCTAATAACCGCCACGATGAATCTGGTAACATACTCAATTCTAGCCATGGTTCGTCTGGTTCCTGTAATGCTGATAATAACGTCTCGGGGTTCAAACTGCCACGGATACAAATTGCAAAGTTTAGCGGGACATACTTCCGTTGGCTCGAGTTTCGTGACACTTTTAAATCAGTGATACATAATAACGATCTGATCGCGCCCATAAACAAATTTCATTATCTTCTATCTTATTTAGAGGGAGATGCAGCTAGAATAGTCAGTAACTTAGAGGTATGTAATTCTAATTATGAAACCGCTTGGAATCTGTTATGCGACAGGTATGATAATAAGAGACAGTTGATAAACCATCATTTAAATTCTTTGTTAAATATACACCAAATAACTCGCGAATCAGAAAAGTCACTTCGTTTTATGGTTGACCACGTCACTAAGAATCTTAGAGCTTTATCTGGCTTGGGACAACCTACTGATAAGTGGGACATTTTAATTATACACATGTTGAGTTCAAAACTGGATAATCGTACTCTTACCAAATGGGAAGAGTGGCGCGGCTCTTTGGATGATGTTCCTAACTTACAACAATTTAATAAGTTTCTTATTAATCGAGCAGATGTGCTTGAGTCATTAAATCACTCTCCACCAAGCAATATAATTAAGTCATCTGGTTCTGTTTCACCTAAGGGCAACCACAGCAAAAATGAGCGGCACCACAACAAATCTGTCACATATCAATCAGTCTGTCAGTCTAGTATGCAATGTAATTCGTCATCAACTTCATGTTGCGTTGTCTGTCAAGGCGAGCATAGAATTTATGACTGTCCTTCTTTTAAGGCCAAGAGTGTAGAAGATCGTATAGCCGAAGTTAATAAATTAAATCTTTGTGCAAATTGTTTAAGGTCGGGCCATGTTACACGAAACTGCTACCTTAGACCTTGTCGCGAATGTAAGAAGAAGCACAACGCGCTTCTACACATTCCGATTGTGAACGACACGGCAGCAACAGCTACCACATCAGCACATGGTGCGATAGCTAGTCTTACTACACAAGGTACAACACACATTTTATTGTCTACTGCCTTGGTGGAAGTGTCCAACCCCACTACCAACCAAACAATAAGGGTACGTGCTTTGTTAGATTGTGGAAGTCAATCATCATTTATCACACAATCACTTAAAGATAAATTATCCCTACCAGGTACTTCATTATTTAACAATTATATTAACATTGTTGGCATCGGCAACAACATCACTAGTAAGGTAACAGAGTGTTGTGTTGCTCAATTAAATTCTGTAATTAAACCATTCAATGTCACAACGACATTCTTGATATTACCGGAGGTGACAAGTAACCTTCCTAGATTTACTATAAACACTCAGCAACTGCAAATACCTTCTGAGGTACACCTTGCTGACCCTAGTTTCTATCAATCCTCCGCTATAGATGTACTTATCGGAGCAGATTTATTTTGGGAAATTCTTGGATGCGAGCAACGTTCTCTAGGCCCCAATAATCCTACATTAAGAAGTTCTCAATTTGGTTGGCTTGTTTCAGGTCCAATAACAATAAATGATTTAAATAAAACATCTAACATCGGATGTCATCATTCACTTAAATTTAGTAAATTAGACAGCGAAGTTAATATACAAATGTCAAAGTTTTGGGAGCTTGAAGAAGTACCATTAAGCTCACCCTTAAGTCTAAATGAAAAGTTATGTGAAAACCATTTTTTAGCTCACACTACACGATTAAACACTGGTAGATTTTCTGTTCGATTACCACTTATAGATTCACCGAATTGCCTTGGTGATTCTTATTTATTAGCCAAGAAAAGATTCCACAATTTAGAAAAAGGATTTCGCAGGAATCCGCAACTTAAACTACAGTACGTAAACTTTATCAGAGAATATGCAGAGTTGGGTCATCTTACACAGTCTGATGTATTAAAACCTGATTTGTGTTATTTCTTGTGTCACCACGCAGTGTTTAAGGATAGCAGCGAGTCAACAAAAATTCGGGTTGTTTTTGATGGATCAGCTCCTACGACATCTGGATTATCCGTCAATGATATTCTCATGATCGGCCAAAATATGCAGGACTCACTTTTTTCCATTTTAATACGGGCAAGACAGCATAAGTACCTCCTAACCGGCGACGTAGAGAAAATGTACCGCCAGGTTCAAATTAATGAGGAGGACCGAAATCTTCAGCTCATATTGTGGAGAGAAGATGAGTCCATGCCTATAAAGACGTTAAGGCTAAATACTGTAACTTACGGCATGGCAAGCTCCAGTTATTTAAGCACACGCTGTTTGTGGCAACTTGCCGAAGAATATCCAGACGACATCATAAAAAATGTTATCCAACACGATTTTTATGTCGATGACATGATCACAACCAGTGATTGTGAGCAAACATTAAGGCATATTCTTCAAGGTGTTACCGCGGCACTTAAGTTAGGTTGTCTTAATTTAAGAAAGCTTAAAACTAATTTACCCAGTATCTTTGATACTTCGTTTTTAAATAATAATGAAATGTTAACACTTAGTGAGTCTTCTAGTACACTAGGTCTGGGTTGGGATCCATTGACTGACACGTTACATTTTCCATTTAAACTTCCATTTAATAACAAAGACCTAACTAAACGAGCAATATTGTCAAACTTATTTAAAATTTTCGACCCATTGGGTTTACTTAGTCCATGTGTTGTACAAACAAAGATGTTATTACAACAATTATGGTTAGAAAAATTAGGTTGGGATGATCCAATCCCTAAAAATATTTCTGTGAATTGGGTGAAGTTCACCGATTCTTTATCTGCTCTCAACACTATTAAAATTCCAAGACATGTACTTTGTGATAAACCAATTAACATAGAGCTTCATTCTTTCTGTGACGCTTCTCAAAGTGCATATGGAGCGTGTATATATGCTAGATCTATTAACTCCTCCAATGAAGTCACAGTAAGATTATTGTGTGCCAAATCCAAAGTCGCACCTACTAAACCTACCACAATCCCGCGCTTGGAGCTCTGTGCTGCGCTTCTAGCCGCTAGATTGGTTAAGGCAGTTAGAGATTCCCTACGATATAAGGTAGATAGTGAGGTTTACTGGAGTGATTCCAGTATAGTGCTGGCATGGCTTCAGACGAGCTTTAAAGATCTTAAGACATTTGTTGCAAATAGGGTTTCAGAAATTTGTGAACTTACAGACTTGCATTCGTGGCGTCACGTACCAACGTCAGTTAACCCGGCTGACCTGATTTCCAGGGGTGTTAGCCCAAGTCACATCAAGGACAACGTGTTGTGGTGGTCAGGTCCAACATTCTTATTACAACCTGAAACCACTTGGCCTATCTTAAATAATAATGAAACAATTTTTATTAGCTTGCCTGAAACCAAACCCAACCCTACCGTTGCTAATGTAGTAACGTCAACAGGATTCATTATAAATTTTGAAAATTATAAAAACTATGATCATTTAAAGAGAGTATTTGCATATGTCCTACGTTATATAAATAATTTAAAATTAAAATCCTGTAATGGCCCTTTGAAATTCGGTACTATAAAAACAAATGAGTTACACAAGTCATTTATAATCTTGTGTCGTTTAGCACAGCAGCAATCATTTTCTCAAGAATTTAATATACTCGTCAAAGGCAACCCATTACCTTGTAAATCTAAACTTTTATCGTTAAGTCCTTTTTTTAATTCTGATGATGATTTGATTAGAGTGGGTGGGAGAATTGATTCCTCAAAATATGCCTATGATAAAAAACACCCAGTTCTATTGGATGCATCTCACCATTTAACGAAATTAATATTTCAGTACGAACATATTCGTAATTTGCATGCTGGGCCACAGTTATTGCTGGGCATAATCAGAGATTACATTTGGCCTATCAATGGCAGGCGTCTAGCACGGCAGACTGTTCGTAGTTGTATTAAGTGTCATAGATTTCAGGCAAAACCGTTAGTACCTATTATGGGTAATTTACCGTCCCAAAGAGTCACGCCCACCTTTCCATTTACATATGTCGGGATAGACTTTGCCGGTCCCTTTTTTATTTTAAATAGGAAAGGACGTGGTTCAAAATTAGTTAAAGGTTATCTTTGTCTCTTTGTTTGTTTAACTTACAAATGTTTACACCTTGAGGCTGTAAGTGACTTAACCAAGGACGCATTTATTCTTACTTTTCGCCGATTTGTGTCCCGTCGTGGAAGGCCAACGGAGGTATTCTGCGATAACGGCCGCAATTTTGTATCTGGCGCTAAAGAGATAAACCATTTTTTTAAAATTAACGCAGATTCTCTATCTGATTTTGCAAGTGGGGAGGGTATCAATTTTATTTTTTCTCCATCTTACGCCCCTCATTTTGGTGGACTTTGGGAGGCCGGTGTGAAATCGGCGAAGTACCACATTAAACGTGCGATGGGCAATTCCCACTTAACTTTTGAAGAGTTATCTACCCTTTTCGCACATGTAGAATCTATACTAAATAGTCGTCCACTTTGCCCTTTATCCACCTCACCTGAAGACCTTCTTTGCCTAACTCCTGGTCATTTTCTTATTGGTCGGGCTCTCACGGCTCTTCCATCACCTTCTCTAGAAGACCGCAACTATAATAATCTACGACGCTACCAACGAATACAACAAATTCATCAACATGTTTGGCATCGATGGCAGCGTGAATATATCGCAGAGTTACAACAACGCTGCAAATGGAGGACCAACCACTCTAACCTGAACATTGGTGATCTAGTTCTTCTAAAAGAGGATAATACGCCTCCTTTATGCTGGAGGCTTGGACGAGTGCAAAGGCTATTTCCAGGATCGGATGGAGTTTCCAGAGTTGCCGACGTAAAAACCCAACGAGGAGTTGTACGACGTCCTTTGGTTCGTCTCTGCCCCTTGCCTATCCCAGATGACCTTCAGAGGATTGAAACCTGAAGATTTCAATGGCGGGAGGATGTTGGCGCCTATCTTTATATTCATAGCACTTAAGTTTTGCATAATATTCCTTTCCTCTAATTGCATAGGAGTTTTATAATTTTTGTTAAGTTTTTTTTTCGTGTACCCCGCACTACTCATTTTATATCACTGTAACAGCGCTAGTCGCTCCGCGTTTAATATTGTTAAAAATTTAATTATACATTGAAATACAAGCTAATTAAGTATTCGAGGGTTTCATTTATGTCCAATTCAAGACACTTATTCTCTGGCTGAAATATAGGCCAGCCCTTGGATAACACGAAACGTCGGCCAGGCGTTTGGAAATCCCTTTGAAGAGCAAACTTCAAATCAAATCAAATCAATCAAATCATTTATTTCAATTAGACCAATACAGGTACTTTTGAATTGTCGAATTAAATTGAATTTAGTTGCACGGTTCCAAAAGGTAGGTCTTATGGAGAAGAACCGGCAAGAAACTCCATAGATACTCTTTTTAAATTAAATAGGTTGTCATAACATGTATGAGCCGACCAGTCCCAACTGATAGCACCCGTTCACGAGCATGACGTGTGTATCGGCGTCTGTCTACTCAACCATGTTGTAGGGAATAAAAAGACCCGACACACAACGCCACCATCAGCAGGACATTTGAGTGAGCATGACAAGCCCAGAATGCCCGGCAACCAGTAGGCATTTTCACATTTTTAAAAAAATTAATAAAACAACATCAAAGCCAACATCAGTCTCATATTTTACAAGTTATTTTACTAATCAGTAACTATTGCGTTAATAAATAATAAATTACATTAATAAATAATTTGCATGTCAATCAGTAAAGGTGTATAACTAAACATGTCAAATTGTATAAGTGTATAATTGAGCATGTCAAACTGTAAAAAATTATAAATATCTTTATGTAAAACAAAAAGAAGTCAAACCAATAAATAAAAAAATAAATAAAAGAAAATATAATAATCATGAGGCTAGCAAACCTGTGGAGCTGGACCAGCATTTTGCCAAACTTTTTTATCTACAAGATAATCTTCTAATTTGTAGTATGCTTTCTTGCATAGAGTAGACTTTACGATGGATTTGAATTTATTTTCCGGGAGGTTTAAAATTATTTCCGGAATCTTATTATAAAACCTGACACTATATCCCACAAAAGAGGTATGGACTTTAGCGAGACGAAGCTGTGGCTGCATTAATTTTGACTTATATCTAGTATTATAATTATGCAGTTCACATCTTTTCGTATGATGTGATATATTTTTTCTAACGTACATTATATTTTCAAAGATATACTGACAGGGCACTGTCATAATATTTATTTCTTTAAAGAGTTCCCTGAGTGAATCACGACTACTTAAGTTATAAATGGCTCTTATTGCTCTTTTCTGCAGAACGAAAACTGATTCTATTTCTGCAGCACGGCCCCACAGCAATATTCCGTAAGTCATGACGCTATGAAAGTAGCTATAATAAACTAGTCTTGCGGTTTCTACATCCGTAAGTAGTCTGATTTTTCTAACTGCATAAGCAGCTGAACTCAGGCGTCCCGACAAAGCCTTAATGTGCGGTCCCCATTGAAGTTTGGAATCTAGTTTGATTCCTAAAAATACAGTCTGATCGACGAATTCGAGCTTTTCATTATTTAATATTATATTACAATCCTCACTTCTAACATTTGGTAAGGAAAACTTTATGCATTTAGTCTTCTGCCCATTCAATACCAGATTATTAACAGTGAACCACTCATGGACCTTTAGAAGGGCGCTATTTACATCGTCAACATTTGGTGACCGTCTATCTAATCTAAAAATTAAGGAGGTATCATCAGCAAATAACACCATCCCACATCCATTCTGGCACATATAAGGTAAGTCATTAATATATACCAAAAACAAGAACGGGCCCAGGATAGAGCCTTGCGGAACACCCATTTTAATTTTGGATCCAGATGATTTAATTCCGTTTATTTGGACTTTCTGTACTCTACCTTGCAAATATGATTTTAATAACTTTAAAGAGTTTAGCTTAAATCCATAATGTTCCAATTTTAGTAGTAGTGTATCATGATCCACGCAATCAAATGCTTTTGAAAGATCACAAAATATGCCAACGGCATCCTGTGACTCTTCCCAAGCATCAAAGATGTGCTTTATAAGCGTCACTCCGGCGTCAGTTGTATTGCGCCCTTTGGTGAACCCATATTGCTGGTCATGAAAAAGTTTATGTATATTGAAATGTGACAACATTTGATTAAGCATCATTTTTTCAAAAATTTTACTAACTTGCACTAGGACTCCATGACCCAACACCGAATGAATCAAAATATAACTTTTATAATTATTATTATTATTACCATTACACTTTGAAACACATTACAAATAAAAACATTGAGGTATTTTGCGCAAGTGTCAATTATTGTAATAATAAGAAGCATAGATCTTACGAAAGTAATTCATAATCATTTAAAAATAATAAAACCGTGATTAAGCGTATCAATTATTATTATTATACGATTATTTTTGTCAAGAGAATCACATATGTACATATAATAATATCGTCACTATTACCCTACCACTGCAACCTCTGTAAGCCAGGATCAACAATAGCTACTATACAGAAAATCATCGAGACTATGAAGCCCGACGTACCCAAGGAGAATAATTTCAACAATTTAGGGATCCACAAAGAAACGAATCATTAAATTATATAGGACGAATATTATTCTTGAGTAGGATAAAAACTACTGTATTTACCTACTATTTTAGTGTTGGCAACCCTATGCGATGCGTTCCGTACACAGAACAACGTATAAATCTGTCAGACGCGACAATCCGGCGGTATTCCCGAGCGTTCATTTAGATAGCAGTACCCTTGAACACCCGTATAGCACAAATGGTACGTAGAGGGTATCAGTTTTGCCATCAATGGTAGGCCAGTAATCAAGTTAATTCTTTAAATTATTCTATATTTATTGGATAGAAGAATCTTTCATATAATTACCAATAATATACAAATAACAAATTAAGTTTTGACCGCGACTTCGTTTATGTACAGTTAGTAATTTAGGTAGCTTTTTGGCCAATCTGGTTAATGGTCAAAAGTGCATAATCATTTTAATTTTTTTACGAACTGTCTAATTCTAATAAAAATCTTTTAAAGTTCTTTTTAAGAGATTATTGAGTCTATACGAACTTCAAACCCGATTTTCATCCCCTTAACGGGTGTTTTATGTCCTTTCTCGGGATCATACTATCTGCTTGCCAAATTTTATATAAACTGGTTCAGGAGATAACAGTCAGGTAGGCGTACTTTCGCAGTATGGATTTCAATAAAATGTAATAAAATTAAATGCTATTTTTTTTCATTCAATTAACTGCGTATTGTGAAATAATAATGCTGCTGTTCCAATTAAAAGTATGTATGACACGATGTATGAATATTTTTTTCATATAACTACATAATATATCGTCTATTTTTACCGAAATACAAATAATTAGGTATACCTACATTAGCAAAAACTTTTAAAGTAGACACATATTTTAAAAGAAACAGAACTTTCAATCAAATAGCCTTATTAATAAAAAAGTAGTAGAACACGTATATTTTTACGTTGGCAACCCTTTACATTTGCAGCGCATTCTGTACACAGAGCAATGTATAAATCTGTCAGAGGCGACAATCCGGCGGTATTCCCGACGAGCGTTCATTTGTGTGTTTATATCTTCGTCAGCCCATAAATCTGCACTTAATTGCGTCAATTGTATAGCTGTTCAATTGTGAGCTAAGTTTTACACACCATTGGTTTTTATGTCTGGGCAAAACAATTAAAATATATAATAAATATAACGTGAGAAATTTAATGACAGACTTACTGCTTCGTTGATCTACTGCTAACAATTAGAGGTCTTGCGTTTGATTGCCAGGTCTAGCAGTGTTATTGGTTTTCTATTAAATTCTCAGTAGCAGCTCGGAGTTTTGACTCGTGCCCGGTTGATGGCAACCAGCTCGCCCCCTATTACATGGAACCTAAAAATACCGGCGAAACGTGGGTGCACATTTGTACACCTCTGCTTAACCTTTCGGGGACCACGTGGTGTTTTGTAGTATTATGACATGTCTTGATATTATTTCAGTGGCAACGTAAAAAGTAATATGAATATAATCGATAGCCGCAGTGTCTGAGCGACCGGCTTGTGTGTCACGGGGTTGTGTATCATCATCATCTGCCTATATTCATACACTGCTGGACGCAAGCCTCCCCTGGTGAACGCCACAGAGCTTGATCGTTGGCTCTTCTCATCCAGTAGCTGTCAGCTGCCTTCCGCAAGTCGTCGCCCCACATCCAGCACGGCGCTTGTCCTACACTACGTTCTCCGAGACGCGGTCTCCATTCAAGACCTCGATTGCTCCAACGGTTTTCGGTTCTCCGAGAGATGTGACCGACCTTTCACAACACCTTTCAGCTTGTTAATCCTTTCGGGGTTCGTTCCTCCCAACGAGAAAATATTTGTAGTATCTACAGCTTGTTGTTCTAGGCCTGGGCGTTTATTTATGTATATGAAATTATATATAATTATAAATAAAAAAAATAAAAAAATTGTGTCTGTTAACGCACTTACGACACAGGACAAAATCCTAGTGTGGGGAAACGAGTGAAAAGAAAATAAATAATTGATGTTAAATAAATATTTAATTATCCATTCCATTTACAAACATACATAATTATATATAGGTATATATAGAACCTCTTTATTTCGGCTCTAATAATATTGTACGCTGTTTCGACTACATCTTCGAGATCATAAGGGAGACACACCAGAGAAAATGACAAACAAGCAGCCACTGCTAAACACAGATCTCATTGGAAGTATAATTTTTATCAATGAATTTTATCAAATTATAATTCATTTAAATCTTTTGTTCCGCATAATCTAATCCATAATTTGTAAGAATTCTACTGTAAAAGGTTTGTGTTAAAACAATTATCGCCATTGCATAGCTAAACGGTGTTTGTTGGTGTCTCATTGTGTTGTAAGCATATAAAATGCATCATTTTGTTTTTTCTTTTTATATTATTTTATTTATTTATATTAATATCGAACCCTGCGAGGTCGAGAATAAACGTTTTTCTTTCTTTCTTTAATCTTATTCTTTATCAAATCTGACAGCTGTAGATAAGACTTTACGACTCTCGAGTTGTGGTATACATCGGAACAAGCTCTACAAATGCGATATGCTGCTTTAGTGCAGCCTCGCAATGGTACGCAACAATAAAATTTGTGAAATTCCAGAGAGGATCACAAGAACTTTTCACGTGAAAAATTATGTCAATTTTGGAAAGAGACGCTCTCTGTCACCGTATTTACTTTCTGTCTTATTTGCTGTCTCTTTCCAACGGCGGACAACCCCAAAAATCATAAGTGTTTTAAAATTTGAAGTGCCTCTGGAATTTTGCTGACACTGTCGGTAGCATTGACGCTACTCAATTTTAAATAGCCGTCAAATATAGAGGTGTGGTTCTCGGGTTCGAATATACAATATTTTTGTGTGATTAGCATGGACATTTTTACTAGAGTTCTTGTTATTCCTATTTAAAAAAGTATAAAGGGTAATAATGGGTAGTCTTAGTAAAGTAGAGTTTAACTCGGAATTAGATGGCGCTATATCATAATGTTCGCAAATATTTATTGAGCCAATCTGTCATAAATATAGTGCCGTCGATTGAAACAACATCGATATTAAATGTTGCTTTTTGTAATAAAATAAAATAAAATCGTAAAACTCCGTGTTGTATTAATAAAAGCAAGAAAATAAAAGGTGTACTTAAAATGTTCCGCGTGATTGGTCCTGAGATGAAACGAGTTATTGGGGATGGCAGTCACATGAGGGATCGAACACTCGTCGATACAATACATACCTTTAATACGTACCTATGTATTGTGTACTAGAATTATGAATATTTGTATCTTTGTGCACATAAAACACATGTAAATACTTTAATTTTAGTTATTATTAAGTCAATGCAACTAAGTTCAACTAAATTCGACAATTCAGCAAGCATCTGTATTGGTCTAATTGAAATAAATGATTTGACTTCGACTTATTGACTTTGAATATATAAAATGATAAGATGAAAATAAAAAATTGTAGTGTTATGTACCATCTTGTCATCTTATTACTATTTATTATTGAATCTCGTCGGGGTCGTGGTGAATCTTGTGAATCCCTTAACACAGACGATAGGTTGACGGGTGAACTGGTTTTTTGTCAGTAGGTCACATACTATGGTCAGAGTCCGACACATCTCGTTGTCTCCCCGGAAGGCCGAACGATCCGTAACTTCTCGCACATAAAAAAATAGGTACAGTCACACCTTTTTCCCGTGGGGATAGGCAGAGGCTATAGAAAGCATGCGCTGAGATTCAATTAAAAAATCTTTAGAAGTTAGCCCAGATAGCAATATTGTCGACAAATATCGACTTAAAAGAACATTTCTTCCTAAACACTAGTCTAAATGCATACAAAGTAAAAAGTAAATTAATAAAAAAAAAGTCCCTACTGTTTAAGCTAGTACAGAACCCTAAACATACAATAAAATATATTCATCTACATATATACATCATGTAGCTTTTATAAAATAACTCTGCATATTAACGTTGCGTAAATAACCGTTACTGACGTAAGTATAAATGATGGCATGTGTTTTGGAAGAAAAGATAGTCGAAAAGCTTTTAAGCTTAAAAAAAACACGCAACATGTATTGTGTATGTATTGTAACATCTACTCGTACTCATTTTTAAGCATATTATATTGAGGACGGATAGTGAAGTAGATAGATAGAATATACTTTATGTACACCATAAGATTTTAAAAAAAGTATACGTTAATTTATTTATGGAATAAGGGTATATCTTGTACATAAAAATCTCTTGTCACTGTGTTTGTCGCTGAACTCCTCCGAAACGGCTTCATGGATTATTATGAAATTATGTATGTATATTTGGTAGGTCTGAGGTTATAAGGATGTCCCTCCCCAGACATTTTTTTGTCAAAATATTTTTTAGTATTTTTTTTTACGATCGGCATCAATAAATACTTATAATAAAAATTTTGAAATCTAAGCTTGAAATATGCTAAAAAAAAAAAAACTTATAATTCTAAATTTTCAACCTTCTACCACCAACCCCTATAATGTGGCAAAACAACGTTTGCTGGGTCAGCTAGTTATTCTATATAATACAATAATGATTCTGGCAATATGCTCATCCCTTGTAAGTTTGAGTTTTCTCTCATTTGACAGGGATTTTTAGACTATAGTATTGTCAGATTTTGGCAGGTTTCACACGTCAATTAAAAACCGGCCAAGTGCGAGTCGGACTCGCTCACGAAGGTTTTTGTGCAAAATTTTGCAAAAAAAATGATTTTTGTGTATGGGAGACCCCCTTATATATTTATTTTATTTCCATTTTATCATCTATTATTCAAATTAAAATACAACTGAATATTTTGTGAATATTTCAAGTGCCAGCTGTTGCATTTATTGATATCGAACAAAAACTACCAAAAACATCCCCATTATTGTATGGGAGCCCCTTAAATATTTATTTTATTTAGCTTTTAGTATTTTTTGTTATAGCGGCAACAGAAATACATAATTTGTGAAAATTTCAAGTGTCTAGCTATCGCGGTTCTTTAGATACAGCATGATAACTGACGGACAGAAAGACGGACGGACAGACAGTGAAGTCTTAGTAATCTAATAAATAAATCTGTCTGTCTGCAAAATAGGGTCCCATTTTTACCCTTTGGGTACGGAACCCTAAAAAGTTCTTCCTAAAAGTCAGTGTTACAGAGGCTTGGGTTTAAACTCAAGATTCAGACTTCACAGTCCCCCAAATTTTACCTATTATTACATAGGACATCATATATCAAACTTACCAAACTAATACATCTGCCTGACCCTTCAAAGTGACAAGCGAGGTGGTACCTATGTAGGTCTGTAGAAACAAAATAAATTCACGACGGTGACGTATAGTTATTGCCAAAAACATACCTATTATTAAGCCAACATAATGAGAGGCTACACAAAGTTTTTACTCCAGTAATTTGCCAATGTTCATTAACCAAACCGACCACTACATAAAGGCATATCTAATTTCTCGGTCATTTAACGCCGACAAGTTAGGAGAACGTTACTAAAGTCGCTCTTGTGTAGACAGCCTTCGAGTTTATTAGTATCATAAAATATTTTATGGAGCCCCCTGTAGCGTGTCACAGAGTAAGAGAAAACAGTAGAACCACTTATCTATTTTCTTAACTGTAATATTATTTAGCATACCTATTTTATTTACTTGCGTTCTTGTTTTTCTGTTCACGTGATATTTTATGATTGATTTGTTACAAATGTTACGTGATAATCATGGCATCATGGACGTTTGGACCTGAGTCAATGATATTTCTTTGTGTATTATGTATTTACTATTATTTACTATTATTAGTATTTACTATTGTCTACTAGTAACTAGATGGCGATATCAGGAATTTGATAAGAAAATGAAAATAACATTATTGACTTAAATCTATCAGAATATTTTAGCCCTAGCAACACAGTTTGAGGAGATCTATCCTTTTGATAAAATCACTCGTAGATTTAAATTGAGCTTTTAGGTATTTAAATAAAAAGGAAATTTGAGTCCTAAGTTCGTTTAAATCTTCAAACTAATTTTAAATCTTCAATACATACCGCTTATCTGAATTCGATTCACTAGCATCGTGTCCATACATAAAGCGCAGGTCCGACCGCTAACTGAGCTAAACGAAGCTAATTCGATGACGCATTCTCATACTCAAGGCGCGGGAGCTAAGCTAAATGAAGTTAGTTTCGTTTAGCTTATCCCGCGGCGTAACCTATAGTTAATATCGACAGCAATCGATGAGTGGCTCACACCCAATAAACAACAATGCCTTTAAGCTAAACCGAAGTTAAATTTGACTGGTTACTAACAATAATTTACATAGCTCACGCGTACACGTGGCATCCTGGAAGAGACTACATGTATGTAGATTTCAGCATAAATTGACATGATGTATTTTGGAGTTAGGTTGTTGACCCCGTAATCAGCTGTCGTGTTTGCGTAATTAAGATAATTGAATCTGATATAATTACGTAATTTAATTGTTAATCTATTAAACATAAACCCCTGCTAAGATGATTAATTAACACACGGGAACCAGTGTGGTTGCTGAATTAATTGTCTACTTGTGTCCAATTTGAAGCCGACCAGTATTTTACCAGTGAAGCAGATAGTGTCTGTTCACGAGCATGACGTGATTATAAGCATCGCTCTACACACAACGCCATCATCAGCCGGACATTTGACAAGCTCATGCTGCCTGGCACCCTGTAGCCATTGTTATATTTTATTTCGGGGGTACGTCCAGGTATTTTTACATCTTTTTCATCAGCCACTGCCCAGTACCCTTCAAAGTAAGCTGAGTGAAAATATTCGCACACATCGCCAATCTGCACAGAAACAAATAATAATAGATGCGTTATTTAATTTTATTTGTCTCTCTCTATCTAAAATGGCCACTTTAAGACAGCACCATAATAGGTGACTATAAACGTACCAACAAGATGAGTAAATCCTTATGTAGATAAAAAAACGGCCAAGTACGAGTCGGACTCGCGCATGAAGGGTTCCGTACCATTTACCTGCTCTCGCCGTTATTAATACGGAGCTAAGTATCTAAGGGCTAAGTATCTAATAGGGTCCCATTGGCACTATATGAGTACGGAACTGCCACCTCCAGTACATCCCGACTCCTAGTGCTGTGTCTGTCAAAGTTCTCCCAGCGGTCGGCTGCGAGCGCATGGTTCATGCTAAGATTGTTTTGTTGGCTAACATGCCGCAACTCCACTCAGCTCACTACTTACATACATACCTACATACCTACAAGGTAAGTACTGTTATAGACTACTTGTCTATAGGATACTGCATCCTTTACATCTTATTCTATCTTAGCACTTATAGTCATCATCTTATTACAAGCTAATTAAAAACCTAAATCAGGCACCAGTCTCGTACAAAGGTGAAATTTTATAAACTGACAGTTATTAATTATAAGATATAATTATTGGGAAGAGGAAATAAATAAAATAATTATTATAATATAGTACTAGCTGACCCTGCAAACTTTGTTTTGCCACATTATGGTGGTTGGTGAGAGACGGGTGAAAATGTTGAATTATAAACATTTTTTGATGCCAAATCATAAAAAAAATACAAAAAAAATATGTCAAAAAAAAGAAAAAAAATCTGGTGAGAGATATCCTTATCACCTACGGGTATAAAAAATACCCGTAGCCTACGGCTGATTCTCAGACCTACCAAGTATACATAAAAAAATCATAATAATCTGTCCAGCCATTTCGGAGCAGTTCAGCGACAAACACCGTGACACGAAATTTTTTATACATAACATATATATTTATACATACATATACGTTATCATCGAACCATTTACTGTCTCAACTGGGCATTCGTCGCTTGCCGTTTGTGAAGGATATTAGTCTACCGCACTAGCCTAGTGTAGGTTGGCAGACTTCACACGCGGCATCGAGAAAATCTCTCAGGTAGAGAAGAAGTATCCTTACGATAATTTCTTCATCGTACGAACACGTGATAAATATGCACGTCATCATATCAACCGTTAGACGTCCACTACTGCACATAGGTCTCCCCTAGGAATCTACACTTCAACCGGTCATGCGCCGCCCGCATCCAGCGGATTCCAGCGACCTTTACCAAGTCGTCAGTCCACCTTGCCGGGGGCCTGCCCACACTGCGCCTTCCTTTTCGAGAATCTCCAAGTCCCATCAGCCATACGTTCTTTGAGCGATGTGCCCTGCCCACTGATACTTAAGTTTTGTGATTCTATAAGCACGTAATTTCGAGTATTCAGAGTAAATCGGACTATCTATAATTAACAATAATGCAGGCTTAGTCACCTCAGTCTACCCATGACCATGGAAGCTGTAAACGATCCGAAACGTCAAGATGAATTAATATCAATATACCGCGATAAAATTCCTAAAAAGTGGTTTTATTTCAATGTGCTGTATTCGCGTACCTAAGTGAAAAAAATATATTTCTTTGAAGTATGACGTATGCACTACCAAAAATACATCTGTATATAAAACTTTATATTACACAAACATCAAAAAGCATCATAAAGCTTTAATAGATAAAAGCTGTCGCTGTACGCTGGAAGAAAATGTATTCATTCTCTGTTTTAAGCTACTCAGTAGGTACTAGGGTTTATGAAATATTTAATGAGTGTTGTCTAGTATCTTAAAACCTTGACTCAAATTTTGTAGTGCTGACTGTGTTACGCAAGTTCGTAGCGCCGTAGCACCGTAGCGGTGCCGTAGCTCGTTTTAAAAACTTTTTTTTAAATATATATCTTAAACAAAAACATGAACATAAATACAACATAATATATATATTATATTTTCCGATATTTACATTAGTATACTATCATCCTATGTTGGTTAGGCTTTCAAGTCGCAGCGATCAGTGAAAGGGCTCAAAATAATTCCCAAATAGTGGATGAAAGTAAAGGTAGGGGCTATGATCCCTTATTACGGTACCCCTTCTAGGCAATAATATTCTGATGGGTTTAGGTATACTACCAACTCAGTGTGAGTTGGTAGATACTCTTCGTGTAATGAACAGACACAACTTTATTAAATATTATATTACAACAATTAATTAGCCAAATTCAAGAAACTCCCTCAAATACATGGATAATAATAAAAATCAATAATAAGCACGCTATAAAAAGTATGAAACAATATAATATACTTTAAGAAAAGTTATTTACTATATTTCGATCGTCTTATACACAAACAAGTTAGTTAAAATATATGTATTTGAATGTTTTTAATACATATTTATAGTGATGTTCAGAGATACACGTACCTGACCTGGTTAAAAACATAATCCCCCTTTTTGCTTCGCCGCGGTCGGGTAAAAAACTAAAGTTACCAACATAATCATAGATTCCTTTGATCATTCGCCGTTTGACCAGGCCAATCGTAAAATAACAATAGGAGAATGGTCCCCGTATAAAAAGTATGATGGCGGACCTTCGCCGATAGCAGAGTAATGTAGCGTACAGTCACCGCTACCGCAAATAATAAAATAGGGTGGTACACTCGAGCACACAAGCGCTACAGATATTCCTAAAGAGCCAATTTTGAATGTATTCCTTCTATTTAATTCAATTTTTTATGTATTCTACGTTATTGTGCAAGTAGACAACGTAAAAATTTTTATGATTTGAATACCAGTTGGATAAAAATTGTAAAAAGCCCATATATATATTTAGAAAGAAAGAAAGAAAGAAAGAAAAATCGTTTATTTGATGCCAAAAAACACACACATACAATATTAAAAATAAAAATAAAAGAAGTAAATTTAAACATGCACAGTTAAGTGTGTGCCCAATCGCACCAAACAGGAGTCCAGCTCAGCATGTGCCAGGATATAATATCCTGACGCTGATATTCTGCTGGATCCTTATGACATAGGGATGTCGAGCAAACAACGGCAATTTGAGGTACTGTTAAGTGTTATCTAAATGTAATTGTAGATAATTATATATTTTAAATACTTATGCGATACTTACAAACACAAATATAAATATGTAAATAAAATAAATTAATAAAGTTGCCTATATCTAGCATTCCGAACAGGTTTGTAAAGGTGTTGCGTATAGGTAGGTACAATTATAGCGGCGACAAATCGGCCATTTTCTGCGCGCGCCGCTCGTTCCCATCATTTAATTTAATATGGCGTTAGCCACGGAAAGCGCCTGCCGTACGCGACAGCGCGCGAGCGCTTGCCCATTTTTATTTCAAATAACGTGCAATCAAACCGGTCACACATTTGATTTCACATTATGATTCCGAACATGTAGTGTTTTGCGTCGGCGTGGGAAATACATGGAAAATGAAAAAATACCCACAGATGTAATGAGACATCGGTCAGAATATCCTGTGTACCGCGTTGCGTCGCCGCAAGTTCCAAGTGAAACCATTGCGCGCCAGAATAGCCAGATCAGTAAGGTAAGCATAAATTAGTTTTTATACATAGTGGGCATTTTAGTGGGCCATAGACTGTGTCCGCGTAATTTAGCTTCGAGAGAACTAACGATTCCACCAGCTGTTTTCTTAAGTCTTCGGACAAATAAGGTCTCATTTTATAAAGGATCTTAAGTCGGTAGAAACAGTTGCGCACCGACTCTGCCACATGATTCTCAAACCTCATCTCAGTATCCATGTTTAGCCCAAGGTTACGCGCCTCACCAACCTTATTAACCAACTCTCCCATCAGTAATATGTTGAGTGTTGTAGGCAATGTACTAGTCTGGCACTTTGTTCCGAATAGCATGTATTTCGTTTTAGATGGATTAAGTACCAAACCGTTGCTTTCCGCCCATTGTACCACCCTATCAAGTTCTTCGTTTAGATTCCTTAACGCATCGCTGTAGTCCTTTGGTTTGAAGGATATATAAACCTGAACATCATCTGCGTAAATATGATATCTACATTTCTCGAAACATTTGACAATATCCGCACAATACAGTATGAACAGAACCGGGCCCAGTATTGAACCCTGTGGGACTCCCCTGGTTACAGCTGTAGTTGGCGAAGCAAGAGTAGACCCATCGTTTAATTGTATTACTACCTGCTGGTTGCGGTTTGAAAGGTAGCTGTTAAACCAATGCAGAGTTTTGTCACTAAAACCATAAAATCTTAATTTAGACACGAGTAAAGCAGTATTTATGCAGTCAAACGCACGCGAAAAATCCAATAGGACAAGGATCGTACAGAGGCCTTTATCTTGAGATGTCAAAATGTTATCAGTCACGTCCAAAAGGGCTGTTGACGTACCACGCTGCTTGCGAAATCCTGACTGGAGCTCCGGTAGCATACCGTTCCTCTCGAGATATTGCGTCAGCTGCTGACATACAGCTTTTTCCGCAATTTTGGAGAGGCAAGGTAGGATGCTAATAGGCCGCAAGTCTTTTATTTCAGTAGGGTTCGGAGTCTTAGGTAGCGGTCTAATGATTGCTGTCTTCCAAATATCAGGGAACACACCAGTCATGAGTGAGCAGTTCACAATATTTGAGATGGTTTCCAGAGTGTATGGGATTGTAAGATTCAGCATGTCCAATGTTATTCCATCACTTCCCTTAGCATTCGATTTGAGTTGAGCAATATATCGGAAAACAAGATCCGAACTCACGGGTGTTAGATCAAAGACCACATCGCCAAATCGGTGATGTTCAAAAAATGTTAGTCGCGACAGACTACACAACGAGTGTCCAGGAACCCTCAAAAAGTGATCATTAATTTTAATTGGATCTCTGATGTGTGCAGGGAGGTCATTATTTTGTTTATTAGGTAGTAAGGTACTTTTTAAGTTTTTCCATAGCGCCTTGGGATTTTTAATGTTATTATTAATGTTATATTTAAAATATGCAACCTTTTCCCTGTATAAAGAACCTGTCACCAGAGTTTTTAATTCCTTGTAATATTTTTTTTTGGAGTTAGTTTTTAATCTACGATACGAAGACAAAGCATTGTTACGCAACTGCATCATTAATTTTATCGTGTCAGTAATCCATGGGTATGAGGGTTCCTTTATTATAACAGATCTAACTGGGGCGTATATATCATATAGGTTTAATAAGGTTTGGTTAAATTGTAGAACCATGTCATTTACGTCCTGCATGCTACACATGATATTGTCCCAATTAATGCAGCTTAAGTGGTTATGAAAATTATCTTTGTCGATGTCTTTTATGGGCCTGAAAGTAATATGATGCGGTTTGTATTTACTTCGCTTGATGTTGAACATACAAGTGATTAGGGAATGGCCATTAATCGATCCGCTTGGTTCCACCGATACACTTCTGGGTTTAAGATCAGTACATACCAAATCAATCAGTGTTTCACTGTGATTAGTGATTAGTGAATTTACCTTAGCGATATTGAAGAAAAACAAATTTGTAGTTTTTCTTCAATATCTATAATTTTCTTTTTCAATATCTATAAATAATTGGTCTTTATTAGGGCAATATAACCCAGAACAATTTGTTTTTTGTTTCTGATTGTCGGTCTACATGTTTGTATACGCAACACTCAAAAACTACTCCAATAAATTGAATGCAGTTTTCCCTGGTAAAGGTTTTAATTAAAATATATTTAGGCTCATATTTTTTCGGATTTTCTCGGATACTTAAAGAACCCGTAATGGGTAAGTTTTATATCAATACTGGACGATTCCCGAAACTTTAGCCGCATGCAATTTAACGGTAACGCAAAGTTTCATACTAACCATGCACCCCCGTTTTCACCTTAGGGGTGAATTTTCAAAAATCATTACTTAGTGCTCCCCTACGTTATTAAATAAACCCCTGTGCAAAATTTTCAGTTTTTAGCCCTTATAGTTTAGGCCCTGCGTTGACATGTCAGTCAGTCAGTCAACTTCTCCTTTTATATACACAGAAAAAAGAAGAAAGATGTAAAATTCGCATAAGCATGAAAAATATAAATAAATCAATATAATCTAGTATATTTACTATAAAAATTAATGACAAATTCAAAATTATAATTTTTAAAAAGCATTTTCGCAATATTTTTCGCCATAATTTGTACATACATACGTAATTTTTAGAAATCAATTCCAAACCATAGCACGACCAGTTTGTAAATTAGGTCACTCTGGTACGAATTTTGTTAAACACTTTTGCGGATGACGATACATAATTTTCCGCTTCGCAAATGTCAATAGTGAACCTTAAACGGCTAATTTCCTGCCAAATGTAACTTTGTATTAAGAAAATATATATCTGTATAAAAAAAACTTGTGTAATAAATCGAGCCCATATTATCATCGATAGTAAAAAAAAGTTTTTTAATCAATCTTTGGTAAACTTTCACGGAAAATTGTTTACGGGAATTACTTGCGAAGTAATTTAAAAGATTAAGTTTTGTGATCGGTTTTATGGTCTATTTTATTATTTTTATCGATGGACAAAAATTTTCTTTTACCTCATTACTGATTAGAAGGAAGAAGAACATCAGCATCATTCTCACAGCGAGTATTTGAATGAGTATTTTACATGGAGCGTCTTACGTCAAACCTCAATAACTCGATGACTGAAAAATCCCAAGATTCTAAGGATAAACTGGCTGTGAAGTTTTACGGACTACTGACAACCACTAACGAGTATCCCGAGTATAAGTATGTCGAACCGACAGCAAGGGCTTTACGTGCTCTCTAGGGCACGTGGGGGGAGGGGGAGAGAGGGAGAGAGATGGTAAATCCGTCAGTCATCCGTAGACTGATCTCACTAAGCGGCCATACAAAAACGCGCTAAGAGATAATCATAATATGCAATAAAGATTATGAAGATTCCGAATTTAAAAAAAAACCTTGCTATTAAATATTAATTTAATTGAGCTGTGATAGCTTAGTGGTGTGACCAGTGGACTGTGAGATTATGGGTCTTGAATTCGGTACCCAAAGCACACACTGACTTTTCGAAATTACGTGCGTATTTATAACATGCTCAAACTTTCCTTACGTTGTTTTCCACGTAAGGAAACCTGCATGCCCGAGCGATCCTCTTGATGGCATGTGAAGTCTGCCAATCCTTACTAGGAGAAAGTGAAATGAGAGGAGGGACATGAGATGTTCAGCAATAGCACAATAATTAGGTTGACTATGATACCTAATGATTAATTTAATAAACATAAATATACGTGGCATTTGTTTTTTATAAGTCTCAAAGTATTTATCCATTTACTAAACAACGTGAGAGGGAATATAATATGGGAATATAGTGCATTCTTACAGATTATTTCCGGCTACGGATAACGTCTCCACTTCCACGCCAAGTGGAATTTACTGCCGACCGTACAGATTGCTCAATTCCTTGAGAATATAACGTCTGTGTCACACCTAGTCGCTGGGAGATTCATAAATATTATTGCTAACTTTATCGTTGTCATTATAATTCGTCCATTTGAATAAGGCAATGTTAAAATAACTTACTGTAAAACGAGCATTGGCTGCTTCTTTATAGGAGCAAAAAAAATCTAATTGTTTTATTTCAAGTAATACATTATTTTAATTTAGATATTTAGTAGAAACCTAATATTAATATAATGTAACATAATAGTTCTAACGTTGCATTTCTATACTTACTTATTATTATTACATATTATTGAAAGAAAAAGAAAGAAAAGAAAGAAAGAAAAATCGTTTAGAAAGAAAGAGTATTGGTATCAGTCAGTTTGTTAAACCGAAGTACATTCAATTTATGTTCATAGAAGATGGCCCAAAAACATATACAAAACATATATTTTTATCCCATGTAATCGTAATGACTTAACCCTTTGACCGGCGGTTCACGAAATCTACGACCAATGCCGACCGGGCACTTATGAACCGATGAGGTTCATATGACATTTCGAGCATTTTTTCTTATGAACCTATGCGGTATCATATGACATTTTAGACTTTAAGAAAAAATAACAGAATTATATATTAGGCTTTATTACGTTTGCACGAGTAGTGTTTACTATAAATACCCCAGTAGTCAGCTATAAAACTGCAACATCTTAGCTTTGTGTGTGCACCACACCCAATCATTGCGGGTTTCTCAATAGGCATGGAAAGTTTATGTGAAATTATTGGATCTTTGGTCCCTTGATCAGACACGTAAGGCTTTTGTGAAGCCCTGCAAAGTGTTCTGTGACCATTTATCATGGCCAATACATTGCGTAACTGGTTCAATGAGATTTGGGTCTAAGAACCAAAACCACTGACGTTTTTGCTGAATATTTGGAGCTCGCCTTTTTGTGATAGAATTAATAAAGTTAACATGACTTATGAAATGATAATATGCAAAAAAATGTGTTTGGAATCGCACCCAAGACGCTGGAGAGTGTCATAGTGCGGGGCTATGTTTTTTTTGTAAACAATAAAAAAAAATATTTCAATACCTGTCTGTCTGTCTCTCTGTTACCTTCATGCTATAATCGCTGTATAGATTTGGATGAAATTTGGTATAAAGATAGTGAAAAGGGGGGGAGGAAATATAATACTAATTTTACGCAGGAGAAGTCGAGGGCAAAAGCTATGATAAATAAATTTATAATAAACTTTACTTTATTTCTAACGTCACAATATTAAACATTGAAATAAAATTAACGTTTACGCATTTTATTGCAGCATATCAACATTAAGACCCCCAACACCTAGTCTGTCTGCCAATGACATGGATGACATGGATGCTGTAAAGGAAATGAAACGTCGGGATTAAAATAATACCATTCATCATCATCATCACAAGAACCGTTAAACGTCCTCTGCTGGGCATAGGTCTCCCCAAGGATCGCCACGACGACCGGTCATGCGCCGCCTGCATCCAGTGGATTCTAGTGACCTTTACCAGGTCGTCAGTCCACCTTTCCGGGGGCCTGCCCACACCTCTGTCTTGAGACACTGCGCTATTTGGGATGAAAAGATTTGGCGTAGCTTCCCGAAGCTGCCAAAACGAGTTGGATTTGACGACCTCGTAATATTATCAGTATACCGCGATAAAGTCTAAAAAAATTAGTTTTATCACATTTTATTTATGTATTTTAGACTTACCTGCCTAAAATCTTGATGCTTATAACTGTTCAGATTATTCTAAGTTCAATTCTCGTAGAATAATAAACAGCAGGTAGGGTTGTCAGCCACATTATCCTTACGCAAATCTTATATCCTTTGGTTGGGCTGTGAAACCAGAACGCCTACCGTCTCAATATCGCTACCTCGCTTGCCTTTGCAACTGCGTCGGCTGGGGTACCACCCCTACCATAAGAGCCAGCGATTTATGTTTATTATTTTTGATTTATTAAAATATTCATTCTAAAAAGGCCGGCAACGCATTTGCAAGTTCTTTGGTGATGAAGATCTCCATAGCCGAAGGTGATAACTTACCATCAGATGAGCCTTCTACCCACTTATTTCTATTAAAAAAAATAACGGATTATATCGTGGTATATTGATATTGTTTTTTCAAGCATTCATACTATTTCTAATATTCGATGTGTAAGACATTATTTACTTATTTAATAACCGCAACTTCGCCTGCTCTCGCGTTTTAATCCCGCGGCACCCTTTTTCTTAAATTAAAGTAGCCTAAGTTACTCCTTATCGTCCCGATAGCGAGATCCTATACGTTTAAATGCTATCAATTCCAGCTTCAAGATGGCTTGAGGTTATACCAGGTGTACATAAGACATAAGTTTATGTATATTAATTTAGTTATGGAATACATTGAAACAAAACTTCTTATTACGAATTTTATCTATTGAAATCCGTAAAAAAAGTTTTACTTCAATGCATTTATCAGTTATTTAAAATCGCTTCCGCTCACGCACTAAGCCACAGCCTAAAGACGGGGAACGAACAGCGGATATGAGGTAGGAGCGGATATTGCACAGACACTCGCAGGTACATTCGGTAACAGTGTAAACTACCCGCATTTGGTTATAAATGTTGTTTGCCTAACATACACCGTCCGTGGTAAACACTTATAAAACATTTTTTCGCTCGATATATCCCCAAAGAAATGAGACGGAAGAACATTCTCTGTTTTTTTCTTTCAGTACTACTCTTAATTGTCTTTTAACAGCTCACTACATCGTTATTTACCTAAAGGTGCTTAATTTTTTTCTATATACATGTTGGCTGATAGCAATTAAATGTTTCTGTCTTCTGTCATTACCGCAGGGGTCTTTTAAGATTAAACGAGTAAGGACACAAGTCTACTTCGCGGCTCTAATAAGTGTTAGCAGAGACGTCGATACAATCTTCCAATCCAAATCAGTCAGTTCTCAAAATTTCATCGCCATTTTATGATGACCCTTTTAGCGCAACGGTATTATAGGCTGGCCTATGTGGAATGTGTTTGAATCCCGGAAGGGGCAAATGTTTGTGTGATGTTCAGGGATATTTGACCGGAGACATGAATATTTCTGTGTATAATATGAATGTATTTTATATATATTAATCACTAAGTCGCTGGAATCCGCTGGATGCAGGCGGCGAATGACCGGTCGTTGTAGCGATCCTTAGGGGAGACCTATGTCCAGCAGTGGACGTCTAACGGTTCATGTGATGAATAACTGTCACTTATTTTTACAAATTCATATACCAGATTGTAAAGTGACTGTCATGGCGCGCATTATGTAAAATAACATTTTTATAACATTTTGACGCGTGTTGTTTTAGAACTTATATTATAGTCTTCGCGGCGGAAATGACGAAAACTCGGAAAGCATTTTATTAATGCAAGAAAATAACCATCAATAACAAATGATATTATGAGTATTCTCTATAAAATATAAAATAAAATACGTACGAAATGTAAACAAGGTATATTTTTTCAATAAAATATCTGAGTGTGATTAAACTGATTCTTTTGTTTAATTTTTTCAAAAGCAGCGATTTTTTTTTATAGTAACATTCAACTTGAAATATGCCACGTAGAAAATACAGACAATTTACTATGCGGGGAGTTATGTACGGTGATAGTTTGGTCGTAATTATACGTATAAGGTATTTACAACACACCCATTCACAAATACTGCATATTCGTTTATTAATAATAAAGAAAAACATTGATATAAAAGCGAATGTCCAAATAACTGATCTATAAAAACGCTGTTTAATAAAACACTATTCGCGTAACCTATCAACGCTGTATTCTAACGAGGGAGAGAAAAACCGGCACCTTTACTTTTACAACACCCACTAAAACTTTTTTATGGCTGGCAACACTCGTAAAAGGTATAAATAAAATATAGCCGCTGGCAACATTGACAGCGGGTGAGCGCGGGAAACGTAATAATTTCCACGTTTTGGCGACTCGAGTTGTGGGCTCTTTTCGATTATAATTTATAGCTTCGAATGAGAGCTGGGTTCGCTATCAGGGACACTTTCTCTTGTATAATGCCATAAATACTATCGTAAAACTGTTTGCCTCCGATAGTAATCTGATCACGTGCGCTCCTCAATAAAAGGAAAGGAATGTGCGAATTCACACAATAATTATATTTTACAACACACGATTGGATTAAGGATAAAGTTGTTAAAAATAGGTACATGGTAAATAATATTTTATCTTAACATACCTATACATTACATTACGCTTGTATCATTGGAGGGTAAACAGAGGAGTACTTATGAACTTCAACAATTCGCGAGTATAAACATAGGTACCGGTCTCATGTAGAGTAGAATAAAAATTACACAGACAAACACAATAACACTTTCTTCGTCCTGGAAATCGAACCTTAGACTACAAGCTCAACAGTCACGCTTGGAACTCCTAATTCAATAACGTTACAGTAATAGGGTAAAACACCCATTTATTGGCACTTTAAGGAGTAGCGTGTATAAAATATTAAAATTAGGCATGTCTTTTTAATTTTAACAAGGTAATGAGTATTCATATTGGTTAAATACACATAGAAGATTGATTATATGTACTTTTTATTTCAATTTAAAATAGATTATTCCATAGTTTTTATGTTATAAAGAAATGTCTCAAAAAACCAAATGTTGGCATAGGTAACCCTTTTACTGGTAGTTAAAATTACCTATTATTGGCCCCTCATTCATTTTGTGGGTATACACTTAAATGAGTAGAAGACTATATTACAGCTATTCTAAATTCTAGGGATTTAATTAATTTAATATATAGATATAGGTATATTTGAGTAAGAACATTAATTAGTTCAAAAATATTAGAAACAAAGTCAGAGGTAGGCATTTATTGGAAAGAGTTATTCTTCTTAAATAATTAGTGATAAAAAATCAGTCATAAATCATGTAACTAGGTAATTTTAAGTCATTCATCTTCGATTAGTCTTCCATTTCAGATAAAAGTTTTTCAACACAAGTATATCATTAAGGATTTACGCTTAAAGCATATTTTCCTCTGTATACACCTTACGCCTCACCTTTACTGATTTTACTTTTACATAATTTCTCGTCTTTGGTTTCATGTTAGTTAACTGAAACGAATATCAATGTTACCAATCATAAACACAACAGAATTACCCATTATTGATACATACCAATAAATAGATCTAACATCATTGGCAGGGGCCAATAAAAGGTTAATGGCATATTTTTGATACCAAATATTAGCACGGTAAAAAAATATGAAAATCGCCATTAATACAATAATTTATTTACGGCTAAAATAAGATTAAGCACTCTTAAATCATATGAAATAACATTTGTAGTCAAAATTCAAAAGATCAACTAATATACACAAAAATAAAATTAGTCTTACCTTAGCAAAAAATCAAAATTTTATTTATTTTTTCCACAAACGTTCAGACACGTCACTTAATTTCTTATTGAGGCACCATATTGAAAATACATCTGTTTGTATGCTGGCAGGGCAATAGAGTATAAAACTACCGATGTTTTCCTATTTGAAAAAATATGTTTTGCGTTCTGATAATCTTAATATAGTTAAAATTGTGTAAGGTGCCAATAAATTGGTAGGGTGCCAACGTTAGGGTAGTTTACCCTACATAGGTTTTACGTAACTATAATAATCAATTGACATCTGTCAAATCTGTCAGTGTCAGTTGCTTATTCATATTTTAAGGTAGCCTAAATGATGGCACATGTTCCTATCTCGTGTAAATCAAGGTGTTAACGTAATTATTTAATATTACTACAATGTATAATTAAGGAAATCATTTCTCATGTGGTATAAAAATTCTGCTGCTGATCTGTCTTTGAGCTTGGATAGGTCTACCCGAAGCCGCAATAGTCTGTCATAAGATCACTTTAATTTTATTGCTAGCAATGAACAATCGAGAAGTTCTCTGAGACCGTATTAGGAACAATTTAGAAGCATTATAGTGGGCTTTAAAAAGCAAGTAAGTAAGCTGAGCTATAATAATCAAGAATAAAACCCTTCTCGCTAAAAGCTCTCGGCAGTTTCGGCCCTTTTTCCGCTGGTGTACCTCAAACGATGGGCCGAGTCAATTTTTCCGAGTAGAACGAACGAAGGTGTGCCGTGTGTTGGTACTCGAAAAAATTAAAGGAAAAAATCGTGAAAGAGGAAATGTATTGAATAACAAAAAAGGTTTTATATTTATACGTTATGTTACGGCTGTGTGAGATGTGTAAGTTGACTTTCAGAACAGCAAATATTTGCTATTTTTTTTTCTTTATCTTACCATCACGCCTGTTGCCGAAGGTTTAGTAGGTAGAGGCATAATAATCATTTCGCCGGTATGCTTCAGGGCCCATGTTATAAGGTACTGAAAATTTCATACAAAAATCCTACACCACTTTGCTCTCCCTGGGAATCAAACTTGAGACCTCTTGTTCAGCAATCGCACTTCCGAACGGTAGACCGAGACAGTTCATCCCTTTTAAAAACAAAAAGAAGTAGTAGGATTTTTCACAGATTTCTTTTCAACTTTAAATTGAGCGTTAATTAGTTGGTCTGAGAACTTTTTTCTCAGCCCAACGGGCTACGTAATCAATTAAACTTCTTTTTAATTTCTACACAGCGTACGTAACCGTTGCGCATTCAGCCATTTTAACTTTAAGAGTTTTGACCAGTTTTGACAAGTACCTATTATACACTAAAATTTTCATCCGATCATCATCTGATATACTTGTATATATAGAATATGCTTCATTGTAAACAAAAAGATTAAAGGAAGACACACAAATAATTAAACTTAAGAGCAGTATTGTTAATATCAATGAACAACAACAAATTTGGACGAATAACAAAGTGGTACAAGTAATTACCAGTATACTGAAAATTATATTTTACAGATGTTATAGTGGTATGTTGATATTATTTAATCCCGACGTTTCGGTTGGTGGTCTTGATCGTCAATGTTAAGCATTTGCGTAAGTTAATGAAATTCAATATATCTACATATGTAGTGTATCAACCATCTAGTATCCGTAACACAAACCTCGTTGCTTAGCTCGGAACTAGATGGCGCTGTGTCATAATGTCCGGATATGTTTCTTTATTATAATAACGTGTACATAGCCTTTCATATTCTTTAAAACTATTTCTTAATCCTCTATTTTCACCCACCAGCGGCTTTATCTGCAATAGTTTAATTAAACATTAAAGTTTACTCATAACCTTAATAATACTCCCCGAGGTGCTAACATGTCACTTAAATCCAGGCGGACAGACAAACATACAACACAATTTATGTATTATTAGAGTAGCGACAGGATTACAGTGAAATTTCCTTGAAAAGGGAGATATAGTTTACGGTGGACCAATATATGAACTGTAGCGGAAATTTCCAAATAAAATGTTATAATGACGAGTTTATCGGGTGAAGCCTGACAAAAAATTAAACATACTTCATCATCATCATCATTAACCCAATTATTGTCCTACTGCACGGGTCTCCTCTCATTTGAGAGGGATGAGGCTACAGTCCACCACGCTAGTGCGGATTTGCAGACCTCACACGCCATAAGAAAATCTCTCAAGCATGCGGGTTGTTTCCTAACGTTTTCCTTCGCCGTTTGAGCATGTGATAAATACGCTTTTATGGAGGTAGAGCATAGCGAGATTCCTCGCTCAAATTGAGCTGCCCGACTGGGGGAGTACCTCCGCCTTACCGCAGTGGATCAACAATTGTTGTCTTTCTGTGAGTGAGTTAGGTTACCAGAGCTCGTTGGGGAGTGACTATTCTGACAGCATGGGCAATCGATTTGCTGTCAGTTTAGTAATTCCCTCTTTTAAGATACCAAAACGGTTTCTGCAGGGGTTTGCAACGCATTTGCAAGCCTTCAGGTGTTGCAAATGTTCATGGGCGGCGGTAATCACTTACCATCAGGTGAGCCGCCTGCTCATTTGCCCCCTTATCGCAATAAAAAAAAATACGCATATTACTTCAGAAAAATCAGTACCGCACCACTGAGCTCGCTTTGAGTTCCAACTCGAGCCCTTTGAATTGCGTGTGAAAGAAGATTGAAAGCTTGAAATGTGAAAGTCAAGGTCTGGAGTCAGTGGTAACCCCACTAGTCTATCACGGCTTACGTCAACTTACAAAGTTTTTATTTCTATGACCATAGAGTACCTAAGATCAGTGCCGGATTAAGCTAGCGCGGGGCCCGTAGCAAATTTTGTCAAGGGGCCCTCAACAAACATTTTAGGAGGGGGGGGGGGGTTCATTTTGCTCGCCCAAGATGTCTTATATCATTTTCACGCGGTGGTAGGCTTCGGCCGCAGCTTTTTACCACCTACTGGCCAAAGTCGTGTTGTCAGTGTAGTCAGTGAAAGACGATGGATCGGGACAATTGTGTCATTGAATGCAGACTCCGAATCGGGAGAATGGTCGCAGAGAGTAACAAGATCCAAGTGCACGGTGCACTGCTTTCTGACCGCAGTTAGTAGGTGGCCAAAGTAGCGAACTGGCTACTCGTGAAAGGCTGTTGTTCTGACCAGTATCCGTCTACTTCAATCATAGTCCCAGAGGTACATGGCGAGTATGGCAATACACGTCAGTAGATTAAGATGAGATGTGGCAGTTTTTCGTTAGCTACCCATGGCGGTAGGTTCGCATCTCTTCTGGAGATCCGCGCAACTAGAGGGCTAGTTGCGTGGATGTGGTGTTGGAAGTGCTGCATCTCAGAATAGAATATTATATTCCTTTTTCTGAAGTAGCACTGCCAAAGAAGCAGCTGAATGTAAACGTGTGCTAACGCCCAACACCTAAAAGTATGGACGATTCTGCGAAAGCGTACAATAAACCTGCAAGGTTCTGCAAGAAAATTGTACAGAGGGCCATATTCGACGTAATTGGATAGGCAAACTTTCCACGTACCCTGCGGTAGTAAGGCGTTTCGGTCTATGGAAAAAGCGGTAGACTCCAACTTCTGCCGCCTTCTTCCACTACTACTGAAACCTGATGGGTCACTGGCTCACACTGATGCACTGATGAGAAAGCAAATTTATTCGCCTCTCTGTTTGCGGAATCTTCGTGTCCGAAAAACCCAGCAATAGTGCTCAAGACCTGCGCGAGTTCCTGTACTGGCAGGCCTTTATCGCTTCTCTATGATGACTGGTCAGGTTCCGAAAACATAGAAACTTGCCAGCGTGCAGCCAGTGCCTTAAAAAGGCAGTCGTCCCGACCCTAATAACCACAGGCCTATTTCAGTCACTTCCATACTCTGCAAATTATGGAACGTGTACTGAATAACAGGCTCCTGGCATGGCAGAAGCGAACGATCTCCTTAGTGACCGACGGCTTTCGCTGAAATCGGTCCACTGGGGACATTCTGGCGTCTGCCACATATCTACATCAGGGGTAAGGCCATCGAGAGACGAAGACGCGATTGCATCGTTTCTCTAGACATCTCAAAGACCTTTGATAGGGTCTTATTAAGGCCTTTTATTTATTTTCCAAGGGATCGGTCATTGTGAGTAGGTGTTAATGGCCGCTCGTCTGAACGACTATTAATACACAGAGCCCCTCAGGGATCTGTGCTCTCTGCAACTTTTTTTGTTCGTGTATGGCTGATGACAGCACTGTTGTAGAGAGCTACACAGCCAATTCACGGACTGGACTGGCGCAACTCAGGGAGGCGATATTCAAACGCACGAGCATGGTCTTGAAGGAAATCTCCGGTTGGGGCGATGCCAACGTGATCAAATTCAACACGACTAAAACCAAGGCGTGTCTGTATTATATCTAAAGCCCAAAAGCTCGGCATTCTAGCGAAAGTGAGTGCTTCATGCCGGGGCAGTTTCTCAACTTGTACCAACCACAAGTCCAATCTTCCATGGAGAACTGCTTTTGCATTTGGGATAGTTGTGTTAAATATCAGCTGGAGGCGTTGTAGTCTATTTGTGACAGAACTAGATTTCAAAATATACCTACATATTTATAATTTTCAACTAGGTAATTGCGCTTTATTGACAACCCAAAAAAATATCGCAGAGTCTAAATGACAAAAGCGAATAAGCTCGCTGAAAATTGTATTCGGTCTTTCTTGATGCTTTTACATAATAACCACAAAAAGTGCCAAGAGTGCAAAAACATGCATGCGTAATGCGTTATCATTGCTGAAAGTTAAAACAACGGTTTCGTAGTGTCGACGGCAAAATACAAGCAACCAGCTGAACCTAAGATGTTTAGGTGTAATACAAAAATGAATAGCATGCAATATTTCGCATTTAACAGAAAAAAAAGAAAACATAAACAACTGCTAGTTATCAGACCAAATTCGAATGACTACAAAAAAGCGACATATTAAACCTAAGTTGTTGCCCGTACAGTTGCATTCCAATTTTGGGGAAAAGTTAAAAAATATAATTTAGGAAAATAGGTACTAAAATTTTAAATAAATTATAGATAGTCTAAACATTTTAATACTAACTCGAAAGCATTTATGTCAAAAGATAATTTTAACACGTTTATCCAATTTTTTTTTTTTACCATCACAAAACTTTGGTGCGCGGGGCCCCCAAAAGCGCGGGGCCCGTAGCATTTGCTACTCTTGCTACGTACTAATCCGCCACTGCCTAAGATATCCCAGATCATCCCTTACAATGCTATTTTTCTTAAATTGAATTCGTAGTGTAAAAAAGTGTATTCGTAGTGTTACCTTCATCATCAGCTATGACGAGTTACTAACACCACTAGAGAGTATATATTTTTTTTTAATTAGAGCTTGTCGTTTAATATAGTTTGTTTTGTCTATGTATTGTTCTGTCTAGCTGTAACCAGGGAAATAATCAAAATGGTTTCTTATACTAATTATTATAATAAGTAAGTTTTATGTCAAATGCAGATTCACCTTTCGTTCATCTTCTTATTTCTTAACATATTTTTTCTTTTAATTGAAATAAAACTACTTTTTACGGATTTTGTCGGAGTACCTATATTGATATTAAAATTTAAAGAAAATAAGTCCTTCTTCTTGGAATCAGGCAACTAGTGTTGACATTTCAAAAGCACATGTAATAATGGTTTACTTGAAATTAAATATTTGAATTGAATTGAATTTATTTTGACCCGACGTTTCGGCTCCCTTACGCATCCATAGACACATTTTTTCTTTTTCTATCATCACCCTCAAATTCTAATAGATTATTTCAAGTTCGTAATTAATTAGGAAGTTAGTTACAACATTCCATCCGAAAATCTTATTAATACTGGCGAATTAAATTTATAAAGTCAAAACGCTTTTGTTTATAACTTAGGTCAGGCTGAATGCTTGTACGCTGTCTGCGGTAACCGTTTCTGTGGTTTTTGTTCTAAGCAAATATGATTAGGTTCTCTTACTGGATTATACTAATCTACCGCCCCGACGAGCGTTTACGGAATATTTGATCACGCTATCTTGCATAGCAGGGTAGGTAGGATCTACTGAATCGCTTTTGGAAGTAATTACATAACGTACTATCACGACTTTCGGCCAAGTAGGATTAGGCAGAGGTATACTGATGTTCACCTACATGTGGCTGGTATGTTTTAGGTTCCATGTAATAAGGACCGAGCCTTTTATCGTCAACCGGGCAAGAATCCGAGCTAAATTTCATAGAAAAACACACTCACACTTTGTTGGGCCTGGGAATCAAACCCAAGAACTGTTCAGCAGTCGCGCTTATGACAACTAGAACAACAAGATTATCTTTTCATTTCCAAAAAAAGTGACTTACCTCATCTTTAAAATAAGGACAAAAAACTGACCTAGCCATTTAGGAGCAGTTCAGTAATAGACCTACAGAAGAATATTCGAAGAAGGATTCTGAATATTATATATAAAGATTAATTGCCAAATTATTTTTAAAACGTGGTATGCAAACCTGATCTGGATGCCACTTTATGTTCCTATTAAAAAGAAACTTTACGCTACCACCTGCTAGCTATTCATTCGCAGTTTTGAAAACTTCAAAATTGGGTGCTTTCTCGAGTCCACGACGCCATCGCAACAGTCGTCGCTAATTTCCCATGAGGCATCTCACGAGGAACCGCAAACTGCCGCGATAAACAACCCAGAGGCTACAAGAATTAATAGGCCCTACTGTGTATCTTTTTTTTATTTAACTACCAAGTTGCTTTACTTTTTAGAGTTTAGTACTCAAATTTAAAAGGCCAAATTAATATAAATAAATTAATATTTCGGGATATTATGACACAGCGCCATCTAGTTCCGAGCAAAGCAACGAGGCTTGTGTCACGGATACTAGTTGGTTGATATACTACATATATATATTTTTTTGTTAATACATACATATTATACATATATACATCCATGACTCGGATACAAATCTTTATGCTCATCACACAAACAATTGTCCCTACCGGGATTCGAGCCCGGAACTCATAGCACAGAAGGCAGTGTTAACTACCGCTGAAATGGAACGTTGCCTCCTCATTCACGCATCACGTTTACACTTTTCGTGAAATAGTTTTACTAAATAGAGCAAATTTACCAAGAGGTCGCACCGTTTTTTTATACCTCAAGGGTAAACAAACTTACTGTAACCAACAGACGTTTGCAAAACCGGAGCTGGTATTGCTTGCGCGTTGCCGAACTTGTGACTACGGATTATCCCCTATTTTAAGAAAGCCTAAAGCAGTTTTCGGTCATCCTGGCGATCGTTGGGAGAGACAGCAGTGGATGACTAACGGTTGATATGATGATGATGAAAGCAGTTTTACACTATTTTCGTACCTTACTGTGAAATTTCTATTAGGTACCATTCACACTAAACTTCTTTATAGCACATACAGTAGCCCACTGATAAACGTAGGCCTCCCTCTTATGCCTCTAAATTTGCTTTTACCATACCACCTGTATCTATTTTTTTAAATATGAGGACGCTTGGCGTTTTACCACTATCTCAGCTGATGATTTTGGTCTAATTCAAGCTAATTCGCACTTGAGTGACTTAAAAAGTCGTCTGTCAGTCTGATGTGACTGTGTAGGTGACTTTAAAAGAGTATCTATGCAGTTTCATGCCGGTTCTTCTCCATAAGACCTTTTTTTTGGAACCGTGCAACTAGTGTTGACATTTCGAAAGAACCTGTAATATTGGTCTACTTAAAATAAAAATATTTTAATTTGAATTTGACTCAGGTTCTTTAAGGGTTTCCCTCATTCCGTATTTCTTAACAGCCGAAAAGTAATTAAAGTAGAAACCAATGCTATCAAAACCTGACCCATGTATGCAAAGTCAATCAAAATGTAACTTGTTTTTAAAACCTTAAAAAACAGTTCATTTTACAAACAATTGCACACATTAACTTAGGTACGCGACCAACGAAATATTTTAATTCTTTTTGGCGCTAGAACCTCTGCGTAACACAAATGAAAACAAAAAGTTAATAAACAAGTCACTAAGTTTAATTAAAATGTGAGAATGCGTGAACCATGTAATTCTTTACGTGAAAACGCAATCTTACAACTTTTTTCTGTGTAGGTATAATACAGAGAGAAGTAACCTGCTTCTCGGTACAGACAACGAACATTGTTAGTGGTGCCTATTGATGGGCAAGTCTTTCTAACCATCAACGATCGTGGCTGTCTAGCCTAACTTTGCTCTTTGCCAAAACAGACCAGTGTTGCCAACTTAGTGGATTTTCCACTAGATCTGGTGGTTTAGGCATGCCTTACAGCGAGATTTTTTTGGTTTTAGTGGCTAGTGGATTTTATAGTGGATTAGATTGTTCCAGTTAGTGGTAATTTACGTAATTCAGCCGCTAGTGTGATTCATAAAATGCTCTGTATACGTTATAGTTAAAAATGAGCATTTAGGCCCGGAACTTCAAACATGGTTTAAGTTTAGGATGTAGGCAACATTGCTCAAATCAAATCTGTCGGGTCGGGGATACCCCGATTATTGTTTGCAGCTATATAACACTACGCTTAAGTACGCGACATTTCACAAGTATCGCAGATGGTTGTCGCTCATGAATAAGTAATATTTTGCATCGTACTGTAATTTCTAGTGGAATTCTGGTGGTTTGAGAGCCCGACAAAGTTTAGTGGTTTTCTGGTGGTTAATACGGCCTTATTTGGTGGGTTGATAAAAATAAAGTTGGCAACACTGAAACAGACTATAAAATAGGCAGTAGCTGTAGTTATAATGCCAACGATCACTATTCTGAGAGGTTTTCTCATTGTATTGAGAAAATTGGAGTATAGTCTGACTTCACACACATCTTATCCTGCAGTATGAAGGAGCCACGTGTGCCTAGAATAATAATGGCACAGATAGTACTTCTTTTCACTAGTTTTTAATCTGTAAAGTGGCTAACAAGTTTACGGCCTAACAAATGTAGCGGCAACCGTAACCTGCAAACGAAACTTGCGAATTCTCTTTACCCAGTAAATTTACTGGATATATTAACCCTTCACGCGGGAATACGATAATATGGATTCAATAGTCGCGGAGCAAATTCAAATAAAGAAATAAACCAATAAAAAAAACAAATCTTTCCTCAATCTTTCCTCATTACAATATAAGTAAATATAACTATAGATTCGAAACATCGCGATGAAATAATATCAATATATCGGGATAAAATCAGTAAAAAGAAACGAACGTACGTATAATAGACATTCACATAGGCGAACTAGTATCTACATATATGCGAACTTGTTACTAGGTGTACATGTATACCATGTGTAATACGGCAGTGGACGCCTCTAATTCCATTGGGTCCAACAAATTTGTTCCAGTCTAGCGCAAATAGGTCGAGCCGGCCGTCGCTCTTACAATATGTATTGTATGTATCACTACGAATTCTTTATTTACTTACTACCGTAAGTTATTGAAAAAAAATGTGATACAATTATCATCATTGATCAAATTATGTTGTACTACTATTTAACCTAACCGATGATTGGTTTTTTTCACGGGCACTGGATGAAAATACATATACGTGATCATCCAATCATCGGACATTTTTAAAGAATAAGTAATAGGAAAATAAAAATTATGTTTATGCTTTATTCACTGCACTATACCTTATTTCAATAATAACTTGCGATTGTTCTGGCTAAATCTAGCTTCAATTTCGTTTTCAAATTTATTTTATGAATTTTCTATGCACACTACAGAGGTTGAAACCGACAAGACGGGTTTCGTCTTTGCAAATGTCAGACAAAACCATTTTAATAACTGTATGATAAAAATGTGTCAATTATAGAGTAAGATCCCAGGGCCGCCAGACGTCACGTATTTTCTGACGAACCAAATGTGGATTATTGAGTAGTGCTAGTATGTACTAAGAACGCATGCGTACTAGCTAACTTGCTTAGTGGGCCAATTTTCAGGTATCAGGTAATCAAGGTACATACAAATATTACTTACCTCACGTAAATTCTCCAAGCTGATTTTTACGTATATTATAGGCAATATCCTTAAAAATAAGTCGCCAATACTCCCAGACACTTTCCGTCGACCGTATTGCTTTGCAGACGCTTTAAAGCTCCCGAAGGAATTAATTAACTTCACGTAAATTATGATGCTTGGAGAATTTACGTGAGGTAAGTAATATTTGTGTGTACCTTGATTACCTGATACCTGAAAATTGGCCCACTAGGCAAGATAGCTGGTAGGCATGCGTTCTTAGTACATACTAGCACTACTCAATAATCCACATTTGGTTCGTCAGAAAATACGTGACGTCTGGCGGCCCTGGGATCTTGGACTATTAATATTGTAATATAGAATAATTTATATCTGACGAATTCCGTTAAACTATAATTTCTGTAAATAGATATTAAGAACACTTTAAAATTTAAATACGGCGTCGAATGGAAATTTGTAAAACGTAATTTAGCTCTTTTTGGTACGAGAGGATATTCAAATTATTTAAAAAAATGTTTGCATTTTGCCATAACAGCAATCCTTAGGAGAAGCCTATATTCCAGCAGTGGACGTCCATCAGTTGATCTGATGATGATGATGATGCACTTTACCAAAGTCTTTTAGTGTCGGCAAATTGGAAGTTAATGTGAGCCTTTCCACTACAACCACAACCGTCTGCCCGGTACGTAAACATTAGATCGTTTTCCTTAGCTCTACCCTCCATTTAACTGTCAAAAACTGTTGTTCAAAGTGGGCAAATAATAATATGTAGACAAATATTCAAAGAAGGAAGAGGAAACCACGGAACAGAAATTCTTCAAGGAATCATTTTTTCTATTCCGTGGAGGAAACCCACTAAGAAAATCAAAGCAAATTTTTATTTTCATAAGTAGTAGGTATATCTAAAAATTTTATTGCGAAACCAAATGACAATCCAATAATTTAAAAATAATAAATAATCGAAAAAACTTCGGCATACTCGTTACCCGTATATATATTGTAGTCTTTGCTCGTATCGTATATTTTTAAACCTTCAATAGTCTTATCAAACAAGTAAAAAATAATATTTTATAATCTTTACAACTCAAAATAACACAACAATGACTATACAGTTTCCTAATTTCAATGTACTATTTTTAAATTCCCTTTTTTTCTCTATGGTAGTGGGAAGAACCTGCACCGCCATTCGAATGAAAAAATGTATTTTCATGTACATATATAGTCTATGGTATCTAATCACTCATTCATTTGATCATTTTATAAATCGGTCAGAGCATCAGAGTGTGAAATAACTAATAAGCTCTTTGGAAATAACTGAAATAAGTGTAGTGTAAGTTACTAAGTTCAAAGTTGAGTGGTTGAATTCTAAGATTCAAAATAATCTCTATTTCTATTGTTTGGATTCTGATTTCAGTGATTTTAGGTTTGTAACAAAGATATAATTTTAAAGGCTACCTTTGTTATAAATTTCAGTTATTCGTTTATAATTTATATATTTCCCATTAGAAATTGAAGTGTTACTGTCTTTCTGTGTGTGTTTTCGGAGTACACTCGTGACCTTTTGACTTTATTTATCAACTCGACGATGATAACGACAAATTATTTTTATTAACGCTTGTTTTTATCTTCAGGAGTCGTGTGGGAGTGGTTCTATCTATCATATTAGCACCGCAACTGAAACATAATGGACTTAAAATTCGATAAAATGACTGTGGACACTAAATTAGCACAGGTATTTTTGCTTTCTTATTTAATGAACCTATTCATCAAAATAACAACTAGCATTCTCTACATCAACTATCTTAAACTGATCTTTAGATGAATTATGTTGAGCTATTATGGCATCAAAAATATAAAACCTATTAAATTCCCATTATCTGGGCAAATATTTCAAATAGAAACACATAATATTACACACCTTTACTTGTATATAAATCATCTTTACATCCATATCTACACTGATCCTAATTGGTGCGGCTAGTCACAGATTCTAAATCTAACATTTATTTAGATTTACACTTAGGTATTTTACAAAATAATTTATCTACAAATATTTTTAAACTTTTTTTCAGTTATATCTAAAGGAGAATGAAGCTGTATCAGAATTGTATGAAGATTACAGTAATTCAACTCATATGTATAATCCTTACATATTTGATGGTAAATTGCTTGAAAAGAAATCAAAAAAATCTGCTGAATATTTGGATAACAAACAACCAGCGCTTTACAATAGCCGAATACAAGCTCTAGCTGCCAGTTTAAAACAGAATGCTAATTTGATTGCACAACTTGAATATCATATCAGAAACATACCGATAGAAGATACAAATGCACAACTTAAACTTATTATCCAACACCTCAATTGTCACCCAATAGCGGTCAACTTTAAACTTGAAGGTTAGTATCCTCATCTGATTAAAAACTTCCATTTTCCTTTTATTCAATAACTTATATGTATTTGTCAAGTATATTTTTATTGTTAGTTTATTGATTGGCTATTGCCAATTCAGTCTCAGATCACTAATGAGTGACCAGCAATTTAAACAACATAAATCCTTAACAACTATAACTTGCATTATCATGGCTGGTCTAGTGCAGATGTCAAGATGCTTGACATCATGCTTCATCATCAACCCATTATCATCCCACTGCTGGGCATGGATCTTCTCTCATTTTGAGGGGAATTAGGCTAAAGTCCACCTCGCTAGCCTACTGCGGTTTGGCAGACTTCACACACCATCGAGAAAATCTCTTAAGCATGCAAGTTTCCTCACAATGTTTGACTTCACCAATTAAGCATGTGATAAATACGCACATAACTTCCGAAAAGTTTGTGGTGGCCTAGGGTTTGAACTCGAGACCTTTGACATATTAGTCCATTGGTTACACCACTATGCTACCACAGCTCCAAATCGTGCTTAACACCTATACATATATTATTTTAAAGGGCTTATATGTTGTGAATGACTTCTATTAACAAAGTCATTCAAGTACTTAGTACCAGCCAACCAATCTTAAAAAACCGACTTCAAACCTAAAAAGTTAAAAATAACTTAATACAGTTTTAACTTCTTTTTATTAGTTTTAAAGGTATGAAGACAGTGCCAAGCCAAATGTAAAGGTATGTACACCCATCGCGCAGTGTACAACTAGGCACTGGCACCGACTTCATACCTTTAAAACTAATAAAAAGAAGTTAAAACTGTATTAAGTTATTTTTAATTTTTTAGTTTTGAAGTAGGTTTTTTTTAACGCAGTTTTTTATTTTATTTTTTACTTTTTAGTGTCTGTAATAGGTTCGTTGTATTATATGTCTCGTTGGTCTAGTGTTCATACAGTGCGACTGCCGAGCAAAAGGTCCTGGGTTCGATTCCCAGGTCGAGTGTTATTGAGTTTTTCTGTGAAATTCTCAGTAGCGGCTCGGAGTTTGGATTCGTGCCCGGTTAATGGCAATAAGCTCGCCACCTATTTATTACATGGGACCTAAAACATACCGGCGAAACGAGGGTGTACATTAGTACACCTCTGCCTAACCTTTCGGGGTCAACAGGGCGTGATAGTATGTAAGAGGTTGAACAATAAACGCGTCATCTACGTACAAAATTTGAGGGTTTCTCTCGATTTCCCGAGGACTAATCCTAAAATTTTTTTAAAAAAATTTTATTCCATTAAAAAATTTTTTTTTTTTTTTTAATTTTATTCCATTAAAAAAATTTTAGGATTACTAAAATTTTTTTTATGGGACCACACGGGATGCTTCAGCTTTGATAAAAAAAAAGAATTTTCAAAATCGGTAACAAACATAAAAAAAAATAAAAATACAGTCGAATTGATAACCTCCTCCTTTTGGAAGTCGGTTAAAAATACCTATTGTGTTGCATAATGGTATATAATAATAATCATTTATTTCAAAGATTTATTATTTAAAATTATATATAAATTATAATAAATAGTTTAAAATACATGCAGTTACATTTAATTATATTAAAACAATTGTCACTTAATAATTGGTGACGACCTGGCATGCAGGTGCATCCACCGCTCCAATACCATCGGGTCTCACAGCTTAGACAATACACTCAGGATACTGTTAGTGCTGCGTTGGAAGGGACCTGTTAGTATGTTAATTTAATTTTTGCCACCCATGACCACTTTCATTTACAATGTCCTGCTGATGGTGGCGTTGTGTGTCGGGTCCCTTTATTCCCTATATCACGGTTGAGTAGAGCGACGCTGATACACACGTCATGCTCGTGAACGGGTGCTGTCAGTTGGGGCTGGTCGGCTTATACATGTCATGGCATCCGGGTTTTATATTATAATTATTTTATTTTATTTTTTTAGTGCTAGTGAATAACTCATGCGTTTCACATCAGACTGCATTATTCTCATATTAATATTAAAAACGAAAATTGTAAATATAACGAATTATTTAAAAGAGTATCTATGGAGTTTCTTGCCGGTTCTTCTCCATAAGACCTACTTTTTGGAACCGTGCAACTAGTGTTGACATTTCGAAAGAACCTGTAATATTGGTCTACTTGAAATAAAAATATTTGAATTTGAATTTGAGTTCAAATTGATTGGAAAATTCAATGTCTGTTTTTTGTGTAGATAAAAAATACAATACTTTCTCTGATGAGCCGCTGCTAAATTTACGCACTGTGGTGCACAGTTTGATATATTCTTCATGGATGGTACATCTTGTCAACATGGCCAAGGCTACGACTGTCATTACCCATTTATTTGTGAAACTATGCCATGAAGTCGGGTAAGTTTTATTTTTTTTAATATTATTTTGCGTAACACAGTTTATTTATTTATTCGTTTATTTATTTATAATTTAGATATATTTTAGTAAAATATCTAATACTAGTTTTTGCCCACGTCTTCGTCTGTGTTTTTTTTATGGTAATAAGGTGGCAAACGAGCAGGCGGCTCACCTGGTGGTAAGTGATGACCACCGCCCATGGACATTTGCAACACCAGAGGCTTGCAAATGCGTTGCCAAACCCCTTAGAAACCGTTCATGTTTCTTAAAATAGGGAGATACTGAACTGACAGCAAACGGAATTTCCATGCCGTCAGAATAGTCACTCCCCCAATGAGCTCTAGTAACCTTACTCACTCGCAGAAAGACAACTATTGTTGATTCACTACGGTATTCTGTAAGGCGGAGGTACTTCCCCAGTCGGGCAGCTCAATTTGAGCAAGAAATCTCGCTATGCCCTACCTCCTACAAAATGCGTGGAATTAGTTTTTTTTTTTAATCTGCTCATTTATATCTACCCTCTTTTAAGCACTTATCTTCTACCCCCTTTTCACCCTTTTAAGGGTTGATTTCCGGGATAAAACCTATCCTATGTCTTTCTCCGGGACTCAAACTATCTCCATACCAAATTTCATCTAAATCGGTTCAGCTGTTAAAACGTGAAGAGGTAACCGACAGACAGACAGACACACTTTCGCATTTATAATATTAGTAACGAAGTAAGGATGTCTTATAATTGTTTCAATATGTTAATATAAAGTTAAATTTGTTTGTTAATTAAAAACTATAAACTCCCTCAATAAAATAAATCAAATGTTTGCAGGTTCGATAATATTTTATTAGAATTTAGTGATGAGACCCAATTAATCACCGAGGATCAACCTAACACAACCAATGAAGAAATTCAAGGTATGTATTTTATTTTACGATTAACATAATATATGTAACATATCATTCTATCTTTATGTGTATCTCTGGTGTTGCAAATGTCCATGGACGGCGGTCATCACTTACCATCAGGTGAGCCGCCTGCTCGTTTGCCGCCTTATCACCTTAAAAAAACACATCTCCGCACAATTATATCATCTCCACTCAGCATTGGTGGAAACTGGGACCAAACAGGCAATTTTACTTCTGCATTTATAATATTAGTATGTATATTTTTCCAGCGCTGGATTCTGGCACTGTCGCCGTGGTGTCCGAAGACGCCGATATCGATTCTGCCGTCGACAAATTTCTGTCAGTTTCTAAACAGGTATGTGGTCCTAAAAACTTGAATATACTTATTACCTAACGGGTCCATATACCGAAAAGTCGTCAAAGTTTAACATACATACCATTACGCCTGTCGTCCCCGTAAGGTTGGGCAGAGGTTTACTCATGTACAGCGTAAAATTCCCCGGTGATTTAGATTCCATGTAATAGGGGGCGAGCCGATTGCCATCAACCGGGCGGCCAAACTCCGAGCTGGTACTGAGAATTCTATAGAAAAACCCTCTAACACTTTGCACGACCTGGGAATCGATCCCGAGATTTGTTCAGCAGTCGCACCTATCTCTAGATACTAGAACAACAAGGTGTCATAATTTAGTACATACCTAACTATAACTTGGCCTCACTTAAGGTGGAAGCTCCACGCTAGCCCGCGAAATTCAAATTTTCGTACGTTTTTTGCAATTTGCCGGAATTTGTCAGGCTGTACATTGAACAAAATATGATTCGCGCCTGTAATAGGTATTTAGTTACAGAATTATAATCATTTAAATCAATATAACAGCTCTTCCACCTTAACGCTTCGGTTTTTTGGTGTCAATCACATTTTGGGCTCCTAACCTTTTTATATGTCCCATATAGGTACTTACTATTTGAGGTTTGAAATTTTGATGGGATGGAACTTGGAAGGGATGGAACAAGAGAAAAAACTGGCGTCACGGCTTATTCAAAATTTGAAACTTCCTCAAAAGAAACAATTATTGTAACCTATAAATATACACACATTTTTCGTTAAGATTCCGTTAACGTAAGACGTGTTTTCAGGCACCGTGGCGCTTGCGGCGGATCTTGGTGCAAGAAAGCGTGTACCAGCCGTTCAAGGACGCTCTCAGCTGGAAATGCAGTTTGAGGAAACAAGAAAACGAGGACCTTGCTTCAAATACATTAAGTTCTGACACCCTGAACTACAATGGCAAGACATTCTTGATAGATCCCGTGGAAATACCAAAACTGTCTAGACGGAGTGCTGGCTTAGTAGTGACCGTTGAAGCCTACAGAACAACAAAAGAAATTATATCTTTTCTACAAACAGACAAGGCCCGATACTTATCGCTTTGGGCAAACAACATAGAAGAAATAAATGAAGTCACCCATTCTACGAAATCGCCTGTAGTGTGGGTCAATAATGTAGCTGACTTCAGAGGACCCCCAACAATTTCTGCCGCGGTTTTTTCTAATTTATACGAACCTATAACTGAAATTTGGAAGAACGACAAGATCTCTAAACTGCAAGATCTGTTGCAGGCGTGGCTGAAACTCGATTATGAAACTCGCCGTGACACTCTATACAATGCTTTTGATAAATATATTAGCTCGGATACAGAATACAAACAAAGTGTGGGAAGAGCTATATGGAACTGTACAAAAGAAGGTTTTGTAGATGTAGGTAAGGACTATATTTGCACAGGAATCGTGAGCTCTGTGGGTATCAAACTTATTACCTATTTAAAAGAAAATTCTATCCCTAAGAACGTTTTTAAATCGATCTTGAATGGCAATGGATATGCTGTTTATACTCAAAGTGATACAATTGCTTCAGAATTAAAAGTTTTTGAGAAAGCAGGTGTACCGCTTGTTTATATTAAACCAGTTTATTTGGGCAATAACAAAGTTAGGCACGCTTGCGACAGTGTCAGAGTAATCTGGACAAACACAGGAACCATTTTTGCCAACTAAATGGTCCTGTAAAGAAAGACGTAAAGCAACATACGTATCTACGTAACTATTTTGAGTAGAACCTATCTTTGATTATTATATAATTTTTACAACTCAATCCTGTCCGCAGTTTTATTTACTGGACTAAATAAACATACATATGAAACAAATAATGTAGGGAATTATAAAAACCTTTTAAATTTACTTCAGCATACTAACCTGTCGATATTTATTTTGATGTTATATTGGTAACAATGATCTTGCTCGTTCTACAAATCGTTTGACAATCAGATTTCAGTATGTCAATAATTAACTATACAATGTGGAGATGACAATATGACTTTAAATGAAAACACTGGCAATACTGGTTTATAGAAACATTTGTAAACTATCAAATAAATCCGAACATGGAAATTAAAAAAAAAAAAATTTTCTTACAAACTAAATAGCTTAAAACTGCAAACAAAATAAAACACCATTTATAAAAATGGTACACTGACCTGCGATAAGAATGGCAACGCAGCTTGGTTTCATTCATGTTAAAGCTGTGGCCGACGCAGCGACGTAATGTTTGGCGCCATTATTCTTATTGTTATTAATGCTCAATTACACAAATCAAATCACAGAATATTAACCAAATAGTCGGGCATCATTCACCCGCGAGTTATTCACTGATCAATTTATTATTCACAATCACTTTTCGATCACATAATTATGTCGCCAGTCATTAAATTTTTTTATTTTCAATATGTCCGCCGTGTTCTTGAATACACAAACTACACCGACGTATAATGTTATTTCTCACTCTTGATAATAGGTCTCACGGTATGTCCGTACAGCTAAAGCGGCATTACCGTGACACTCCCCATAAATTAAAATCATATCAGTGTACTCCGAAGCGGTATAATTGTAACGAGGCATGATTATTTAATAATAAAACCTTGAAACACCAAGTATTAAGCGTCTAATTTCGCAAAGTTCACTTAGCTATTTAACTAAGTACCTATAATACGTTTATGTGTCCTGTCACTATTAAAACAAAGCGTCAAATTTCGCACAACACAACACAACACAACAACAAAGATACGATAACACTCGCGCGGCGACTTCAAACGGGCGCGGGCGCATCCGAAATTCCAGAGAAAATAAAATGCGTCACAGGCAGTAAGGACGTCCGGTGACACACTGACCGCGTAACCTAGACACGTCGACAAGTAAGCAAAGAGGAAACAAGCAAACTTACCTATCTCTTTCGCACATACATATTTTCTTATCTAGCTGTGATGACACGCTTTATGACTCTTATGGCTCGGGCATAAAGTATAATTTGCATTGAGAAAATAAATTTGATAGAAAAGGCGTAGGTTTTTAAAGTGGCGAGCTGGCAACGTAAGTCGTTAACCTGTCGCGTGCTCTCCTGTTTACAAAACATCATGTCGAAAATACTTAAAATGAAAAATAATGTCCTGTGGCTAAACTACTGGATATATTCATTTGATTTTTTGTGTGACGGTTGGGAATATCATGACTTATACGAAGTTTCATTTATGATCATATTGTCCTCCCCACATTGTATGTAGACTGGATGTTATTGATTAATAATATCGAGACGCCCAACGCCTCAATCTGTCTGTCATTGGTATATCTATTGCAATAAAAACCATAAAAAGTAGTGTTATTAAAATTGCTATAAGATTCTATTTACTCTGTTTGCGCAAGTATAAGAAATCGTTAAATAAGTCTATGTTATATATAAAATATATTCTTAATAATCATGATTTAATGTAGGTAATAAACAATATTCAATATTATAACTTTTACCCGTATTCTATAAGTAAGTGATTTTGATTTGATATATCTGTGCAATGTCTATTTTGTGGAACAAAATTTTATATAGCTTTTTTTTATTAGCAAGCTTTATATTTACAACTACTTATAAATAAATATTTTTTTACTTACTGGTGCATTTTTATTTTTTATATTATCATCATCAATAGCGTAACATTTAACCGACTTCAAATAGTTACAGTTAGGTGCTACCAATAGAGCTGTGGTGGCCTAGTGGTGTGACCAGTGGACTGACATATCAAAGGTCTCGAGTTCAAATACGGGCACGTAGCACTGACTTTTCGGATGTTATGTGCGTATTTATCACATGCTCAAATGGTGAAGGAAAACATCGTGAGGAAAGTTGCATGCTTGAGAGATTTTCTCGATAGCATGTGAAGTCTACCAACCCGCAGTAGAGAGGAGAAAGTCTCAAATGAGAGGAGACCTGTGCCCAGCAGTGGGACAATAATGAGTTGATGATGATGAGGTACTACCAATTGGTACCTATAAACTAAACGGAAAAAGATAGCCTAGTGACCTGTCAAAGTCAACGGTCTCGAGTTCGAACCCAAGGAACACACTAGTGACTTTTCGAAGGTCATATGCGTATTAACATATTTCATGTTCGGGCGGTGAAGGAAAACGTCCGTGAGAATACTTGCATGCCTCGAGAGTTTTTGTCGATGGCGTGCCAATCTGCACGATCCCTAGTCCGCCACGCTAGCCTAAGCGAGAGACCTGTAGTCTCTCGCTTAGGCCCGCTTAAACCCGTTCCCCGCATTGTCAGGGATGTTGAAATTTTTTCGGAATTGATTTTATTTTAAAGGTCGCCTCTTGTTTATCATAAAACAATATATTTTATTTAGTTTGGGACTAGATGGTGATGTGTAAAATGTCGCAGAATATTATTATTATTTAAAAATATAAGTATTTTCGATGAGAAAATATAGTAAAATAGAAGAATATTTATATCACCCGCCAAAACGCTCTCACAGCTGTCACGCGATTACATACGTCACTAACCGCTAAACATGGATTGTCATTGATGAGAATTCGTCGAAATTATGTTTTCTTCATATTATAATTAATACAAATAATCAAAATGAACACAAAGTATTACACATTTTCTCAGTTTCACGTCGGTATAAACAAAACAAACAGAAATGTTTGCGGCTTGTTTATCGGTTAGTGACGTCATGCGCTCCACTTGGTGTTTGCAGTCACGTGACAACTGGTGATAAATAAAACTTAAAATTATTTTTACAACCTATAATAAAATTAACAAGAAACATGAATTTTTGATTAGTGTCAACATCCCTATTGGGTTGAAGATGAACTCTCAACATAATAATACCAGCCAGACCAGGTCAGCATGAACTCATGATTTTAAGTTACAGTGTAAAAATTCTGAACTGTGTTTGTAATCTATTCTATCTCATTCAGAGCTCCATAAAAAAGCAGGGAGTAGGTGCTGGTAGCGCTGCCCGGCGAACGGCATCCTTTATCAGCTACTATAATGCTATCCAGCAGAAAACACCCTTCCAGACTTGGTTGACGCCAGCGCGAGAGCAAACAAAGTATTTCGCTGACTGCTCCAGCCCACCGTATGAGAATTTCTAATCGGTGGCCCAACATTAGTATTAGTATATTCGTTTTTAAAAATATTATCATTTTTTCAATGGTCAAAGATACCCACAATCTGAATACGCGCCATAAAAATAGGTTATCCACCATCCCGAATCAAAATGCTTCATCATAGTCCTTATTATATGGCAGTTAAAATCTTTAATAAATTACCAAAATCCATTAAACAAGAACAAAAAATTAGTCTATTTACTAGAAACTTGAATAACTAGGTACTTGATAGAGAATTGTTTTTACTCAATTACTTAGAGACGACGTTGAGCTAAATAAAAATAAATATAATTATATCACACTTTATAATAACATAATTTAATTTTAATTAAGTAATAAATATTAAATGTATAAATTAAAAAAAAAGAAGTGAAATTTGATTATAGGTATAGATAGATAGATAACAATAATATATAAATTACATCACAATATTATTTTTAAAAAAAATCTTTTGCATTTATGTTACTGCTAGAAATGTAATTGAATATGTTGTAGTGCCTATAGCGGGTTTCATGTTAAAACTAAGTCTATGTAAGTAATGATCATCTCAAAATGTACACATGAACACAAAAAAAAATGACTGACTGAAAACATCCTGGAGTGGATACTGGACCATTCTGGGGTGGGTACGGCCCACCTGGCTCCTCCCTCCATGCTCAAGTCGATGATCAAGGTCTCTAGTTATTTTACTGATCAACATCCTTCTATTACATTATATTAAAGAATAATTATATGTAGATATGTACGCGCGATATGTAGCCTAATCCCTCTCAAATGAGAGGAGACCCGTGCCCAGCAGTGGGACGTTAATGGGTTGATGAGATATGTACGCGCGCGGCTGAAGGGCGCTAGAATGCCTACATATCTACCTATATATTCAACGAACATGTCATACATACGAACTTATAGGTAGGAATAGTAGCGGACTCCAAACGCAAACGGCCGAATCTTATGGTTAGTATACTTAAATAGATTATCTCATATCTAAATGTCGATTTTTATTTATTTTTATTTTTAACTGTATTCCTACATAACAATGTGTTTGCAAATATATTAATCTATGTTTGGAACGCGTCGCGCTGTGGCGGCCCGTTTGATATCACAATCAAATTGATTGACAATAGATGCGAAGCCAATTAACAAACCTATTTTGTGTCTCCGTTCAACGTGCAGGGGCACTGGCAGTCAGATTTAGCCGTTAAAAATAGTCCAATCAAATGTCAAGCCCGTCAATAAATAGTTCCAATTTCGAAGACCAAACAAAAGATGGTACCCAAGCATTTATTATGACGTTTACAAGTAAATACGATAATAATCGTGTCAGAAAACGTGTAATTTGTATTGTTGGTAAAAATACGTTTTATTCGCGTTTGAAATAATATAATAATGAATCGAAATTAGTGAGTATAGTTTAATATGAAGACCGCCAATATGACCAGGAATAAGGGACAAGTATATAGTGTTGGGAATTATCTGATGACGGGCAAAGTCCTTGGGAAAGGACACTTTGCGAGAGTTGAAGAGGCTACACATAGGATTATAGGAAAAAAGGTAAGCGTCCCTAATATGTAGGTACTTAGCACCTCTCAGTCGCACATATAAACAATCACTCTTTGGCGCATTTGATGCGCAGCCCTGCTGGTGCATTTGATGGCTCTCAGGCGAGGCATCTACCAACAGTCAAAGATATCTGACAACAGAACCGCCAATAAAAAAACCATTCACATTTTGATATTGGTACATCTTAACCAGTTAGAATAATCTACCCTATTCTATTTTACAATGTGGTCTACATTTGGTGAACTTTGAAAAGGTATATTTGTTGTGTTACCATTTGTGCAGTAGCTAAGGGAAACCACGGGTCAAGGGTTCGATCCCCACACGCCAAATTTGTTTTCCCTTCTAGTGGTTGTTTCAGAGGTTCTGTATTTTTATGTTTGCAAAGTCATACACACCTACGAACCAGTAGAATATCCAGCTAATTTGTTAGTTTCTGCCTACTCCCATAGGAAAAGGGCGTGAGTGTATGTATGCATTTAAAAAGGTCATAATTTCAAGCTTACCCATCTCTAGGTAAGTACCATAAAATAACCAAGAAGGCTTAGGAAGTGGCCCCTATATAACCGTGGAACCAGTTTGAGCCATTCAGAATGCTAGTAAAAAACTATGAAAACGGCGTGTATATCTTCGTACGACGCTTCTTTGGCCGCAATAGTCGCATCGTTCGTCCGTGTCGTCGTTTACACTCATTCCGTGGTCAGGAAGGCTCATCATCCCAAAATAAGTTTCATTAACATTTTTTTTCGCTCGATTTCCTCTCCCAATACATGGTGGGCCCAACCAGCCCCCCCCCCCTTTGTTTGTCATTAATTATTCGTTCTCTTAAGAAATTTTTCTGTTTAAGGTGGCTATAAAGATCATAGACCTGACGTGTATAAAAGAGGAGTATGCCCGCCGAAACCTGCACCGTGAGCCGAGGGTCATGGCGAAGCTCCGGCACCCATGCATCGCGGCCCTGTACGAAACTATGATGGTTAGACTCCCACACTTGTTATATAAAGTTCAGAGGAGTACTCCGGGGAACCATGAAGGATAGTTATCATTATTCTGACCCCGTGGCAAAACTCATATTAGAATCTATTTCAATCTCTGATAGTATTTCAATACCTGTGCCTACTACTTAAAAAAATATAACATTTCGTTTTGATCAATGCGAATGCGAATCATGCAATCAAAATATTTTACTGTGTTCATATAATTTTTGCAGCCAGAAATATTAGCTTTTCTGCATATTCAGTTACAAGTGAATTCTATATAACAATTTAAAAATATACTTTTTTTATCTGTTCCCTTTAAAACTAAGCAATTTCAACGGAGCGGTTTCCGAAAAACTTCGTCAAATGTATGTCAATAATTAAGTATGACATTTAAAACTGTTTTTCATTGTAATGTATAATTTACTTTTACGCCAATTTCGGTTTAAAGAATTTTATTTCCCAAAAGAACATTACAAAGTTCACTTAGAATGAGAAACTTAACTAAATTATTTTAAAGTACAAGTATTTTCGATCTATATATATATAGCTATACAATATACTAAAATATGGATACTGTCAGTTTTTCACAAGGTGTGCTAACAATCGTTTTTTGAAAATATTTGTAGATGCAGACTCTTTTATAGCCTTCGGTAGTTTATTATAAAATTGAGCTCCCTCAAACTGTATATTCCTTTTTCCATACAAGGTTCTGATCATAGGAAGTTCTATATTGCCTCTGCTTCTGGTAAAGTAGCGATGTGTTTTATGTTTAAATGTGATTTGTGAGTGAATATTATTGGTAAGTATTTTATGAATTAGTATGCAAGTGTGGTAAGTGTAAAGTTTTTGTATGTTGAGGAGTTTAGTTATGTTATAAATTTGATGAGTTGGTGTGTGATATTTGAAGTTAAATAAGACTTTAATTAGTTTGTTTTGTGTAATTTGTAGGTTTTTTAAATTGGTAGGCGCGGCCTGTCCCCAATTTACTGTCACTATTTTTTTTTATGGTGATAAGGGGGCAAACGAGCATGCGGATCACCTGATGGTTAGTGATGACCGCCGCCAAAATTAGACATAGACATAGACATTTGCAACACCAGAGGCTTACAAATGCGTTGCCAAACCCCTTAGAAACCGTTCAGGTTTCTTAAAATAGGGAGTTACTGAACTGACAGCAAACGGAATTCCCATGCTGTCAGAATAGCCACTCCCCGAAAGAGCACTGGTAACCTTACTCACTCGCAGAAAGACAACTATTGTTGATTCACTCCGGTCTTCTGTAAGGCGGAGGTACTACCCCTGTCGGGCAGCTTAATTTGAGCGAGAAATCTCGCTATGCCCTGCCTCCTACATAAAACTATTCTATTCTTTACTCCTAAGTGCTCGAAGCTTCTATTGCCAGTGGCTTTGCAGGTTCTTTGCTTTGTTGTAGCACGGACCGCGGCTGTACGTGGTGATGGAGGCAGCGGGCGGCGGCGACCTGTGCGCGCACGTGCTGGGGGCGCGCGGGGCGGCGCGGGCGGGGCCCGGCGCGGGGGCGGGCGGGGGGCCGGGGGCCCGCGGCGGGGGGCCGGGGGCCCGCGGCGGGGGCCTGGCCGAGCCCCGCGCGCGCGCTCTGGCCGCGCAGCTCGTCTCCGCCGTGCGACACATGCACGCGCGCGGCGTTGTCCATCGGTAATATACATCCGGCCAGTTGCCAGTGTCAAAAAATAATAAAAGTTTCACGTTCATTTTTAGGGCCAACCTGAAAGCCTGACCCCATTCTTTTCTTTTTTCTTCTATATTCTACATTATTTCACGACTTTTCGTGTGTTATACAGCTGTAATTGGATTTAATTTCAACAATTAATCTCCAAGATACCCTGAAAAGTTTTAACGTTAAGCAGCTAACTTAACAAACACATTTTTCCAGTGACTTAAAAATGGAAAATATCATGCTGGACAGCACCAAGCAATTCATCAAAATTGTTGGTTAGTACACATATTTAGTAAGATACCACTGCGTTGCGTTGTCAATTCGATTTGGCCTACTTTGAATAAATTATATTTGGACTTTTTTGACATTCTGTTTTCGCAGACTTCGGGCTATCAAATATGTGGAGTGGCGGGGCAGCGCTACGGACTCCTTGCGGCTCGCTGGAGTACGCGGCCCCAGAACTGTTCGTCGATGGCCGGCGATATGGACCCGAAGTCGACCTTTGGAGCATGTATACCTTCTCATATTACCACTTAACACGTTGACTGCTGAAAACACACACGCTGTGTTTTGACTCATATAACGCGAGTGCGGCGCAAACACGCCTGGCGTGTTTTCACATTTTGTGCTACGACTGGGCGGCAAAACACGCCCTGCGTGTTTTTAACTTCGCTACGCCAGTACGGATTACGCGCGAGGCGTGTTTTAAACCGACTTCAAAAAAGAAGGAAGTTATCAATTCGACCGTATTTTTATATCTTTATTACAATATAATATATTGTTCTACATATATTTTTTTATCGTCCTTTCGTAGATATTTAATTCTAATCAGCTTTTACGAAAAATAAATCGACATAATGTCGTAGTGTTAACAAATTTAATAACAAACGCCTTCATAACATTCGAAGAAAACAAAGTAAAATATTCTACAAAGGATTCTGCGGTATTAACAAATACACATCTGCGTTTTAATTTTGAATAAAGAACTTAGTAGGTGATTGTTTTGCACAAAATATATCGTAAAATAATTCTAAGTACCCAATTGTTTTATGCACTCAAAAATAAAAGACAATGAATGGTTACTATTACTACTATTATTATTATTACTATTACTATATGCGCTCCCCCACCCAAAACACACCAGGTGTGTTTTGGCCGCACTGTTGGTCGGAATACAAAATGTGTTCCGGCCGTGCGGGCGCTCACGCCAGGCGCGTAAACAGCCGCACCGTAGGTTAGCGCGCGCTATGTTAGGCCGCAGCCAACGTGTTAATTAATAACACGCGTCGGTAACTGTTATATCGACGACTGCCATCGGTGCAGTGCGCCACGGCTTGCGGGTTCGATCCCCGCACGAAGCAATTATTTGTACGATCAACAGGTAGATGTTCCGGGTCGACTTTTGCACCCCCGATACATGTGAAAATCTTAATGGGTGGTAACATTAAAAAAAAAACTTGAGAGGTGTCAAGGGACACTCGGATGCAACGAAGTTCCTTTTTACAATTCCTGCACTAATTAATCGAAAGGAACTTCGTTCCATCCGGGTGTCCCTTGCTTTTTATAAGAGAGAGATATAACAGAGAAACATACGCACGCTGCACGGCTTACCATAGCAAAAAGTGTCGTTACAACTTTTCGTCTAAATTTTTTCCGTCTAGCCCCCTTTCGCAACGCCGCGATAAGGAACTTGGTTCCAACAGTAGGATTCAAAATAGGATATTATTTGTGGAGCACGGGCCAGCCGTGGGCCAGTGACGTGTGTGTGTGTTACAGAGGCGTGATCGTGTACGGCATGGTGACGGGCGGGCTGCCGTTCACGGGCGCGGAGGGCGGCGAGGGCAAGTCGCGGCCGCAGCTGCGCGCCGCCATCACGCGCGGCTTCACGCGCAAGCAGCGCGCCGCGCTCGCCGCCGTCACGCCCGGTACTACACCTGGGCCTTAGCGGACAGATGTGCGGAGATGTGTTTTGAATAACCTATCAGATACCGTCGCGAAAAGGAGACGTGGAAATAACGAAATCTGATTGGTTATTCAAAACACATCTCTCCTCTCCGAGAGAGAGGAGAATAACTAAGGCCCAGGCCTTAGTTTTTTTGGAAAGGTAGGGCATTGCAAACATTTCGCTCTTATTGAGCTGCCCGGCTGGGGAAGTACTTCTCCCTTATATAAAACCGCAGTGGAACCACAATAGTTTGTTTTTCTGCAAATAACGTTCTCAGAGCTCGTTAGGGGAATTGACTATTCTGACATCATGGGAATTCAGTTTGCTGTTAGTGTAGTAACTTCTCTAAACCATACAACGAATTAAAACTATCACACCTATTGTTCAGTTTTCGGATATAAACACCACAGTAGATCAGTAATCAACATTAATCATCGTTATGGCTCAGTTTATGATAATAGTTATCAATTACTTTCCAAAAGAATATATTTTAGTAACAAAAAGACACAAACATTATAACCAAAGCTGTTCGTATTGGCAACACTTGACTGTCAGTTTATAACACAAGACTTCCCTTGGTACAGCTGATTACCTCACTTAGAATCTGAAACAAATAATCGTATAGTTATTACACAATCGAGACGACGACCCGTTTAGCTCAGCGGTAGTTAACGCTGCCTGCTGTGCTACGGGTCCCGGGTTCGAATCCCGGTAGGGACAAATGTTTGTGTGATGAGCATCAACATTTGTTTCCGAGTCATGGATGTATATATGTATAATATGTATGTATTTACAAAAAAAAAGTATATAATTATGTAGTATATCAACCAACTAGAATCCGTAACACAAGCCTCGTTGCTTAGCTCGGGACTAGATGGCGCTGTGTGTCATGTCCAGGAATATTTATTATTTATTTATTTATTTAATCGTTCCGTAAAAAAACAGTAAGATTCAAAATGGGATATTGATACACACGTGTATTGTTACCGAGGCGTGATCACAAAAATGTTGGGTTGGCAAATAACTTAAAATATTTGTTTATTTGACGACCCAATTAGTCCAACGGTAGTTAACACTGCCTGCTGTGCTATGGGTTCCGGGTTCGAATACCGGTAGGGACAAATGTTTGTGTGATGAGCATAAGCATTTGTATCCGAGTCATGGATGTATCTATGTATAATATGTATGTATTTACAAACAAAAAAAAAGTATATAAGTAGTATATCAACCGACTAGTATCCGTAACACAAGCCTCGTTGCTTAGCTCGGAACTAGATGGCGCTGTGTCATAATGTCAGGGAATATTTATTTATTTATTTAAAACTTTACTGTCTGAACCTATCGTAGGTTCCTAATTAGCAAACAGATTATGTTTATGTTTATAATACACTTACTCATATTCTTTGTATCTATGTCCGTGTAAAATTACGCATTATGCCGGCAGAGTGCAAGGCGTTCATTCAAAATTTGTTGGAGCCGAACGTGGAGCTACGCATGAAGATAGAGGAGGCATCCCACCACCGTTGGGTGCGGAGACCTGGCATGCGGATGAAAACACACCCCTTCGGCTCTGTGGACCCGGCCGAGAACAGAGAGGTACATGCTTCAACTGGCTATTATTTGAAGTGAAAACTTCTTTGGGCCCGTTGAACACTTTTTGCGTGAACAAAAAGAGTGAAGCGTGAAACGCGCGTCATCGCTACCGCAGATTTTCCATGAGCTATATGTATACTGTATTCGTATGTACATAGATATACCCCACTGCATTTTCACTTTCATCGACAGTACCTAAAGTCGGCCTCGCAGGTTTTTTTTAGGTCAAAACAGAACGTGTTTATATACGTCAGTTTGCAAGTTAACATTAAAAATAAACACAACTTTTCAATGTTCTTTGTTAATAAAAGTTTAACTCAATACATGATTATATTTAGAATTATTATTATTATTATTAATTTAAGAGCTCAGCTCTTGTCGGTGGAGCAATCGCCACTGTTGTCTATCTCCTGCTTTCTGTTTGACTTGTTGATACGACTCGATTCCCACTTTTTCCTTCTTCCCCTTCCTCTCTTTCCTTCAATTCTACCTTCTATTATGAGTATAGTAGTATAGTAGTAGTAGTAGTAATTATTTTTATTATAACAAATTGTGAAAATTCTAATAAATTACCAGCTTAATAAAAATAATAAAGCTCCATAATTTAAATGTTTTGGGTGGTTTCGGAATCATCTGAATGTAAAGCTGGAAAGACGTCGACTGATGAAGTCTACGCTCCGTCCATTACCAGCCGAAATCCGAAACCCTGAAAACTTTCGGTTCCACTTACACAACCGTTTTTATTGCCTAGGGAGCGATGTTGACGATATCAACGACAGGTTTGTGGAAGTTGTCCATGCAGTCGGGTCAAACCACCTTAGACCCCGACGCACTGGTAGAACCAAAAAGATTTCCGACACAACTCTGCAGCTCATGGAGGATAGACGCAGGATGATTCTGCAGTCTTCGGCTGATCTAACTGACTACCGGCGAGTAAACAGACAGATCTCAAAGTCTCTGAAGCGCGATGAACGCCAATTTAATACAAATTGTATTAAAGAGGCTATAGAACGTAACAGAGGCTCGAAGGTATTTTCCAGAGATATCTGACTGTGGGCCAAAGCCAGTTGACGAAGCTGAAAACCGACGATGATAGAATCGTGTCATCCAAACCTGAGCTGTTGAGAGAAATCGAGCGGTTCTACGGGCAGTTATATACCTCGACACACAAACCCGTCGTGAATCTAGCGAACGACCAAAGAGCTAGATTAACTCGGCACTATACCGAAGATATCCCGGACATCAGCCTGTATGAGATTCATATGGCTCTCAAACAACTTAAAAACAACAAGGCACCGGGTGATGACGGAATTACAGCAGAGCTGCTGAAGGCGGGTGGTAAACCGGTCCTTATAGCCCTTCAAAAGCTCTTTAATTCTGTTATCCTCGATGGGAAAACGCCGCAGGCATGGAGCAGAGGCGTGGTCGTACTGTTCTTCAAGAAAGGTGATAACTCTTCTCAAGAACTATCGGCCTATATCGCTTCTGAGCCATGTCTATAAGCTGTTTTCGAGAGTCATCACAAACAGAGTCGCACGCAGGTTTGACGACTTCCAGCCTCCCGAACAAGCCGGTTTCCGAAAAGGCTTTAATACCATAGACCACATACATACGCTACGGCAGGTTATACAGAAGACCGAGGAGTATAACCTGCCCCTTTGTTTAGCGTTTGTGGACTATGAGAAGGCCTTCGATTCGATCGAAACTTGGGCGTTACTACAGGCTTTACAGCGCTGCCAAATTGACTATCGATACATTGAAGCGCTGAAGTGTTTGTATGAAAACGCCACTATGTCAGTCCGACTACAGGATCAGACCTCAAAACCTATGCTCTTGCAGCGTGGTGTGAGACAGGGTGACGTTATTTCCCCGAAACTGATCACCGCTGCATTAGAGGATATCTTTAAGGTTCTGGACTTGGAAGGGCTAGGCATCAACATAAACGGCGAGTACCTCACTCACCTTCGATTTGCCGATGATATAGTAGTCATGTCTGAGACCGCTGAACAGCTTAGTACTATGCTCAATGACCTCAGCAGAGCTTCGGAACGTGTCGGTCTTAAAATGAACATGGAAAAGACAAAAGTCATGTCGAATGTCCATGTTGTGCCGACTCCGGTGAAGGTCGGAAGCTCTGTTCTCGACGTTGTCGACGATTATGTTTACCTGGGACAAAATGTCCGGTTAAGTAAGTCCAACCTAGAGAAAGAGGTCAATCGTCGAATCCAACTCGGCTGGGCAGCGTTCGGGAAGCTACGCCACATCTATTCGTCCCAAATAGCGCAGTGTCTCAAGACGAAAGTCTTTGACTAGTGTGTGTTGCCAGTGATGACTTACAGCACCGAAAAGTGGCCGCTAACAATGGGCCTTATTAGGAAGCTCACTGTCACTCAGAGAGCGATGGAGAGGGCTACGTTAGGAGTTTCACTACGTGATCGAATCAAAAATGAGGAAATCCGTAGAAGAACCCGTGCCACTGACATAGCCCGACGAATCGTCAAACTCAAGTGGCAGTGGGCAGGGCAAATCGCTCGAAGAACGGATGGCCGATGGGGCTTGAAGGTTCTCGAGTGGCGACCACGTACTGGAAGACGCAGCGTGGGTAGACCCCCGGCAAGGTGGACAGACGACCTGGTTAAGGTCGCTGGAATCCACTGGATGCGGGTAGCGCAGGACCGGTCGTCGTGGCGATCCTTAGGGGAGACCTATGTCCAGCAGTGGACGTCTAACGGTTGATATGATGATGATGGGTGGTTTCGGAAAACAGGACTATTATTGCGTCCTGAAGTTTTGTTTGGGGACAACGGGCTAGGTGATCGAGAAAAGGGACAGTCCCGTAAAACGGAATGTATGGTCACTCATATGATGTATATTGTTATTAAATTCGCGCTAATGAACACTTGTTTATAGACATACAGACAAATATCGGAACTGAGCAGTATACCGGTGATGGATGTAGTGGCACAAATAAAGGCCGAGCCGTTCGGTCCGCTGGGCGGCATGCACAACATGCTGACGCACGCGCAGCAGGCCGCCGCCGCCGCCGGGCCCGCGCTGCTGTGGGCCGCCGCCGCCGAGCCGCGCCCGCCCGCGCCCGCCGAGCCGCCGCACTACCGCGCCGGCTACGAGCTGCGCGCCGACCGCCCCGCCCACGCCGCACACACCACCTACGACACCTACACCTCCTACCAACCCCCGCCCACGGGATCCAGCAAACCGCAGACTCAAAAAATCCGAATCCCCGACACCCCCCCTTCGAGACCCGTCGACCCGAAATTTCACAGCAGTCGGAACACCGAAACTGCACAGGCGAAACACGTCCCGAAAATACCCCTTGCCGATCGGACGACGAAGAAGAGTCAGCTGCAGAGTCCGAGGTCGGTGAGCAGGCCCGCCGGCGGTCTGTACGGGACGAAGAAGCCCGCGTACAAAGTGTACGACAGCGGCGACTGCCGGCTCGACCCGAGGCTGCCCAGCATCGACGAACATTCCAACACCGACGTCAACGACAAGAGGATCACGAGGAGCAAGAATATAAGGATCCCCTGCATTAGGAAAGTGAGCCTGGATGAGGACCGGACAGTCAGAATCAACAGTTGCCCTAACAGGATCGGTGATAAACGCGCGGAGTTCTATAGAAAGGCGGGGGACGGCCTACCGAGGTGAGCAACCCGAATCCATTTAACTTTTTTTATGAATTAAAATAAAACGAGTAAGCTTCTAACGTCTCGCTCATTCAATATGAGCAAGAGAAATATTTTTGTCAATTAGATTCGGCGACGATCGACCGATCAATAAAAATAAAACTATCGGTTTAGAGCGAAACCAGGATTTTTAAGGAAAACCTAATTTTATTTGTATGTTTTCTGCCAATTTAATGATAATATAATATGTAATTGATTCCGCCGTTAGATGGTGAGAAACCAATGGTTGTTTTAACTAACTTGAGTCCATTTTTGTGTTAGTTGGCGAGCTAGCGGCTCGCTGGCTACGCCAACGGCCAGAATCTTGCTACAGAGCAACGTCACAACCATCAAACGAGCCTCATTGGGGTAACTGCTTTATATATTATCTATATATTTTTTTATTATAACAAGTGAAAAAAAAAATAGGCTGGCCGATATTTCAGCCAAAGAATTAACATAATAATACCGCCAGTCTTCTTCCTCTCCCTTTCAGCCTCTACCTCTGACAGCGAAGCGAACGAGTTTTTTGATGCCCCATTTAATAAGAAATTTTTGTAAAAAAAGAATTTGTATTAATTTTATAGGCATCAGAATATAGCTGGTATATCGATATGGTGAGCGATCTCTAAAATTATATTAACCGGAATATTTTCTTTCAATTTACAGGAACATAGTCAGTCCACACTCATCTTCAAATAGCCACTGCAAGAGCGAGAGGGCAATGCCGGTATGTCTAGTTTAGATTCATTAAAGGCCTACGCTGACGATGGACTGTTCTCCGCGGCGGAGAATAAAGTAAGCTCCGCGAATAATAAGTCCGCCGCGGATTTACCGCGAACTTGCGTTATGCAATCATTAGTTACGTCACTCTCGAGCGCACAACGCAGACTAAAGTCTGCCAGTGTGTGTGTAGCTTCGCCTAGTCACACGAGTTCTATTTTTTTCGGGGCCTCCCCATTACTTTTGTCCGGCCCGATCTCTATATTTCCTCGGTTATTCGGGGGACTTTTTGTACGCTGTACTTTTAATCCCTCGTTTACGTTACTCGATACAGTTGTAAGCGATCTATTTTAGCGGACAAAAAAGTCCGCGGACAAAAATCCGTCGTCTGCGCAGGCCTAAACGAGGTAGGCAAGAGAACGCAAAACGAAAAGGAAAATAACTTCAATGTTTGGGTATTTTCTATCCATGTACGGCAAAACTGGCTTTATAATACTGAGCGATGGAAAATTTGTATGACGTAACTAAACAGTAATAATAATAATAAATGCGTTTATTTCTTCATCAAAACCGCAATACATTGGGAAACTTAAAGCTATGGTTGACAATTATACGGTGATATCAATGTTCAGTTCTATATCTGTTCTACAAAGGAATATGTATATTGTTGAGTTAGCTTATCAACTTTAGCTAAAAGGAAAAAGTAACTATAAAAGTAAACTACTGCATTAGTTAGGCAAGCGAAAATGTGGGATTGCAGAAGTAATTATTGAGCGTGGCATATCTCGATTTCTGCGCTATATGTGCAGTGCTGTTTGTTGATATAATCGAGGCAATCTTTGTATTCAGAGAAAACTTTGAACCTTTTTTCATATTACGTGCGTGAAAAAATTTAAATTTGTCACAAAGAAGTAGGGCATGAAGAATATAATGTTTTTAGAGATTGTCATGTATTAAACATACCATCACGCCTGTCGTCCCCGAAAGGTTAGGCAGAGGTGTAATAATGTACTCCCACGTTTCGCCGGTATGTTATAGGTCGAGCCTATTGTCATTAACCGGGCACAAATCTAAACTCCGAGCTGCTGCTGAAAATTTCATAGAAAAACCCAATGACACTGCTCGACCTGGGAATCGAACCCAAGACCTCTTGCTCGACAATCGCACTGTACGACCACTATCATCATCAACCCATTAACGTCCCACTGCTGGGCACGGGTCTCCTCTCATATGAGAGGGATAAGGCTATAGTCCACCACGCTAGCCTACTGCGGGTTGGCAGACTTCACATGCCATCAAGACAAATCTCTCAAGCATGCAGGTTTCCTCACGATGTTTTCCTTCACCGTTTGAGCATGTGATAAATACGCACATAACTTCCGAAAAGTCAGTGGTGCGTGCCTTGGGTTCGAACTCGAGACCTTTGACGTCTCAGTCCACTGGTCACACCGCTAGGCGACCACTAGACCAACGAGTATTAAGTTTTATATTTGTTTCAGGTCGGTTGGTATTCAACGCGGAGCTTGGGCAAGGAGCCCAGCCACCTGCAGCGGCTCCGACGCACGGCTCCAATGAAGTGAACCAACACTCACCCATACGTTAGCACACCGCCACACACTAGACTGATCGCAGCGACAAAGCGAACTATGCGATTAGTCGCCAGTGTGCCGCGGACCTTAGAAATTTTTGCGTGCAACCTACCATTTAATGTTAAGCGAATAAAGCAGTTTTACTATATGCGCCCGATTTGCAAGCAATCGTTTTTGGACTAGTATTTTTTGTTACGTTTATAATAATGAGTTTTACATTTTAAATACTAAATAATAGAGTGTTATGTTATGCTTGTATGCATGTATTTTATTGAAAGATTAATATAAGATGTGCATTACGGTATTTTCTTATTCTAATTTATACAACTAGTATTAAAAAATACACATAGCCATGCGGTGGCAGCGGATGGATGCGAGCTGCCCAAGACCGGGATGGTTGGCGCTCTTTGGGGGAGGCCTACGTTCAGCAGTGGACGGCAATAGGCTGATTTATATGCGGTGGCATCATATCCCGAACACGCACAATAACACCACAAAATGTTTCTTGGACACATATCTTCTCTCTATCCAATCCTAAATTTATTAAATGTATGATCACTAAGGCACTATACACCCATACATAATTCATGAGTTAACCCCTAACAAGTTAATTAAGTACACTCTAACAAGCTAAGGCCCGGCGCTCACTGCCGGCACGGCATGTTTTGGCAAAGGATTTTATGACTAACAAGTGATTTTCAATCTTATTTCAATGAGTTTAGAATTCATGTTACTTTATTTCGATAAAGTAATGCCGCGGTATGCTACGGCATGACGTGTCATGCCGTTTTATTTCACGGGATGCCGCGGCGCGCCGTTACATCTCGCGAGATGTATCTTTGTTTCGAGGAATTATGATTGCTAAGCTGTTTGAAATAAGTTTGAAACTTGTGCAGCGGTAATTTCGATTAATGGGCTTTCAGCAGGATGCCACGGCATGCCGCAGCACAACCTGCCGTGTCATGCCGTGCCATGCCGTCAGTGAGCGCCGGCCCTAATTGGTTTACATCCACACATAAATCGGTCGATAGTTGCATGCATACCAATTAGGTTGTTAGACTGTACCAGTTAGATGCAAACAAAGTCAGTTTCCTTTTTCAATTTTCTTTTATCTAGATCGTTGACAATAATGTTGGTTTAAAAGATACATACATAATAAGAAACTTACTGTAACACGTAACATGTAACTGTTTTGGTCTCTAATAAATAAATAAAATAATTCCTAAGAACATTATTTTTGGAATTATTCAGATTAATTCCAAAAATAATGTTCTTAGGAATTATTTTATTTACGTATACGTAGGTGCGTTTACAAATACAAATAGCACAAACAGAATCAGTGGTACTTAAATAGGTTGACACAGTCATAAGATGAAGACATATGGTTCGGCGTGGTTGAAAAAAAAGGTCATCTCACTTTTTTTTAATCCATTCAGTGCCCAGTACCCAGCTCCTGGGTCGATATTATAGCAAGGTTCTGGGCATTGAATTTAATTATTTTATTATATTTATGAAGACTTTTTGATATTCTTTTCATTTATGTCAAAAAGTATTCATAAGTATATGAGACATGTGAACATACACACACCTTAAATATTGAATTCCCAGAGCTTTGCTATAATATCGACCGTGGAGTCGGGTACTGGGCACTGAATGGGAAGTTATCCTACTTTGGTAATATAAGAAGGATGAGCTTTTTTTAGCCCTATTGCCCCCGACTTAAAGAAGATTGCTTAGGGTTCGAGTTACCTTGATCCGGCCCTGGTCAGTGGAAGGGCATGTGCGAGGGGTTGGCCATGGTGGCGAGGCGCATGTAGGTGGTGTGCGGGCGGGACAGCGGCGGCGAGTCGCCCGGCAGCGGCTCGTTCTTGAACACCGCCACGCACTTCCACTGGTTCATGTATTGCACTGGAAAATCATCATCATCATCAACCCATTACTGTCCCACTGCTGGGCACGGGTCTCCTCTCGGGTCTCCTCTCGGGTCATAGTTTTCGGTGCAGACTTGCATAGAACCATTAATAAAATTTTAATTAGCCTTATATAAATTCATTCTATATATATTTTTTTTAATTATAATGAAGCCACGCACACAGGCACAATTATAAAATATGCCCTTCTAACAGAAGTCATAATCATTTGAGGCCAGCTGCCTAGTTTAGTACCTGGATTAACACAGGCTACTTTTTATCTATAAACCATGCGGGAGGCAGCTAGTTTATAATATTATAGTGCATTAGTAGGTAGTGTACGTACTCTTCCAGAGGCGCACGCAGCAGTCGTCGCCGGAGGAGGCGAGCAGCGTGCCGGTGAGGTTCCAGCCCACGCGCCACACGCACGAGTAGTGCTCCTCGAAGGCCGCCACCACCTCGCACTTGAAGCGCGCGCCGCCGTTGCCGCCCGCCGACTCGCTGAAAGAAAGAAAGAAAGAAAAAAAACATTTATTCTTGTCTCCTCAGGCAACAAAATTAAATAACAAAATAAAAAATAAAATAAGAGAGAAAAAAAAGCAAACAAGACATTTATAAAATATATCAATAATTAACCCGAGCGAGGCCAAAAAACGGACCCCATCTCAGCGTATTGCTGCAGCACTAATGAATTAATGCTGCAGCGCTGGTTTTCTGATGGGACCGCAGTGTAACGTCACGGGCAGTTGTGAAGAAATGTAAAATATAGCTAATAGTAAATAAATAAATATTTCTTTATCTAAAATAAACTAAATCTATATCGCTGCACACCACACACATCACATCACAGGCTTATCGGCTACTACGTATTATAAAATGCATATCTAAATCATTATTTGTCTTTGTCTTCAGCATTATGACGACCTCTGTGGTCCAATGGTTCGAGTACCGGACTGCTGATCACGAGGTGGTTCGATTCCCACAGGTCACAAATATTTATGTGATGAATATAAGTGTTTGTGTTCGTCTGGGTGTTTCTTATGTATTAGAAGTATGTATTTACAACATAAGTATTATATCCATTATCTAGTACCCATAGTACAAGCTCTGCTTAGTTTGGGACTAGATGGTCCTGTGTGAAATGTCGCAGAATATTTATTTTGCTGAAGATACAAATAAAAAAATGCATTACATACGCGATAGGTTCAATCTTGATAATTCGGACGTCCTTAGTGGCGACGGCTAGTAGGTGGAACGAGCGGCCGAGGTTGGGCGCGAACGCGATGTCATTGACCGGCTCCTGCACAGACGCCAGGCAGTCCGTGCGCGTCCACCGCCGAGATGTCTCGCTGTACCTATAATTACACGCTGATTTATTGATTTCGTACACTTACGCGAATATTAGACATTGAATTAAAACTACTTTTTACGGATTTTTTCGCGGTATATTTGATATTATTTTAACCTGACGTTTCGGATCCTTTACAGCATCCATGGTCACGGGCAGACAGGTGTTGGTCGTCTTGAAGTTTCTATTAAATATAAATCCAAGAACAAAACTGCACCGAAGGACACGGTGAGCTCGTTCTGTGTAAATCGGATTGTCAATAATAATTACACCCTGATTTCTTAATTCTAGCCATTATAATTTTACACACAATAATATTTTACATCCCCAAAGCACTGGGGTCCTACGATATTACAACATTTTACATAAATAGTTGTTAAACTGTTGGTAGCTCTTTCAATAAAAAAAACAAAAACTTGACTAGCCATCAGGAAAACTAACGGCTTATTGTTTTAGGACCCTCAAAACTAATAACTAATTGTTTTCGACAGATCGCCATGAGCGCGGAAAACAAAAAAAAACTTGGCAGAAGCGTGATACGGCCATGCATCCCAAATAAGATACTGTTTTCACATTTTTCTAACAAAATGTAGCATCATTTCAGCCAAGAAACGTGCAGGATATAGACAGTGTGCAACCAATTTGGTAATACAATCAACATCAATCCATTTGTCCCACCGGTGATAGGACTGGTCCCAGTGAGATAATGACCCAATAAACATCCCTAACTATGACGAAGACAGATCCTAAGTTACTTACTCATATATGAACACTTTTCCGTTGCACGCGGTGGACTTGTCGCTCTGCACGCTGGCCGCCGCGTTGGCCGTGTTTGGCTCGTCACTACCCACCGCCAACATGGGCGGATGCACCACTCTAATGGAAAAGGATAGTGTTAGAGGTATTTGATGTTAGAGAGATGCAGATAACAGTCATTATAGCCCTAGTACCACAACCTAACAGACACTAAAACATCCTCAAATGATTTAAATGTATAGCTACTATTGAAATAAAACGAGTTTCTACACATTATACGACAGTATATTCATATTATTTTTTGGAGGTAGGGCATAGCGAGATTCCTCGCTCAAATTGAGCTGCCCAACTGGGGAAGTACCTCTGCCTTCAGAATATCGCAGTGAATCAAGAATAGTCGTCTTTCTGCAAGTGAGTATGGTTACCAGAGCTCATTGGGGAGTGACTATTCTGACAGCATGGGCATTCCATTTGCTGTCAGTTTAATAATTCCCTATTTTAAGAAACCAAAACAGTTTCTGCAGGGGTGTGCAATGCAAAATGGAACGCAAAAGTTTGTCTGTATTAATAATTTTACTTGTTAGAAACTTAATTGGTGATACTGGCAACTAAAATATTATATCTATTCCTATTGTAATTATGGTACTGTATGATTCTTTTACCGCAATAAATAAATAAATATTAGACTTATTGGTCACAATCATTCAACAGTGAGGGGCCTACAAGATGGGTGGATGGATTAACAATATATCAAATATAACCTTGATAGTGATGGATTCCATGACAAGCAGCTGATGGACACTTTGGTTGGTATTTCATGCTGCAGAGTCCACTGTGCGAGGTTCATTACATCTGGAGCTTCATATATTCTGAAAACAGTAAAGAAGTATTTTTTAATAAGATCATTTTATATGATAACATAAATAAACAGCATTAATTCAAAATTGACCATAACAAGTGTTGTTAATTTAATCATTTAAAATGTTCAAAATCAATAATCAGAATATAAATATTGTCTACTATATATACAAGGTGAATAATGCAAGTTGGTGTGGATGGTAAAGTCTGAAACCTCAAGGAACTAGAAAAAAAACTCGAAGAGAGTCTTAAAGTTGCCACATCAAAACCAAAAATTGCATAATTGCATTCTTGACAAAACACAACATATTTTATTTATTTATTTAATGGCACTATCACATTTTGTAATAAGGTTTTGGTTCTTAGCTAAGGGGTAAGAACCAAAATTCTGGTATTATAATTATTTTTTAATATTTCAAAATAGCTTTTACCTTATAATACCATCAGCTGAGCATGTGACAAGTAGAAGTCCAAGGTGCTTTGGTCCAAACTTTACATCAGTAACTGAAGTTCGAGAGTCTACTAGGTTGGACCTCTTCAGCCATGTCCGTAGACCTTTCTCTGAGCCTGAAGCTGCTGTGTCACCTGTGCAATTCATTGACTTTTTTTTAACCATTAATAATTGTACAAGTCTATATTGCTACATCCACACAAACAATATTATAAATGCAAAAGTATGTCCGTCTGTCTGTTACATCTTTGCTGTTAAAATATTGAACCGATATAGATAAAAATTTTCAGCCACACCGGGCTAATATTTTTTTTTTTCTCATTAATACCTTACTTTTTTTATCTACCCTAATTTGTTCCTATAAAGAAGAAGTGTAGTGTAGTGTATGGTAATGAAATCATTGTAAACAAAATATTTCTCACCAACTTCCTCCCAAATAGCAGCAGTTCTATCAAATGAACAGGTAGCAATAACCTGACCAAACTCTGGGTGTGCCCATGTGACCTTCCACACTGATCCATGGTGAGCCTTCCAGCTAGCTGTGATACGCCAGCCACCCTGGCCATCTGAATCCCATACCTGCAAATAATCAAAGTTTAAGAATTAACTGATAAGGCCTCAAGGGGCGTAATTGATTTTCATACGTGTTCCAATACATCACCTAACAACTTAGGGATAAATATTTCAGGATTTAATGTAGAATTGGAATACTGATAGGTTACCGCATTGTTTGATAAACAAGTTAACCAACCTTCACGTACTGGTCGCTGGAACAAGTGGCCATTCTCTCGCCGTAGAAGTCGTAGGCCACATCGTGAATCAAGTCTTTGTGATCAGCGAATATCGTTTGTGACTCAAACAAGTTAGTTGCAGTCAGTTCACCCATAATGGAAACATAAATATTCTAAACAGATTGAAAGAAAATAACACTTGATAACTACTTTTGCATGAATACATGCAAACAACTGTCAATGTCAAATGTCAACAAGTTACCCGCCAAACTCAAGTTGTCAAAATCACGGTTAGTTAATAATATTATTAATCATATTATGATTAATACTAGTTTTTAGTTTCATAATTAGTTTTAAACTTTTAGGCTTTGAATTCCTAGGTCTTGTGTTTTTATTACACTATGTTATTTAACTAACATGGTTAACATGAACTCCGTGGAGTGGCTCGATCATGTGTTGGGTCCACGTTGGACACGCCCCGCAATTTCACAGAGTCAATTTTACCCACAGCGCACAGCGGTACTAAGGTGGCTTTCCTTGGTAAGATTTTTGGGTTCGAACAAGCGCAGCTGAGTCATCGTTGTTGCTATGTACTGATAACATGTACGTAAGTACCTATTTACAAAAAAAAAACTGAAAGTAGTGTACCCACAAAAAAAGATAGTGTTTAATACCTAACCGTAATACGCCACGTTGCTTAGCTTAGAACTAAATGGCGCTGTTTAAAAATGTCCTGAAATATTTACTCGATTCGTTTTATAAGAAATATCAACCCATTCAACTACGTAAATAACTCTCACTTTTTACTTTAATATAATACTTATAGACAGATTGCATGAGATGTGACTATTAACAGACGTTTATGATACCTACCCTCATCGCGAGTGTCTAACTCTTACCTTAGCTAATCAATGTTCTCGGTTAGCAATTAAAAACAGTAAGTGATAGACAATCATGCATTTTCATTATTCCACGCTATGTTATCAATTACAAATGGTAACATGTTCGTGCTTTATATCAACTAGTGACAAATAAATAAGTAGGTACATACCTACCCAGGTACAAAATAAAGCTGTGTAGGTAATTATTATAATACCTATAGTCTACTGGGCCATAGAATAACTAATCAAATAATGCTTTGACGAAGTATGTCAACGAGCTCAACTCGTGACCAAAACTACAAGCAAAAATTACTTCCGCTACTTATAAACTACCGACTACCCCTGGACTAATTGATGACCCAATTAGTCCAGGGGTAGATAACACGACCTTCTGTGCTAAGGGCAAAGAGTATGCTATGGGTCCCGGGTTCAAATCCCGGTAGGGACAAATGTTTTTGTAATGAGCATAAACATTTGCTTTCGAGTGTATGTATATTTATTTATAATATGTATGTAGGTAGTATATGTATGCATAATATATATGTATGTAAGTATGTAGTACCTATATCAACCAACTAGTATTCATAACATTATTACACAAGCCTCGTTGCTTAGCTCGGAACTAGATGGCGCTGTGTAATAAAATCCAGAAATATGTAATATTAGTACTATGTACTAGTTTTTGCCCGCGATTCGTTTTCGTAGAATTACTAGAATTAGTGATTCTGTTCAATTAGCTTATTTCTAATGCCTTTTAAGAAATTATGGATTCCACACACAAACTTCCACCCCCTTTTCGCTCTTTTATACAAATTATTGTGTATTATAGTGGGACTCAAACTATCTCCATACAAAATTTCATCTAAATCTGTTCAGCTTAAAGAGGTAGAGTAAGCGTGAAGAGGTAACGGACAGACAGACAGACACACTTTCGCATTTATAATATTAATAAGCATGAAAAGTATGGTTATAGATCTACGCGTGCGATATTCGTCATGGCCACTCATGGCACACCATAGAGCAAAATTAAATGTAAGAGCTGCAGGCGACCAATAAACCTGACGTTACGCTAAATTAAATGTGGGTTACACAATTCACTTTTACGCAAAATATAATAATTATACAACTCTTTGTTGGCCAAAACGTCGAGGAAAATTTATCGCGAAAATAATACATCATGTATTCACAATATGTTACAAGAGGAACAATACAATAAAACCCACATGTTAGAAAATGGTTTATTGAATCCACATCTACTTAATATGTAACTATTAATAAACAAATCAACAACAAAGAAATGCAAACATTCACAGCATTAGGGTACGAATCCACTTTATTGTAAATTGATATTACTGTCCATCGACAAAATACTGGTAAATATCTGGCAAAACATAACATTTTCCCTAATGGCACAGGAAGTTTATTAAAACTGTTGCCGATTAAAAACTTTTAAAAAGCTAGTTCATTTTTTTATACAATATAGATTTGGCACTTTGTAATTTTAGAAATTAGTCACTTAGTTGTTAGAAACTTAGTAATTCATTTTCATGGCTCTGAATATTTTTATCACTGTTAATTTTTTTCAACATTATGAGATTCTTTAATCAATATTTTTAAAATTTAAAATAGAGTATCCATTTAGGTTTTAGAGAGCACTGTAAAAGTTAGATATTAGGAGGTTTACAAATATTATGCATGTTGGCAATACCCATGCTAGTTGGATTACACTTTTTATTGTTGTGCAACACTAATGATTAATTTTGGAATGATCTTGAGGCTCAATGCACAACTATACTAACATTTTTGAAGCCATCATGTAGATGGCAAAATTATGCTGGCAATACTAAACTAGTCATACAAAATTTTGATAATTGATGACCAAATTAAAAATAACTCTGTTTAGATTTTAGCTGATCAATTTCGAATACTAATTTTCTATTTGTTTCAACTAAAGCATTTTGGACATGCACCATATTTTGTAATTGCTCATTCATCCCAGATAGTTTTTTTTCTAAATATAACTTTTGTTTGGTCAGAGCCATCATAATATGTAGGAAATAATTCCTATTGTCATCAGCAACATCTGCAAGAGTCAATTTTATGAAATCTTTCAGATCTTCAACAACCTTTGATTCTACAGCCAAACCATTGTTACAAGTTAATGGCTTTTGAAGCGACATACTAGCGTTAGAGCATCGTCTGTCTTCGGAAACACCATTCGCAACTACAGGTGACGGAAAAACTAAATTCTCTGTGGTTCGGCTATTTAATGGAGTAGATATTTTACTAATATTTTTCTCTGCATCCAATTGACGGTACCTCATTTCATGCCTGTCACTTTTTCTTTCAAATTCTGTGGATTTATTCGCATCTTCTTCATAATCATTTGACTTATCAAGTCCCATCATAACAAGGAAAGAATCCGCCTTAGTATCTCCTCCTTGGGAAGAAACATCCAAATTGTTTTTTGGTGGTGAATCCGAAATAAAGAACATATCCGACGTTCTATGTCGGGCTGGTGAAGTAACTTTATGTGGTGACTGATTGGTCTCTGTTTCCTCACGGAGACTAATATCAGCACATACCAACTTTCTTCTAATTGGTTGGAAAGAAACTTTGTGGACCTCTTCATCGTGTCCTTTTAAAACTTTAGAAGGATTAGTTAAATCTCTGAGATCATACAGCAATACCAGCCCAGTTTTAGTACCAAGCGCAACTTGATTATCAGAATTGATTGCTAACGATGTCAAAGGGTATGCAGTTCTTATTGTCGAAACGACATTCTGTAATCGAACATCATATACATGCATAATCTTATCATAGCCACAGGAGAGCATTACATCTCTGTTTATAAGTGAGTAAGCAATATCGCTAACGGGTGATGCATGAACATTTTCAAAGAACGCTTTGTCTTTGTTTGTGGTGATGTCGCGAATTACGACATGACCCTCATCGGTCGCTAGACCAAGTAGAGATCGAGACTCATGATGGAACTTCATTGCGGAGATACTTTTAGAGCAGGAAAGTTTCACTGTGAGCACAGGAATGTTGGATACGAGACCATAAATAACGGTTTCACCATTCTGCATGGATGCAGCTAGGCTCGTGTTCTTGGCATTATAACTTACAAAGTTAATGCAAGACTGCTGGGGTGGTGTTGGGAATGTTTTAGTTATATTTTTGTTCTTTGTGTCCCATATCATCACATTGCCACTTCTAGTGCCAATAGCAATGTTACGGTGGCCATCTCGATGGAAACTGGCTGACCAGGTGTCCTTTAAAGGTATATGCTGGAGAGTTCTGATATCATGGTCAGCTGGACTTAGTATTTCCACTACACCTTTAGAATTGACCTGGAACAAAATTAATTAAATATTTATAACAACATTTTAACTAAATTTAAATCAAAACAACATAAAATAATGAATTTATAAAATATCTGATGAACTAAAAAATCAAGCAAGTGCTGATTCTTTCTATGGTCCAATGGTCTTTAAAAAATAAAAAAGGATTGATTTAAATGATTATAATAGGGGGATGCAAATCTTGCATCTAATTTCATAAGACAAATCCATACTTTTTAATTATTATATGCACACTTAAAATGTTGTTATTTGAGTCATTTACAATAAGGCACCTTTTTTTATTCTACGTATTTTAAATATGTAGCAACTTGGAATAGACGTAGAAAGTAACTTGTACAAATATGTGAAATAGTTTATTTTACTACTAACAGGTTTTAATACCGGTTTAATCATATTATTTTATACTTAATTGTAACCAGCAAGTACATAGTTAATACCTGTTGAAATAGAACTACTATTTATGGATTTTATTTCAGTATTTTAACATGTTGACAGGTCACTCAGCTCAGTTATAAATAGAGATATGGCACAGTCAATTTCACGGATCAAAATTAGAATAAATGTGCCTAAAAATGATGTGTACAGCCACCCACTGTATCACAGTATGCAACTAACGACATCAGCAGCTGTTCCTGTTAATATAATTATTCAATTCATCCTTGGGAAAGGGCAGAGTAGTTAGTAATTGTGTTCTGCAATATTATTTTACATCAATCATGTGTTTGTTTTAACAATAGTAAAAAAGATACTGTGTTATTGTATACATCTGTAATTGTGTATTTTTAGAATCTTATTAGGACTCCAGGTTTTGGGGGAGTATATAGTATAAAAAGATATTTGCTTTTTTATTAATATAGGTACATATAGATATTTTTTTATGTAAGCAAATTTCAATTATATTTTGAATTTCAACTCCAAATAGTTATTTTTTTTATCTAATTTAAGGGGTGTCCCTTTGTTTTATCTTATATTATGATAAAAAACAAAGAGTGGCAGTCTAATATTTAGTCATTATGTTCAGCTTCAATGCTCGGTATAAGAGGACCTATTGTTAGCCAAACAATGGAATACTTGCTTAATGCTTGGCACACCCAGAGTTTATAATGACTGATGACTGTGTATGACTATAAAAACATCCTATACTATTCATGTGTTACAGTTACACAACACATCATGAACCTAGGGCATGAAACATATAACGATTATATAAAATACGTATACGCACCTGTAAAAGATATTTGCTATCATCGCTCCATGATATATCCCGCAATATACCTTCATAGCACCAATAACTTTTTTTCAAATCCCAACTGTTGGTATCGTAAAGCAGTAACCGAGAACTAATTGAGGAGAAATACATTCTTATGCTTACAGTAACAAGCCTGATTAGAGACAGGAACTTTCCCCCCTAAAATGCTTTAAATTAGTATATTTATTAAATTAACATAATAAACAAAGTCGCTGAAAACAAATTGAAAACGTAAAATTTTGACAACTTTGACAATAAATTACTGAGGCTTGCCTCCATAAAAAATTCGCATGATTAACTGGGCATTTCCGCTTCCGGTTTCGTGCTGACTTTGAATCTAAAAGCATAACATGATTTTTGAGTACAAATAAATCTAATATAATTATTTTTTAAATCAAAGCTATTTTGTCTCCTGCCAACTAGATTTGTGGTGAAACAGGTAAAAATTATTTTAGAACAATTCTGTAATCTAAAATTATTTTTAATGATCAAATCCCTATAATTACTACATCTATACTGCAAAATGTAAATATAAATATTGCAGAGCGGTAAGATCCCATTTATTTATGATTTTTTATTTGTTTGCATCAATTTAATCAAGGAAATCTATGACGTTATGCTGCTTAATTTATCATATGAAGAAGACAGACGTCCAAATATCTGAGATTTCTTCACGATGTTTTCTTTCACCTTCTTAGCTTAATGATAAATATACACGCATGACTTCAAAAAGTCAGGGATTACGCATTGGGTCCCTCATTATATTCTCTTTGCTTGGGGTCTTATTCAAGATCTTTACGTCATAGGTCACACCACTAGACTGAGGTATTATCATCATCATCATCATCATCATTTCAACCGTTAGACGTCCACTGCTGGACATAGGTATTATCATAGCTAAACTAAATTCAAACTGCCATTACAAGAATGCTCTGATTCTTGAGAGTTGATACCTAAATATACAAACACATCAAACACTGTATTTACTTATTTTTTCTTAGTTCTATAGAGATTTTTCACAATAACCGTGAAATTCAGTTTTAATGTGTGACAAATATGGCAATGGCAACACTGTCTCTGACTGTCTTCTGACGTGTACTTGTTTTTGTAGCGGTGTCGAGACTTTGTAATAAAATAACTTCTACTTTGCGTATTCGTGAGTATTTATTTCAATGTATTTTTATTTCTACTGTGATTTTCCTTATACACATACTAGACACCTGTATCTATAATCTGAAAAATGCAACAACCTCAAAGTAGTACAATCAGATTCGTCGGCAACAATTATATTAAGAAGTTTATGAAAATGAGGAGCAATGGCTATTTAACACGAATCGTATATCATCGAACTATGACGAATGAATCCGGCTTACCGTTATGTACCGACAGGCGACAGGAAAAGGCTGTGAAGAAGTGACGCCTATGGGTGCACATCCTACCTACTTCTCATCTAAGTGTCAGTCATTTTATGCCTCCTGTTACGAGCTTCAATATTGATACACACACTATTTCTCAACAGTACTCTCATAAGTTTAACCAACATTACTGAAAGAGGGTTCCCAATTTAACTGTACTTTTATGGGTTGTAACTTGTATGGTATTAGTGGTTATTGTGTAGGTTTAAATTCAGTTTCAATTCAGTCAGAATGTCGTCTTAGCTGAGCCACATTTAAATTTTTACTGAGATGTTAATAAAATGTGTATTATAAAATTCTTGAAAAACCAAAAACAATTAAACTGAGCCTGCCTTTATACACAACGAAAATTCTTTCGTCATTATAATGCTATATTATTCTTGTTATTACTAGAAAGTCAAACCCAAAATGCTAAAAACTAAATGTCCACCTATGAGAAACTGATATGACCCGCTAGTAAATAATGTAAATATTAAATGGTGCAAATATGTATTATAATATCACTATTACATATACCTTCTCATTAACTACCTATTTATTATGATCTATTTGATGCCTATTGGCCTATTTGACTATTCTCCATTTATTTTTATCATTTTCCAGTGAGTACCAGTCCACACCATGATCACTGACATCCAACTGGCAGTGTTCTCCAATATATTGGGAGTCTCCATATTCCTCCTAGTGATTCTATATCACTACATAAATGCCAACAGCTCTAAATAATGGAGGTAAGCAGTAAAACAATACTAGTTTGAGTATTAGATTGGATTACATTGTGATTTATATCTTATAAGTCTTAGTTCTTTCGTTTTTTTAATGAAACCATGAAATGAGCATTGTTTTACTTGGACTAAAGACATTTTTTTTTTTCATAATCTGGTATACAATATCCTAATATTTAATCAGTGTAGCAACCAACCAATCAATTTGCATAATATATTTTATTTTTCAAAAATAACACCTACTCATTTATACTTAAGTAAAAATATGGCCATGTTTGGTGCTGCAATTAGTTTCTTTCTAGCTCTAGACTCTAACCAATCAGCGGGCTTAATGACAGGACGCATTTCCTTTGATTGACGATCTAGCTCCCCAATCAATCAGAACACCAACACATATCACTACAGTTATAAAGGAACTAGCTAGGCACTCATATTTTTGAATCAATACAGAATTTAATAAAATAAAGTTACCCTTATTTTTGTTCCAGGCAGAACCCAATATGACAGCTGAAGCAATGTGTAATAGGTGTATACAATCTATCTTATATTTTAATATGTAAATAAATAAGTGTTCTTAATTTTTTTTTGTGTAATTAATGTCTAACTACCCTTAAAATATATCTCCTTACTCTTAATGATAGATAAATTATAATATGCGTAAAACACTGCTTAAATTAGACAACCGTGATGATTGATGAAGTATGTTTACTAGGGATGGCAAGATTGATGCAGATGTGGAAAGACGAGTAAATGCGGGAAATAAAGTTAATGGTGCTATACATGCGGTGATGGCTAGCCAGTCTGTGTCAAAAAAGGCACGATTGGCTATCCATAATAGTGTGCTGGTACCTACACTTATGTATAGAAGTGAAAGCAGAGGCATGAAAGCAGAATTAATGCCATGGAAATACGTTCTTTGAGAAGTATGTGTGGTGTAACTATGAATGATAGATTGAGGAATGATGTGATAAGAAAAAGTTGTGGCTTGAAAGACGACGTAGTGACAAAAGTTGAGAAGAATGTACTAAGATGGTTTGGGCATGTTGAAAGGATGAATGATAGGCGATTGACGAAAGGAATTTATAAGGCGGATGTCACTGGAAACGCCGGGAGGGGGCGCCCTAGAAGGACATACACCGACCTAATTGGTGAACTCCTTCAAAAAGGTCGTACGCAGTACTCGTAACCGGCGCGCGTGCATGACGAGATGCATGAATGTGGACGAGGCAAAAGTGGTATGCAGGGACCGTAGCGCGTGGCATTCTGTAGTTTCTGCCTACCCCCATGGGAAAAAGGCGTGAGTGTATGTATGTATGTATGATGATTGTATTCTCGTCTATTGACACGTCTGAAGCGATGGCGGATCGATCGATTTTTGCTGTACGGACCGAGGGAGTTGATCTTGGTACGGAGAAAATATCTATAAATTTACCTACAAGCACCTAGTTATTTCGCGTCCGGGCCGTTGACCGTGTGCGAACGCAGGATCAATAAATACATAGTCTCGGACTGGGGTACACTTAACTTAGTCCAATTCAACCCCAAAAAGACACAGGTATGCGCGTTAACTGCTCAGAAGTCACCATTCGTCGTAACTCCTCATTTTGAGAACACTCCCTTATCCGCCACAGCCAGTATCGGAATACTTAGTGTCGACATTTCGAGCAACGTCCAGTTCCGCGGTCAACTGGAAAGTAAGGCCAAATTGGCCTCAAAGAAGCTTGGTGTGCTCAGTAAGGCGAGACAGTACTTCCCGTCGGCGCAGCGCCTAAATCTCTATAAGGCGCAGATCCGGCCCCACGTAGAGTACTGTTCTCATCTCTGGGCGGGAGCCCCCCAGTACCAGCTACTTCCATTTGACCGAATCCAACGAAGTGCGGCTCGGGTTGTCGACGATCAGGCTCTTTCCGATCGGCTCGATCCTTTGGCTTTGCGTAGAGATGGATTGGATCATTGGATTGGATTACTAGAAGTATTATGACTAGACACCACCTGACTTTATAACCATGGATTCGCCTTTGCTTGTATGTAGCATTAGAGAAATCGTCGCCTAAACACGCTATATAGCACTGGTTCCTATTTCAGTTGTGGATCATGAACAAATTCAACACGTAAAAATACTCAGTTTGAACAGACGGTGAACGTTCCTCTGTATCAATTGCTGGTAGTGTATCCTCCTGTCTGTCACTGTACATAATTATGTACTGATGTATCTGCTTAAAACAATTCTACCCGGCACCTGTTGTGTGCATGTTTTTGGATACTTGTATATTCGTGATTTTGCTTATGTAGTTATAGCAGGCGTCGGTGTTTGGGATTGTGTGTCCGTGACTCCGAGCCGAGGGAGGCGTGTCGGTTACTTAAAAAATAGCATTTGATTAATGAGAGAGACGATAAATTAAATCATCCTTCAGTTATAGTGGTTTTGAGTTTTAAGCACGGTTCGAGTACGCGAAATAGTCATACACCAATTTGACTGACATCAAAAGTAAAAAGGCGCTTAATTAAGTAGGTACTTCGCCTATCCATGTTTTCTTAAATTGTTATTATTCTTAAGTGCAACAATAATGAGATTTGTTAATTACTTAAAACACTTATTTTCTACATAGATAAATAATATATAAAGGAACACCCGGCGATATGAATTTCATAATATAATTTTGCATGTTTTCAGGCAGGGGCGCCCCAAGTTTTTCACGCTGCCCGTGCGATCAAGATCTCCGCCGGGCGAGAACCCGGCTACCCGGGTGAAGCCCAGCGAAGATCGATCAGCGTCCAGGCAGCGACTTTAGAGGGCGCCCCCTGCGGAAATCGGTGTCTGACTCGAAATTTACAACACTTTCAGAGCTAACCAAATACCGTTGCAAATTCGAGACGTGGTGTATTTAACGATTTGGTGGGAAATCCCATAGATGGCACTACTCGTCGTATTTTACGATGGTTTGCATTTTATTAACCGACTTCAAAAAGGAGGAGGTTCTCAATTCGTCGGAATCTTTTTTTTTTTTTTTTTTTAATGTATGTTCACGAATTACTTAAAAACGCCTGGACCGATTTGCAAAATTCTTTTTTGGTTTAAAAGGGTATACTTCACAGATGGTCCCATTGTGACCATATCACGATCTGATGATGGGATCCCAGGGAAATCGAGGGCAACCCTCAAATTTTATAGGCAATTATCACGTTTTTAATATATTTACTAAAATTGTTCGAGTATTTGCGTCTGGTAATCATCATTCGATGAGCTGATGGTGGAAGGTAGAACTCCTCAACAGTTAAGAGTTAAAAGAAAATTCTTTCCGGAAAATTCTTATAGGCATTTATTACATTTACATGTATTCTCTAAAGCTGTTCAAGTATTTGCATTTGAAAATCACCATCTCATGTAATGATCTGATGATGGAAGGTACAACTCCTCAACGGTTAGGAGTTGAAGGAAAAATCTTTCATAATTATAAGTATATATGGATCAATAGTTGTATTCTTTCAGGCTATTAGATTGACCTGATATGAAAAGTTTAATATATATACCACTAAAAAGAATAAAATAAATTAACTTTTTAAAAAAAGAAAAACCAACTTCAAAAACTAAAAAAAAGGTAAAACTGTATGAAGTTATTTTTTGCTTTTTAGTTTTTGAAGTTGGTTTTTCTTTTTAACACTTGACAACTCGATTGGCGTAATGACTGCATGAGCGATCGGCTTGTCCGTCACGGGTTGCGGGTTCGATCCCTGCACAGAGCAAATATTCGTAGGACCTACAGGTTTTGTAAACACACCCACGGCGAAAATCCTAGTATGAGGCAAATAAAATGGGTACATCCCATAGCTATTATATGATGTATCTACGATAACTACTTGATCAACACGATTCGCAAACAGATCGACGATGTTACAAAGATAATTAGAATGAGCACGAGTCACAATTAATGATGTGCCGTTACCATTTTTCTATTACCAATATTTTACCATATGAGTATATTTCCAGTAAGTTTCTATTACTTATTATCGGTAATATACATATTCCCCGACGATGGTAATATTGTTCAATATCGTCCCGTTGATTTCTATATGTACTTAATATTCGCTAAATTCGCTAGGTCGCTGACGGATTCTGAAAGCTCTGAACAGAAGATTTTTAAACTTTTCTCTTTTGTTACTTATTAAGTTTAGCTGTGACTATGATTATCTAAAAAGTTCTGTTGTAAGTCATTACAGAAAACTATGAAAAATGTATATTTAGTTGATTGATACACGCTAAAATTAAAAATAAAACCTATCTACTGTGACTTTCTGAGACCATAATATTTTTTTGTGATCTCACATTCTACTTATAATTATTAATACTGATGCAAATTTAATAAGCATTTAATGTTGATTAAATAATATATTTTTACTTGCAAAGCGTATTATGTAACTTGACAGAAACAATAAGAAAATACCCAGAAAGTTACTGTATGGGAAGTTTCTTAGTAAGTATCACGAAAGTACTTTCTTTATTTATTTTCCTTTAACTTTACCATCAAGTACTGAAGTATTGTAACTGATAGCTACCTGTACTTTAAGCAATAGGTCGTTTAGGCATTATTTTAAAGTGCTTACAAGTAATACTATAGTTACTCTCTCAAACAAATAAGTTTTGTCATCATCATCATATCAGCTAAATGACGTCCACCACTGGACATAAGTCTCCCCAAGGATTTCCACAACGACCGACCCAGGGCCACCTTCAAATTAAATTTTCCAAATCTATTTTAATTTGATATAAATACATCATGTTATACTAAGGTCAATTTAAAATATGTTTAGAAACAATACCAACAATTAAGTGTTATCAGCTAATTAATTACAATAATTAAATATACGTTTATAACTACAAAAATATCTAGAAATTTAGTTTTACACGAGTCTTGTAAGTAGTACTTACATTGCAGCTTTTTTGGGTCACGCTTAGTTCAACAAATTCACACTGCCAAGTAGGGCTGCCACTCTTACTTAGAAGAAAAATTGTATTTATTTCAAAAGGTTGTAATAAAAAAACGGCTTTTAAAAAAACTGACTGCAAAAAATAAAAAGCAAGAAAAATCTTAATACAGTTTTAATTCTGAAAAATGCTTATGGAAAGCCTTGGATATTAATAAAATATATTATATGTGCTACCTAGGTACTGAAAGGTTTGAAGTCGGTGCTAAGTCAAATGCTATAGGTAGTAGGGACACTCGCCGTGCGTTACCTTGAACAGGCTGGTTTCGTGTTAAACAAAACAACCTAGGTGTAGGAATTTCATTACAGTAATTTTCCCATATTAATTTAAGCAGTTTATAAGTTTTATTTTGTTTAGGGCTTGGCACCGACTTCAAGCCTTTCAGTAGGTAGTGACAATATGTAATTTCTCCTTTTTTACTTACCTCTTTAGCGTTAGATTTTCCGAGAAGATCCATTCCTTATTGTAAATATAACTACGTTAGAAAATGCATAACAGTTAATATCATTCTTCGCTTAAGCCTTATTTAAAAATAATTATCTGAATAAGTTGGATCCATATGAAATTAACCATTATTAAAACGCGACGGGTATATAATATGGGTACAGAGATATTTTTTTTATAATAAAAGATACAATAAAATTTACTAACACAATATAGTACTGGTGGTAACCCTAATGATAAGCGAAACTGTACGGCATGTCCCTCACTTTTATTTTGCCTATCATTAATTTGATTTCCTGTAAATGTTTTTGCTATGTTCATCTATGGCGTAATCGATATTATACGACAAACGGGTAGATAGGGTAGCAAAGTAAACTATTAGGTATACCGATACTGCATTAAAAGTATGATATGATATTGCATACTGTGTGGGTATATTTTCAATGCCTTTTTAAAATTATTTTAGATAAGTGTTTAAGTAATTTAGGTACATTTAAAACCTATCTACCTGCTTAGGCGAAAAAATGTTAAGTATGTTCCTACTTCTATTTTTTCTTAGAACGATGAAAATAGTTTCTGCACCCTTCTATAAACTAATGTTTTGACATCTCTAGCAAATATAAAGTCCACATGATTGAACTGTTTGTACGGTACTTTGTACACGTCCACAACATTGGGGAGCCTCTTGCGCAGTTGGCCAACATCGTCAGGGTGCGCAAACCAGTCCGCATCACTGTAAAACAAACACACAGGCGCCACTATCTTCTCCAGCGCGTAACTCGGAGCCACCTTAACGCCATATCTTCTATAGTTCTCTTCACTCCCGTAATCGAATTTCCTGAAATCTTCAGATATCATTCCTTGACCATAATGAACAATTTGCTTTATCGAAGCTCCAGAAGGCATATGCCCGTATATCACAGGCAAATTTGTAACATTGAGCTGTCCAAAATCAAAACCGGCTGCGATAAATATTATATTGCTGCACAGAATAGTCGCCAAAGGCCCTGTGCCACATATTAAAAGCTTCAAAGTGCCCAATAAATTGCTATCTGGCAATAATTCGTACACTCCAAGACTCTGTGAAACTCCATGCAAAAATGATGTCCCTGGAGATAGCAGTCTAATTATAGGGGAACGCACGTTTGACATAAAAGCGACAGGAGATAATGCTACCATTAAAGATACCTTCTCGTTATATTCAGGTCTTTCGGATGCCATCACAAAAAATGCTGTTGTGCCTTGAGAATGACCTACGTATTTTAGGGATGTTTTATTCCTCTTTTTGAGCACAAAATCGATCATAGCCGGAAGATCGTACACGCCAATTTCATGCCACGAGAAGTCCCAGAAAGAAGCGTTAGATGGTTCCAAACTTATGTGGCGACGGGAATGTTTGCATCCTCGAGCATTACCCATCCAGACATCGTAACCTTGATCAGCGAGTAGGTAAGCCAGGCCACTGCCTCGTCCCACAATAATGAAATCATCAGCGCTACCAAGTAACCCGTGCATGAGGAACGCCACTGAGCCATTACTGGGGATCCTAAATATTGTCAAAAAGTAACCATCTTCTGTTTTAACCTCATATTTTTCAACTGAGTATCCATATTTAACTACGATATCGTTGATACTCAATGTAGCATCATCATTTTTCTTGCCGGCTTCGAAGTCGGCTATAAATTTATCTATACCATTTATATTGTTTGTTTGGCCGATGTGTGACGTAAGTTGAACGGGGTCCAAACCTCTTGAAACTGCCAGGGGCAACTTCATAAAATTCACACTCCAATCGAAAGCATGTGAAGTTACAAATGGCCTTGAAATTACTAGCGGGTCTTTGATAAGTCGTTCAGGAAATTGATGTGTCGTTTTTGATATCAAAGAGACTCTGTGGTCTGCCATTCTTCCAACGTTGAAGATTAACAGTGAACACAATAAAAGGAACCTTTTTGTCATAGTACAACACGCACAAGTTTTCCGAATTTGAATTGATACTGAACTGCCAGAATTTCGTACCCGACCTTGTCATTGTGTGGACATCGTTTTTAATGACCATGGAATCTTTCCGCCCATTAGTGCTGGATAGGTAAATTAAGTGCCGTCAACTGTCAGCAGTCGTAATGGTTGTCATAATCCTGTACCCATAGGTACATACATATGTGTGGATATGACATATCATATCCACACATATGTATTATGTCCTGTTTTTTCGATCATTCGCACGGAACCTAAAGCCAAGTGCTAAGTTGAACATTATCGTGCTATGAATTATAATAATAAACAGGAAACTCGATACTCGTGCAACTAGAGTCTTAACGTTTTATAAATGCTTGAAAAAGTTCATATGAAATAAAAATCTTTTGATTTGATTTGATACGCCAGATAGGTATATTCTAGATATACATGTATAATACCAGTTGGTGCAATTGCTGAGGTGTTGGCTTCAATGCCACGGGTCGCGGGTTCAATGTTCGAATCTCGAAATAAAATCATGTAAGCGATTAAAACTGAATTTGCCATTTAATTTCATAGCAAATGCGAATATAATATCCCTTGCGATTATTCCATTTCATTATGTTAGTTTTTTAAATGAAATCAATCAATGTAAAAAATATTTATTCTTCATTATAAATAATAACAGATAAAATAAGTTATTACGGCAGTATGTAATTTGGACGATATTAAATTATAATGTTGTGTATTCGAAAATAATTATATTTTACTATCTACATTACATACACATATTTCGTAGAATTGGTAAGCGTAGTAGCGATTGAATTATTGGTTCTACGGGTTCAAATCCCATGTCACGTAAATAATATATTTGTGCCTTCGCCCTGCAAATAGTCGTTATAGGTCTAGGCCCTAGACGTTTAGGTATTTGTAAACGCTTAAATAATGTAAATATAAATCAATATTATTGGACATTATGACACAGCGCCATCTAGTTCCGAGTTACGATGCTTGTGTTACGGCTACTAGTTGGTTGATATACTACATATATTTTGTTTTTGTAAAGACATACATATTATAGTTACATAGATACATCCATGACTCGGATACAAATGTTTATGCTCATCACACGAACATTTATCCCTACCGGGATTCAAACCCGGGACATACCATACCACAGAAGGCAGTGTTAACTACCGCTGGACTAATCGGGTCGTCCCCGAAATCAATATTAAGTAAAAAGATTGATATTATTATAATCACGAAGAATCTTTACTGTCATACCAGCCTGTCTCTAGAAATGGCACCAAATTTCAAAACCTAGCACTACACTGTGCGTGTCAGTGTCAATCGCTGTAGTCTAAAATAATCTTTATAAAAATACGTGCTAGGGTATTGTCAGAAGAATTATGCGTGATTATTTCAATTATTTCGAAGACACGTTTCACTGTGGGGCCATCGACTTCCGGGTCTTAGATTTGATGCCAGCACAGGGAGATTCCCTGGTACGACCTACTAGTAACCAGTGGAGTATCTAGACTCATTTTTCAGGAGGGGGGGGGGGAGAAGGGGATCAAGGGTGCTGGGTCAAAAGAACGCTCATCCTTTTGATCCAGATCCAGGATTACGTTAGAGTTACAATATTTATAATTTCTGGCATTTTATTAAACAGTGCCTTCATTGTTAATTGGTCTTAAAGTGGTAGGAGCGACCGCTGGGCAAGAGGTCTTGGGTTATATTCCCAGGTCTAACAAAGAGCAAGAGAGATTTTTCAATGAAATTCTCAGTAGCAGTTCGGAGTTTGGACTAGTGATTAGCGCAATAGGTTCGCCCCCTATTACATGGAACCTAAATCATACCGGCGAGATGTGGTTAGGTACACATTAATAAACCTCTGCCTAACCCTTCGGGGACAACAGTCGTGATGGTATGTACCTATGTATGTAGTTGTACAGAACAACCACCTGACATCGTAAAAATATATACTCCTCTGGGTATCGACCCTGCAACCCGTGACGCACAAGCCAATCGCTGAGCCACTGCACCTTCTTAATAAATTCTTTCATCAATTCAAGCAAAGCCAAGCGTAAAGAAATAAAGTTATAATTAAGTATGATTTGTTTGCGTTGTTGACGCACTTCAGAAAAATATTGCCATAATTAGCAATTTATTAATTAGTTATTAAAAACATACTGGGTTCAAAGTTTGCCAGAGACATAGTACTTATACAGCAATTACTTGTGTCAATTTAGCTGACCAAGTAAATTAAGCAATACCTTTAATTCATTATTTTAAACACTAGTTTATACATATAGGTTTGCTTTTGAAAACATACATGGATGCTTGATATATTTAAAACTATCGATAGAAATGATTTGACGGTATACATAAGAACTTCATTGGACTAGAACACCTCAGGTGTGGCTGCAAAATATGCAGTCCAGGGTTCGATTCCCGGGTCAAGTATAATTTTAAATTTTTCAATAGGAAAACCTCAGTAGTCAATATCAACCAATCAACGAGCCCGGCAATCATTTTTTTTAAACGTTTCCCTACACTAGGAATTTCTCCTGTGTCTGAGTTTTTTTACACACATTTTCACAAATACCTACATACACCCAGACCCAGAACAACTAACAGAAGGCCATATATAGCATACATATTTTACTAAGTATCAAGTATTATATTTTGTAGTATATTCAAATCACATAGCATTCATTTAGAAAAATAAATGTATAATATTGTCCAATAACTACATGTTGCATTGGGTGTGAATACCTGTAAAAACATTGAATGTATTTGTAAATAAATAAATATTTGCTCCTTACAGGGATTGAACCCACGTCACGCGGAGTAGAAGCCGATCGCTCGGCTACTCTAACAACTGTGTCGCCGCAAGTACAAGCAATAAATGATAATGATAACTGATAAATATATTTATTTCTGTAAATAGATCTTTTGAAGACACTGAAGTCATGTAAAATTAAAATTATATTAGCATCTAGATAACATCGGCATGGCAATAGCATCATTCTCTTTGGAATGTAAAACCTTTTCACGAACTGTGAGCGAGTTACATACAAGTACAACTTTCCTGCATCTCTGCCTAAACCCACTAACAATATAAGAGTAATGATGATAATTTTATACCGTAACGCCTGTTTGTAAACAAATCCCAAAACCCACAACAATCGCCTATATGTCATTACAGCCATATTCCAGTCCTAGTTTACTTAGACCAGAAACTCATCACAGCATAGCTATTTATGCGTACCCAAGCTGGGCGAACAATGCAGAAATGATGAATACATAATTATTTATATTTTCGAATAATAATAATTGTAAGATTTCGAAGAATACAATTTTTATTTTTGAAATAATGTAACGTTTGAAGTAATGTAGGTCCTGACTGGAGGAACTAAACAGAAAGCATTTTAAACGACTTTATAAAAGGAGGAGATCCTCAATTCGACTGAATGTTTTTCTACTACTTAGTTTATTTACTTCAGCCCCTAAAAAAGCTAGCTGACAAAATTAAATCTGTTCTTTATATGACATACTCAACTATTAATAAAATATAAGATTAGTTAGATTGAAACTGTAATAGCGTCGTTATGTGACCATTCAACTGTGAAGTCAGTCTCAAGTTCAATCCCAAGGCACGCACTACTGACTTTTAGAACTTATCGTCAGGATACTCGCACGTGTGAGATATTTCTCGATGGTGTGTTAAGTCTGCGATAGACTAAGGGCCCTAAACCTTCTCAAATGACAGGACCAGCCCAGCAATAGATAGTAAATGGGTTGAAGATGAAATAAGATTACATAATACCTACAGAGTAGGCAGTCGGTACGAGTAGGTCATAGTTACTAAGTTCTCCCAGCCTCACTAGGCGGCTGATGATGACGATTTTGCGGACTATAAGAAAGATTAAGATGGCTGACAGAAATTCCCTAAGACAGCCTTGGCCTAGAGAGACCAAAACGCACGGGTTCCCGGTGGGAGACGTGCCAGTCTCTCGCCAATTCTGCCAATGTGCTCCGACTTCGCCTTAACAATAGCACTTTTGAAGGACCTAGAGGCAAAGTAATGATTGAACTTGAGGTTCCCAAAATTCACTACAACATGGTTGACTGGCAAACGCTGCGCTGAAACACAAGTCATGTTCGGGAACAGGTGACGTTACTTGGGACTGTTTGGTTCATATATATAAATAATTATGTAGTGGCATTCTATTAGGTATAAATTAAATGTTAATTTTGTAAGACAACTCGTACGTTTTATATCAAGTTGCATTATTCTCATATTGGTACGAGTATAACTAATTTTGTAAACGAGACAAATTATATGGTAATGTACATTTTATTTGAAAGAGCAGCTATGGAGTTTCATGTCGTAATGTAAAACCTCTTTTCTAAAAGGCCTACTTTTTGGAACTGCATTTAGTTTTGACAATTCAAAAGTACCTGTATAATATTGGCCTTACTGAAATAAACTTTGTTTTAGGTTCGAATCCCGCAGTATTGAGATTAGTAAGAAATTCTATGCAGTAATAATGCAGGCAATAAGCTCACCTCAAAAAAAAACATCATGCGGCTCAAAAACATATCATAACACTTCTGCGCGAACCTCTCAGGGGATACAGGCGCAATGGTATATTATGTGTTATTATGTTGATGTTCCTTACTACCTAATCTAAGCTCATTTTGTTCATATTTCATTTTTGACGACCCAATTAGTCCAGGTGTAGTTACACTGCCTTCTGTGGCTTCTGTGGTATGGGTCCCGGGTTTGAAGCTCCCGGGACAAATGTTTGTGTGATGAGCATTGACATTTGTATTCGAGCAATGGATCTATGGATATCCATGGATAATATGTATGTATTTACAACAAAAAAATAGATATAATTATACTAGATATTATATGGCGACCTTTGTGGTCTAGTGGTTCGAGTACCGGACTGCTGATCACGAGGTCGTGGGTTCGATTCCCACGGGACACAAATATTTATGTGATGAATATAAGTGTTTGTGTTCGTCTGGGCGTTTCCTATGTATTATAAGTATGTATGTACAAAAAAAAAAGTATATAAGTATTATATCCATTGTCTAGTACCCATAGTACAAGCTCTGCTTAGTTTGGGACTAGATGGTGCTGTGTAAAATGTCCCTGAATATTTATTTATTTATTTATTTATATGTATGATATTATGGTATATCGACCCACTAGTATCCGCAACACAAGCCTCGTTGCTTAGCTCGGAGCTAGATGGCGCTTAGTTATAATGTCCAGAAATATTAGTTATTTATTGATTTAATTTTGATTAAAACAATGGTATAATTACAACTTTTATATCACGCCTGTCGTCCCCGAAGCGTTCGGCAGAGGTGCTACCACAGAGCAGATAAAAGAGGACCTCTTTTATCTGTTCTGTTGGTGTTACACCGACATTTCGACATGGGGCGAGACTATTGCCATCAACCGGGTACGAATCATAACTCTAAACATCTACTGAGAATTTCATGGAAAAACCCAATAACAATTTGCTCGACCTGATAATCGAACTGAAGTTATATTATAATTAATGCACTTTATATTGTATAGACTGATTATCGTATTATATAGAATCATTTATTAAATAAACAGACAGAAATGTGTTGCTGGGGAGTTTGTTGCACCGCTTCTTCTTCCTAGCAAAAACACTAGGAAGCGGTGAAGGGCGGGGCGTTTTTGGGGCTGTCTTTATTGTCGACGTTCAAAAAGAGCCAATTAAATTTGGCCTACTTTGAATAAATTATATTTTGACTTTGTTAAATATAAGTAGTTACACTCCTTAAAAAAGGTACAAGAGAGGTTTGTTTTTCGAGGATATTTTTTAGTATTCTCGTATAGCGTTGCCATAAAGTGTAAGTCACTTTATAAGCGTATAAAAAATGGATTTCAGTGTCACTTATAGTTAAATAACATTTAAGTACTTGGTGAATTATACATACATAGGTACATACCACCACGCCTGTCGTCCCCGAAGGGTTAGGCAGAGGTGTACTAATGTACACCCACGTTTCGCCGGTATGTTTTAGGTCCCATGTAATAGGGGGCGAGCCTATTGCCATTAACCGGGCACAAATCCTAACTCCGAGCTGCTACTGAGAATTTCACAGAAAAGCCCAATAAGACTTTGTTCTACCTGGGAATCGAACCCAGGACCTCTTGCTCGGCAGTCGCACTGTACGATCACTAGACCATCGAGGCAGTTAAATTAAGTTGGTAAATTATGTACCTAATTAGATCTGATAGTAATTTTGTACGTATAACCCTTATCGTTACCCTACATAATCGTTATAACTGTAAAGTAGTGGTATCTACATAATCAGTGGTAAAACTGATATTTATATCATTGTACAACATTGTAATGTAACAACCAAATACATTCACCACCTTTTGGAAAATTGGTTAAAACTAATAATACAAACGTTACGAAAAAATATATCATTTCTAAGTTACACAAATTATTCACAAACAACGTGAAGCGCCAACGCTGCAGTTACTGCGTTGCACTTGTACTGACCCCGCTTACACACACAACTACACGCTCGCATGAGCTGAATCAACGAGAAATCGCATATAAATACTACCCATTTTTCAACATTCGACACACATCAAACAGACAAGATGAAGGCAGCTTGTGTCTTGGTCTGCCTCGCCCTCGCTCACGGCATCACGGCCAGTATCTTCAAACACCAAGAACGCCGAGTGGACGGTCTCGACGTTCAACCGCTGGAATACATCAACAAGGAGCAATACCAACAACAACAACAAGACCAGTGGGAAGGCCAAAAGAAGTGGGACCACACTTTGAAGAGCCAGGAATACCCCAAGCAGCTCCAGGGCCAGAACCAATATGATCAACAGCCACAGGACAACAAATATCAAGTGTACCAGCAAGAGCAAGAGTTGCAGTATCAACAGAACCTGCCTACCTACCAACAATATACTTCTCTGAACCCTGCGGAATGGCGCCTCATATACAAACACCCGAGACACCCGCATCACCCTCATCATAATAATCATCATGAGAGAGACCATCGTTATGTCTCACATAACGAAGAGTACTCACAGGAATCACAGGTTCCCCAACAACAGATGGACAACAATAACGAGAAGTGGACGTCCCCTCTTTACAACTCAGTTATGAAGAAGGACAACCAGGTTCAAGCTTACGGTGACGTAATACTGTGGAATGGCTTGCAGATGGCCGTCGGCCCGAATACTCCCGTCAAAACCCCGGAAGACATTGAGAAGATTTTCGGCGATGCCCAAAAAGCTATGAGGCACATTCAAGACGAGGAAAAGGCTAAGTTCCATGAAGTTTACGAACTCACCGAGCAGCAAAACAATGAAGATGCTCAACTCAATGCTACCCAGCTGGCAGAAAAACATCAGTATCCTATTGAGGAACACACTATCACCACCGATGATGGCTACGTCCTCACTATGTTCAGAATTCCTGTCAAGACCCAGACCCGTGATGTTCAGAAGAGGCCTGTTGTGTTCCTGATGCACGGTATCCTCGGAAGTGCTGATGACTGGCTACTTATGGGCCCCGGCAAGTCACTTGCATACTTGCTCTCTGATGCAGGCTACGATGTATGGATCGGTAACGCTCGAGGCAACAAGTACTCCAGGCGTCATGTTAGCAAGCACCCAGCAATGTCCGACTTCTGGCATTTCAGTACCGATGATATTGCGCTCCACGACTTGCCAGCTATGATCGACTTCGCACTAGAAACCACCAATCAGGAGAAACTTTACTACATCGGCCACGCCCAGGGATCTACAGCCTTTTTCGCGCTTACCGCAACCCGCCCTGAGTATAACGACAAGATCATTATGATGTATGCCCTTTCACCGATGGTGTACATGACGAACGTACGCAGCCCACTTTTTAGAATGATGGCCCCTACTAGCAAGTTCCAAGACCGTCTCCAGAACCAGTTTGGAAACGGCGCCTTCACTCCTAGCAAAGAGCTGATTCACACTGTTGGTGGAAATTTGTGCGAGAACGAGATCGGCTGCAAGAAGGTCTGCTCAAACGTGAACTTTGTGATGGCTGGTGTTAATATTGACGGTATGGATGCTAACATAATTCCAGTGGTGATGAAACATGTGCCAGCTGGTACATCTACCAAGGTGATCAAGCAATACGGGCAAGGCGTAGCTTCTCATGAGTTCCAGCGATACGACTACGGTACCCAAATGAATGAGCAGGTGTATGGCCAGCAGATACCACCCAAGTACAACATCTCAGAGGTTCAAGTACCTGTCACTTTGTACTACAGCGAGGAGGACTGGCTTGCTCATCCTAAGGATGTCGAGAGATTACAGAAAGAGCTACCCATCGTAAAAGAAGCCTACAAGGTGCCCGAGGAACACTTCAGCCACCTGGATTTCCAGTTTTCTGCCAAGGCCCCCGAGATGGTGTACCAGCGACTCATTGAATCCATGCAGAACAACCAATAAGTAATAAAATTGTATAGATAATTTTACTATAGCATAGATATGTTAACTTTCATTGTCATAAGTTATTTTTTGTATAACTGGCGCATTAAATAAATCCGTCCACATTTTTAAAATTTTGTCGTATTTCTTGACCACACCCAAAAAGCAACTTTGTTTATTGATAAATAATAAACCCCTGTTTTGGAGGTCTGTTGGTGTAAACCTGAAATTTGGATTGAGAGTCAACAATAATAGTGCTTAGATTTTCGATTTTACCTCCTTATAAAATAACATGCTAGCACGGCTAGTCGGCTACATACGTTAAAAGAAATGGGCGATATATTTCGCACAATTCACTGATATTTTTAGCTCCTATTTAGGCAAACCCATTATCATTAATCCGAATTCTGCGCTATTACTGAGAATTAACTAACAGAATAAGTTAGTAATCCGAAACAACAATAACAATCCACCTGGAAAACAAACCTAAACAAGAGCAATTATTATTATGAGACAGTTTATGATACATACAGTACCTAGTTTAATATAAAAAAGATATATCTTTTAAAGATATACTAATATTTGTTTTATAGCACAATTATATTCTCATTTGGTAATATTATACGAGTAGTAGCTCTCACCTTATCCTTAGAGTGTCGTATTACTCTAAGGATAAGGTGAGAGCTAATTAATTACGGAAATACATACAACTTTCATATATTTATTAGAACCGTCTGCTGAACAAATCACGTAACGATCACGATTATTCTCGAATCCTATAAGTAATCTAGATGGTATTACTCAATGAGTTCGAGTTCAGAAGGGGCAGTGAAGAAAACAGTGCTAAATTAATCTTTGTGCCCATTTTTCCTTCACTTGACGCAAAACATAACAGATGTCGCCACTTAGAACGGTTGAATGTTTGACATTTAAACAGCCCACGCTTTGTTTTGACATATACACTTGCATCTGTCATCAAATCGTTGTCGAACAAGTGAGAGAGAAATACGTTTTCACTCGAGAATGAAAGAGACAGAGGTGCGGCGGCGCTGTAGCTTCCCGCCGTCCCCCGTTCGACAGTCGCGCTTGGTTCGGTTTGCCGTGCGTAGATGAGCTGAATTATTTTTGTTTTTAACGTATTTAGTGACACTCCCGGACATATTTCTGTATTTGGAGGACTTTGATGTTGTGTACTAGTGACTGAGTGTAGAAAGAAGTGTTCGCATGGATTGAGTGAGCAACGATGTTACCTCCTACGGCCGGTCTATCACAAGAACAACGCGACCGGCCCGAAATGGCGTACCAGCAGCGTCAGGACGTGAGAGAACTTACCAGAGAAATCATCAGGAGCGCCCGAGTAGCAAACAGACAACATTCAACATCCCCTGGAGGTGAGCCGGTCCAAAATCAAAACGACGCCACGTTTCCGCCATGCTTGTCAAATTGACGTGATATGTCAAGGTGACATTTATACGAAAACAAAGCATTTATCGGGGGAAAATTACTATTAAAACGAATCCTTTACGTTTAATGAACATATAGGAATCATAAGTAGATCAAAATCGGCCTGTTACGTCACCTAAGAGCCCAATCTCACGAAAGAAAAATGGCGCCAATGCGCCACATTGCTTATCATTACTCGGCACTAGTACTGTTTTAGACAACAGTTTTGAGTAATTTGAAGTAGTTGAAGTGGACATTAGCATTTAAGAATGTTTTATTCTATGTAAATTAACATTATAGGATGGATACAGTAGTATTGGCACGTGCTGGGGTTATTTTTAGCCCGTCCATTTGTGACCTACGTAACGTGGTAGAGTCGCGTCATCTGCGATCGATATAATTATGCATTTTTATAGATGTACTACATTCGTTTTCATATTGTTTTGGGAGATGTTCATATTATTTTTATTAGTTATCATTCTGTTTGTTGTTGTTATTGGATTCCCGTTGACTTTTATAAAATGTCGCTGTGACAGTAAATTGACAGCACTCAAGACACAAAATGGCTGTCCGCCATTGAAAAACGAGTCAATTTTAGTTCAATCACGCGCTGCACCAGGTGGCGCCACTGTTCCTTTGTTGATATTTTCAAGTATACTTCCTTTTCCTATAAAGTAGATAGCTATATATATCTATTTGATGAACATACCTAATTATTTTAATTTTATGAGTTTAATTTAAATGTAACAATAATAACTGTAGTATTTATTTTTCAATCCTATTGTTTTTATTAATCAGTCTTGCTTACAGTTTGAAGGGAGTATCAAATATGCCTGAATGTATAGTGGTAGAATTGCGCCTTCACATAAGCTGACTGCAAACTCAGTATTTTAAGTTTTAGGGTTCCATAATTAGGTATATCAGGGTTATCTTTCAAACTTCTGTAGTAGCATAGTATTATTGCCAACAGGTTACAATGTTCTTATAATAAAATGGCATAGTATGGAGATGGAGATGTTGTCCGCTGGATGCAGGACCGTTATTGTGGTGAACTTTGGTGATGATGATGGTGATAATATAAAGACTTAAAAGCTACTCATTTAACAACTTACAGGCAAACACTGCAGACATGATAAAGTTTCTAGTCAACTTTAGACAGCCAGTAAAATATTAAATTTTAAATGTAATTTAACAAAAAAAATACAGGTCTCTTTTAATTTTTTAGTAATATTACTTTATGAAAAAAGATTCAAGAGTCTATCTGGGATATATGTTTAATATTAAAGTTAATATTATATTACCCCTGATTACCTATATAGTGAACATTTATTTTTTAATATTATTTGCCCATAGATAATAATTATGTTATACATTTAAGTAAGTTAGTATCTACTGTATAAAAATACCTACTTCAATAACTATTAATTCTAACTTAGTAATAAAATCCCAAAAATATAATATTGTAGTAAGTATTTATTATTATTTATTTATTAAAGTGCTGATAGCTAACTTAAGAAGAAGCATTGGTACCTTTTTTACATTTTTAAATTGTTTTATATTTTATTTATTTAGTCTACCAACAATTGGTTACAATAAATACATGCACCAATATAGATTATAATATAACAATTACTTAAAGGTAAACTCTGCAAGTATAAAAAACATTAAAATAATTTAATCAGTAAACTTACATTTGCATGTTTTTAGTAATACATATTTACAGTAAAAGTTAAAAAATATTGACTTAATTTACTGTTGGGGCAATCCAATCTTATTGCATCCCTAGCTGGTCCCTAGATTGTATAAAATTATCAAATCAATGACCTAAATTAGGTAAATAAAATAGCATAGATAGGTCGCTATCTTTTGTTGACACATGTGTATCATAGATAAGAGAATTACCCTGTAATTTGTTCGTGATTTAAGAAGTATTAGTATTTTATCTTGTTCTTAAGTGCACTTACATATAAATTTAAAAAAGTCTATCATCATCAATCCGTTATTGTCCCACTGCCCGGATGTGTCTCCTCTTATTTGAGGGATCAGGCTATAGTCCACCACTGAAAAATCTCTAGAATGCCATTGAGAAAATCTCAGGCAGTCACCATTCAAGCATGTGATGAATATGCACATAACTTCCAAAAAGTTAGTGGCATGCCTTGAGTTTGAACTTTGAACGAGACCTTTGACGTCTCAGTCCACTGGTGACACTACTAGGCTTCCCCAGCTGATTAGTGTATCATCATCATCAGCCTATATTCGTCCACTGCTGGATGTAGGCCTCCCCTAGTGAATGCCACAGAGCTCAATCTTCAGCTCTTTAGATTAGTGTATGGCCAAAGGTAATCCAACAGTGATTTTTGTCTTGATGACACTAGGATGAGACACATAATGTTACATAAACATTTAATTTCTAAGCCAATCATATTGAGCTTTTCTATTAAATTTGTAATTTTAATATACAGTTAGGTTTTGTGCCTGACTGCCTGGCATGACCTAGAAATTGAAAAACTGGCACACAGGTAATACATCAATACACATATGCCTAGCGATCATAAACAATCAATCAAAATAATCAAATAAAGTATTTATTAATTCAGAATTTAATTGTTAAAAAGTGGCAAAAATGTTAAAGAAATTTATAATACCTATAAAAAATATACCATAAAAATAATTGTGGTTGTTTGTCATAATGTCCCTAACTTATGCTATACCTAGTACAGCAAGGTCAACACTGGTTGTGAAACTGCAGCCATGGTTTTGTCAGGCAAGTGTTTCACATCACTTTAGAAGTCCCTTTAACCCATTTTATGAGAACCATCAATCATTTTGACGAGCGGATTTGCGACATGACAATAGCTCTCACTACAGTAGACTTGGCGTCATTCGGGTCAAAACATTAGGTACAGTAAGTTTAAGGGCGGAAATTATTTGATATAAGCAGTCGTATTTTATTTTCCAATTTATTTTCATGGGTACTAGAATAAACTCTTCACGGTTACATATAAATATTTAGAGATTTTCACCCATACCGATATCATATACATAACGTGTATATAGGTACCTATTTCGTTAAATATCGAGAGATGAATGAGAGTAGATATCATTGGTAACCCCGTTACGCGCCATTATCCCATATCAATGCCACTGGCTTAGCTAGAGTTAAGTTATGATCGTGGGTTGCCAGATACGGACAGCAAATACGAAGGGCGAAATAAAAAAAGTCCATAATAATATATCAACCACCGAGTAATCTAGGATCAAAACATTTTTATAAGTCACGCTTCACATTATTTTAAGAATCTAGATGGCATCGGCACTTCCTAACTGACGACCTCTGAGAAGAAATGCCGAAACAAACTCAGAGAATCATGGTCTCTTTTAAAGTCTGACGATGTAGGTCTGAGATGGCCTTTTGAAGAAAGCCCCAGTGCAGCTTTGAGTTGACCTGTCCATACTGACAGCACGCATATATCAATCATCATGTAGCTCAACCATTATTGAGAGAGCTCCACGACGCGACCCTAGGCGTCGCCGCTGTCGTATGGTTATGCGGCAGCCCCTATTTACTAAAAATGCGGGTAGAAAAATGGATACCAGCTGTACCTAGATGTCTTGGCTATCGTTTATCTAGAACCAAGACTTATCCTTGATCTGTTCTTGAATCAAAAAGGTGTCTCTGCTTGAGTTTAGCGAATTAGAAACCTGACCAAATACGTTGTATTCTAGAGTTATAAGATACTCTTCTTATCACAAAAAAGTCGTGAGTGTAAATCCTTAGGCGCAGCGAGTAACTGTTAAATAATTTAAACAATCATTGCAACACTTCTCAACAAGCTATAGCATTACCTCGTTGCAGTTTACACAATTGGACGGCATGCAAACCGGGCACTGTAATGTCACAGTCTCTTATCTTGGCCGGTGTCCCGCGCAGATGTTTAGATTGTGTTCCGGTTTTGTCGCTCTTCTTTCATACATTTCTATAGTTATTGTGGTTGAAACTGTATTATCTAGAAGTTGTAGTAGAATATATACATATATTTACTTATTTAATTTTTCTATCGATACTCTTTACAGCTTGTTTACCGGTTGCATTTTTTTCTAAGATCGTAGATCCATTGATACCTGCTATAGTTGATTTACTCTACCCCACGGCTCTTGATTACTAACGCCTAGGTACCTGAATAGACCAACGCTTGATTTGTTTGTAAACACACGATTTATGACGGATAATTTAACTGATGTGGTGGTACTGTGGAGAAGCATATTCCGTTTAGATCTATATTTTTTGTAAAAGCTCTTCCTATAAAGCGCTACTATCACACAAAAGCAAAAGTCTACACAATGAATCCTCTAAGTTACGTGTATGGTGTACCCACTGTTTAAGTGAAGTCGTTTGCGATTCATTTATCCATTTCTACTTCTAATAAATACTCTGTCTTGTAGCTCATAGCGTCTCTTATTATGTGTATATGTATAAAACATGTACATATCTAGTCCTTGATATGAATTACAAAATAATAGTCACCGTTACTGGTTGACTCGAGCTCGAGATCACAGTATTTATAGTGTGTCGAGATGTTCTCCGATGAGCTTGTCGATTGTTGCACAAACGCTACGTAGGTGGACTTTGCATCGATCATCGAACTAAAATCAAAAACCTTTTAAAATATTACTTACCCGCTAACATCATTTTTTTTAAATCGTTGCCCCACACTAGGATTTTCTCCTGTGGGTGCGTTTACAAACACAAATTTTCACATACACAATCGCCCAGACCCGGAACTGTAGAACGTACAAATATTTGCTCCGTGCGGGGATCGAACCCGCAACCCGTGACGCACAAGCCGATCGCTCAGCCACTGCGTCAATCAGGATTGATTCTATTGGATTTAACCATTTCGGTATCTCTGTAGATCTAATCACTCTTTTATTCAAATCAAATCATCAGATAGGTCACGGGGATGTTGATAGGTACTGCAGTAAAATTAACGGGGCGAACATTTACACATATTGTTTAACAGGTTCACCTCTTGTGGTACCTAGTCTGATTTCGAGAATTTGTGAAACAAAAAGGTTTACTTGGCCCTGAACTAATAACCGTCGATGACATTATCAAATTATTGGTCGTAGGACTCGTAGGCAAGTTGTAATTTCAATCGATGATTCCAAGGATAAACAGGAATTAAATTTCTAAAATTTAACTTTATATTGGGATTTTATCATTACCTCTCCGCTAACCCATTAAGTTGTGATAGTGAAGTAACGCATAATTTTTTTTATTGAAGCTGAAAACTTACTCGTTGTGTATATGCTTTAGGCAAAATAGAATTTATTTCATGTGTAAAATGTCAGTCAAAACTGTCTTCAAAAATCAAATACTCAAAGCTTGAAAATGGGTTTATCTACAATAATACAAATACATAGCATTCTATACTTTATCGCTCAAGTTTAACAAAACATCGTAAGTCCGTTGAATCCTACGACGAATACGGTGGTACTATACAATGTGTACGTCTCCACTTGTAAAACAATACGCGCCATACAATCCGGAGTTCACGAGTGCACTGCTCGCTTACTCACTGTGCCAATTTAATAGGGCCGTTTGAACGAAACATCACTTACGACTTGACTGATGTCTCTTTCTAGATTTTATGAATTAACTTTATGTGACGCCAGTTTTAAATTATACATATAAACTCTCCAAATGGAAGTTTGGAGGTACTTGGTAGGTCTCTAAAGAATATGAATACGTTCAACAAGAAGTTTGTATACTGTGACAAATCTAAAATAAATATTGTGTCTTAACTTTTACGGTGATAATAAATTAATTGCAGGTACAAAGTCTACAAAACTTCACAACATCTCATTCAATTAAAAACATTATCGCTTAAACTTAATCTGTTACCAACTTACCACACAACAAGTTTATAGCAAGTCCTGTGTTGTTAATAAATACGCGGTAAATACGGATGTCCTTGGTCATGTTGCGTCACCCCCCCGCGGCCGTTCACCCGCATCGATCGCACCCCGCGTACTTCCTCACTTCACACGCTGACGCAAAACACTCCAAGATGACACCCCACGAAAATGAGCCCCACGACAATGCGGAAATTGTATGAGAAATACATTATGTAAGGGAATGAAGTTTATAGAAATTCCAAAAATTTTCAGCACCGAAATATAAATAAAACTATGGGATAGAGATAACTCAAGTTAGATTTGATGTCAAGGTCGGAACATATACATACACATCGGATACATGTACATACATACTTATGCTCAAAATAATTTTAGAACAAGAGCGAATTGTCGCTAAATATATTAAATCATGTTTGTGAATATATAATACCATTTCATTTATTAAGGAATATAAATTATAGCGAATGTTTGTAAACAAGTAAAGTTATGTTGTCTATTTAATCCTTTTTTATTATTATCTATTGTTTCCTTTTAGGTCATACTGTGTCATGAATAAGTTACCATAATTTTATTTTCTTCGTTTTGTCACATACGCCGCCGTAGCCATTGTACCTATATCACATCAAACATTTCAGCATACATCTGATAACAACATTATATTATCTTACTTGTATAATATCTTTCCTATTTACTCCCAAATCAGGTAATTTTATGAACATAATTCCTGAACATTATGGATACAGATAGAATTATGTAAATGTTCATGTTATTAGAATTGCCGAACAAACAGAAACGTGCGCGACACAACAAATGTTGACTATCCGTTACAAACAGGGCTGTCCAAGCTTAGATTATTGTTATTTTTTTATTGAGAAAAATCGAATTATCATCAAACTAAGGCTCGACCGAGACGGGTTTTTTGTTCTCGGCCGAGACCGAGACCGAGACCGAGAACCGAGACCGAGAATAGAAAAAGCGTGAAAAAAAATGCTGTTAAATGTTTAATACAGTACTTACTGTTTAACAAAACTAACTTTTTTAATAACCAAAATTGAATAACATTAATTTATAAAAAAAACTGCGTTAAAAAAACTGACTTCAAAACTAAAACGTTAATAAAAAAAAGAAGCTGTTCAAGTATTTGCATTTGAAAATCACCATCTCATGTAATGATCTGATGATGGAAGGTACAACTCCTCAACGGTTAGGAGCAAAAAATAACTTCATACGGTTTTACCTTTTTTTAGTTTTAAAGGTATGAAGTCGGTGCCAAGCCAAACGTAACAGTAAGTACACTCACCGCGAGTGACCTTGAGCGGGGTGGTTCAAACCACTACATCATCGGCACCGACTTCATACCTTTAATCAATCAACTTCGCACTGGCGGCGGGTGGCCGAGCGCGGTAAAATTTGAATGCCGTTCCGAACAAAGTTACAATCTCGGCCATGACCGAGAATCTCGGCTATTATTAGCCGAGAACCGAGACAGATTTCTCGGCTGGATTTGTAGCCGAGAATGCCGAGACCGAGACCGAGATCTCGGTCGGGCCTTACATCAAACCAATGATTGTCACTTGAGTCCTTAGTGCGAGTTGGCAAACTTCACATTCCATCGATAGAATCTAACAGACATGCAGGATTTCCTTCACCGTTTGAGCATATGATAATTACGTACGTAAGTTCTTATGAGAAATAAATATCTTTAAACCGAACTTCAAAAAGTCAGTAATTTGTAGTCTCTAGGGATCAAACTAAGGACCTTTAACTTCACAGCCTACTGGTCGCACTACAGCTTGCAAAGCTATATTAAAATTGCAATTGTTAATTACAATTGTCTTGATATTTTTAAAATATATCGCACTACAACAGTTTTTAACCCACGACGCAAAAACGATGAGGTGTTATAAGTTTGACGTGTCTCAGTGTGTGGGTGTGTGTGTCTGTTGTGGCATCATAGGTCCCGAACGCATGAACCGATTTTGATATTGTTTTCTTTGTTTGAAAGGTGGATTAGTCGGGAGTGATCTTAGCTATGTTTGACATTGGAAATCGGTCCAAGATGGTCGGGGGTTATTTAAACTTTAAATTTATCTTATTCATCTGCTGAACTGCACTCAAATTTACGATAACGATTAAATTATTCAAAATAAAATATCCTATAAAAGAAAAAAACATAAATTAATAATAATAACGTTTAAAGTGACAACCATAGCTTCGTCGTTCGACAGTCGTAAATAATTTACTAAAGTCAGGAGTCGACAATAGAATCGGGTCACGCGTGTTTTAAATCACATACGTTGTGATTTTTACAGTTTTATTTTGAAAGACCATGTTAAATGAAAATACATACAAGTTTAGGCATACATTTAATTACCATAGAAACCTATTTAATAGTAAAATTCTGTAGCGATTCCGATTCGAATTGATGGAGATTTTCACTTAAGTAAAAATAATACCATGTTTGGGTTTGCAGATACAGTAATTTCTCTAAGATATTTTAATAAGAGAGAAACAACTCTCTTCATAAAATATCTTCAAACTGGCCCGGTGCGGGCCTGATTGAGTTAATTTAATAAAACCTTAAGTCCTTTGAGTAGTGATAGTTCGTGCAGTTTACGTAGAATCACATATTTAGTGCAATATGAAATACGTATAGGCTTTCATTCGCTTTAAAAATGTACATCGAAAAGGGAGACATGCTAACTATGATCTACTCCGATCACCATGCACAGTCAAACGCTGTAACTACTAGGGCAAGGTTTTTCCACTATGGTATCAAGTTAAGAACCCTTCAGGCCTGGCCGAGAAGGCTATTGCAATTGTTATCAGGTGTCATACGATATAAATGATGTTTATGCTACATAAAGATCAAATCTATGTATATAATAATGGTATCAGTATTGTTCAGTAATTACTATGGATTCAGGTTCAGTTTGCATATGAAACATTTTCTGTTATGGTGACAAGAAAGCTCTCCTTTAATGGTTTAAGTAAACTGGAAAATCTAGATACACATATAAACTGTTTTAGATGTAGAATCGACTGATTGGTGACTACTTGTTTGGCTTTAGTGGTTGAGCGATCGGCTTGTGCGTCACGGGTTGGGGGTCTACGAGTAGTTTTTTCGGGTCAGGACATTAGTTGTATATGGAAAAATTGTGTTTATAAACGCATCCAGGACGTAGGAGAATATGCTTGTGCGTTTTAAAAAAAATCGTCAAACTACTTAATTTTTTTAGGGTTTGGTCTTTTTATACTAGCAAGGCGGGCTTTAGTTCGATCCAGGTCGGAGGCCGAAGGTCGCATTGCTTTAACTTTGTAAACAGTGCACTGTTCTCATTTACGTATCCATTAAATTTTATAGTATATACCTATCCTCTTTCACTCGGTTGCATCGTGAATGAGACAGCACTACTTTAGAAGATGACTAAAATTAAGTAGTGTTTGAGTATGTATATTGTTCGTTGGTCTATTTAGTCTGCACCGTGTCTGTACTGTACATAACAAGAGGAGGAAACTTCCAATTTGGAACTATAAGCCTGACTTGACTATTCGTACGTGCCTATATGAAATAAAACTACTATTACGGATTTTATCTCAGTATATTGATATTATGTATTTAAATCCCCGACACTTCGGATCCTTTGAAACGTTCTATGATCATTAACTGTGTCATAGATTTTCAATTTGGTAAAAAATAAAAATGTGTTTGCGGGCTAAGCGAGTATATGCCTTAGCTACGCCTTCTTTAACTTTAACAATACATACACCCACGCCTTTATCCCATGGGGTAGGCAGAAACTACAAAATGCCACGCGCTAAGATCCCTGCATACCATTTTTGGTTCGTCCACATTCATAGATCTTGTCATGCGTACACGTGACCAGCACCGCGCACCTGACCCCTTTTTAAAGAGTTTATCAGGTTGGTGTATGGTTTTCTAGAGTGCCCACACCTGGCGTTCCCACTCTCGCTTATCATGAATTCTCTCAACAATTCAAAAATAGCTGAATATTAACATATTTTAAACAGAATTAGGTATTTCTTTGCAGCTCGCGACCGTTTTCCGTCGACATCGTCCACAGACGACAATGAGAGCGGCACCGACGGCGAGGCGGACCGCTCCCGGCGCGTCAGCCTCGTGCACGGCGGGCAGCCGACGCCGCCGCCCGGCATCGTGTCTATCCGCAAGCGACGCGGCAACCTGGCCAAACACTCCGTGAAAATACTGAAGAAGTGGCTGTACGACCACAGATACAACGCGTACCCTAACGATGCTGAGAAGATCGCCTTGAGCCAGGAAGCCAATTTGACAGTTTTGCAGGTCAGATATTGACTTTTAAAATTATCCACGATGATAATATCAACCAATTACTGATGTAACCCACTAGAGGTGGCTTTTCACTTTTCAAAGTTCACATATGGAATGTTCACTGCCTCATTGTTCTTGGGTTCGATTCGGTTCGAGTCGAGCAAAATGTTATTGGGTTTTTCTATGAAATTCTCAATAGCAGCTCGGAGTTTGGATTCGAGCACCGTTAAACACGCCCCCTATTACATGGGACTATACCATGGATACATACCGGTAGAATGTACATCAGTACACCTCTGCCTAACCCTTAGGGGACGACAGGTATGTTATGTTCACATGTGGCTGTTATTTGTAGGTGTGCAACTGGTTTATAAACGCGCGCCGACGCATCCTGCCCGAGATGATCCGCCGCGAGGGTCACGACCCGCTGCACTACACGATCTCGCGCCGGGGCCGCAAGCAGCCCGGCTCCTCCAGCGGGAACGCGAACTCCGCAGGCGTGGTGGTCGCCTCCTGGGACGGTGAGGAAGCTGAGGTAAGTTATATTGAATTATATTTCTAGATTTACGAACATTGTCTTCTTACATAAATGGTATGACTGTGCGTCCAAAGGTTAATGTCTGGTTTAGAACTTCAAATTTCAGATATGTTTTTTCAACATTTGAAACATATCTTAGTTAGTGCTGAAATATTGTGATTACATCATTACAACAATGCCATATTAGTCGAGGAGTCCATCGCAGCTGCTAAGCGTGCGGACCATGATATAATACCAGGTCAAGCCCAGTCATATTTTTTATACTACGTGGGTGTACACAAGCTTATGTACGTCTCACTTGATGGTAAGCAGTTATTGTATCCGCCTATGGACGCGTGTTGCCGACCCCGTAAAAACCTGTCACGGCTTTTTCGGGCGATGAACTCGATGATTTATATGTATGTAATATTTCATTCAACAGAACGATGCGGACCGGAGCGCCGAGCAGGAATACAGCGAGGGTCTTCTGGTATACCGCAGCGACGGCGACGACATCGGCGACGGGGAGGAAGGCTACTCATCCAGCGCTGTCTCTGAGGAGGAGGTCAAATACGACCCCTCCGTGTGGCAGTCTGTCATACGGTAAGGACCCGAGACAGGGGACTACACCCCGCCGCCCCAGGGTTGCTTACTAATGGGTCTATGTTGCAGGCGGAACGGACATGTTTCGGTAACGTTGCTTACGTTAATAGTTACTTACTTCGTTACCGTAGACGTATTGGCCAAGGGGTGTAAGACAATGACTCACTAGTATTGTAGTTCATATAAATTTCAAGATCATGTGTGGGTACTCGAAAGTGAGTCAAGTCATGTGTTTATGTGAACAGGCGAACAGCAGGCGCAGTGACGGTGCGCACGTCGGAGTCTGAGGAGGGAGGCGAAGCCGGAGCGGGCGGCAGCGACACGCCCGCCGGCGGCTGGCACCCGCAGCTGGCGCACCTGCCGCAGCTGCCGCACCCGCTGCGCCGCCGCCTGCAGGTACACCACACTCACGCTCATGTCACATATAGCTTGGCAAATTCGTACGTGACACTCCCATGGTCCGCGGGCGACGGGGCACGTAGGGCAACGGTGAGGAGGGGGGGGGGCACGTGCGCGGCTCGGGGATTACCTGCCGGGAGCGTCAGTCGGCCGCCCGAGCCGTTGACGGTAACTTGTGTTATCGGATGCGGACACTTTAAACAAAACACACACGATAACACTACACGAAGATGAATCCGCCGCACGCGCATTCGCATATCGCGTTGTATTAGGACACACCTTTACCTACTACAATAACGCCAAAATAATTAAGTACTCTATTATAAAAATGTATGGTATTTTGACAGGTGATGCCGAGCAATGCCAGCGGCGAGGGAGAACGCGATAAGTTCAAGTGTCTCTACTTACTAGTAGAGACAGCTGTCGCGGTGCGTCAGCGAGAGAAAGAAGCAGAGGAAGTTCCCGTCTAGTGACCGACGGGTATGCCAACTTTATACGTATTAATCTAGTACCGTCGGCATGTTCAATCATCTTAAAATTGTACGCGCGGGACTAATTCTGTGTTAAATTTATTATATTAGGAGCTTTTATTGACAGAGATGTAAAACATACCTAATAAAAAGAATCTAGAATAAATATATACATACATAGTCGCACTTAAAACCACCGAGACAGTATAAATATTAATGTTAATTTTTTTTCTTACAGTGAATACATTATGGAGTGGACTCGGCAGCGCCGCTCAACAGAATTGTACGTTGAACTTGCGGTTTATAACGTTACTTCCACTAATCTAGGGTTTATGTTGTACGTGTATCACTAATCATGTCGCTACTTAACAGCGACGCGTTAATCTCACTTAATATCCAACGATAGCGTAGTCTACACCGATTTAGTTTATTTCAAACTTTGTATAGATGATTTAGGTTTGATTTTTGTATGTACTTCAGTTTATGCATCATACCCTTTTGACCTGGTAGACTAGATACCAGTTTCTTATGAAAACATTGATAGTGCCTTTGTTCTATCGGAAATACCTGGCCCCAAAATAATGCTGATGGTACAACACACAAGATATATATGATGATTTGAAATAACTTTCTTTTAGAAACATTTTTTTTATAACACTAATATAACATCTCGCCGTCTACATTAACAGTATACGGCCCCCGAATAATCTCGAATAATAAACACTTATGTACCGCCCTACGTATCGTACCTATGTATACCCCCTTTCAAACATATTGGGCACACGAAAAGGTATGAGATTTGACATAATTAAAGTTGATACATGGAGAAAGAATAAAAACTCCTTTGTTGTAAATTTCGGCAGAACATAAATGGCGATCACTGATTCCGTTCAAACGAATATAGAATATGGGTTGTGCGTTCATAGCAACGCTAATGGCGACAATTATCTTACTATATTAATAAATTCGTACTAAAATCTGCGGTTCATACGATTTACTGTTCTTATGTTAAAAATTAGGCATAAAAATTTTGATATGGTAGAGGGAATATCGCAATTGCTATTGTTATGAAAATGTATTGTCTAATTAAAGAAAATTACAGAAATTCGCGGGCTAAGCTAGGATATGTCTCCTTAATATGTTTCTTCGAGAAAGATTTTTGATATATGTACAATAATCTGTTTAAAGTATTAGATACTATATAGTCAGTCACCCTTTAAAAGTGATATAAGGTCCAATCATATCGCGCCTTCTGTTTTTTTTTCGTTACAAACCCAAAGGTATACGCTCATCATATTTTACCTGTATGTATATCAAAGGCTCTTGAGTAAGTTTCTTGTAACAATCAAATCATTAACTCGTTTGACGCTGTTATTGGCCCGCTCCAAGTTCCCCAACCAACAAGAGCGCCGAACGCATTTGAGTTTCGATTGTACAATGAATCTTCAACTAAGTACTCGGTACGTTGTTGTAATACACTATTCGCAAATTAGAAAGTTTAAATACCTATAATATAAAATAGCTACATAGAGACAGGCAATAACATTTTTTACATTACAAAATAAATTTGTACGAAAATAGTATACATGAAAGAGGTCATGCAAACGACCTTTAAACAGCTTATACAGTTTTTTGTATTTGAAATATTCAAATGAAAACTATGACGTCGATAGGTCGATTAACCATTGTTGTCCATTTTCGACTTCTAATTCTAATATACATAGTAAAGTAGAGATCGTCTGATTTTAAATTGTGTATGGACGCTGTAAAGGATCTGAAACGTCGGAATATAACAAGATTATAAATACCGCGATAAAATCCATAAAATTAAGTAGTTTTATATCAATATCAATGTCTAATATTCGTGTAAGTGTTATAAATAACTAAACTATATGTATAGTTTGTTAATAACTCCGTTTTGTTTTAATTTCCTATTACTTAGTCCTGCTGTATTTTACTGTGTGTGCTAAATGGCCACCATTGCGGTGTGTAGGTATACATTGTAATTATAGCTGTACTACATCCGCTCGTGGCTTCTCCCGCCTAGTATGTTGATAAGTAACCTATATGTTGTTTTGGTGTAAGAACTATATGGATTATTGTAAAGTTTCATTAAAATCCATTCAGTAGTTTTTGCGTGAAATAGTAACAAACATTTACACTTTCATCCATAAAAATTTTCACGTTTAATATTAACGTGGGATTTCCTATCTACCGTGTGTCAGTAACTAGAAGATGCGCAAAGTAAAATTAGACAATCACTACCGAGCTTGATAATCTTCTAGTTGATTCTTGATAATCTTGCTCGAAGGCAGTTTTACACTATGTATGGTAATAGTAAGTATGGTAACATGCTAACTAGACAGAAATAATATGTTTGTCATAAAACTCGCAGACAAACAAATATTATGAGATACCTACCGCGTACACCTAAAAGGAATGGTGGCCAGGAAAAGGTCGCAGGTCTATCACAAATGGTAATTGTGCAGTTAAACTTTCTACATTTCACTATTAATTAGAAAATTGTATACAAATACGTCTATAAATAATATCAGTAGCCTTCCTATATATTAGTATTCTGCATTCAGGAAAGCAAAAGATAACATAAACAAAATATTTATAATAGATAAGGTGAGGTAATAAAATCACTTGTTACAGAATCTGTACTGAGGGTTGAGGAAGGTTACATTTTGTGATATAATAATAGATATAACTGTGTTTTATTTTACTTTTTGGAGTATCTTAATAATTCTATGTTAATATATTAACATGCATTAACTTGTATAGTTTTAATAAATAACAGTGAATGTATGTCTTACCTTTTGCTTTCTTGAATGTCATCTGGAGTAACAGACTGTAATCATCCGTTGGGTATACTTACTCTGCTTGTATCGTTCCTATTATATAAATTAAAAAGTATAATGAAGTCTATACATATACATATAATATGGGTCTGTATATCCATCCCATTTTATATTATAAAAATTAAAACCCCTTATTCTGAAACGCTTATTAGTTAAGAATCATTTAAAATGGATATTGTCTCTACTGCAGTCCTATTTTATTGAAATTAAAACGATAGACAGGTATATATAAAGTATCATAATTCAATAGCGGTTTAGCGTTGTGGCCTTTTGTTTTTTTTTTATACTGGTTATCATTTACTTATTTGTCAAAGACAACATTCATACCTATCTTGTATTTGTAAAATAACTAAATGCTATTTTAACCCAACAAGGCCTACATTCAGTGCAACAGAATCAAATCAAAATGCTTATTTTTTAATAATATACAAAATTAATACACTCCGTGTCTTTCAATATCACTTCTGATATTAGCAGAATTGTCGACATCGGAATCGTCGCCATAAATAAAAATGGTTAATACTATTGGGGAGAAATATATAATAAGGTAGTTGACTGTATATTAAAATCATGAAAAATTTAAATGAAAGAATTAGAAGTTTATAGTGAGTTTTTGTTTTTCTCGTCGTTTCGCTAAACAGAAATGGTACGCATCTGAGAGAGTAAACAAGTCATTTAAACAATACTGTGTTGTTCTAGATACTACATCCTCTTTTAGAATTCTATATATTTTTAAATTGATAAACAGATAAGTCGAATTTAGAAAAATCTTGTTTGTAGAATCAGTTAACAAATATATATTAGTCAACTACCGTAACTTAATCACAGGAATCAAGTTAAACACAGAAGGTTACGCGAGACAAAACTACCTACCTAACGATGTCATTATGGTCGTATTGTCGATCACAAACATAACATTACTAACTCCACGTGTGACGGATAATCTTTGCTTTATTTCTTCCAAATGTATGTGAATATAAATTTATCATTCGCGAACATAGCACGCCGTACTACTGGATAACGCGACCATTTTTATTTTGTAATTTGAAATGCCGGTAGTGGGGGTCTCGAAAATAATTATAAAAAAAATAAATCGGCCAATTATCTGCCCAATATTTTTAATAAAAATAATGCTTGTAAAGGAACTTCTTATATCATTAGTAGATAGAGGCGGGTTACATTTTATATCGATGAAGGAAAATTAATAATATTATCAACAATATTCGTAATAATACATCAATATAAGCATTTTTAAATTGTACTAAATATATTAAACTAGGCAAGTTACTGCTATAATTATATTATATAATTTGAAACGTACAGCTGTAGTACTTCAGGTACTCTGTCCCGGGAATTGAAAAGAAACTTATTGTTGAAATAAAATGCAAAAAGTCGTAACACTATTATTCTAAATAATAATAATAATGATTATTATCACAGTATAAATAGATACTCCATACAGTGATTGTATACATTTTGTTATAAGTAGCGACTGGCGTAACAATAACTTATGAAATATTCATTCATATTGAATGTAGTATCCGGTGTCCCAAATGTCTTGACAGCTTGGATCATGAGTTATATATACCCCTTCTCCACCAAACACTATGGATGTGTCAACAACAGGCTGTATGGAGTTTAATAAAGGTAGACTGTTATAACTATATTTCATATATACAATTTATAAAATCGTGTCCTTGTATATAGTTTGTACACATACATAGTGTATGTTAGATCTAAAGTTCTGTAGCTTCTAGTTATATGTTTAGTACCAATGAGGCAAAGTTTATAGTACGATATCTCACGATAATTCACTTGATAATTTATTTAAGGGAGGTACCACGAATTTTAGGTGAGCATGTAATAGGATAGAACATTCTAGCTTATTCTAGTTATATATCGACACGAGAGTAGGGTCATCCTTATTACTTTAATAAATTATCAAATGAAGTATCAAATCCTGTAAACTTATTCAAAAGATTTATGGCATGGAGATGTACTTTTTACAGACATAATATTTAAACGTCCCTGGGAAAAATGTATTAGGTTTCTCAGTACATTTTCATAAACTGAAAGAAATACACAGTGTTCATTTTTACTCTTTATAAACGTTGTATAACCTGTGTGTGTATTGCTGGGTTTGTTTATACATGTAAAGTGTGCTTGCATAAGATAAATAACACTAGCAAATATCAAGGGGGTCTACAGTTAGGGTTGAGAAATGGTTGTTCTGTAGTAGTATGGAGTGTGTTATATATACCTACATACATACATAGCTCATACAATGTTTGTTAGCAAAGCGTATTTCATTTTTTCATTTAACTATCGTTGTGAAGAATTAGTTTAAAAAGATGTGCGTCTCTTATAATTCAACCTAGAACTTCAGTGCGCATGAGTACTTCCTTAATGCTTTAATTAACAAGACTAATTCGACTTTGTCTTTGAGAAGGAAAAAACGCCTAAAATGTAATCAAGGTAACTAAACCTGTTCCGTTTTTGGTAGGTATTTCAAGCATACTGAAGTTCTGTATAAGTAAAATCGTTTTATTTATTGGTTGCGACTTTGAGGTGTTGCTGCATGAAGATATATTCCTTTTTGTTAAGGCCTTTTTATTTATAATTCTGTTTAGTGGACATATTGAACGAGAATGGAAAAAGGTATAATTAATTACATGAATGATGAAAATTTTTAGAATGAGACTTAGGTAAGATATTTTTGACTAAAGTAATTATTTGCTCCAAAATAAATCCATTTTTTAAGCAAAAGGACTTGTTTTAGACCAAATAAAATAATTTTGTAAGACATTTCAATTTGTCTACTAAACTTTTGAAAGTTAAGGCTTACGATGGCTGGCGACGAAATAATGTCAACTATTGATATATTTTTTTGGTGAAATATACAAATTGTACGTTTCATCAATATCATAGCTGGCTGAACTCCAAGTTGGGTTTGGAGTTTAAAGGTGCGTTTCCACTGGTAAGGTGAGAAGACTTAAAAATTATGACAAAATGGAAATATTCTGCATTTTTGAGGATATTTTGATTATTATATTATATACTAAAAGCAGCAAGGCAATAATCGGTCCTTTTTTTGGTGAACACGATTTCAATTCTTGTCTCACCTTGCCATTGGAAATGCACCTTTATTCGAAGTATCTAAAGAAAGCTTTTTAAATGTGTTTAGTGTCTCATTACTATATTTTAAGTAATGACATGGGCTATGAAATTGTCAGTAGCTGCTCGACGTTAGGAATTGGGCCTGGTAGCACTGGTTACAATGGGCTCACCCCATATTACACGAGACATTAAAGATACATGAGTGTACAGTAGTATTCCTCTACCTACCCCTTCGGAGAAAGAGGCGTGAAGCATGGTATATAGGCACATAATTAAAATTAGTAATTTATGTTTATGGTTTACCTATAAAGGTACTCTGTCGCCTAGCCTGTTGCACTTAACGTAAGCAGTCAATGTTAATTAGCTATTAAGTTGTTTGTTTTAAGGTGACTTTTCGTTTAACTTTTTAATATAAGTAGGGTGTCATTTTCGTTTCTTAATTTACCTGAGTACAATAACTTAGAACTTAATATTTTTCGTTCATGTAAATACTCTTGTGTAAGATGCGTAATCTGTTAGTGAATAAAATAAAAATGATTTCAAAAATATGTGTTTTATTTATATTGTATTTGGTTCATGAGTTGTTTGTTACCTGCATAATGTGTAACATCTTATTATAATTAACATTATCATCACGCCAACAGGCGTAGCGCCCCCGAGAATCAAATCTCTGTCTAACCTCAGTACTGTTATTTACACTCATTTTTTTTTTGATAGTAGCTAATCCAAGGAATCGCAGCCAGCATTTGCGCTTGCAGCCACTAAACTAATGATGTATAGTATAATGTTCTATTACATCAACTTTTGATCACAAATATCAGCACAATTAATATCAAAACCTGGAAGTAAATACTTCCCAAGTAACTTCAAAATTCAAGTTTCTTCGCCTCGTATCGTGCGACTTGTAGTACACATGTTCAGTCTGCTTGTACTATATCTAGCTTGCTCCTGCAGCTGTTGCGGCGTTTAGCTGCGCCCGCGCCGGAGTCCGGTGCCGGCGACTTCCGCTTGCCTGGCTCCTCGCCCGTGGCATCGATCATAATGTCCTGCGTCGGTATAGCCAGCAGGAGGCTGTCGAAACTGCTGCTGTTTCTACCCATCTCTTTATCATCTGTAGACAATATATTACTATAGGCAAACTGAAATGAGAGAGAGTGTTATGGCGCAGTTTGGGAGAGGCCTATGTCCAGCAGTGAACTGCGATAGGCTGAGAGAAGGCAAACTGTAATAGGTATTATTGTATGTATTAAGTACGTAAGCATTGAAGAGGTGAGGTCTGCTTTGATGATTTTTGGGGAATAGAAGGTCTGGATGGTGATAACGTCAGCGCTATTATAGGCTGCCTTTTGTGGCAAGAAGTCTTGGGTACGAATCCCGTTAGGGGAAAATGTTTGTGTGATGAACTATCTATAATATGTATTTGCTTAGTTAGAACTAGATGGCGCTGTGTCTCAATGGCTGGATATATCTTTAAGATTTCTTACATCATTTTGTAAATGTTTATTTGAATACATAGCAAATCTGCCTACCTATCTCTGTCATCGAAGATTTAGGGTCATAATTTAACTTTATATACTCATTGAACATTTAAACACTACCTACATATTGTGTGAAATTCCTCTATCCTAAGCTTCTTTCTAGATTTTCTAGTGAATTTATAAAGAAAACAGAACAGATTAAAAAAAAATTATGTAGGGGAGGGGGGAAGAGATTTGCTTGTTTTTGACTTAATTGTAAAAAATAGCTTAAGTAATAGTTGAACGGCCCATAATATGCACTGTACTTTATTACTAGGTACATAGATTCTTATTATTTAACCGACTTCACAAATTAGAAGAAGTGGATTATGTCTGTATGTTAGATATGTAGTTGTTCTTATACGTATATGGTTCTAATATTGTATAAATCAGTCTGCCTCTATCTTATTTTTGTTTCTAGAAAGGCAAAAATAATAAAAAGAATACATACATACATACACTCACGCCTTTTTCCCATGGGGGTAGGCAGAAACTACAGAATGCCACGCGCTACGGTCCCTGCATACCACTTTTGCCTCGTCCACATTCATACATCTCGTCATGCACGCGCGCCGGTTACGAGTACTGCGTACCTGACCTTTTTGAAGGAGTTCACCAATTAGGTCGGTGTATGTCCTTCTAGGGCGCCCCCTCACATGCCCAACCATCTCAGTACATTCTTCTCAACTTTTGTCACTACGTCGTCTTTCAAACCACAACGTTTTCTTATCACATCATTCCTCAATCTATCATTCATAGTTACACCACACATATAATAAAAAGAAAATAGTGCCAAAAGCGATGATAGCAGGAAGGAACATATATAGCTATAAAGATATATTTATATATACTTACTAACAGTTTACACAACACATAGAAGCTATCAGTCACATAAAAAGAAGCAATCAATATTTTTCAAATTATTTTAAGATATAAAATAAGGAAATAATAAACAACTATAAAAATATACTAAATGTCGCAATACTCGAATAGGAATGTCGCAATGGCATCTAGCGATTAAATAAGATTAAAGTATGTGATAGATACAAAGAACTGGTCTTATTCGTTAATAGTGATTTGTTTATGCCAATTAGCGCAATAGAAACATATATGTCCATCCATTTTTATTTGTATGTTGAAAATGGTTGCTCCAATTGCAATATTTCAGTATAATTAAGAGGGTGGAAGAGGAAGTAAATAATTTAGAAAATAGTTTATAAAACCCATTTAATGATAAAGTAAGTGAATAAGCAAACTTATAAAAACAAACCTACAGATAACGCCTTTTATCATTAACTTAAGAACTGAAATTGAAATAAGAAGTATAAAAAAATACAAAAGAAATTAATGTCTGTTTGAGAACCTACTTACCTAAAATATGTTGTAAATTGAAATATTGAGAGGTATACAATGTGGGGAGGACAATATGATCATAAATGAAACTTCGTATAAGTCATGATATTCCCAACCGTCACACAAAAAATCAAATGAATATATCCAGTAGTTTAGCCACAGGACATTATTTTTCATTTTAAGTATTTTCGACATGATGTTTTGTAAACAGGAGAGCACGCGACAGGTTAACGACTTACGTTGCCAGCTCGCCACTTTAAAAACCTACGCCTTTTCTATCAAATTTATTTTCTCAATGCAAATTATACTTTATGCCCGAGCCATAAGAGTCATAAAGCGTGTCATCACAGCTAGATAAGAAAATATGTATGTGCGAAAGAGATAGGTAAGTTTGCTTGTTTCCTCTTTGCTTACTTGTCGACGTGTCTAGGTTACGCGGTCAGTGTGTCACCGGACGTCCTTACTGCCTGTGACGCATTTTATTTTCTCTGGAATTTCGGATGCGCCCGCGCCCGTTTGAAGTCGCCGCGCGAGTGTTATCGTATCTTTGTTGTTGTGTTGTGTTGTGTTGTGCGAAATTTGACGCTTTGTTTTAATAGTGACAGGACACATAAACGTATTATAGGTACTTAGTTAAATAGCTAAGTGAACTTTGCGAAATTAGACGCTTAATACTTGGTGTTTCAAGGTTTTATTATTAAATAATCATGCCTCGTTACAATTATACCGCTTCGGAGTACACTGATATGATTTTAATTTATGGGGAGTGTCACGGTAATGCCGCTTTAGCTGTACGGACATACCGTGAGACCTATTATCAAGAGTGAGAAATAACATTATACGTCGGTGTAGTTTGTGTATTCAAGAACACGGCGGACATATTGAAAATAAAAAAATTTAATGACTGGCGACATAATTATGTGATCGAAAAGTGATTGTGAATAATAAATTGATCAGTGAATAACTCGCGGGTGAATGATGCCCGACTATTTGGTTAATATTCTGTGATTTGATTTGTGTAATTGAGCATTAATAACAATAAGAATAATGGCGCCAAACATTACGTCGCTGCGTCGGCCACAGCTTTAACATGAATGAAACCAAGCTGCGTTGCCATTCTTATCGCAGGTCAGTGTACCATTTTTATAAATGGTGTTTTATTTTGTTTGCAGTTTTAAGCTATTTAGTTTGTAAGAAATTTTTTTTTTTTTTAATTTCCATGTTCGGATTTATTTGATAGTTTACAAATGTTTCTATAAACCAGTATTGCCAGTGTTTTCATTTAAAGTCATATTGTCATCTCCACATTGTATAATATACCGTAATTATTTCATATACATACATTTGAGAATCAACTACTCCCTACGCCCTAAACTATTCCTTATTGAAAACAAACTTTATATTAAATCACAACACGACGAAATGCATATTTTTTAATTTTTTAAATATCGATCTGATAAATATTATAATATCAGATACAGGTTTGACTCTGTTCTATATTCTTGGCTCTTACCACTAGTTATTTGTCCACAGATTATGTCACCCAGATTGACTGAAGTTTTTCAAAATGTCCGATGAAACTTACTTTAATTCCTATCAAACATACACTATTTGTGTGTACCGAGTTCTAATAAACGATGTATGTAGGAAATATTATCTGTACACACGTTTCATATTATTACGAACTATATTAAAATATGTTGGCACGTTAAATTCGTGGTGATTTGTTAGTAACAGTAATGTCGCTAACCGGGTCCTTGTTGCTTCATCAGCTGTTTCAGTCTGAACTCCTCTTGCGCGAGCCTCTGTCGCCGCCTCCGCTCCGCTCTCGCCTCTTCCTCGCTTAGCCCATCCAGCGGGTTTTTTGGTGGCTCCTGTTCAACAATTATTTACTCATTTTCCTTGTATCTAACAATTGTTTGGATATAAAATGTCATCATTTGCGAATATAAATTATCTTAATAAATTAAGTTTTTAAAGAAAATGAAAGAGTCAAATTGAATCTCGAAAATATCCTTTTTAGATATAATTAAATGTTAGACACTATTTTTTGTTTATTTAAGACATTTGTTTCTTTATTTTTCAATACTAGAACGTCGTCCTGTCGATTATTATAGAATTTAAGTATGCATAATAGTTGCCAAGAGGTAATAAATGTGTCACTGAAGTGGGTCATAAACGAAAATATAAACAAACAAAATAATCAATCAAACATTACTCAAATTCAAACAATTTTATTTTAATAAAAACAGTTATTACCATGTATAACTACACAGTAATTCTACATACATATATCTATGTATAATCGCAATTCCATTCATTTTATACCTAACTGTAACACGGCCAAATTCCTATGCCTTATGTAATAATCATAAGAGGAAAGTATTAAAATATCCTAATGTATAAAACGCCGAGTGAAATTTAACAGGTATCTAATACACAAATGCCTCCGTTACTTGAATCTAGTCAAACCGTCACACAAATATAATTATATCAATACGATTGAGGTGTATCCTATTCTTGGAAAGTATTACATTAAGATAAAAGTAGACACAGAAGGTCCAAGACGCCGACTTCTAACAACGAAGACGGCTCACGAGCTACGCCTCTCGGCAACACTTACAAATATAATACAACGAGGAAAAATTTGATAAAAAATAGTTTACCATTTTCGAGATTTCAAACTTACCAATATAATCTAACATATACATTCTCTATACTAAAAACTACTGCTATACTCGGATGAGCACAGTGGCAAAAAACTTCCACAAGTGTATATAAGAATAATTCGCTGATAAAATACTAGCTAGTAGAGGCTAGAGGAGAGTAGGCTAGAGGGCGCTAGTGCATCGGGCGGCGGCTACGCCTTGTCGGCCGGCGACGACGACGCCGCGCTCGCCTCCTCCGGGAACTGCTTCTCCACCTGCTCCGCCACCCACTTCTTGACCTTCTGCTCGGTCCAGAAGCCATCGTAGAAAATAGTAGGTTTGATCCAGCAGCCCTGAGCGGGCGGCGGCGCGGCGTAGCCCACGTCGTCGGGCGGCCGACACGGCCCGCGACCGTTCACCACCAGGTTTTTGGGCGGCAGATTGAAGTTCAGATTGACATTCCCGGGCGCGCGATCGTAACTCTCGTAGGCGAAGTGCCAGCCACCTCCCGGGTACTCGTAGTACGCGTTCGGGAACACGTGCGGCGCCGCCGGGCCGGCCACGCGCGGCCCGTACAGCGGCGCCGGCCCGTAACCGCCCAACGCTCCCATGACCGGCTGTAGCACGAAACTTACGTTGGAATTCGGGCGAGCGTGCGCGGCCGGGGGCGCCGCCGGGACCGGGCCGGGTCGCGCCGGGCCGCCGGGCGGACGGTTGGCGGGCGGCATGCCGGCAGCCAGCGCGCGGGCAGCGGCGGCAGCGTTCTTGACGGCGGGCGTCGGAGGCGCCAGCGGGCCGTTTTGCACGGGCGGGGGCGGCAGCGGGCCGTTCTGTAGGAGCGGCGGAGGGAGAGGCCCGTTCTGTACGGGCGGCAGTGGGGGGGGCCCGTTCTGGACGGGCGGCTGTGGATGCGGCCCGTTCTGTATGGGCGCAAGCGGAGAGCGAAGAGCCGGATGCGTCGCGCCGCTGTCGCTGGAGTCCTTGCGAGTGGTTCGTTCTAACGTCATATTCTTGGGCTCTGCGAGCTTGTTGGCAACATTTTGGTTGTTTTCAGCAAGAGTCTCAGAGACGTTGGCGGGGACGTCAGGCCGGTGTGCGTCCAGCAGCTCGCTCAGTTCGGTGGCGACACTGCCGCCAAAACTCAATAATGTTTCTCGTAAAGCGTTCGTAACTGCACACTACAAACAAAGAGGATAACATAAATACATATTTTTAAAATCAAAATATATTTGGAAAATGGAATGACTGTAATTATTCTATGAATTTTCTGAAAACACTTTTATTAACAGACCTTTCTGGACTTATAAATGGCGAATCCCTTTGAATTGGCAATAGAAGTGGCATAGCCGATGTTCTCGCGATGTATGTCGAAGCTCTTCACAGTGATGGAGACGAAGGCTACCACACCCGCACAATACTTGCCATTAGTGAAGTCCACAAAATCTGAAATATTAATTATAGATTGAGGGATCTTTTTAACACATTTCAATATTGAATATCTTTCCTTTTGTATATTTATACAAATAATAGAAAAAATAATTTATATGTAGTTCATAGCACACATCTTTTCTAAGAGGAAGAGAAGTCTGAAAATCAATGATTTTGTAATGTGTTTTTGAAGGTGAGAAAATAATTACATTGTTTTTAACTTTTAAATAAGTTTATTTTACACAGCTTCAAGAAAATTGAGTTTAGTTACGTAATAAAAGTTATGTATAACAATGATTAAGTGACAAATGGTTAATTTATTAATTTCAGCTCAATCGGTTGAAGATTCAAAATTGACTTGCAAGAATCCACCCGAACAAACATAATTAAGTAGTTAAATATATACATTGCAAATAAATAAAAAGATTGACAAAAGTTTAGTCAGAGATAGGCTTGTATAGTTCACGTACTAAATACTAATAAGAATTAATCCCGACACTGACAAGCTCAAGCTATGCCTTTTCCTTATTATTACATCATTCTTTTAGTACTACGTCGTTCGTTCGAGATGTCAGTATTCTTAGTCTCTGGTTCTGAACGAGTAGTCACACACTACAAGCTATTAAATTTAAAATTTTAAACTACAGTCTGCGGTAAAAGCTACACATACTTATACATATATACACATAACCATATTTTCTTGAACTCACCTACAGACTCTTAATCCCAATTATTCTCGCCTTGTTTTAGTTAAATTTGATCTCACCCATCCATTTCTTCACCTGCCCAACAGCTGCTTAACCTCAACTATCTATTTGTTAACTTGCCCAACAGCAGCTTAACCCTACCCATCTATGTTCAGGCCTAATCTAAATCACAGGTTTAATATGACTTAACCCCACCCATCCATTTCTTCACCTACCCAACAGCTGCTTAACCTCACCCATATATTTGTTAATTTGCCCGACAGCAGCTTAACCCTACCCATCTACTTTCAGGCCTAATCTAAATCACAGTTTTAAAATGACTTAATCCCACCCATCCATTTCTTCACCTGCCCAACAGCTGCTTAACCCTACCTATCTACTTTCACGCCTAATCTAAATCACAGGTTTAATATGACTTAACCCCACCCATCCATTTCTCAACCTTGTCAACGACTGCTTAGCCATTAGTATCCAAATCCCGATCTTATTCATCAATCCCTAAATAACATTCTGATAATAAATTTAATAATATTATTAAAGTCGTATTTACTTTTATTTAGGTTTGAAAAAGTATCAACATCTTCCGGTCACGATAAACGACTATATGAGTGTATGACACAGACTTTTTCGTAATTTATTTTTTGCGACAGAGCGATACGGACATGCTTCCACAAGCGCGTCTGAGCGCGGAATGAAAGTCCGCGAGTGAAAAATGTATGAAGAAATTTGCAAGTGTTCATATTTTTGCTGTTTATTGAAAAATGTAATGATTTAGGTACAAAATAATTAGTCGAACGTATAGAGGACTATATATGCCGTAATTTTATATAATTTTGATGATAAAATATGCTCTAAGTTTACTTTAAAATGGTACGTAATCAGACCCTATTTTTATACATTTTCTGTGATTTTTGTGATGGTGAAAACGGATTTATGGGAAAAATTTGTATGATGTTATACAATTTTTGTGATGCCAATCTGAAGATGAATAGATTATCTTAAAATTGATACCATAATATCTTCACATATATGATTGCTTATACATTAAAATTGTACCTGAAAAACACCGTTATTTGTAGAAAAATGTAATAGCGTCCTTAATAGAATTGATTATTTCGATGCGAAAAATTTTAGAGAGGTTTAGAAAGTAAGTTAAGTTGTCTAGAAAGTGTTGTCTTAATTTGTCTACAATAATAAAGTGTGCACCTCTAGATTATATAATTTTTAACTTATTGTTATAAAGTATAAATTTTGATGTAAGCTATTACACACTATACCAATATGTTTGTGTACTATAATTTTATATTAGTACCTTCATAAGTACCTTTTACCTATTTAGAGCAGATATATTAATATGTTTAGAATTTTAATATCTGCTCCAAACAGATCATTTTAGGAACAATCCTAATTCATATTTATTTATATTTTTTGGTATTAGGGAGCTCTAGGGGTAACTAGATAAAGTATTCCTGTTATCTCTCTCTTTTTATGGCTCTGGTACATGACGCTTAATAAAAGCAATAAAATTATTTTACTAAAATGCCTACCTAGATCTTGTTTGCTGACAGACCAGCTCCAATTATTGAAGCCCCACTGTGAATGGCCAAAGTTGATGAGCTGCTGTCTTCTTTGCTGCTGCTCATTGTCATCATCAGACAGCACTTCTGGCATTGCTGTGCAGTCTGGCTGGAAAAATAACAGAAATTGCAATTGAGGGAGATCCGTTTTCTAGACGTAAACCTACATTTTGAAACTATATACTAATAAGTTATCAATGTTTATGTTTACTAGTGTACAAGGCTTGATAATTTGATTATTAAATAAGCACAAAGTATAATTAAAGTATAATAATATAAATTATATCGTAAATTGTCTGGCGTTATAACATCATTTCTTACTCTAATTTGTTATTATTACTGATAAAACAGGGTACATGTCATATTAACACATACCGTAAATTTGTGTTTACAATTTCACCAACAATTATTATTGCTTGCAATAACTTTCTCTAGGTTGTTGCACGTCAATATGCGTTATTTTTATTTTTTTTACACGGTCCCTATAGCGAAGGCTCACATTATGTTTTGATATTAATATAACAGTTAATTTCAAAGTTATTGTGTACGGAAACAGCATGTGAATTACCATTTTAATACTGCAGTTAGCCACCGGGAATCCAGGTTTTCTTTGCATCCTTATAATTGGAAAGCTGGCACTTAGACTATTTAAAATGCCATGTAGTTTTATTTCAAACTTCTTTCGGTAAAAGTGTATATAATAATCATGGAGAACAACTTATTTTATATAGTAATGAAATAATTGGCCAATAATTTTCCCAACAAAACAAGTACCTATTGACATTTTGCGCGGAACTTCCGCTAGAACCAAAGACTACAATATAATTGGCTAGAACTGACCAATGATAATTGACATTGACAATAACATTTTTATAGAGGAAGTACATAGATAAATTTAAAAATATACATTAAATTTGCTTTGATCACATTTTTTAATATGTATAAATGTTCGAACTATTATTTTTAGCTTTGCATTTTTATTCAAACAAATTTTAATAGGAGTCGTCTACATAATATACGTCTGTATACTTATGTATACTCTTTGAGTATAAAAAGCAAGTTGAGAGTTGACAGCAGATTAAATCAATACCGACAACTGTTGCGCATTTTTTGACAATGACAGTTAAATCATAATAATGCCAGAAGGGATTTTTTCCTCTAAAGTAGGGAAATTCTAAACTATTCGTGTACCCAGTAATGTTGACTTATAGGAATCATCTATACAGGGCCGGTTGGTATTCCGCATGATATGTATAGGTTTAGCCTACAATAATGGAGTAAATGAGCCCTGGAATCCGCTGGATGCGGGTGGCGCAGGACCGGTCGTAGTGGCGATCCTTGGGGGAGACCTATGTCCAGCAGTGGACGTCTAACGGTTGATATGATGATGATGATGAATGGAGTAACTTGGATAAATTGTTTGGTTTGACTTGGTCGAGAGTACAGTATTAAATGCACATTTTACAATATTAAGTTGATAACTGAAACCCGAAATATGTTACTAAAATCCTTCCTCAAATTTTATGGATAGAAACCGAAACTTCTTAGTTATTTACAGCACAAGCTATATAATGCGATAAATGTTCATTAAACGTGTTTTTGATTAGTTTTTATTTTTAATCATATTGTTATAAGGGAAAAGACTTTCAAGACATTTTAACAAAATACAACAATAATACGATTTAAACTTCCGTAACTAATATTTATTTGTCTCTATTTTTGCTCGATCAATGAATCTTAAATATTAAAGTTAACTTTTTTGATTTTACAAAGACAAATGAGCTACTCAAAGCCTTAACCAAAAGCAAATGCATTACCCAAAGCCCAGTTCAAATTCCTTACATCTTTCACGTTGGATAAAATCTATCTCTTGACTAAATGGAACAGCTAAATATTTATATCATATAATTAATATGTCAGATAGGTTCTTGAGTGGAGACCATATACCAGACGACTCAGGATAGAACGGCCTCCAATGACATAGTTCGATGACCTGATCACTTACCACCAGGTGAGCCTCCTGCCCATTTTTTCCGTTATTTCCATAAAAAACGGACTATAAGGAGAGGTAGGCTTTTATTCAGCTGTGGGCGTCCTTTGGCTAGTATGATATTGAGAAGTTATTTCTGGGGAGAGCAAAAATTCAATTTTTGGCAGCACCGACATTCAATATGACATTGACATTAATTTGACATACATGAATTGGTTTAACTCTATTCGGGAAAGTCGGCTAACTCGGCAACGGCACGCACGGTGACAACCGGAGGCGACCGTGACGGCATTTTCTTGAATTTTCAGCATCTCGAAGATTTTTCTCATATACTTATCAAAAATCACGACTGAAAAGTGATTATAAATAGGCAAATATCAATAATGAATAAATTGGCAGACTTTTTGGAAATTGATGGGAGTGTTTTAGAAGGGGTAAACAGCTTTTTTCTAAATAAAATAATTTGTGTATAAAATTTAAACAATATTGATATAAATATATTTGCAGGGCGGTCAAATAATTCGTACCGCAATTGCTCTGAGTGCTATATTGGGAATACCAGTGCGAGTGACGAAAATTAGAGCCAAAAGATCTAAGCCGGGCTTAGCGGCGCAGCACCTCATAGGTAAACTAAAATAATTAATTATTATACTCGAAATATAATCTAGTGGGCGTTTCTTAATACGTAGGCAATGAGGAATTTATTCCAAACTGTGATACTCGCCTGGTTTTGGATACTTTAAATTACTTTCTATTTTCTACAAATGAGAATCAATGTATATAAAAAAAATAAAAAATTGTATACTATTACAAAAGGCAACCCCAACCACATTATTATTTAAATTACTGGGGCAGCCTCAATTTTTGAAAGATACTATATGTTTGTAGACACAATAAACATTTTTATTATTATTATAATGGTCTCAAGGCTACCCATGAGACCATCTTTGGCTCTACAGCCATCTTAAAAGTCAGGGTGGGGTAACCATAATCCTTAAAAATGGTGTTTAATGTATAATGAAATTAAAAAAAAAACTATTATTTAACTAATTATAAAATAATGATGTAGGTGTCAAACTGGTAGCTGATATGTGTGGGGCCAAGTTGCGGGGCGACAATATTGGTTCTACTGAAATTCAATTTGTACCTGGAAAAAGGATCAAGGGTGGTCACTATGTGGCCGATACACGAACTGCTGGGTAAGATATCTTACAGGAATAAACATCACATGTTAACTTAACTGTATAAGTTAAGAAATATATATAAGATTTTTAGTTTTATTGGGATTGTTATGCTTAAAAGCAATGCACTCTCTGTTCCACCATATTGCATTGGGCCATGCTCATACCAGCAAACACACACGGTGTAGACTAGAAGATGCACATTTCACTGTGCATGATGCAACATATGCATCAAATAAAAGCCGTCCTCTGCAGTGCATGATGCAAATATGCATCTTAGATAGCAGTTTCCAAAATTACTGTTTCTTGGTTACTAAACATATTGCATAAAATCATCCACGACGTACTGTCAGAACCAGTAGCAGCAACATGTGCATCATGAGCTGAGAGTGCTGAAACCGATTTTTGTTTGTACTGCGCTGCAGCGTTACGCGAGGCGTCGTACCGCCGGCTAATGAAAAGGAGAACCCTCCTAATGCTCAATATTTTTTTTGCTAGTTCAATCAGTCTGCTAATGCAGCTAGCGTTGCCGTGCGCGCTGATGGCCGACGGGCCCGTCACCATGGATCTGAAGGGCGGTACTAACGCTGACATGGCGCCGCAGATAGAGTACATGACTGAAGTCTTCAGGAATGTCCTGAAACTCTTTGGAGCTACGTTTGATATGACGGTACATCGACGCGGGTAAGTTTACATTCATTCCATTCTTGTTTTTCATTAGGTGGTTTATTCAGTAAACAACGGATTTTTATGGATTTTATACTTTACATCATTGTTGGCTGGGGGGAGACTACCTGATGCTGTAAAGGATCCGAAATATTGGGAATAAATAAAATCAATATAATGTGATAAAATCTTTATAATTTTATTACATTTATTAAAGTATTTTTTTTTAAATATTATGTAATTATGTCAAATTCAAATTTAACGCTCTGTATTTGAAAATAAATTTTAATATTAACTTATAGCTTTGCTTCAGATATTATCCCAAGGGTGGTGGCTTTGTCACAGTGAAAGTGATGCCGATACAGAAGTTAGTGGCTACTCGAGTGGTGGACCGGGGATTCGTCAGCAAGATCTATGGCTGGAGCTTCGTGGCTGGGACTCTGCCAATGAGGGTATAATCAGTTCAAACATCATTGTCAACCCATTATTGTTCCAATGGGCACGGCTCTCTACTCATTCCAGAAGGATTAGTCCACCACGCTAGCCTACTGCGGGTTAGCAGACTTCACACGCAATCGAGGGGATCTCTCAAGCATGCAGGTTTCCTCACGATAATTTCCTTCACCGTTTGAAGATGTCATAAATACGCACATAACTTCCGAAAAGTCAGTGGTTCCTGCCTTGGGTTTAAACTCAAGATTTTTGACATCTCAAGTCCACTTGGTCACACCGCTAGGCTACCACAGACAGTATTTCCAAATTAACGATTCCTTAAAATAATAAAAAAGTATTGTTTTTTTTTTAATATACCATAAGGGTATTAAAAAAGCGGCCCGCCTGATAGTAAGCAGTTACCGTAGCCTATGGACGGTTGCAACATTAAAGGCGTCCCTTGCACGTTTTAGTATAATAATATCAAATATACGTTTTACTTTTATTTTGTATCGGAAAGTGTTAGAATTTCACAGCCGTGTTTTGTTCTGCAGTTGGCGAACCACATGAGCGAGGGCTTCAAGGAGAAGATCATCGACCTGCACCCGCGCATGGACATCACCGTGCTGAAGGAGGACCCGCACATCGCGCCCAACAACTGCAGCGGCATCATGTGAGTGGGGGACGGGAGTAGTACCATGCATTCACTCATAGAAACTCCATTGTATTTAGTAGGGATGTTACGGAAGTGAAAAAAGAGAAACCGAAGTCGGAGTAAGGGGTGCAACCGGTATCGAAGTCAGGGGTGCAACCGGTATCGAAGTCGGAAGCGGTGGTGGAAACGGAAGCAGAAGAGAGATTTGCTTTAGCATCATAAATAATACTGGTAGTACAGCAAACCAAAGAATCAAATTGTATTTAATAAACCATAATCACCAGATTAAACTTAATATGGCATATGGCCAAAATTAAAGGAAGGAAGGGAGATATCTTCCTTCCACAAGGAGAGGCTTAGAGTCTCACGGAGGTGTATCGCTTGGTGTGCTTTCAGATGATAAACTAGTCAGTTTGTATATCTCGATGTTCGTGTCGAATTTTACAAGTTCACTAGGGGAGGCATACGTCCAACAGTGGACGAATGTAGGCTGATGATGATGTGGTAATGGTGAAATTCTGATATACACACCGCCAAGATATTTCTAAACATAAGAACATATGACGTGATATCTTGGAGTGGCTACAGCACCTACATGATTGTGGTTCCCAGCGTGGTGTGCGAGACGTCGTCGGGCTGCCGGCTGGGCGCGGGCGCGCTGGGGCGGCGCGGCGCCGACCCGCTGCACGTGGGGCGCCACGCCGGCGCCTGCCTGCGCGACCACATCCTCAGCGGCGGCTGCCTCGACACACACCTGCAGGTACTCCACCGCACTATTTACCGACTCTCCTCATCATCATCGACCATTACTGCCCCACTGCTGGACACGGGTGTCCTCTCATTTAAGAGAGAAAATCTCTCAAGCATGCAGGTTTCCCCACAATGTTTTCCTTCACCGTTTGAGCATGCGATAAATACTTCCGAAAGTAAGTGTTGCATACCTTGGGCCGAAACCTGTATAAATGAGAAGATGTGTTCATGTCATACAGTAAGTACAGTATGCTTTATGTTCGTTTAGGATCAAGTGATCATTTACATGGCACTGGCCGAAGGCAAGTCGTGCATGCGAGTCGGCGACATTACTCTGCACACCCAGACCGCTATTTACATCTCGGAACTGTTCACCAAGGTAAGAATAAACAAATCTTAGCAATAAACAAATTTTGCACCTTATTATTTAGAACATAAGGTCAAAAACAGATCGACCACCTACGTATATAGATATAATTATATCTGTACAGCAATAAAACTGACCTGTAGTTTGTTTGAACGCGTTATTCTATGAAACTACCTCTTGAACTTAAAAATCTTTCAGGGCAGTGTATTGAAATTAAGAACCTTTATGCTATGAAAAATGCTTATGCATACATACTGTACTAGGAAATTGCATTCACTGATATTTTTCCTATTTCATTTCATGTACCTAACTTTTAAAGTTACAAATATGTTTAATAAATAAATAATAATTATTATAAATTATTAATTTCGCTGCGGGTTCCGAGACAGCTTAATTTATTATCTGTTCCTGGAGAATAAATTAAGCTGTCTTGGAACCCGCAGCGAAATTAATAATTTATTATTCATATAATCGGGCTTCATAGTCTTGATGGTTATCTGGATGGTAACTATTCTTCACCTTAGCTTACAGCAGTTGCAGTAGTAGGGACTTAGTGTAGCGGGCTTGTCCCATATAAATTACAGTTGTATAGTTTATTTGAAATAAATATTACTGATATGATTTCAGGTAAAATTCGATATAGTTGAAGATGGCTCGCAGAATATAATTCAATGCACTGGACTTCGAGTGTTCAACAGACATCATCCAAGCCAGTACCCAGAACAACGACATTAAACATGGGCGTACCTAGAGGGGGGGCCAGGTGGGCCGTGCCTAGTCCAGAACAGTCCAGTGCCCGCCCCAGGATGTTGGGCTACCGATGAGAAATACTCATACGGTGGACTGTGCCCACTCCAGGAGGGGCCAAGCCCCCCCCTGAACGAAAAGTAGGCCCATGACCCCGACGGACAAAACACACATTCACCTGAACACTCAGGAATTGGAGACCAGGCAGGACTGAAAGCCAATTAGTAGCGAAGTTATATCCTAAAAGACGTATAACGTTTATTTTGTGACCTTGATTTTATTCGAGAATACATATTATATCGCTAATGCATACAAGATACAGTTTTCCGTATCTGTCTTGAGCTCAAAACGACTTCGATGCGATGGAGACGGTTTTTGTATACATAGAGATATCAGAGAAATGGAGTAGCTGTAAGATGAAAAGTTGTGGGATTACTACAAGATGTGAGGCAGAAGTTAAAGTGTTGGAGATAGAAGTCAGTTCCGAAGTTTTATCGTTGGATGACTGGCTAACGAGACCTTGTCTATTCCAAAGTCGGGTCCACACAAGTGGGGTGCCACGTGGTCCCCCAATGTCTGGGCACGTCTTAACAATTTTGTGCAATTGTCGTATTTTAAGCATTTCTATTTATATCAATGTGACATGGACCATTACGCTTGTAATAGCGGATATTATGATATTATACTGAATTAACAAATTATCCATAGTCTACTATACAATTAGACTAGTGAATTTATTAAAATTGTGATGTTTTATACTGTAAGGTTCGCCCATTGTTTTACAAAACACCAAATTAGTCAATACTGATCTATCAAATTGTACCTATATGTATACTTCAAGTACAGGAATAATAAATGTCTGAATAATGTGTTTTTAATATAAATGTTGTAAGCTTTAACGTGTATTGCGTGATAATATTCTAAAAATAATAATTCTACGACTTTATTTTTATGTATGGAGAAGAATTGAGCAATCATGACCGATGCCGATGTGGGCACGGCAATAAATATGTGTGTTTCTTGTATCCATCATATAAATACGTTTAATACGTTCATTCTGTACGGCGTTGCGATTGGCCCTTTCTAAACTCCGACCAATCAGGGCATCGAACGCTGTATACCAGACGAACGCATTTACGTTTAAATTATGACAAGACTTGCATTCAACGTGTTCGATTTGGGTCAAAGCGCATCGATAGTTAGATAAAAAACTATTTTAAGAAACCTGCCTGCCTGAGAAATTTTCTCGATGGCATGTGAAGTCTGGCAATCTGCACATGTCTAGCGTGGTGGACAATAGCCTAATCCCTCTCATATGATGTCCGCCTCTATCTCACGTGCTAATGCTAAGTATTTTTGACTTTTGATCAATGCGTTTCGAATCTGTATCAGTGTGTTTTGACCCTAAGGGCACGTTGATATCTTCATATATGCTTATTTATATCGCCGGACCTTAAATAACTTACCTTCCCATATTTACCTTATTTATCAAAGACAAAAAAAATACATAACTCCTTAAATTATTTCTGTTCCTTGTTCTTTATGATAATCGGGAGGTATGTTATTAATTTCGGATACCACGCCGTGTCGTTACCGTACGACTGCAATACGACCTAGTTAAACTATTAACTTATTCTATAGATATTAATATTAATCAAATATAAATAAATGTTAACAAAACATTAACATGAGTTTTTATTCCTCTTTTCTATAAAAAAAAACATTTTAAAAATGATAATATTCCATTTGTGAATACAATAAAATAAGATCATTTAGTTTCCTCGTTTCCTTTCGTTAAATAGAAATGAAAAAATAAATATATATGGTTCATTCATTGTAAAAAAATGCATGGTCTTGCTTCAATTTAGTCTAAGGGAACAAACTCAAGAAAAAAGTTTAAATGAAACAGTCAACTGATCTGATCCTTTTATTATCGGTCCAGTATCCCACATCAAACACATAGTTAATTATGATACATTCAAAATGTCCTCTAAGTATGTATTGTCCCGTCTGTTTCGAGTTCGCTCGACGTAGCTATCTTATAAATATAGAATAGGTCGTCACTATGATTGCTAACTGGAAACAGGCAGCTAGTTATTTATCGAGAAATAATTCAATATGTTAGGGTAGATTGTGAAGAGGTATCAATAAATTGTCACCTATTCCTTAAAATGAAAGCCTTTATTCAGGTGGTTGTTTCTGTTAGTCTTCTGGTAGTCACTTACGGAGCCAAGCAACTAAGGAACACAGACTAATCATGGTTGTGTTTTTTTTCACGGCCGATACGGATATTACCCCCAAATGGATGGAAACCAGTGACCCCCCCCCCCCCTTCCCCAAATCCCCATAGCTACGCTACCCTGCCATTTAAGTACGGATTAAGTGCCCTCCTTTTGTCTTACATATACCTACTTACAATAATAAAATGATAGTACGTAGTATTTCCCACACATCGAACACAAAGCCCTCTTGAATTCTTTAGTTTTCTTAAGTTATTTTACTACGATAAATTGCGCCCGCGTGGTATTTTGAAAGAAAAGTAGCCTGTGTGACATACTGATGTATTTGTTACATTACTGTAAAGTTCCATCCGTTCAGTCGTTTTTGCGTCACAGAGTAAAAAACATATTCACATCCACAAAAACTGTCACTAGTAGTAAAACGTTTCTCCACCGATTTGAATTTGATTTTTTTTTGCATATCAAATTGGAATAGGAAGACTAAGTACTTTAGAGTGAAAATTCTTTAAAATACATGATCTAGAAGTAGGTTTTTCTTTTTTAGTCGTTACATCTCTTTAGACAATAATCTACAACCCTAAATATAAAGTACATTTTTGTACTTGAATATTTTAAGAATTCGGTCAGAGTTGATTGTGAAAAAATTATAATTTTGCCACAAGGAACCACCAAAATAGGTGGAAGTAAAAATATAGTATACCACGTTTATATTATATATTTATTGTACTTAACATAACTATGTTTAGATAAATGAAAGTTGTCAGCGAATACTTTTTCATCGGTAACTTTTGAAACTCAACATAGTAGAGAAGTTAACAAAATATAAACTTATTATTAGTTAAGTTTGACAGAAAACAAAAACATATAAAAATGATTTTTCTCATAAAAAATACCTTAACGAAAAATAGTATAAAATTATTTTATTCAACATAAAAATATAGAAATTAATTTAGTCGCAGTGTTGCCATAATTTAAACATTTAGTTAATATTATACATCAATCGGATTATATCAAAATTTTCACACAGTGACGATGAGGCCAGGTTGTTGGAATGTATTTTTTTTTAAATAAAATAATATAACTAAATTAGAGCCTCTAGTGCCCAAAACAACAGTTATACCAAATATCACTTATTAGACTACAAAAAAAACAACAAATTTCAACCCAACAGAGTACTGTCAGTTAATTGTCAACAATCATTTTTTAATAGAATATTATCTGTAAAATTTTTATAGTCACCTTTTTACCTAATTTTTTGTGACTCATATAGTTTTTTTTAGACTACCTGACGTCATCGTCTGAACATTTTAGTCAGTTATACAGTAGAGTTTAATTTCTACGTTGAAAACACCGATGGAAGATACGACGGAAGTTTAAAATACCCTTTTTATTTATTACAATAGCAACATTTACGTACATTTATTTATACACGCAGGACTGAATATAAACCGTGCTTTGTTTATTTTATGGTAGGTTTTTGGCTCTGGAATAGTATAAAATAATAAATGTGTACAAACAAGTAGTAGTACTTTATGGACATATAAGTTAAAAAATAAAATTCTATAAAACTAATGGACTTAGGAATTGCTTGGGAAAAAAATATAAAATAGTGCAGTCTTTCAAGAAATTAGTTTACCAATGGTATTTAATACCAATTGCACATTATAAACAACCAAATAAGGTCTATGTTCGCTTGAAAGACCGAGAAGCAACAAGATTTAGTAACATAAGCCATTAATGAAACCATGACCAACCCATATGACGGAAGAATTGTTGTTTTATAATATAAATTAGTCTAGCTAATTAACCTAGTAATAACTAGCAGTCATTAAAACTGATGGAAGCATATTTAGGTCGACCATAATTAAATGAGCATTTTATATGAGAAAATTAGAAAGTATAAGTGTAAAATAAAAAAAATAAGACATTGCACGGTTTATAGAGAGTCCGTTACAGTCAAACATGGTCACACATGGTCGGTAGTGACGTCACAAACCCTGGTCCCGCCACTGTGTCGTGTATATAAACATGGATGTACTTAAACGGTACCGGTGCGCTACAGTTTGTGCTCTGGACGTGGCTTGTAAAGTTTCTATTCAGTCTTTTTTGACTTGCTCGTCTCCGCAGCGGGCTCTACTAGCGCTGGCTGGTCCTCGTAACTGTGGGCATAATAATAATAATAATAAAGTACCAATAGTCATATCAACAATAGGAGAAACACCGAAGCAATTATTAATAGTTTTTACCACAATTGACCTTCCTAAATCTACCTATCTTCATTGCAAAAGGCAATTTTAAACACATTTCGAATCATTAGGAAGTTTTTACAGCTACAGTCAGACAACTATTTCAATGCAACACAACAAAACTAAGTCAAACTTAAGATTACACTTGTGGCTTTAAATGGATGGTATCCAGTAACTTCTCAGGCATTAACCTGAGAAGTTATACTTTAAAAACATAACAATAAGCCTTTTGATTCTGAACTTAAATACTGGACATGTTCTTGTTTGTTATAGTATGTCCCGAAGCTCGATTCGCCTTTTGGCATAAGATTCCTCTATAATTTTCCATTGGGACCTGTCACGTGCTACTCTTAACTTAACTGCATATTGTATAATAAAATATTAATAACAGCCATCCAAATAAGTCTTGTTAGTTGATTCATGTAAACGCCATAAGCGTGACCTCCTAGTTTTTTTTTTATTATTCTTAATAGCAATGGAATTTGGAAAGCGAAACTCAGAACAACTACTTAGGTAGTACAGACATTCCTTGCCAGGATCGAAATCGCGACATTGCACGTTTAACGGTGTTCGTGAGGTGTGAGGACCACCACCACAGAAATTAATAAAAAGTTTCTCAGGTTTTAGTTGAAGTTCTAAAACGGTCAAAGAAGTTGTGAATTCGAGAGATATAGAGTTCTTAGTTGGGCCCTCAGACGAAATCCGCTGTCCTCGTATCGTAGAGTGATCGTATTGGTATCAAATTTAAGTAACAATTTGTACAAACAATTTGACGCTCGCTAGAACCATTCGTCTCTCTAGAAGAGACTATAAGGTAAGGGTAGGGATATTGGATTTTTCCTATCAGATGAGAATAACTCACTTGAACAAGGCATTGATGTCTCCCCGGAGCAGGGCGAGCGTGAGCGGCGTGCCGAGGCAGGCGGGCACGAGGTACAGCAGCGCGGGCTGCGCGTGCTTGAACACGTGCATCACCAGGATCGTGGCCAGCAGCCCCAGGATGTACGCCGAAAACGTCGCCCTGTACGAAAATACAATTCATTTATTCACATAACATCGATTTTACAGAACAATGTTTTAGGTACCGTGGATACAGTGTCTACTGCCTGTTTACTGACGCGGAGAGGAGAAACTGAGATATATTAATCAATAGGATTGCATAAAATCTCTCAGCGGAGGTTTTATACAATCTTATGATTATTATATTAGGCAGCCTTATACAATGTGGGGAGGACAATATGATCATAAATGAAACTTCGTATAAGTCATGATATTCCCAACCGTCACACAAAAAATCAAATGAATATATCCAGTAGTTTAGCCACAGGACATTATTTTTCATTTTAAGTATTTTCGACATGATGTTTTGTAAACAGGAGAGCACGCGACAGGTTAACGACTTACGTTGCCAGCTCGCCACTTTAAAAACCTACGCCTTTTCTATCAAATTTATTTTCTCAATGCAAATTATACTTTATGCCCGAGCCATAAGAGTCATAAAGCGTGTCATCACAGCTAGATAAGAAAATATGTATGTGCGAAAGAGATAGGTAAGTTTGCTTGTTTCCTCTTTGCTTACTTGTCGACGTGTCTAGGTTACGCGGTCAGTGTGTCACCGGACGTCCTTACTGCCTGTGACGCATTTTATTTTCTCTGGAATTTCGGATGCGCCCGCGCCCGTTTGAAGTCGCCGCGCGAGTGTTATCGTATCTTTGTTGTTGTGTTGTGTTGTGTTGTGCGAAATTTGACGCTTTGTTTTAATAGTGACAGGACACATAAACGTATTATAGGTACTTAGTTAAATAGCTAAGTGAACTTTGCGAAATTAGACGCTTAATACTTGGTGTTTCAAGGTTTTATTATTAAATAATCATGCCTCGTTACAATTATACCGCTTCGGAGTACACTGATATGATTTTAATTTATGGGGAGTGTCACGGTAATGCCGCTTTAGCTGTACGGACATACCGTGAGACCTATTATCAAGAGTGAGAAATAACATTATACGTCGGTGTAGTTTGTGTATTCAAGAACACGGCGGACATATTGAAAATAAAAAAATTTAATGACTGGCGACATAATTATGTGATCGAAAAGTGATTGTGAATAATAAATTGATCAGTGAATAACTCGCGGGTGAATGATGCCCGACTATTTGGTTAATATTCTGTGATTTGATTTGTGTAATTGAGCATTAATAACAATAAGAATAATGGCGCCAAACATTACGTCGCTGCGTCGGCCACAGCTTTAACATGAATGAAACCAAGCTGCGTTGCCATTCTTATCGCAGGTCAGTGTACCATTTTTATAAATGGTGTTTTATTTTGTTTGCAGTTTTAAGCTATTTAGTTTGTAAGAAATTTTTTTTTTTTTTAATTTCCATGTTCGGATTTATTTGATAGTTTACAAATGTTTCTATAAACCAGTATTGCCAGTGTTTTCATTTAAAGTCATATTGTCATCTCCACATTGTATACCACTATTGTATACCTTGGCTTCGATCATTTACTGTACTTACACAAGAGATTTTTTTGTAAGTCCGTCAATATTAACGTCCTCCCAAAATGAACATAGCTAGCTAAACACTTTTAAAAAGGGAAAAATATCGGTCGTGAAGAACTTACCTGAAGTAAAATTCACTGTTGCGTTTGAGGCTCTTGTCGAAACGCAGCAGCAATGCAATGAAGATGCCGGGCACCACGATGTCACCAAGACCCAACATGGCGAAGTTGCTCGCGTCCAAACCGTTCACCAACAAGTCTTGGGGGAACACCACTGTAAAAAAAAACGTATTTTACTATCGCCCTTACCCCGAGCAAATAAGGGGACCAATGACCCACTAAATGTTAATAGATGTTGTGGTGTTTGTTCACTTGATTATAACCATAAAATGTTCAATATCACTACTAATAGTAACATCGCGTTTGTATACGTACGCGTGAATGTGTGCGCAACAGCTAGGGTTGCTATTCATAAAATCTTGCTTTTTTTAGAGACGAAAAACATTATAAACAAGTTTGAGAAGAGTCCTGAGTCGTACTAACTTGTACTGTTAGTTATTTACTGCTATTATTATTATTTTTAACCCAGGAACCCTGTGTTACTTTTTAAAAGACGTTTTTAATCTTAAATCCTTCCGTTTAACAATACGTTCTTAAATAGTTACAAAAGTATTTGGCCTTCGTAAGTCCCAAATATTTGGAATAATTAATCATTTTTACACCAATTTCCAAATATTTGGGAATTGGTGGAGATTTACCAAAGTGCCTGTCTGATTGAAACACCCAGTTAAAAGTAATAGCAGTACTTACGTTTGATGGGCGCTTCGAAGGACTTGGCGACGGTGACCATGACGTTGGTGCCGAAGACCCAGAAGATGTCGTAGATGAAGAGTCCGCACAGCAGGATGCACCCCGTCACCACGTTGTTGAGGTGCAGCAGCTCCACGCCGTTCACCGCGAACGCGATGCCGAACAGGTTGTTGGCGATCCAGTGCTATACCAACACATTCATTTTTAGAACTGAAGGCTTTAAACTTCGTTGGTCTAGTGTTCATAAAGACTTTGTTCAATTGGGTCGAAGCATTTTTATTGGATTTTCGTACAAAATTTTTAGTAGCAGCTCGGAGTTATGATTTAAGCCCGGTTGACAATAAGCTGGCCGCCAATTACATGAGACCAAAACCTACCAGCGAAATGTGGGTGTACATTTTTAGACCTCTTCCTAATCTTTCGGCGACGACAGACGTTGAGATTAAAATGTATTGTTACCTTTTTAAGTAGGTACCAGCCGCCCATGCAGAGCGAGATGAGCACGCAGATGATGTCGTACGAGGTGAACTTGTAGTTGACGATGTCGGTCCTGGTGTCCTGCTCGCCGCGCGTGAAGTGGATGTGGTACGACACGTTAGGCACCGACGCCGGCACCATGAACGAGATCACGGGACTGAGGGGACCAACAAAAATATGTTTCAATGATTTTTCATCATGCGCGCTAGGAAAAGGTTCTAGCTGACATCTCTTGCGGTTCCAATGTTTGTAGTTTATAGTAACCGCTTACCGTCATGCGGGCCGTAAGCCTGCTTTTTTTTTTAATGTGTGAATGTGGACTAAGAAGTAGTTTTTGTAGGAAAACAGGTCCAGGTTTTTTAAATATATACATATTTTTATATTCTCTTCTTAGCTAAAGTATTTCCAAAGTTTTCATTTGCATGTTAAAGAGTCAAAGTAGAATATATTTTTGTTCAATACACTTTACAAACCAGACACAGCTATTTTATAATAAATAATTAAACTAAAACATTGCTTTAGGTTGTCATATTTGACGTGAAGCATGTTCAATGTTATATTAGTTAATAACTTACCTAAGAAGATGACTTAAGGCAAGAACTCCTAGGAAAAAGAAGTATCCAGTGAGCAGTAGATTGATGTACTCCTTGGAGAAGAACTGGAAGAATATGTAGAGGCCGAAGAGCGCAGCTGACGCAATCAGCGGGAACATAAGCGCATCTTTATTTGACATTATTTCAGTGCGCTCGCCTGATTCCTGTCAACAAAAAGGATACAATATTTATGGGACAAGCCTGCAACACTTAGATCACTTAATCCCTATTGCAACTTGATAAAATCTTTGAGTTAATGAAGCGCGACTACTCCCAGGGCAGTGGGAATGATTTAAAATGTCTTGGAACCCGCCATGAAACGAGAATGCCCACTGTCCATAGTAATTTAGGTCCACAGTAGTAATAGTACGCTATTATCATCATATCAAACGTTTAACGTCCACTGCTGGATAGTATAAAGAAAACTTGAGGTTTACAAGCTATCAATGATATTACAGTAGAAGTAGAAGGGGGTAATAATATTTATATTAAGAATTACTATGAATTTATATTGAATTAATATGAATAATAATATACCTAATAAGTATACAGCTCTGCGTGGTATCACTATTAGTCTATTACATATAGCTCAGTTAAATAACACTAGTACCCAATCACCTAAGCTAACATTTAACTAGTGTTATGGGTACCTGGTAGAATAAGGCTAGAGATCCCCACCATTAGACATATTCTATTATATTAATATACTTTGGAAGATCATACATAACTGTGAGATTGTTATTGTAATCACATTATATATAATACTATAAAATATCTTACTTTCCCTCATATATTTTATTGTACTCATTATAAAAGATGATTCAATTTCTAACTTTATCTGTGGGAAAATTCTCAAGTTAGTGTGTGGGATTACATTTTCTAACTGTATGGGAGCAAACAATATTATTTAAAAACTAAACAGTCCAAGAAAAATTGTGGTGTGAATTATACACATAAAAAGCGGACTTGAGATAATTCACTCCATTCTACAGAAAACTTCTAATTAACTTGTTAGGTGGTTGTTAAATGTAGTAATCTATTTTGTGTGACTAGTTTTGTATAAACATCCAACTCCATGTCAAAGCACATATTTTACCTAATGTCATAGTAATACCTAAATCAATCTGAATCAGAAGTTTGTATGCATAATCGAAGATCAATAACCAGATATAAAAGCAGATTGGATAAAATTTTAAACTCTATGCCAACAAACTTGTGTTTGTTTAATTGGTATTAGTTTTGTTTATAAACAAAGATTTTTCTGTAGCCTTGTAGGTGATAACACAATAACAGGGAAATAAAATTGTATCTTATCAAAACTTGAATAATACTCAAAGTCCAAAACACTTTGCGTCACCTTGTAATTGTAGTGTAAATTATTTTATTCATTGTGTTGTAACCATGACTGAGCATTGAATTAAATTATTTATTCTTTAGAGTTGCCATCTACATCACTTATATACTAGAGCAGTAAAATTACAATTAAACTGGCCGTGGAGTACCTAATATTCACTGACAGTTTGCTTTAGTAATAAGACTCAACTCTTATTATTATATCATACTGGCACGTGTTGTCCCGGTAACCAAATATTATTACAATTTACGAAAAATTCAATAACCAAACCCAACTTGAGTATGAACATATTTAAAGTATGGGCATATTTAAAGGGAGGGCCGGGTGGGCTGTAGTATTTTCACAACCCGTTCTTTGTATTTAAAATCATATTATTAGAACTAGTTTGAAAAATAATTAATATGTAAATGCTATTATATATTTTTTCCTAACATACTAAAATATTTTTACAGGTACAGTATTTCCTTATGCTTTGATAATATAAGATTTGTTATTTCAAAAAAAAAATATAATATTAAGAATGTTTGACTACTGACCGTAAAACCTCATTATAAGCAATGTTTTGAAGTACTATATATTGTGATCCTCTCATTTGACAAGTCACAATATGCCACGATGTATAAAACGTGTATCTTTCCTGTTGGCTCCAACAAAATAACAAACATGTGATAAAATTCTATCCCGGTATTGTAAAACATTTATAGGACTCACCTTTTGCTCCTTCAGGTATTTCACAGATCGAAAAGCTCCGAAAAATATTGGTAATATAGCCATAATCACTAAACTCAAGTATGCAATCGCGATGCCTTCAATACTCGTCGGTGGCTTGTCTGTAACATTTTTAACAGTCTCCCTAACAGCTTCTTCAATAGTTATAGGGATTTCTGTTGCTGATTCTGCCATTTCGTATGAATTATTTGCCAAAATGCGTGGCGAGATGGCTTTCGCACTACGGACCAAGTTTGACAAGAAAATGACAAGTGTACAGTTACGATAGCAAGTTGGTAAACCGGATTTTAGAGGTGTTGAAATATGAAAAACCGAAACACTATTGTTTTCACCAAACCCACAACATTTCTCTTGTCAACATTATTAAATACTTGGACAGTAAAAAGATACATACTATAATTTCGAGGTCACATATACATACTATAACGTTGAGGAAACGACATGTTTTGCTTTAGTGAATCAGTCGCTACAAAGAAGTGAATGTCAAGAAAATCAAATAAATTTCAAACAGCAAAGAAATAAATATTTTTTTCTAAAAGAAAGACATTTGAACAATCGTAAAATGTTTATAACAACTTGAATAGTCATCATATCAACCGTTAGACGTCCACTGCAGGACATAGGTCTCCCCCAAGGATCGCCCCGACCGACGACCGGTCCTGCACCATCGGATTCCAGCGACTTTAATTTGAATAGTAATGCGTACTAACCATTTTTCAGAATAAGGACTTCCATTCTATCCCTCCCCTCTCTTCTCTCTCCCTTCACCCTACTCTATTCCTCAAATCCGTATGGTATTATGTCAAAATAAGTCAAACATACACTTTCGATTTTAATTATTAGCTTTTATTACATAAATTATTTCGAGAAAGTCATGTTTAAGTGCATAAACAGTAGCATTTTCCAAAAGTTTTAATAGAAAGTGGTTTTTTACTATATAAAATGGAAGTGTCGGGTGGCGCAGAAGAAGGTTTCGTTAGGGAATGGGCTCCCTGTTCGCATATTTTAAATTTAATTCCACCTAGGATACAGACTGGTATTTTTTCTAACGAGCTGTGCCTAACATGTGTGGATGCAGTCAGCGAGTACATAGCTCTGGGCACGAATGTGGGGCTGGTTTACTGGTACGATCGAAAGAAAGGGAATATTCAGAGACTCAGATGCGAGGTAAGATATTTGAGTAGGTCAGGGACGGTGTTTTGCGGTTCTACTAGACAGCTCTTTCTTTATTTTCGCTTACTCTCGCCGTCTCGTTTCACTCTCCCTTGTATAGCTTTATAATTATTTTTTTAATTTTCTTTAGGTAGACCAAAACATGATTTGTTTTTCTATAGTTTTCGTCGCAATTCGAACTCATTAATCTGTCAAGTCACAAATTACAAATAATAAAAAAAATATTGTTATATCTGATTGTTAGATTTATTGTTATCTACACTGAAATTAAGTCCTTATATTTATTTATTTATATTATTACTAGATAAATATTAAAGAAAATATCCTTCCTATATAATAAATGCTTAAATTAAAATTAACATATATAAATTATGAAATATCAAGGTGCTTCCTTTGTAGTGTCAGTTTATGATAAATTAATGAAAAAATATTATCTTAGGAAATTAATGCTTGAATTAAACTTATAATTTATTTTACTCTTTTTATTATGTTTGAATTCATAGAAGCTATAGCACTATTCACTTACCCTATACACAATCCATCAAAGGCACAGTGTTCAATTATGTTTTAGATTGAAGACTTTGAGAGATTTTGCTATAGTGTGTTAAGTCTGCCTACCCATACTACACAAGCAATGTGGACTATATCCTAATCCCTCTCAAATTATTGGAGACCTCTACTCAGTAGTAGGATGATAATTGAGTTGATGATGAAGGATCAAATTGATTAAATTCAAATATGTTCTAGTAAATAGTAAATAAAAACCTTTGTTGTTAGGACATCATTAATAGAAAGTATTGGGAGCAAAGCCTCGTTAGCCCTAAAAGAGGTGAATGACCAGCTGGGGAAGTACACACACCAACATACAATACACAATAACTCTATTGTATATGTTTAAAATCATGTAGTGTGAACATAAAAGGAAGATAGTGAAAATAAACTGATAAGATTATATTTGATTTCTTTGGAATTATTTAATTGTACTGATAATTTTCTAACAAGACTGCCCTATCTTATCAATCAAAAGGAAAGTAAATTATATTGTATGCATGCTCCAATGTTTACCCATAATAATAATTTATGGACATAACACAGTCAAGTGTGGTCGTGTTCGGAGCTATGCAACAAAGCTTGTGCTACAGGTACTAGATGATTGATACATCCATATTTTTAAATATAAACACATACATCATACATGACTCGAGTACAAATATCCATGCACATCACACAAACATTTGCCCCTCCTGGGACTCGAACCCAGGACACTTACCACAGAATGCAGCCAGTAGCGTAGCGTGGGGGGGGCAAAGGGGGCATATAGAAAGGGGCGGCATTAAGTGCCACGTCGTATTTATACCACTAGAAAAGGGGGCGGCAGATTTCCAGACGGCCCCGGGCGGCAAATACCCACGTTACGCCACTGAATGCAGCCTTAAATACTGCTACACTTGTCGTGTCATGAAATAACTGATTAAGATTTATTGCTACCCTTAATAACAGCTGTAATTATACCTACTTTTACCTATTACTACAAACAAACACATGCTATCAAGTCTTTATATGAGGGGAACCCCACTGGTAGTGTATTGTCATAGTTAAATATCTACATCCTTGTTTTGTAAATTCAATGAACATATTCTTTTTTCCTTATTGTGTAAATAAAAGTTACTCATTAATTAATTTGTAGCTATAATAGCCTAGTGGCGTGACCAGTGCACTGCAAAAAGGCAAACGTTTCGAGTTTGCACCCAAAGCATGCACCACTGACTTTTCGGAAGTTATATGCTTATTTATCACATGCTCAATCGGTGAAGTAAAACATTATAAGGAATCCTCCATGCTTGAGAGATGTCTCGATGGCGTGTGAAGTCTGGCAATCTGCACTATAGGCTATTTAGCCTAAGCCCTATTAGGCTAAATAGCCTTTTTTTTATTAGGCTAAATAGAAGAGGAGCACGGGCCTCCTCTCAAACGAGAGGAGGCCCGTGACCAGCAGTGGGATAATAACACTGCTGGGCATGGGCTTCCTCACATTTGAGAAGGATTAGGCTATAGTCCACCATGCTAGCTTACCACGGGTTGGCAGACTTCACATGCCTTCCAGACAAATCTCTCAAGCATGCAGGTTTCCTCACGATGTTTTCCTTCACCGTTTGAGCTTGTGATAAATACGCACATAACTTGCGAAAAGTCAGTGGCCTTTGGTTCGAACTCGAGACCTTTGCCATCTCAGTCCACTGGGTCACAACTCTAGGTTCATCATCATCAACCCATTAATGTCCCACTGCTGGGCACGGGTCTCCTCTCAATTGAGAGGGATTAGGCTATAGTCTACCACCCGCAGTAGGCTAGCTACTGCGGGTTGGCAGACTAGGCTAACTCTAGGTTACCACAGCTCATATTATACACATTATTTTAAATTTACACCAATGTTTTCAGCCTCTTACTCTCATTTGAGGTGGAACTTACGGTAACGACGAAACATATCTATGCATTTATCGTTATCTAAAAGGATTAATATTGAAATGTAAAGAGTGCTACATGACTCAGGAAAGTGTTACGCCAAATACCAAACACATAAGTTTGCTGATATGACTCACTTGACGACCAATGCAAATTTTACCGCCGAATACACGCAACCTCGCTAAGCCAAGTCTCGAAATGAGTTAGGGTTCCCAAATAAATATTAAATTTTAAAATTGTTGTTATTTGATAATAATGAACCAAGAAAATGTTTGCAAAAAGACCAGACAAAAAGTTATTAAAATCTATTCACAAATATCCATGATCTAAAAATGTTGCTACATAATTCCATTGTCCATATAAAAAACTATAGATTAAAGCAATTCCGTATGTTGTTGTTAAGTTTTATAAAAACGGTGGAAAGACCAAAAGAGTAAAGAAAATAGGGATATTTGGATTTCCCTAAGAATTTTAAAAATATTAACATTTTTCATAGTTATGCTTTTGTATAAATTTCAGGCCTCAACATCACCTATAACGTATGTCAAGATAGTAAGCACAGTTGACTACATGGTGGGCGCCGGCAATGCTGCCGGACAGGTCACCGTATTCCAGATACCCAAAGAACACCCAGAAAATGTGCCTGACACGTTCAAACCCAAGGTTGAGCCCAAAGTTGAAAGGTAAAGCCGTCACCGTTTTTATTGAATGGCAACCAATGATATAAAAAACTATAGATACGTTACCCGCGTTAACTATAAATGGCAACAAGAAATCAAGGCAATTGCCGGGATCGCGCTTAGTGACGCACCAACCAGCATTGCGAGGGTACGTTCCGTAAAAATAATTCGTGCTTAATAGTTTTATACTTCCTGAGAACAAGATGCCTTCATGTGTTTACAAATTATACTACAACAGTGAAAGATAAAAATGTGTCTTTCCCTTTCTTTGCACAAATTAGTAGCTGTCGCCATTTTGCATAGCCGTAATGTTCGTGCATGACGTGTCTATATAATAATATGTCATTGATGGCAACAGATTCGTGTCACATTTGGTCGATAGGGAGGGTCAGATAGTCACCATTTTTTCCCACTACGGGGGTGTCGCGCGGTTTAATTTCATATTGTATGTATTTATATGCTACTTAAATCTTCCCTTAATTCCTGAAAATACAAAAAAGTAATTGTCCCGCGGCGGTAGGCACTGATCGTTAATATCATAACATTATTTCGTACAACTCGCGTACTCAGAAAGAATCTTAAGGTCGAAAGAATCGAAAAGTTTATCGCGACTCAGTGGCATTACCGTAAAACCACAATACCAGTAGACTTGATCATACGTTTTCAGTGTCAATGTTTTATACTTGAGACATCGATATGAACAGATATTGGTGGCATTGATTTACGTCACGAGTTGTCCAAACAATTTCCACTCCACAATCTATGGTAAAGTGGAACTTGACCCGCGCACGTCTTCATAACAGTCGTACATTTATACTAATTTCCTCTATTTAGGGGAATATAGTCGTATTCTCACATATCCTAGACCGGTTCTCTGCATCAAAGCTGTAACCATGCCGCTCGCAATTGATTTATTGCACCCTTCTCCCGCGTCGGAGAAAAGGAAACACAAGTTGAAGAGGTTGGTGCCACATCCAAACTCTTACTTCATGGATGTGAAATGCCCTGGCTGCTACAAAATCACAACTGTATTCAGTCACGCGCAAAGGGTGGTCGTATGCGCAGGTTGCTCAACGACCCTTTGCCAGTCCACCGGAGGTCGCGCTAGATTAACGGAAGGATGTTCGTTCGTTTAGGAGAAAACAACATAAGAACACTGACTATTCGAAGGACTAGCATATACGTGCCCACCACCCTAAGTCAGTAAGCCAGGATCAACAATAGTAACCATCCAAAATATCGTCGAGACAATGAAGCTCGACGTGTCCCAGGGGAATGATATTAACTGTCTTGGAACCCGCAGCGAAATTAATCATGAAATTAAATCGGAGGAGTAAGAAAATAACAGTTTTCCACTTCCCTCCTTACCAAGCGAGAGACAGAATAGAGTTTACATGTCATTGACATAAGAGTAGATGTTTACAACTGGGTTAAGCCCAGTTGCCAGGCACCACGGATGACATTATTAAGTTATGGGTCCTAAAATATGAGCTGAATAAAATATCTGATTCCAATAATAGGTATGGCAAAAACGCCTAAACGCACGGAAATTCATCCTAGTCGCAACAAGGTCCGAGTAGTAAATCACCCCAGATATAATTTGCAAACTGTCAAACATAATATTGCGTTCACTTTGCCATAAACCACACTCCCACAGTATGTGATGAGCAGATTGTTCGTATTCACAATTAGATGTTGAACATGAACATAATGGTGAGGAAACAAGCTTAAAAGAAAAGAACTTGCATTTAAAGTTGCCATGTCCTGTAAGAAATTGGGCAACGCAGTGATCCACCTGCAGCCAAGTCCTCTCCAACCGTTCACGGACGGATGGAAAGAACTGGTGAAGGTGGCGGCCCTTAGAAGAATTATCCCACCTTACTTGCCATTCATCTAAAAGTTCCTCCCATACATCAGCCAGTGGCTTAAATAGTCTAAGAATTTTAGCGCGGTCACGTTCTACAAGAAATTCATTTTTCAAGTGCACTCTCGATGAAAAATACATTGCTGCACGTCGTTGTGCTACAAGATCGACCGGCAGCACTCCCGCGAGTACTGGTAGTGCTTCCGTACTAACAGTCCTGTATGCTTTACATAAAAATATCAATGCTAAACGCTGACTTTGAAGTAACTTACGTCGTACTGCGCCTATGGTGGCTCTATCGGCCCAAACAGGTGCTCCGTAGCACATACAACCTAGGTAAGTAGCCCCATAGATGGTTTTTAATGTATGAAAAGATAAACCCCATGTAGCCGTTGATATTCTAGTCAAAGCATAAAAGTTACGTTTAGCTTTTTCACCCACAATTTTAATGTGTTCAATAAATGAAAAATTTCTTTCTAGTACGAGACCGAGGTAACATACCGACTCCTTTCTTTTAACGGTGACGTTATCGAATTTGATGCTGGGCGCGGATTTAAGATTACCTTTCAAGATTAGTTGAAAGGTTTTTTGCGGCGCGAAGGTTAAGCGGTTCCGTTTGCCCCACGCGGATATTAAACGTAAACACGAGTGGGCTAAGTTTTCGAGACCAGACCGCGTATTGGACTGGATGAGCAGAAGGCCATCGTCCGCGTAACCAGTCAATGAACAGCCGTGCGGGAGCGGTATCGCGAGAAAATCATCAAATCCCAGATTCCAAAGATACGGCCCGATTACAGATCCTTGAGGACATCCCATAGTCAGTGCCTTCGACATAGAATGGTGCCCAAGTGTCAGTTTAACGGTACCGTGTAAGAAGTACGAGTATATAAGAGTGTAAATATTTCTAAAGCAACCTCGACTTTTCAATTTAAGCAGTAACATTGGTCACCACGCATTGTCGAAAGCACCAGAAATATCGAGGAAGATGCCTACGACGTATTTGCATTTCGATTTATTAACAGTTGTCCTAACAGAAAGCGCAGCGTCAGTTGTAGATTTGCCTATAGTAAACCCGAATTGATTATTATGAAATGAAGGACTAGCATGTTGAATTCACCAATACTCAATGATGTAGTGGTTCAGAGTGGTTCTCAATACTAATGGGGCTAAGCAAAACAGTCTGCTTTCCTCCCATTAACAGAAATTAATCTGTGTACACAAATCTACTAAAAATTCCATGTCATTTCTGTACACACAAATGTCGCAGTGCCCTTACCGGGTTTCAAGTCGATGTTGTTACTATCTAAAAATAACGACCACCTCAATACTATGTGCATATAAACACAATTAAAGTTTGAGTTTTAATATTGTTTTCGTCGAAATTTCTTCTCAAAGTTTTTTCTAAAGAAACTGTTTCCATACACAAGCCTTGGCGTTACCATTTTTGAACCCGTACGATTGACTTAGAAGTACCACAATAAAATTGTACTGCTAATAAATTGTTTAATTTTAGGTACACTATAGGCGAGTTACACAAGAGTAAAATCACGGCTATAGAATGGTCCAAGAACGGCATGAGACTGTTCTCCGGGGACAAGAACGGCGTCATCATCATGACTGAGATCGACTTTTATATGGTAAGCTCATAGGTTTTTTTTAAATCAGATAGCTTAGCATTTGACCACAATCTCACCTGATGGTAAGTGACGCTGTGGTCCAAATATAGCACACCTACCTTCATCATCAACCCATTAACGTCCCACTGCTGGGCACGGGTCTCCTCTCATTTGAGAGATATTAGGCTATAGTCCACCACGCTAGCCTACTGCGGGTTGGCAAACTTCTCATGGCATCAAGACAAATCTCTCAAGCTTGCAGGTTTCCTCACGATGTTTTCCTTCAGCGTTTGAGCTTGTCATAAATACGCACATAACTTCCGAAAAGTCAGTGGTGCCTTGGGCTTGAACTCGAGACCTTTGACGTCTCAGTCCACTAGGCTACCACAGCTCACACCTACCTAGGAGATACCTATTACCTTTACTCGTGGTATGTATGAAGACCCCCAAATTATAAACGTCAGGAAATAGACTCAGGCAGATGATTATGTTCTCATAATGGATTGATGCACTGATGTGGGGATGGATGGATGGATGCAGGAAGACTTGTATCTAACTATAATAATGTATTCTCAGTTTGTATTACTTAAACATGAACAGATTTATTTAAAATGCAGTCACTAGGCCTGCATTATGTTATTGTAATAATAAATTGTATTTTTTTTTCATAGATATGAATGTTTATTAAGTATTAATATTATTTAATGCACATAGAGATAAGTTTTTCTAAACCTTACGTCGGAACACTCCTAGATAATAATATTCTGAGTAAAGCAATCGTAAAGTATTGTTGTTTATTTATCATTTGCGGTAATTATGTTATGATGATATTGGATATACGATATGGAAATAATAAATATTGATAGCGGGCATTGCTCCAGTCAAACCGCATTAAGTTACTACTCGTATTTATTCTTTGCATATAATATTTTCTTTGTTTTATAACTGGCTCGTTGGTCTTGTGGTCGTAAAGTGCGACCACTGAGCAAGAGGTCTTGGTTTCGGATTCCCAGGTCGAGCAAACTGTTATTGGGTTTTTCTATGACATTTTCAGTAGCAGCTCAGAGTTAGGATTCGTTTCCGGTTGATGGCAATAGGCTCGCCCCCAATTACATGGTATCTAAAACAAACCGGCGAAATGTGGGTTTACTAACATATTTTGTTAAGTTTACAAAAATCTATTAGAGTGCCTTGTTGAAGATGAGTATTTAATACTTACAATCAAAAGTAAGTAATTGGAATTATAGTTGAGTGTATAGATAGCCGAGTAGATTCATTAATCAACATCCATTACAAGTTTTTTAAAGTAATTATCCTTAATTAAAGAAGTTTCTATAAAAATAGCCCCATTGTGGTATATTTCTGTATTATATTAACCTAGATTGAATATACTTCAACAGCTTGTCATCTGTGTACCATTCCATGAAGTATCCAACTTAAACCTATCACAAATGACTGAATCTTGACAAGTGATTGGCGAGCGATCGGCTTGCGTCACGGGTTGCGGGAGCGGGTTCGATCCCCGCACGGAGCTAATATCTGTACGACAGGTAGTTGCGTTTACGTTTGTGAAAATTTGTGTTTGTAAACGCACCCACGACACAGGAGAAAATCCTAGAGTGAGGCAAAGTTTTTTAAAGAAAAATAAAACTTATAATTTATGAAAATACTTTGATAATATGTAAATTTACTACCAACTACTAAACTCAGTCTTCAGTTTATGCGATAGAAATTATATCTTTAAAATATACCCGTGTTCAATCTACGTTATTGAAAATGTATGCGTCATTAGAAAACTCAAATTAAAACTGGTCCAATTTCGCCACAGCATCTGTGCAAATCCATGGAGATTGTGAACGAGGAACATGAGATCGTCCAGATGAGCTATTACCAGAACACGCTGTTGGTGTCCAGCTTGTACCGGAGTATAGTCTGCGAGAGACGGGATGCTCGCTGGCACGTCAACCAGCTCGGCAAGAAGGAGCGTAAAAGGTAAGCTGGAAGGTTTATAACAGCATAAAACTTATGAAGTATCAATTATTATTTGTTGAAGTATTATAAAGAGTAGCGATGGTGCAACGTATAGGTATGTTATTTACCTTGAGTAATAACATTGTAAAATAAAATGCAGTGATAGTTAGAACAGAGCAGGAAATCTTCTGAATTTATGTAGTTATCATAGTTCTAAATTCAGAATATATTTCACGGTGAAAGAAAATGTTTTTTTTTAAGTCAATATTGAACAGTTCAAACATGTTCTATTCTATTCTATTTTTATTTATGGCAACGATGCCGATGTCGACAATTCTGCCAATGTCAGAAGTGATATTGAAAGACTATGTGTATTCTTTAAAAAAAAAAAAAAAAATTGATTTTATTCTGTTGCACTGAATGACAAACATGTTAATCATAGTTCTAAATTAAAAAAATATTTACGGGAAAGGAAAATGTTTTTTTAAAGTCAAAATAACAGTTCAAACATGCCAATCATAGTTCTAAATTCAAAAAATATTTTAATGATAAAGAAAATGTTCTTTTAAAGTCTGAATAGGTGATCGTTTTTTATTTATTTATATAAAGTTCCCCACATTGTGTTGTCTTCTATATTGTCATTTAAATTAAGTAATTATATTCGAACTTAGTGTTTACTTGAATGATTTGCATATAGAAAGGGAGATAATTTAAAATTGACATACCTATAGCGAAGCATAACAACCTATTTACTTTGCTGGCTCAGGTCAAGTCGCACTAGGATAATGTTGTGGATTCTATAGTCCACCACACTAGCCTAGTGTGGGACTGTCGGTTGATAGACTTCACACGCCATCGAGGAGATGGAAAAGGCATTCGGTCAAATTTGTTCACTGTTTTTCACGTTTGGCTTCACTACCTTATGTTACCCAAACTCATGGCCGACCTACTTATTATAGTAACACTTTAAAAAGAGCAAAGAGCTGTAGTGTGACTAGTGGATTGAGTTGTCAAAGCCTCGAGTTCGAACCCAAGGCATGCACCACTGACTTTTCGGAAGCTCAAACGGTGAAGGAAAACATCGTGAGGAAACCTGCATGCTTGAGAGATTTGTCTCGATGGCATGTGAAGTCTGCCAACCCGCAGTAGGCTAGCGTGGTGGACTATAGCCTAATCCCTCTCAAATGAGAGGAGACCCGTGCCCAGCAGTGGGAAGTTAATGGGTTGGTGATGATAGTAACACTTGACATTAGCTCTGGTGGTATATGACTTGTGACGTGTGCAGCCTGTGCGCGCTGGGCTGCGTGGTGTCGCACTCGTACTCGCGCGGCGGCGCGGCGCCCGCGGCCACGTACTGCGCGCGGCCCGGCCTGCGCCTGTGGCGCGCCGACACGCGCGGCGCCGTGCTGCACACGCTGCTCTTCAAGGTACACATCTTCAGAAAATAACACCACCATCATGCCTGCGCCTGTGGCGCGCCGACACGCGCGGCGCCGTGCTGCACACGCTGCTCTTCAAGGTACACATCTTCAGAAAATAACACCACCATCATGCCTGCGCCTGTGGCGCGCCGACACGCGCGGCGCCGTGCTGCACACGCTGCTCTTCAAGGTACACATCTTCAGAAAATAACACCACCATCATGCCTGCGCCTGTGGCGCGCCGACACGCGCGGCGCCGTGCTGCACACGCTGCTCTTCAAGGTACACATCTTCAGAAAATAACACCACCATCATGCCTGCGCCTGTGGCGCGCCGACACGCGCGGCGCCGTGCTGCACACGCTGCTCTTCAAGGTACACATCTTCAGAAAATAACACCACCATCATGCCTGCGCCTGTGGCGCGCCGACACGCGCGGCGCCGTGCTGCACACGCTGCTCTTCAAGGTACACATCTTCAGAAAATAACACCACCATCATGCCTGCGCCTGTGGCGCGCCGACACGCGCGGCGCCGTGCTGCACACGCTGCTCTTCAAGGTACACATCTTCAGAAAATAACACCACCATCATGCCTGCGCCTGTGGCGCGCCGACACGCGCGGCGCCGTGCTGCACACGCTGCTCTTCAAGGTACACATCTTCAGAAAATAACACCACCATCATGCCTGCGCCTGTGGCGCGCCGACACGCGCGGCGCCGTGCTGCACACGCTGCTCTTCAAGGTACACATCTTCAGAAAATAACACCACCATCATGCCTGCGCCTGTGGCGCGCCGACACGCGCGGCGCCGTGCTGCACACGCTGCTCTTCAAGGTACACATCTTCAGAAAATAACACCACCATCATGCCTGCGCCTGTGGCGCGCCGACACGCGCGGCGCCGTGCTGCACACGCTGCTCTTCAAGGTACACATCTTCAGAAAATAACACCACCATCATGCCTGCGCCTGTGGCGCGCCGACACGCGCGGCGCCGTGCTGCACACGCTGCTCTTCAAGGTACACATCTTCAGAAAATAACACCACCATCATGCCTGCGCCTGTGGCGCGCCGACACGCGCGGCGCCGTGCTGCACACGCTGCTCTTCAAGGTACACATCTTCAGAAAATAACACCACCATCATGCCTGCGCCTGTGGCGCGCCGACACGCGCGGCGCCGTGCTGCACACGCTGCTCTTCAAGGTACACATCTTCAGAAAATAACACCACCATCATGCCTGCGCCTGTGGCGCGCCGACACGCGCGGCGCCGTGCTGCACACGCTGCTCTTCAAGGTACACATCTTCAGAAAATAACACCACCATCATGCCTGCGCCTGTGGCGCGCCGACACGCGCGGCGCCGTGCTGCACACGCTGCTCTTCAAGGTACACATCTTCAGAAAATAACACCACCATCATGCCTGCGCCTGTGGCGCGCCGACACGCGCGGCGCCGTGCTGCACACGCTGCTCTTCAAGGTACACATCTTCAGAAAATAACACCACCATCATGCCTGCGCCTGTGGCGCGCCGACACGCGCGGCGCCGTGCTGCACACGCTGCTCTTCAAGGTACACATCTTCAGAAAATAACACCACCATCATGCCTGCGCCTGTGGCGCGCCGACACGCGCGGCGCCGTGCTGCACACGCTGCTCTTCAAGGTACACATCTTCAGAAAATAACACCACCATCATGCCTGCGCCTGTGGCGCGCCGACACGCGCGGCGCCGTGCTGCACACGCTGCTCTTCAAGGTACACATCTTCAGAAAATAACACCACCATCATGCCTGCGCCTGTGGCGCGCCGACACGCGCGGCGCCGTGCTGCACACGCTGCTCTTCAAGGTACACATCTTCAGAAAATAACACCACCATCATGCCTGCGCCTGTGGCGCGCCGACACGCGCGGCGCCGTGCTGCACACGCTGCTCTTCAAGGTACACATCTTCAGAAAATAACACCACCATCATGCCTGCGCCTGTGGCGCGCCGACACGCGCGGCGCCGTGCTGCACACGCTGCTCTTCAAGGTACACATCTTCAGAAAATAACACCACCATCATGCCTGCGCCTGTGGCGCGCCGACACGCGCGGCGCCGTGCTGCACACGCTGCTCTTCAAGGTACACATCTTCAGAAAATAACACCACCATCATGCCTGCGCCTGTGGCGCGCCGACACGCGCGGCGCCGTGCTGCACACGCTGCTCTTCAAGGTACACATCTTCAGAAAATAACACCACCATCATGCCTGCGCCTGTGGCGCGCCGACACGCGCGGCGCCGTGCTGCACACGCTGCTCTTCAAGGTACACATCTTCAGAAAATAACACCACCATCATGCCTGCGCCTGTGGCGCGCCGACACGCGCGGCGCCGTGCTGCACACGCTGCTCTTCAAGGTACACATCTTCAGAAAATAACACCACCATCATGCCTGCGCCTGTGGCGCGCCGACACGCGCGGCGCCGTGCTGCACACGCTGCTCTTCAAGGTACACATCTTCAGAAAATAACACCACCATCATGCCTGCGCCTGTGGCGCGCCGACACGCGCGGCGCCGTGCTGCACACGCTGCTCTTCAAGGTACACATCTTCAGAAAATAACACCACCATCATGCCTGCGCCTGTGGCGCGCCGACACGCGCGGCGCCGTGCTGCACACGCTGCTCTTCAAGGTACACATCTTCAGAAAATAACACCACCATCATGCCTGCGCCTGTGGCGCGCCGACACGCGCGGCGCCGTGCTGCACACGCTGCTCTTCAAGGTACACATCTTCAGAAAATAACACCACCATCATGCCTGCGCCTGTGGCGCGCCGACACGCGCGGCGCCGTGCTGCACACGCTGCTCTTCAAGGTACACATCTTCAGAAAATAACACCACCATCATGCCTGCGCCTGTGGCGCGCCGACACGCGCGGCGCCGTGCTGCACACGCTGCTCTTCAAGGTACACATCTTCAGAAAATAACACCACCATCATGCCTGCGCCTGTGGCGCGCCGACACGCGCGGCGCCGTGCTGCACACGCTGCTCTTCAAGGTACACATCTTCAGAAAATAACACCACCATCATGCCTGCGCCTGTGGCGCGCCGACACGCGCGGCGCCGTGCTGCACACGCTGCTCTTCAAGGTACACATCTTCAGAAAATAACACCACCATCATGCCTGCGCCTGTGGCGCGCCGACACGCGCGGCGCCGTGCTGCACACGCTGCTCTTCAAGGTACACATCTTCAGAAAATAACACCACCATCATGCCTGCGCCTGTGGCGCGCCGACACGCGCGGCGCCGTGCTGCACACGCTGCTCTTCAAGGTACACATCTTCAGAAAATAACACCACCATCATGCCTGCGCCTGTGGCGCGCCGACACGCGCGGCGCCGTGCTGCACACGCTGCTCTTCAAGGTACACATCTTCAGAAAATAACACCACCATCATGCCTGCGCCTGTGGCGCGCCGACACGCGCGGCGCCGTGCTGCACACGCTGCTCTTCAAGGTACACATCTTCAGAAAATAACACCACCATCATGCCTGCGCCTGTGGCGCGCCGACACGCGCGGCGCCGTGCTGCACACGCTGCTCTTCAAGGTACACATCTTCAGAAAATAACACCACCATCATGCCTGCGCCTGTGGCGCGCCGACACGCGCGGCGCCGTGCTGCACACGCTGCTCTTCAAGGTACACATCTTCAGAAAATAACACCACCATCATGCCTGCGCCTGTGGCGCGCCGACACGCGCGGCGCCGTGCTGCACACGCTGCTCTTCAAGGTACACATCTTCAGAAAATAACACCACCATCATGCCTGCGCCTGTGGCGCGCCGACACGCGCGGCGCCGTGCTGCACACGCTGCTCTTCAAGGTACACATCTTCAGAAAATAACACCACCATCATGCCTGCGCCTGTGGCGCGCCGACACGCGCGGCGCCGTGCTGCACACGCTGCTCTTCAAGGTACACATCTTCAGAAAATAACACCACCATCATGCCTGCGCCTGTGGCGCGCCGACACGCGCGGCGCCGTGCTGCACACGCTGCTCTTCAAGGTACACATCTTCAGAAAATAACACCACCATCATGCCTGCGCCTGTGGCGCGCCGACACGCGCGGCGCCGTGCTGCACACGCTGCTCTTCAAGGTACACATCTTCAGAAAATAACACCACCATCATGCCTGCGCCTGTGGCGCGCCGACACGCGCGGCGCCGTGCTGCACACGCTGCTCTTCAAGGTACACATCTTCAGAAAATAACACCACCATCATGCCTGCGCCTGTGGCGCGCCGACACGCGCGGCGCCGTGCTGCACACGCTGCTCTTCAAGGTACACATCTTCAGAAAATAACACCACCATCATGCCTGCGCCTGTGGCGCGCCGACACGCGCGGCGCCGTGCTGCACACGCTGCTCTTCAAGGTACACATCTTCAGAAAATAACACCACCATCATGCCTGCGCCTGTGGCGCGCCGACACGCGCGGCGCCGTGCTGCACACGCTGCTCTTCAAGGTACACATCTTCAGAAAATAACACCACCATCATGCCTGCGCCTGTGGCGCGCCGACACGCGCGGCGCCGTGCTGCACACGCTGCTCTTCAAGGTACACATCTTCAGAAAATAACACCACCATCATGCCTGCGCCTGTGGCGCGCCGACACGCGCGGCGCCGTGCTGCACACGCTGCTCTTCAAGGTACACATCTTCAGAAAATAACACCACCATCATGCCTGCGCCTGTGGCGCGCCGACACGCGCGGCGCCGTGCTGCACACGCTGCTCTTCAAGGTACACATCTTCAGAAAATAACACCACCATCATGCCTGCGCCTGTGGCGCGCCGACACGCGCGGCGCCGTGCTGCACACGCTGCTCTTCAAGGTACACATCTTCAGAAAATAACACCACCATCATGCCTGCGCCTGTGGCGCGCCGACACGCGCGGCGCCGTGCTGCACACGCTGCTCTTCAAGGTACACATCTTCAGAAAATAACACCACCATCATGCCTGCGCCTGTGGCGCGCCGACACGCGCGGCGCCGTGCTGCACACGCTGCTCTTCAAGGTACACATCTTCAGAAAATAACACCACCATCATGCCTGCGCCTGTGGCGCGCCGACACGCGCGGCGCCGTGCTGCACACGCTGCTCTTCAAGGTACACATCTTCAGAAAATAACACCACCATCATGCCTGCGCCTGTGGCGCGCCGACACGCGCGGCGCCGTGCTGCACACGCTGCTCTTCAAGGTACACATCTTCAGAAAATAACACCACCATCATGCCTGCGCCTGTGGCGCGCCGACACGCGCGGCGCCGTGCTGCACACGCTGCTCTTCAAGGTACACATCTTCAGAAAATAACACCACCATCATGCCTGCGCCTGTGGCGCGCCGACACGCGCGGCGCCGTGCTGCACACGCTGCTCTTCAAGGTACACATCTTCAGAAAATAACACCACCATCATGCCTGCGCCTGTGGCGCGCCGACACGCGCGGCGCCGTGCTGCACACGCTGCTCTTCAAGGTACACATCTTCAGAAAATAACACCACCATCATGCCTGCGCCTGTGGCGCGCCGACACGCGCGGCGCCGTGCTGCACACGCTGCTCTTCAAGGTACACATCTTCAGAAAATAACACCACCATCATGCCTGCGCCTGTGGCGCGCCGACACGCGCGGCGCCGTGCTGCACACGCTGCTCTTCAAGGTACACATCTTCAGAAAATAACACCACCATCATGCCTGCGCCTGTGGCGCGCCGACACGCGCGGCGCCGTGCTGCACACGCTGCTCTTCAAGGTACACATCTTCAGAAAATAACACCACCATCATGCCTGCGCCTGTGGCGCGCCGACACGCGCGGCGCCGTGCTGCACACGCTGCTCTTCAAGGTACACATCTTCAGAAAATAACACCACCATCATGCCTGCGCCTGTGGCGCGCCGACACGCGCGGCGCCGTGCTGCACACGCTGCTCTTCAAGGTACACATCTTCAGAAAATAACACCACCATCATGCCTGCGCCTGTGGCGCGCCGACACGCGCGGCGCCGTGCTGCACACGCTGCTCTTCAAGGTACACATCTTCAGAAAATAACACCACCATCATGCCTGCGCCTGTGGCGCGCCGACACGCGCGGCGCCGTGCTGCACACGCTGCTCTTCAAGGTACACATCTTCAGAAAATAACACCACCATCATGCCTGCGCCTGTGGCGCGCCGACACGCGCGGCGCCGTGCTGCACACGCTGCTCTTCAAGGTACACATCTTCAGAAAATAACACCACCATCATGCCTGCGCCTGTGGCGCGCCGACACGCGCGGCGCCGTGCTGCACACGCTGCTCTTCAAGGTACACATCTTCAGAAAATAACACCACCATCATGCCTGCGCCTGTGGCGCGCCGACACGCGCGGCGCCGTGCTGCACACGCTGCTCTTCAAGGTACACATCTTCAGAAAATAACACCACCATCATGCCTGCGCCTGTGGCGCGCCGACACGCGCGGCGCCGTGCTGCACACGCTGCTCTTCAAGGTACACATCTTCAGAAAATAACACCACCATCATGCCTGCGCCTGTGGCGCGCCGACACGCGCGGCGCCGTGCTGCACACGCTGCTCTTCAAGGTACACATCTTCAGAAAATAACACCACCATCATGCCTGCGCCTGTGGCGCGCCGACACGCGCGGCGCCGTGCTGCACACGCTGCTCTTCAAGGTACACATCTTCAGAAAATAACACCATCATCAACATCATCAGTCTATATTCGTCTGGATTCGTTCTGGACGTAGGCCTCGCCTAGTGAACAGAGCTCGATTTTCGGCTCTTGTCCTCCAATTGCTGGCAGCCTTCCGAAGATATAACTTGCTGAAATCCAATATCCATGATATTATATGGAGTTTCTTGCTAAATTATGTTTTATAAGATCAGTTGCTTGGAACAGTGCAAATTAAATGCTTGAATTTTTTTTTTTTAATACACTAAGTTAATTTCTCGATAACGTATGGTTTACCTTTTGTTACAGTACTATAAAGTCCATATTGAATATAATTAACGCGTCATTGTAAAGTAAACTTGCAACATATATTTGTATTGGCCTGAATGTCACTTCCCTCGCCCCGTCCATACCATACACAGGCAGTTTCTCACTTTTTATTTCGTAATGGACATTTGCGCGTATATATCTTCATCTTACATTCTCCAGAAAAATACCTATACACAATTTTAAAATTCATCCGAATTGTCTTTGAAGGAAGCAATATCGAACCCGCTAACGATAGCAGAGCTGCTGAACCCGTCGCAGCAGAAGCACTCGCACGCGCAGCGGGAGTACAACCTGGGCCCGCTGCACGTGTTCCGCGAGCACTTCCTGGTGTCGCACAACGAGCACATGCTGTACATCCTGGACCCGCGCTCGCTCACCGCCGTCGCGGTCGTCGACGACCTCAGAAGGTACCTTATTTAATCTATATATAAACTGGCTGACCCAGCAAACGTTACTTTGCCACATTATAGTGGTTAATGGTAGAAGAGTGAAAATTTAGGGTAATAAAATAGTTTGTCAAAAATAAAAATAAAACTAGTGAGGGACAACTTTATCACCTAGGGGTGTAAAAAATAGCCTACGACCGATTCTCAGACCTACCAAATCTTATATATAAAAATCTCTTGTCACAGTGTTTGTCGCTGAACTCCTCCGAAATGGTAGGTCTGAGAATAGGTCGTAGGCAATTTTTTCCAGCCCCTAGGTAATAAGGGTTTTATATTTTTACCCGCAGTAGGCTAGCATGGTGTATAAAGCGGTATCCCTCTCAAAAATGAAAGAAGACCCGTGCCCAGCAGTGGGACAATAATGGGTTGATGATGAATGATGAATCTAAGTGTCCCTCGCGCAGGATCCTGTCGGTGTCGGTGAACAAGGACGAGATCTTCATCCTGGAGGGCCCGCGCTCCCTGGTGCGGCTCGCGCACGCGCCCGAGCCCGCCGCACTCGCCGCAGGTCTGTTCACCAAACATAACTAGACCACATACACCGGGTAGAACATGCCTTACTATGTATTTCACCTATTAATCGCCATAGTCGGGTATAGCCGACAATAGTGTGCTCGAAGACACTGTCGTCGGCAAGGAACGACGGAGGGCGTGTCCAAATTGTCAATGGTCGGCTATACCCGACACTGGCGCTCGAAGAGTTAATCAGAGTGTACATAAAAAAAGCATTGACTATTTTTTTAAACTAAACACGGAAATTTTGAGAGAATTCCTAACAGATCAGAGGTTATTATTATGTCAATGAACCCCAACCATTTTTAAACTATACCTAGAAAATGTTTGTAAAAAAATATACACATGAAGCGCTAATAGTAATAGTAATTCGACAATCAACCAATCAATACCATACTTTTATTACCTGCTTACTGTATTAATTGTTAGAAATCACCAAATTAATTATTTATTATAGTTTAAAGTATTATTTAAAATTGGCGGGGTTTACAAATCACAAAGTCCCAATCTGTGTTCTATCCAGTTTATTTGTTCTATGTTTATGTTATAAATGTTATACTTAGTACTTATTTGAGCACATATCAATTTTACTTAATTATATACATATTGGCTGTTTTTTAATTTCTTTAATTAATTTGTATTTCTGAAATAAAGTTTGAACGGGTGATAAATTGAATTGTTTCTCAGATACTATGCTAGATCAAATTGTAAACTTAAATAACTAAAAAGCATCTAAAGATGAGGACTCCGATGACAAATATAAAAAAAAATATCAGTTATCACTATATTTTGTGACTACGACACTACAGAGTCAGAATTTGAATCAAATCTGTTAATCAGCGCGTTCAAACTTACTCAAACTTCAAACAAAAAAGCACATTTATGCATTTAATTAATTTTATTATTTTTGCTACTCGACTTTAGTACATTTATTGTTTCTATACAAATTAGTTTCGTGTATCCACATCGTATATTGATAATGTATGAAATATATTAGTACATATCGCACATTTGGGAACTAAAAGGGTCACTTTTTAACTGACTTCTCATGTTTTTGAACTTTATAGGAAGAGCATACTGAAGTTTTCACACTACTGTGGAGGGCGGGCGTATTTGGGGGCTGTTTTTATAGTCGACGTTCAAAAAGAGCCAATTAAATTTTGGCCTATTTTGAATAACTGATATTTTGACTGTTGTTTTTGTTCTTTTCGGAATATCCGTAAAGACGCCAAAGAAATTTAAGTTCTGTAATGATGGAAAATGTGCAAAAGTTACTCTTTCTTTAGAAATGTGCGATATAATAGGAACTATAATATCGATAAGTTCAGAAACTGTTAATATGAAATTAATCTGTAATTTGAAAAAAGTACACGTCATCTAATTGGAGTGTGAAGTTAGCTGCATTTACGAGTTTGTATTTGCGACTCAAGCATGCTTTCTATGGCTATATTCACACTGGTTAAAATTATTTGGTGCGTATGATTATAATATGTAATTCTAAAGTTTATACTATATATCGATAAAAGTAAACGAATGGACGAATTGACTGGTTGTGTTATATGTGGCTGTTATTTTATTTTGTGTTCAAAACTATGTTGTGCTTATAAAAGTATTAATATATGAACATATTTCCGTCCTTAATCAATTATGCATTTATGTATTATATTATACTTATTTCCAATATAAGGTTATTGAAATATTATGAAGATTTTCTTGACTGTTGAAAATGTATGTAATACAAAAACTTGGTGCTTAAAAACTAATAAATACGTGGACTGACAGAGCCACTTATCCACTGAAAATTTCTAGGCTCATCAGTCATTCTACAATACCTAAATATAATCAATCTATCTCGGAATCAATATCCGAATATTTTATTTCTTATAATCGAATCCGTCTCGTCAGTTATTAAGAAAACATAAACAATCGTTATTTTCGTTAATATTCGTACTAAACATACCAAAAAGTACGCCATAAATAATAAGTGCCATTTAATGTAAAATTATAAACTTCGAAATTACATCGATTACTGCAGAACAACCAAACAACACTATAGTCGATCGAAAACAAAATTTGAGTGTAATTGTGTAATTCAAATTACATTCTTGAATTCAAATTATACATTATAGTGTTTTCGTATAGTACTTAAGTGCCTTAATATGCGTGACCTGGTTAATTAAATTGTTCCAATATTTTTTAAGCAATTGGCGTTGAAATTATTGTATAATATGAATTAAATTCTTTAAAAGACTCATTTGTATGGCAAGAAAAGTAATATAAGCAGAAAAGTAGTATTCGAGAATCGACGTTCGTAGAGTTCTGTAGTTTCTGCCTACTCCTCATGGGAAAACTGTGAATATATGTATATATGTTTGAAGTATTTCTGTAAAGCTCGGTGCCTAATAGTTTTTATAATATTATTAGGGATTTCAATAGTAAAATACAACATAAATATACACTTAAAATTAACAAATAGTCAAATAGATGTTACTTAAAATAATTATTTTATACGTTTTTATTTGTAAGGTGTTTGTTATCAATTAGTTGTAGGTATGCAAAAGCAAAGTAATTTACTACAAATTACATGATATGAATCTTAGGTAATGGCGATAAAGTTAAAATTCTAATGTATCCATTTCTTACGCGCAAAATACTTACATATTTTATTTTATTAATCAATAAATGCATAAAAAGTATATTTGTTATAGTATACATATATTTTTCCCATTTTTTTTATTTGGCTGCTAATTAATAGAATAAAAAAACAACTGACTTATAAATTATTATTACTATAGTTTTTGACGATATTATGATTTATTAAAAGAAAACTAACAGTAAACATAAATAACATTTTTTTTAATATTATTTTATTAGAATAGAATTTAGAATATGTTGCATTGTACGAGTTAGATAGGGCGAAATTGACTTAAGGTTCAAATTCCAATGCTTCACTCGAGTTTGTTATAATCGATGTATAAAGGGTAATCATAGACAATATAGTTGTGTATTCAATAATAAATTTAAGCTAAAATATATCTTAGGAGAATAGAATTAGTATAGTCAAAAGTGCCTTAATTATACCAAAACACGACCAATGTATTTTATATATATGTTTATATACGTGTATAAATAGATTATTTAGTTTTTTTTATAGTGTTAAAGGTATTTCCTGAGTGCTTATATAATCAAATTAAGTAAATAGCTGCATCTGATTTAGAATAGGAAATATTTTTATAAATCATTAGAGTTCTGTAAGACGATAAAAATGAATTGTTTTTGGGCCTCTGATATGCATGCAGATCGTTGAGATTCAGTAGCTCATTTACAACTATAGCAATAAGGTCTATTTTAATTTGTAAAATTAATCTTTAAAACACGTCAGAGTGAATGAGGCAGTACTTTATAGTGCTACCTCATTCACTCTTACTTAAAATTGAGTAGCATTTGAGTAATAGGCCTTAGTGTCAAGAACTAATTTTTTACACAATTGGAAGTTGAACATACGTCAAAGTAAGGGTAATATTTTTAAAATGTTTTAAAACTACCCTAAAATTCTGTTTCGTTATAGAGCATCATAAAATCGACAATCTTGGTGGTTGAAGTCTGTTCATTTCATTCTCATTATTTAGACTATAATAAAAGTTGTTAACCGCCAATATTTTCGATTTTTAATAAATAACTGTATGTAATATAAGTATATTGATTAGGAATAAGGTTGTAAACGAAATCTAAAAAGTATTTACTCGAGTGCAAAATATTATCTTAAATACTTATGTGTAGCTTATTATTAATATCGCGTACTTAAATTGACAATATGTACTTATACATTCCTGTTATTCACTAAACAACGTATTTAAAAATAGCGCTTAAGCGGTGATCATGACTTGTAACGTAAAATAGCGTTTTTAAATATAAAACACCTCATGGTTTAATCTTAGCACTTTATTCCGGGACGGAATTGAAGATCTTCAAATCTCAAGCGCCTATTGTTACTCTTGTGCATTTTTTTCCCTCCTGTTTTTTTATGGTGATAAGGCGGCAAACGAGCAGGCGTCTCACCTGATGGTAAGTGATGACCGCCGCCCATGGACATTTGCAACACCAGAGGCTTGCAAATGCGTTGCCAAACCCCTTAGACACCGTTCATGTTTCTTAAAATAAGGAGTTACTGAACTGACAGCAAACGGAATTCCCATGCTGTCAGAATAGTCAATCCCCCAATGAGCTCTGGTAACCTTACTCACTCGCAGAAAGACAACTATTGTTGAATCACTGCGGTATTCTGTAAGTCCTACAATAATAATAAATAATAAAATCCTGATGGTAAGCTGTTACCGTAGCATATGGACGTTGTCAACACCAGAGGAGTCGAAGACTTGTAAATCTTCATAGGGCTATATTTTTTTTATAATGATCACCGTTTGAGACGTTATTTAAAATACGAGTTTTGGTTGTGTTGACGTTATAACGACGTGTTTCTTCCATTCTGTGTTAGGGTGTGTTCACATCAGCGAGACGGAGGATCGCTAGTGTTTTCAGGTCCTTACATAGCTACTTAGGGTCCTTATATTGATTTATCTAAAATTAATATTGATAATTGTAGATTAGATCTGCCGCTTTTTTAGAGCTTCGTATACAGGGTGCGACGTTTGTGCTTTTTAAATAGTTGTATGTATACAGGGTAGAAAATATATGTAGAAGTATTTATATCTTATTTAGAAAAGCAAAGGACATGGTAAAACAGCAGTATTTACGTTCGAACAAAGCTTTGTCAGAGAAAACTCTAGCATTCTATTGACAAGTAAAAAATATTTTTATATCATCTGCAATAGAGTTGAAAATCAAAGCGCAAATAATCACCTGCTTCAGTAGACAATATTGTTAAGATATCTTGCTGTGCTATTTTCAACTCTATTAGTACCAATATATGGTTGATGCATTTTATGAGTACGCGTAAATCATTTAAATTTGAACTTTATTATCCAGCGGTTAAAAGTCAATTGACGCGTACTTGTGAATTGCATCAAGGATGATATTTTAATTACCTTTTGTCTTTTATCTTTTCCGAATGCATTATGTATTTAGTTACCCACTGTAGTGAGAACCAACAACGATGTTTGTTTATTTGTATGTTTTTATATACACTTGGTTGCAAAAATATTATATGTAGACCTCTATTTATCAAAATACATTCTACTCAATAACTCAATATCTATGTTGCACTCCATAAACATGTTAGATGTTGTATTGTTACATAAAGTACATTATGGGCCCTGCAGGGCACGGCAATTTGTTTGAACTTCTAATTTTCTTGCCGGTCTTAAATTCCCAAAAAAGATATTTTTTAAAATAGTATAACTGACGTAGAAAAGCCAAGATTTAAGTCAATTAAACTAAATTAAATTAGCTCACATTTTGAGTGGGCAAAATTTCATTTTGAAATAATAGATATTTAGTATAATATATGGTAGTAGATTTATAATTGATTCCATTATTATTTGTATGGTGTTGTGTTTACTTATTCAACTTCCTCGTTCACATAGAATATGAGTAGCTTAAATTGATAAATTATGGGTAATATTTATATATTTTTGCAAACAAGAATATCTACTTATTTTTCACCTGTCATTTAATGTGAACACCATAATTTTATTTTGAATATAACGCACAATTTGGCCTTTACTTGTGGATTATTAGTGTGAAATAAAAGGTGAAATAATTAATTTACATTATAAGACAGCTGAAAAAAAAGTACCTTAATCTGTAAACTGGGTATAAAGTTTAACTACGGGGCTATTTTAAAATGATTTCTTCACTTACACGAATAGACATTGACATAATACTACTGATTATATTGATATTATTTTAATCCTAGACATTTCGGATCTCACGGACAGTCAGTTTACTAGTTTTATTTCAATGCAAAACTTGTTTTTAATATATTCGAAAATTAATTTGTTACTGTCCTGAGTTCCTCCATTTTAAAATAGCCTCGTAGTTAAATCATCTCGACTTATACATGTGTTCTCTCGATGTCAGCATGGCCATTGACTTATATACATATAAATATACACATGCACAACTATATACGCATTTTTATTTTATGTCCGGACACCTCGCTTTTGTATATTTATGTATAGGAGCAATGGCTCTTGCTTGTATTGCTGTACTAACATTTGTTGCTTAGTATACGTCGTTGCTTCGTTGTACTGTGCCGCTTTCTTTAAACGGTCATTTCAGACCGTATATTAAATTATCTTTAAAAGGAAAGGAAAGGAAAGTCTATGCATTTCTGTGCAGCTGCTTGCTTTGCATGTTAAATTTAATTTATAATAAAAAAAAATTAAGACAACACAAAAATAAATGTATTGTTTTTGTTATCTTAGACTAGTTAGAGTGCAGCAGCTTATTATATAGGAGTATCAGATACAGAAATTTGTTAATACTTGTCACAAAATCAACTCAAGAATTCACTTCTTCTTATCGTGTCAAATATCAATGGCTAAACAATATTTTTTTACAATATTACAATATTGCTTCACTATATTTTTATAGTTCATAGTGAACAGTACACATACTCAAAGTTCAGGGAAAACGGACACAACATTGATAAGTATTGATCATTTTATTATTTAGAACTTAGGTACCTGATGAATTTTCAGTCTTTCAGTCAAGATCCACCTTTTGAAGTCCATATAACTGTTTTGGATGTACATATTAGGCCTATAAAACCTACTGCCTCGTTGGTCTAGTGGTTGTAAAGTGCGACTGCTGTCTTGGGTTCGATTCCTAAGTTGAGCAGTGTTAGTGGGTTCTTCTATGAAATTCTCAGTGGCAGCACGGAGTTTGGATTCGTGCGATGGCAATAGGCTCACCTCCTATTACATGGGACCCAAAACATACCGACGACATGTGGGTGTACATTAATACACCTCTGCTTAACTTTTCGGGGGCGACAGGCGTGATGGTATGATGGTATGTATGTATATGTATAAAACTTACTACAACGTTCTTTAACAGAGGAACCGATAAACCTGATGACGAAATCGCTGACGACGTCCATCCAGCAAGCGGTGAACACCGTGCGCGACCTGACGCACATCGACCAGACCGTGCCGTACATCTCCAGCGTGCTCGAGCAGCCCATCTCCATGTTCACCAAGAACGAGCTCATCGAGACCGGCACCATCGCCAGCGCCGAGGAGTGCTTCGAACTGCCCCCCATCAAGCACCTCCCCCTCGATCTCTCCGAAAACGTTCTAGAATCTATTGTGAACGAGTTCCGAGACGTGTCGAGCGATGCTGAAGAGATCAGGAGGGTGAAGACGGAGGAATTGCAGAGGAAATTGAAGTTGTACAATAGTATAATGGAGAAGAAGTACGATAGCGAGTTGATTCACAGCAGCAGGCGCAGCAGGAGGAGGGAGGGGGGGTCGGGGGGCAGTACCCCACGGATGGCGACGCCGGTCAGGAAGCCCGCCGACAACGTCAGCTACACCAGCCCCTGTGTTATGAACATCAGCGTCTATGGGTAAGCACCTATTGGCTTCATTTTTTTTATTCGACATATTAACTTTGAAATTGAAATAACTTCCAATAGATGAGAATTTCATTCTTTATTAATCATTGAAAACTTTTGACGTGAATATGATCATTTCAATTCTTGAATAAATTTGTGGCTCAAAAATAATCTTTATTTCCAGCGCCATACCACAACAAAACGATGAGCTGCTTGAGAAGCAGATAGAAGAGAAAGAGAAGATACTAGCCAAGATGTTGAACTTGGAGTCTCTTAGCATAGACAGTCCCAAGCCCGACACGCCGCCGCCCCCAGACCCCACGCCGACGTTCCGACACGTTGACATACAACCAGAGAGAGAGGTAACACCCAAGCCTACTTCTAAACTTACGAAGCCACCCATAAAAGACCCTAACCCCATAGACTTAGTACCCAAAGTCATGCAACTACCTAATACATGGAACTTAGAAAATATTGAGTTGAAATTGGACGCGAAACACAACGGGTTCAAGGATCGTTCCTTGTTGTCTCCTGACGAACATTTAGATAGCGAATGGGAGATAATCTGATATTAGATTATGATCAGTTATAGCTTGTTTTATACGCTATATAACGGAATTAAGTCACAAGGTTTTTGTTATATAATCCATATATTAATTAGTAGAAATTGGTATTGTTTGGTTTCTAACTTTATATCCTAAAGTTTATAAAAAATAGAACAAATAGAATATAGGCAACCCGTACTTAGCGTACTTACTAGCGTGGTGAACTATAGCCTAATGCTTAATAATGAGCTATAGCCTCTGAAATGAGAAGACTCGGCTCAGCAGTGGGACAATAAATAAGTATACAATCATTCTGAAATATTATTTCATTAATGTCATGGATTGTATAGCTTAAACATTACTTTAACATACTCTTTTTTAATACAATTTAGCACTTATTCAAACTGTATGTGTAGGGGCCTCGGGCCTTTGGGGGCAATTTTAATCTTGTTGTATGCACAGGAATACGTTCACACATTGCCTTTATCGTAACTAAATGAAGTGAGGTCACTGCACGGTAGCTCAATTGCAAGTATTCAAGAGGAACACCCTTATTCCAAAACGCTATAGCTGAAATACTGCTAAATTGGCTAATTGAGGCGTCCCGTTTTTTTATATCAATACGATAAAGACCTATAGAGTGAGTAGAGGTTTACTCAACGTTTTGGAATAAAGTCCTAAGTGTTTCTCGCTAAGCATATTAATAATGATATTCTATACTTTTGTAACACTGTAATGTTAATTGTAATATAACAACCTCTATTACCATCATCGCATTTGTTATGTTACAAACAGACATCGAAACTTATAGTTTTGACACTTCCACTGAGCCTCTCTAACTCTGTCTCTGACGACAGCACACGTAATAAAAACACGGGACATATAGGGGTGGGAATTTATTTATTGTGATATGATAGGATATAATAGACAAATTCTATTCTGTTAAATTGTCGGCAATATACACACAGTCAGGACAGCGATTGGCGCATTCTTACCTCCACAGCCAATTATTTATATAAAAAAGAACATTGTAAAACAAGATTATGTAACAAGAGGCTCACAATACACAAAGAAGAATTGCTCGAATAAAACAAAGAACAAATAAAATCGTTATCTATGTGGCTTTATCGGTATCGATTAGAATAAAATCGAATGCAAGAAAAAGAACAATAGTATTCTAATTCTCATATGTTTAAAGCTTGTTGCATTTAGCTCAGTAAGAGGCTTATTTTGAAGTATATAGGATAAGTAAAACACTGCGTCCTAATTATGATATTATATGAATGATTAGGTTAATGTAGTCGTAACGAGTAATAGTCCTCACACAATACGGATTTAAGTATCGTCGACTCACTTTATGTGATTCCTGAACAATTACTAAGATGTCGTACGCAGTTGACGATGTTTTTTTTGTAGATTATTAACGACCCAATTAGTCCAGCGGTAGTTAACACTGCCTTCTGTGCTATGGGTCCCGGGTTCGATTCCCGGGAGGGACAAATGTTTGTGTGATGAGCATAAACATTTGTATCAGAGTCATGGATGTATCTATGTATAATATGTATGTATTTACAAAAAATAAAAGTATAAGTGTAGTATATCAACCAACTACTCGGAACTAGATGGCGCTGTGTCATAATGTCCGAGAATATTTATTTATTTACTAATATACTATGGAAAAGAAATCTTCGGATTTTGTTTTCCATTCTATAGTCTTGAGCTTGATATTAATGAAAAACAAAACTGCATCATTTGATTTTTTAGTATTTTTTACTATTTCTTATTTTCTGTCTGTTTATTAAAAATAAAGTAAACACGTAAATATATGGCCATGTATATCTAAACAAGCTTGGCAACCCTACCCAAAGTACTAACGCGGTTTCCGAGTCCACCTCAACCCATTACGATATATCTTTCTTTCCTTTCTTTTCTAGTCCGTCAAATGTCATTACTCGTTGCGTCTACTACAAACGTGCAAATAGTGTTTAAGTGTATCAACACGTAAAATATAATTATTTCAACTATCTTATATCCTCTGTAATTAGCAAGGGACATGACAGAATGGTAGGTACGTTGTTTTGTAAAGGACACATCTTTATAATGTATATTTGTTTATACAGTATACAAGGCGGTACATACTTTCAATGCAGACTAGTACGTATCCTAAAAACGCATTTACTTTGATATAGTTAGCAGACATAGTGTAGTGTCATTTTAAAGATTTGTTTAAATAAATCACATTTCTGTTACTAGATAAACTTTTTTATAAACATAGGTACAGTCGAACAAGCTAATCGGTTTACAGCCACACATAAAATAGTCTATAGTTGCATGTACACCAATTAGCTTGTTTGATTGTACTATTGACTGGAATAGATTTAAAATAATTTATAGTATCGATTTCTTACATTTACACAAATACTAGATATTCGATATAAGACTCCTCGAGACCGTGGCTGCTTTAAATGATCCGAAATACCGGTTTTATTTTAATAATATTAATTTTAAAGTATTTAAGTTGATTACCGTATAATTTCGGTAATTAAAATACCCTCTGTTTTATTCTTACTCCAAATTCTTAGGTGCCACAAATTCTCATGATAGATACTTACTGCTTACACCAAAACAATGAAATGTGGTTTATTTTATCGCAAGTTGCATAATATTTTGTGATATTCTTAGATGTAAGAGCATTTACATGAAAAACTTTTGAGTATTTGAAAATCAAATTAAAATATTGTTATTTTGTTTTTATGCTGATCTGACAACTAAAGTGAGTAAGGGAGCTATGGAATTCAAAAGTTTTGAAGGTATGATTTAGAATTAATTTTAAGGTTGAGAATTGAAACGTATTAATGTAAATTAAAATTAAAAAAATGATGAAAGCAAGTCACAAATGAATTGGTAAATTCGAAATAAAAAATCAGTATTCTCTTTATCTCTTCTATTTATATATTTTTTTCTTAAACCGAATATTTACATCGTCTTTAGTAAATTTTAAGTAAATGGATTGTATGTTTATTTTAATATACTTTATAAATATTGCTTAGTTTAATTTTATGATAAATGAACAAAAGGTAATGGTATCTTTTTATTTGTAAAATCTTTTTATATTAAAATTTCGTGTCACGATCTTTATTTTAATGAAGGATTTCTAACTTCTGAACTACTGAACCGATTTGAATGAAACTTTGTACACGGCGTGTAGTTTAGTCCAAATTGAGACCTATGATAGTTTGTAGATCTTAATTTACAATCACAATATTGTTTTAATGCAAACCAACGAATAACTTAGTCATAGCAATTCCAGGTCTTCTAATATTATATAGCTGATTTACTCTCAACGCATGCAACAGTAAATAAACAAGGGTTTTGTTGACAAAAATCGAGATCTATCTAAATCAATTGTCACATGGTTTACGGTTACCATGAGTTTATGTGGGTATCGCAATCATTAAATGAAAATACTTATAGCACATGTAATGCATAGGAACTAAGTACTAGGAAATCATACAACAAAATCTATGCGTCAATTGATTTTTAGTTTCGGTTAGTCGAATATGAATTATTTACATTATGAAAACTTTACTTGTAAGCTTAATAAAGTTACTTGCGTCACGAAATTAAATATCTAATTACTTTTATATCGAAATAATGTTTGATTTTAAAATGTAAAATTAAATTAAATTGATAAATTGTGTACTTATGAGTTTTTTTTTCAAAGGAGAACATGTCCAATCAACGTTTAATTTATTGGCTTTAATTTAGTATTGTTATGTTATTCTTTCTTCTATAAATATTTTATACAATTTATGTCTCCATAATTATGTTTAGGTTTAGGTTAGACATTTATAAATTGTGATATTATTTATGTTTTTGGTTTTTGGCTGAAAATAAAAAGTATATGATAAAAAGCAAATGAGTTTTATTTAGTACAGGGCTGTATTATAAATAACAACATATAAACATCCAGCACTCAGGTATGTACATGCTCATCACATGAAACAACCCAATTATTGTAAGGGCAAGCAGCCTATCGGATGATAGGGTGATGTACCGTAATCACTAAGTATTCTGTACGATGTAACGCAAAAAAATAGGGGTAAATGAATCATCATCAACCCAACTGAGAGGCATTAGGCTATAGTCCACCACGCTAGCTTACTGCGGGTTGGCAGATTTCACACGCCATCGAGAAATTCTCTCAAGCATGCAGGTTTCCTCACGATGTTTTCCTTCACCGATGAAGCATGTGATAAATACGCACATAACTACCGAAAAGTCAGTGGCGCGTGCCTTGGGTTCGAAATCGAGACTTCTGACATCAGTCCACTGGTCACACCGCTAGGCTACCACAGCTCTAAATGAATAATAGGTAGTTAACGTTTTAATAACCAAAATCAAGGATACCTTTGACATTGCGAATAGCTTGCCAAAATTTGAGGGTTACCATTAAAGTAATAAAACAATGTTGCACATACAAACTTTATTTGCATAACACGATGCAATATTACGTATCGACACTTCGCAGTACAATAAATAAACGCGAAAAAAAAGAAACATTTTGGTCCATTATCGAATTCCGAACTAACTGTCTATCTATTATACAAATACAAAAAAAATGCTGTCTTTTATACAATCAACAAAGACACAGAGCTCTCGTTTTTTTTTTAAATAGTGTAAAAAATATGGATCATTTAAAACCTGGACAGTCAAGCAAAAATATATTATTTTATTAGAAGTACACAATTACTTATCCATTTTATTTTGGAAAACCGACCCTGGGAACAGTACCTATTTTATAACCACAAAATTAATTATGTAGAAATAACATAATGAATATAATAATAATAAATAAGTATTGAATAACAAATATTATTATTATTATTTGCAACATTACATTTATTTACTATTCAAAATATGGTCACAAAAAACAAAGACGATTTTTTAACTAAATATAAATTTAATGTAAACCAGAGCTCTATCATAAACCAACGAAAATTAAAAAAAACTGAAATAAGAATCAAAGCGGAAAAAATACAATACTTTCACATGATAATAATAGTTGCGAAACAGTACAATAAAGATATAATAGTTTGTTTAATTACAAATAAAAATAAACAAACGCTTTGTGGGCAGCCCAATACTAAAACAGCCTTACAAAAGTGTTATTATAATTATTTTTTTATTTATGACATTTACACGTCATCATAATATAATAATACTAAAAGAGGTTCAGTATTAGATCGATAGGCCCATATCAAGCGCAGATCGGTATTTATTTAAAAAAACAATGGCAGGTATACATAAACTGTTTTAGTTAATATTAGTTCTATTTTCTGCAATAGTTTTATGTAAGAACTTTTGTTAGGAACGTTCCAGAAAAATAAATGCTCATAACTTTGTGTATAAACAATCAATTTTATTAAAAAAATAAATCTATATATGTTCCAGTATAAACGTGAGACGTTCGCCATTGTTTAAGACCTACTTAAATCAGTAAATAGTCTGAATAACACCGCTGGTTTTTAAATTACAGGTCTTTAATAATTTAATCAGGCTTGCAGACCTAATGCTAAACATTTATTCATAATAACACAAATACACAATACAAAAAGTACAATAGACCTTATAAAGATCCTGATTGCAAATCAAAATCACTATAGAAATCAATCTAAATAATAGTATTTTTTTATAAATCTGTCAAGACTTAATTTGGATAAAACATATCAGACAGATTTTTAGCCCTTTACGCGCCCAAGTCGGATTTATATAAAAATATATGCAACATGTAAATCACCTGCTTGTCGGATAAATCCGACTTCAGCTGTTAAAAGGTTAAGCAAGTAGAATTTATTATAAAACCAAGTAAATTCAAAATCTTTATAATTTCCATCCATTTGAAATGTTCAGGATTCTGAGTACAATTTTGTCTCTCATTCCAAAACTTTCATTTGCCGAGACAGTAAGTTATATATTGCTGTCTCACTCAATCACGATCAAAATGAAAGAGCTAGGCATATTTATGTTCTTATCATCTAATAGAGGTTTAGTGTTTCGGAAGTTGGATCCTTGATTTTTATCAAGGTTTTAACATAAAACGTATAATTCTTTTTGCAATAATAATAATAATTTATAATTGCAACCCTTAGTGTGCTGCCGTTTCGAAAATCTACTCAAGTGTTGTGTGCCACAATGTTAGTGTTTATTCATTTTTATGAGTAAGTGATAAAGTTTAAGTACTTAACTACAGGTAAATACAAAATTGGTCGGTGCGCGGGTGATATGAACGCGACCTACTAATCTTAGACTAAGGCGTGTCATCCACAATTCTGAGTAAATTTTCTCTAACTAATCCGATCCCTGTAACCTGTTCCGGCTTGTTTTTAAAGCCTTTCGTTTTCGGTTTACGATGCTACTAGTCAGACTCTCCCAAACAAGAATGAATGACTCAATTTATTCCATTGAATCCCCAAGTGAAGTCAGAGGCTCCCCAGTCTCCAAGTAATACACAGTATTTTTAGAACAGTACACCTCTCTGCCAAATATTTCAGTTAATACAAGCGTGATAGTGTATCTGTAGGAGTAATACCAACAAGTTTAATCCAGTAATGTTTTTTGAGTCTTATATCTTCACATATAGGGAATTCCCATAAATTCACTCTCGTATATAATAGTTGCCTTATTTAAAATTTTCTAGAATTTATTTATATAATATCGAAGCCAGTTACTTATTGCTGTTCCAAAATAACACTAAGTATGTGTTATTGAGTACACGTGGCCTCGATTATGTCATGAAAATGTCTTGTTTATAACATGGCCGTATTTATTCTAGGGCCTATTGTGAAGGTAAATGATCTTAGCCATCAACGCTCTGTTATTATCATGTTCAAATCAAAGATATATGTTGCAAACTTGCTGGGCAATCAATGTGATCCCCGATCTCAAAACGTAATAGTTTTCACAAACTCCACCGACCTTTTTTCTAATTCTCTAAAATCTTATTCCTATCGAACTGTGGATGACGCCAACGAAATAAGCTATACAAATTCTAAGCTAAACATTAATAAGATCAGCTGAATACTGTTTTTGACTAAACTCGCAAACGTTTGACAAATAAATTGGCGTTGCGCATCAAACATTTGGTAGCAACTGGCAACGCGTCACATAGAAACAGGTAAGTATAACCAACAGAAGCGTTCAAGCTTATAGAAACGTTTTAACAAGTCATTTAGCATTAAATATCACAACACATAGCAAATTAAGCCGTATACACATAAAAGCTAGAGATTTGCTCTACGACACTGGTACGACCAAGTTTAAAGTTAAGGGCCACTCGCTCGAAAAAGCTCGCTCGTTAAATAAATAAGCTAGTTTTTGCAATACTAACCTATAACAGTCTTATAAATTAGGAAAATATGTATATCAAAAGAAAGTATCGGTATCACTATATAAATAGGGCTAAATCAAACCGAAATAGTTAAAATTATATCTCCAACGCACTGGACGGAATTTGGCAGTGGTAGGTAATAATTAAAATATAAATTAAATCTAGAAATACAAATCTCATCAAATTACTATCCTATTTAATAAATTAAATATCCAAATATAAAATTAAAGTTAGTGATTTTATTATTGAGGTTAAAACGACAACCGCATTCATACAAATTATTCAATTTTAAATCATCTTTTTTTTTGTAGACGGTACTGCTGCTGGTATTACCTTCTCGTTTTAAGTCGAAAAAGATGGATAGCCTAAACAGATATCTTCAAAGTCTTAATGAAGTCTTAAAATCAGTTCTAAGCTTGGCCGCACAGTGTCGTAGAACGAATGCCCTTACAATAATAATACTATGACTAACCCATACCATACAAGTTCGCTCAGTCGACGTCAACGCTCGGCAGTCTGATAATACTGACATACCTATTTAGTAAAATATCTCCAAAATACACTAGTCTTGTCCCTCAGTCTTTCGTTTGACCGAACGATATTGTTGACTCACTTGTTCCCGCGGCTTAAGTATTATTAAATTGTGTCACATACAATTGGGATTTATCAAAGAAATTTTACATTTCTACCGGGTATTAATAAACTTCTTTCAATTGTTGGCCCTTGTCTTCAGAATAAGGACTTGGGATTTTTACTCTTAGTCTCTACATCAACGATACAAGAAATTAGAATAATTTGTCTACGGTGTTTCGCAGTGTCGGTTTTATATTTTTTACGAGTGTAGGCCACTTTAATCTGCCGCCGCCCCATATGAGCGGAGGCACTAAACACTAAAGTTAAATTCCTCTGAAATCTGGCGCCCTAGGCCGTGGCCTATACGGCCTATTGACAAATCCAGGACTGGTGTTTCGATTGAACTTCTTGCAAGGTAAACAATTGAGAGATAACATATTAATTCCGACCGCACGTAAGTAATAATAGTTTGAGCAGCAATAACGCTTTCAATGTCCAATTTTTCCTGTTTTCATTTGGGTTAGTAAGATGTTTATAACAAATGCACAAGAGCTGCCTTCGGAAGTTTTAATCTCATTTACAAACAACGAATTACTTTAGTTGTTATGCGTTTAATAACTCAGGTGCGCATTTAGCGACGCATAATCTCAAATTATTCACACATTTTATTCCCATCGAGTTATTAAGCGCAAGTTATCTTTTGATTGTGGAAATGTGATGTATTGAAAATACGTTCTTCCACGTCCACATAAATTATTGTATTAAAATTAACTAAGCGAATTTTATTCCTCAAATACTGAACAGTATCTGGCCTAAGACTTATATAAATACAATCTTTCATAGAGAAAGATACCTCCTACCTCACCTCAAGCCGCTAAGTATCTTAATCCTAATTTTTTGGCAGTTTTCGACGAACCAACATAATATACAAATAACCGTAACACTCGCTTAGACTAATATTACATTCGTAATAGCGTTCTGAGAAATGAGTAATCATTACATCGTCTTTATACATTTGTCTTTATATAACAGTCTGAGCTTTCCTTCAGTTCATACCTAAATCAAGTCATTTTCGATTGAATACATATATATATATATATATATATATCTTATTAATTATAATATAAACAGCCTGATAACAACATGCACAACTAAATAATAGCCGCCGTACACACTTAGTATTAATTAAAACATAATAATTTGTTTCTCCAACTTACTGACAGACTTAGCTGAATTGTTTTTAGTGATTGTTTAAATACAGCCTAAAATGAATTGTTTTCTAGAATGTGCTTTAAGAGTTACTTTTTTATTACTAATTAATAAATGTTCTAAAATACACAGTGCATTGTGTTCTTGTAAGATAATATGATATAGTGACCCCAAATTTGGAGAAAGGTAATTTTAAAATACATTTTATTACAAAATAAGGCCGTTTAACTGTCATTATCAAAAATAGTTACCATTTTAATTAATTACTTTATTTATGAGGCCATAATTTTTCGGAAGTTTCATGTACATAAATATGCATTATTATTTATGATATTTGCCGCGTATTTTTAGATTATATATTTTATTATTCTTGTATAATACTTTGCAGAGCTGTTTTGAAACTGAGAAATGCATAGGAAGACTGATTTTGATCGGTTTTACGTTTGAATAGTTTAGTTTTAATATTTATGGGAAACATTAACATTTTCAGAATATAATGCTGTAAAATTTGAATTATCGTTTCATTATTATAACTCAGTCGGTTTTGATGAGGCTGTTAATTTTATTGTTGGTATTTTAATAACTCACTCAAGATTCGTTTAGTTATGTCTTTATAGCTTTATGTTCTGTTCTCTTCAAAGGCCCTTACTTATTAAACGTATATCTAATAAATGTTCTTCTTTTCGTTACTCGAGATCTTTAAACAGTTTTTCAATAATAAAGGGGTTATGTTTCTGACACATAATATTTGTATCAAGTCACGTAAAAAGTTTTTGCTAGAAACATAATACTACGTATTTGTAAAAATATAACAGAAATTCTAGTTAAACGAGTTAGTTTTTAGAGAGCTGTTTTATTGTAGTAACGTTTCGTCATTTTTCATGCTAAAAAGCTCCTTTTTACTTTACGAAAATATAACAAAAAATTGTCATAATTATGTCATGGATATTCTAGAAATTTGTAACCAAAAATCGAGAAATACAAGACTTTCTTGTTACAACATTAGGCCGTCAGATTATCTTATCATGTATATTTTCAAAGTATCAAGGTACATGTGATATATATTATTCAGATCAATAAACAGTCTATACAATCATAGCTGCCTTAACGTTAAGACAAATACTTGAAAAGTGAGTCGATAGTCTCACGAAATTTTACAAAATACACTTAGGTATCGATAAATGTATCGATCATAGTCGCGTTTACCGGTAATAGTTGATATGTAAGCATCGTGAGCAGTATCCGAGCAAATATCGAAACTGATTGAGCAATGTCGATATATTGAATTTGCTCTTTGTCAATAAATATGTATAGTTAAGTAGGTAATATCGACATTGTTCGAGCTTCATCAATATGCAGACGTGTTTGTAAATTTGCAGGCAACTTTTGTTGACAGTCAACGATTTTATGTTTCGAGTAAGTAATTGAAACACGTAAGGGAACGTCCATTAATCACGTGAAGCGTTCAGGGGTGCCCGATAGAGGGGGTCAAGCCTAATCTCATGTAATCTTAATTTGGTGAGAGGTCTCAGCGAATATCATGTCTTTTTAAATAAGTACAAGTAATTTGTACTAGATAAAAATCTCACGAGATTGGTGGCTTGGGGGAGAGTCTTATGACATCTCACTAGGGGGGAAGGGCTTGAAAAATCGCCAAATACATCTCATATAAATAATCAATGAACGTTCCCTTAAAATCATATGTATTGTTTGAAAGATGTTACGAGTACAACGAGAGGTCATAAATCCCTATAGAATGAATTTTAGTAAGACCATCACTAATAACTAACAAAAGTATAAACATACAAAAACCGTCAACGTGTGAATACTTAGAGCTTATGATACCTTACTTTAGGGCGACTAGTTCAGGCGATGTTGGTGCGCGGCGACATGACGATGTAGTGGTGCTCTATGGGCGGCGGCGGTATGATCGGCGACATCGGCATGTAATCGTTCTCCACCTCATCTTTTAGACGAACTTTGCTCATCTGCTCGTGGCCTAGGAGCAAGTCGAAGATCTGCTGTGGGAGAGACAGGGTGGCCACGTTGTCCTCGGACAACTCTATGGAGAGGTCAGCTTCGAACTCGAAGTCGTTCTCGAGACACTCCACGGATTTGGAACAGCGGTTGTTTTGTACGTGTTCAGTGTCGTCCAGAAACTCGCAGCTCTTCGTCTCGCCTTTGGACAGGTTCCCCGCCGTGATCTTTAAGTTCTTCATCTTACGACTCACTTTGAAACTCTTGAAGATGTCCCTCGTCGGTGTGAAGTCGAACTTCTTCTTCTTAGTTTCGACGTCTTTGTTTTCTTTTGATGTTTCGGATTTTTGGGAGCCGGTGACGCGCGAATCGCTTTTGAGCCGTTTTCTGAATGAAAATTATTTCGTTACATAACTATTATCGTTATTAGATATCTCGAAAAATTTAAATGTTCTGATGATCCGACTCGTGGTTTTGTAAAAACGGAATGTAAACGGAGTTGAACTGACTAAATTATTCTTCACGATTAGCAAATGTGAAGCCACAAGAAATCGGTATATGCGGTGTGATTGGACTAATAATTAGTCGTAAGTAAATCTGTTGGCAACGTTGTGGCTTACAAATGAGTAAGGGGGATTTGTTGTCGTTACCTGAAGACACTGAAGGGTTGTCTCTTGGGCAGCGTGTTGGTGTTGGTGTTGGTGTTGGTGTTGGTGTTGGCGGGCGCGGGCGGCGCGGGCGGCAGGCGCGGCAGCGAGCCCAGCGACGAGTGGCGCGTCACGCCGGCGCCCCGCCCGCCCGCGCCGCCCAGCCGGGACCACGACGAGCCCGCTTTCAGCGTCCTGACAACCGTGTATCAAAATTATACGTATTTCAAAAAACGTTAGGAGAAGAATTTTCCTCTTTACCTCATTACCAAGCAGGTTGAAACTTGTCACCTATTTCTGAATATGTGAATTATAATTGTGAAAAATGTATACCAAAATTGCCTCCGTTTTTTACCTTCAACCGACATCGAGTCGATTCTTCGTTTACTATTATTATAGCTTAGACCGCATTGAAGGTCCCCACTATGAAAAAAGTTGACTAGTCGATGTGTAATGTGTAAGGTGCACCTTTGGAAATCAGCTAGTGGGTGGATTAAAATTTTTGTAGAGCGGCGGCAGTTATTCATAGCGGCGGGTCTGTTCGTGGGGTAGTAACAAATAACACACTCGTACGTCGGCTCCAGCACGACTGGGGCTATCTGTGGGGCAGTAACAAGGTACCCGGCGGGGTGGCGCGGCGGCAGCGGCGGCGGGCGGCGGCGCCGCATGGTGGCGTACACGCACTCGCCCACACACTCGTACGTCGGCTCCGAGCTTGCACCAACACCGGCTGTACTGCCCAGCGCCTGTGGGCACAACACGGGTCTTATTACACTAGCCACAAACTGGTCGCGTAACAAAAAAAAAACAGCAAGTTGCAGTTTAAAATAAGTCATTTGCAGATTGAAAAAAAAAAATCTTATACGATGCCTTGAAAAAAAAAATCGTACGATTTCGGAGAAAAAACAAAACGACAAAATTTTTGTTTCTCTTCAAAAAAATTTGAATTCCTAAGGAATTTTTTTATCAAAGTCTCTCAAAGCAAAAAGTCCTTTTCTACTTCTGACTGCTGGTTGCTAGTAAAAAAGCCTTACAAAACTTAGTTTTTACTGGGAGAATAACATGTAGAGTTATTTATGAGTGGATGGACACTTTCATATTTAAGTTGCAGATTGTTACCTTGAAAACTCCATCGGGCACGTCGCAAGAGATGTTGCAGACATTGGCGGTAAGCGCGGTGTCGGGCAAGTCGGGAATCTCTTCGTAGATGCCCGACGCTACCGACAACAGCGAGCGCCGGTCCGACAAGCTGCACAAACACACACATTTACGCATTTACAGAAGGACTTAATATTCTTTTTGAGCAAAATTTTATGCGTGTAATGTCAACCGTTCTGTAGCTAAATGATGCCTTATTTTTTAATTTTTGATAAGTTTACGCTTGACCGCCACTTCGCTTGATATTAAGCGACACTGCGATCTACGATGGAGCGCACTTATTTAGAAGAAACCGATTCATTCAAATATAAATTCAACTAATCGATGAGATTTGACCAAACTCTCGACCGATCCGACTCGATCTGTCAGTCGATTAAGCAAGTCTATATCGGTCAGTCAATTTGTCGACCGGTATATCGATTGGTGTGTCGATCAGTGTGTTCAATCGGCGGGTCGATCGGTACAATGCGCCTGTAATATGCTGTAAAAAGAAACATACAATACAAACAAAGTAGGTAGAGCTGTGTTACTAGTTACGAGTGACATACCTGTCATCAAAAGAGGCGGCCGAGTCCATTTTGTAGGGTTGCGCGAGCGCCGCGGTGGAGGCGAGCTGCCCCGCGCCGCTGTAGCGGGACAGCTGACCCGCCGGGATGTGCTTACATTCCTACACAACATTGACATTGGTTTTTAAAATTTTACGAGCAAGGCTAACGTTGTTGAAGTCGTTTTAAGGAGTCGTAGCGTAGATCTATGCATGGCGTAGACACCGATAGGTATAAACTGCTGTATTAATAAAACTACTAGTGAATCATCTCCATTTTCTATAAATAAAACATGCAAATAATCTATACAAGTTTCCCAAAATCGGTTGCGTAGTTAATAAGAACTAATAGTACACAGACGGACACCAGTAGCGATTTTTTTACGAATGGGCTGATCTTGGAATCAACAACGTTAATTAAATTATTAGTGTGTATATTTGGACCTATATTTTACCTTGGACATGACAAGGTCTATGTCATCTAGCGATACATCTGAGGGGCCGCTGTACCAGCTGCTGCGGCGGACATCGCCTGTTATAAACACAGTCATATTGAAATATTACACCTCTTAGTTTCGATAGTAGTTTAAGGATAATAATACTTATGCACAGATGTACAGTTATGGGAACAAAAGGGAACCTAATAATAATTTCACGTTGCGTAATGTTGTGACATAGGGTTGTCATCTATAAAATCTAGCAAACAAGTTAGGACGGGTGAAGGTGGTAAGGGTGGGTAAGGTGAGGTATTGTGAAAATCCCGGAATTTTGTAGCTTAGAACCTGGATATGTCAACGGAGAATCCAGAGAGTCGGTAGATTGTGGGTCGCGCGGTTGGCACTGACCGGTAACTTGAAAACTTTTATACCGGACTACTCCACCCGGACTCTCCGCGAAAGCCTTCTAAACTAGAACGAATCCGGGCAAACGGGGACGTTTTTTTTTCAAACAGGTTAGGATTTACTATAATCTTACCTGGTGGTAAGTGACGAAGTGGTCTAAGATGAAGCACGCTAACCTAGAAGATACCCAAATTGTACACGTCGGGAAATACAGACAAAACAAATTCGGTTTCGGGGATTTCCACCATAAAACGGTGCTGCTTATTTGTTTGCCTGGTTGTACGACGGATGGTCACTCTATTGTGACAAAATTATTTTTGTGTGTTGGACTTGTTTATGTAGTTAGTTATCTGAAAACTTTCTTTATTTTTATGGAAATAAGGGGGCAAACGGGCAGGAGAGTCACCTGATGATAAGTGATCGCCGCCGCCCATGGACATCTGCAACACCAGAGGTCGTGCAAACGCGTTGCTGCTCTCCTCTTGAAGGTTCCCACGTCGTAACGGTGCGGAAAGACCGCCGGCGACAGCTTCTCACTTGTAAAGGTGACGTACCTAAGTCAGTATCGCTGCAGCTAGCCCGCAGGTCGCCCTCGCTCTTGCTGAGCTTGTGTCCCGCGCGCACGCCGCCGCCGCCCAGCGCCGCCCGCAGCGCGCGCGCCAGCTCGCCCGCTAGCGGCGAAGAGAACTTCAGCTCGCCACCGCCTTTACTGAATGCACTGCGACAACAATAACAATATTATTATACATACATACATACATACACGCCTCTTTCCCATGGAGGTGGGCAGAAACTATGGAATGCACGCACTACGATCCCTGCATATCACTTTTGCCTCGTCGTTTTCATATTGTCATGCGCCGTTTACGACTACCTACCTACATTTAGAAATTGTTTAGCTTGTTGCAGTGTTAAAGGGCAATACCCACCATACTATAGGTACATAACGCAATAAAACAATTACAAAATGAGGCATTCAGCTGATAATGTTGGTTTTCCCATACGCCACGAGGTAAACAGTTTAACATGTTTTTAACGAGCCTTAATTACACCCGTATGACGTAATGAATGTATTTATATGTATCTGTATGTATAATGTAATTGAATGCACCTGGTATTTATATTATAATTACTTCTAAGAATTTTACCATTCCCCGAAAAATATTAAACCAAACTTAGAACATATATTTATTAAAAGAAAAATCGTTTATTGTAACCTACGATTTTTATGATAAAGGGGGCAAACAGGCAGGAGGCTCACCTAATGGTAAGTGATCACCGCCGCCCATGGCCACGTGCAAATGCGTTGCCGGTCTTTCAGGAAAAACTATACTCTATCCTTAAAGGTTCTAAGGTTCTTCTATTTTAGTTTGTAAAGATCAAATTGTGTAAAATAAATCAGAAATAGTTCCTCTTATCTATTAAAGGTTCCGTGTTTGGCTTTAGATAAAGGATTTTGATCAACTTTGACATCTCAGTGGTCAACCGTATAGACATGTTATTACCTAAGACTAAATAAGACTGCCCCTTTTAAGAGCTCTATAAAAACTATTTCATTTATAAATACTCCATTTTTTTCAAGACACTTCAAGACGCCAACCTCTAAAAGATCTTAATTTTTTATTAATTTTAAATTAATTAAAATTTAATAAAATGTAACTTTTATTAGATTCAAAATACAAAAAAAAAATTGCATTTATAACAAAAACTCTTTATTTATAAAAAAATTAAGTGTATATCAGATCTGCTTGTTGCTTTGTGTTGCTAACGTCAATATCTTATTTTATAATATAATTATATTGTATTACATAAGTATTTCAATTACATGAAATTAAATTATTTATATATAACACATTCGGAGATTTACGATTGGGTTTGCTTGCAACATTAATATCACAATTTATCTTTTCACGGCTAATTGTAAATACGTTTTTTATGAGAATGTGAAAGGTGTTTAAATTACAAATTATATAATCGTACTCACGACAGCTAGATAGGAGTAAGATATTTGAACATTGCAGCTTTGGCCGATGCCAAAAAATATTGTTTTACTTTTGAGAACAAAATGCTATGTTAGTAGGAATGTTTGTTTATTTATGTTACCCGGGATAATAAATTCATTTATTGTTCTCTTCCACAAAGGTGACTTATTTAAATTACAAAGCGTAAGGATAGCGATCCTTTGTGGGAGACTGGTATCTGCACTAGGATACCCTGTCATACAGATTACCAGGCCCCCCTAGAACAAAAGTGTGTTTTTTAACAGGTAGGTTCACACCTTTATATGATAGGAATTCTTAATAGCTCTATCTGCGCTTTTGGGATCTGTGAAAATATCTGCCAAAATTTACATCTAGAAATATTCATCAGTGTGGTTCAACACTGACACTATACAAAGTCAATTAGATTCATATATCTCAATCTTAAAACGACTAGGTGAACGTGCGTTTGTTAATATGTTTTTGGTATTTTGGAATACTCATTTTGGGATTATAACTTTATACTACCGTTAAGGCTATCGTCTATTCTATCTATAGTTTTAGTTTTACTACTTTATTGAAAGTCTATTTCAAAAAAGAGTACTGCATATAAAAAAACCGAATACAAAATCCTTTAAATGCTGTTCGCTAAACGAATCCAATTTGAAAGTGTCAAACACCTTTCTAAATTTCAGTGTTACGAGCTTGGGAACTTCATTGTGCATTGTGTAACTAAATGGGCTATTGTGACTTATGTAACCGTATTTTAACCAAATAATGTAATTCATTTTAATTGTTTAAAATATTCATATAAATACATAACATTCGCGTTGGGGTAAGCGTTCGTGCCGAATTATTAACTTTCTTTTTTATTCCGTTAATAGTTTTTACGGATTCCTTGAATGCTATTGCATGTGATTGAAATAGCAACATTCTTATTTCTGCGATTATTACGACCGATGTTTCAGCTAGTATTCACTAATACTGGCAAATTTTATACGCCATTAACAATTATGTTGCATGAAATCAAATTATTTTATGGCGTATATGTGATTTGAGCTCCCGCGCCGCTTATGCATGCAAACATGAAGCACAGGTGATTTGGGAATGAATGAATGATATAATGGTGTAACAATCCATCACGCCTATCGATCATCAGCATCATCTGCAATACATTTCCCATGTATTGCTGAGCTGACGGATTTAAACTCCGAGCTGCTACTAATAATTTCATAGAAAAACCTAATAACACTTTTGTTGGGTTCTATTGCTGTGGTAATTGTGTACCGGGAATTCTTATGTGTAATGTGGAAGAAAACACCGATATATGTGTACCGCTCAGCTTTATTGTGTGAACTAACTTAATATTACAATTATTATAATGTACAAGTACAATGCATACGTGATCGCGAGCGTCAGCATAAAATTGTCGAGCGTGCTCGTACATGCTCCCAAACCACAAAAATAAAATGCGTGTGATATCTAATAACTTGCAGGCGAAGTTCCTCTGTTGACCTTGTTCGCACAGCAGGCCTCTGCAATTATCCGTTGAGGTTCAGTGGTATTTCTTTCCTGGTCCGAGGTTTGAGGTCTGTTGGTGACTTGCAAAACTACACGACGGTGTCTTCTAAGTCTGAGTAGAATCCATAACAATAGCCCAATAACAGCAACTAGTATGAAACTATACATAATATAGCGATGTGTGTCGTGGGATGAGGCAACCTCATTTAATGTATCCTGATGATTCTTCATCTGTTCAATCTTGGCCTTTAACGTCTTCATCATCACTTCATGGTTTTCGGATTCAAAAGTATAGTTATTATTAGTTATAAAGTGATTTATACTCGAGTCCCGCAAATACAGTTCCTCTTCATTTACGTTGATCTCCCTATGAAACTTGTTATGTGAGCGGATTATAATATTGTCTCCTTTCAGCATGCATCCAGGATCAAGTTCAATAATACCACAAGCACTTAATTGTTTTGAAGACGTGCCAGATGGGCAAAAAATACGAGTCAGACATTGTTTACAGCACGAGTACAGCCACGCGCCATCATTGTGTAATTGGACCCACCTGTCGGTGCAACTTGATACAGTCGTGTGGCATGCTGATAAGTTTTTATTGTTTATAATTTGTGCCTCGCAGATTGTAGCGGCTTGTTTTATATCGTATATAGGTAGACTTAAGGAACATAGTAATAGGTGTCTTTTTAGTAGAACACATGTACTTAGATCACTGTAAGTCAGGGGCATCATCATATCTTTCTTCAGGTTTATTGCCAAATATTCCGATGTGGGTATAATGTGCCTTTCTGTTTCTCCTTGTATGAATGGAATAGGTATGATGCGGTTCAGCTCATACTGTTCGTTGCTCACCAGAGGCAGCTTAACTTCGAAGATAAAGAAATCTCTTGTTAACTTGACGTGTACTCGTGATAGTCTGTACATTTGTCGAATACATTGGTGACTGTTTGTGCATGGTAGTGATAAATCGTTGGGCAATTGACCGGAGATTATGTTTAACTGTTCTTGTAGCTGATTTGGCTTCAATAAATGAGCGTCCACACGACCATCCTTTACATCGGTTGCTAGGTCAAGCAGTAGCTGTTGAACTCTTCTTATGTTTGAAATTATTAATGTTGCAGCTAATGTCGAGGACATCATATTGATTGCATTATTACGTTCTAGTTGAATGCGCTCGTTAGTCTCTCGAAAGCGTTTGGTTATAAGTGCAAATTGCTCGTTCATGACATCTTCATTTCTCTTCAAAATGTTGTACTCGCCCTCTATTATCGACGTTTGTTCCTTGTATAAGTTTAATAAATGGTTTTCATTAATCTGTATAAGATTAATGTCTTTATCGTATTTTTGGGCAAAACTTTCGTCAAGCACTCCAAATAGATAGTTTGCAGCATAGCCCACTCCGTTTATCAATCCCCTTTTTTGACGAGTTCCGTGTTCCGATCGCAATACGTCATTGTAATGTTGTATTTCCTGGATCTCATGTTCCAATTGAGAGGCGATAGATGTCAAGGTTACCTCTTCTTTAGCCATAATACTTAAATGATTGACATATTCTTCTACGTTTTGTAAACTTCGCCAGTATGTTGTCATGTTGTAATATACAACCATTTTCCAGTCGTCTTGTTTTATTTGCATGTCAGCTATTTTGTCGAAGTAGACTTGTTTTGCTGATGACAAGGTAGTCACGTTAATTGAAACTTGTTGCAGTGACGTAGTTACGCAAAAGGCTAATAAGAAGAATGCGTAAACGAAGTAACTATTTACAGATCTTTTGGCAGGGGCCTTGACGTTTGACCTGTCTGTAGTTTGTATGTTGGTAGGGGTGGCAAGCAACCTTTTATCCTTCGCCTCATCCTTTGAGGCGTCCATCTGTTGGTCTGTAGGTATTCGTGACAATTTGATGATGGGGCGTTTTAGAGTGCCATTTTTCGTTTTAAGCGTCACCACTCGTACGTGTCCATCCTTTCCAGGGTGCGTCTCAATAACTCTTCCTAGTAGCCACTTAGACGGCGGCAGATGATCTTCCTTAATTAAGACGATGTCGTTAACCTCCAGATTTTTGGTAGGGTAATGCCACTTGCTACGTGTTTGAAGTGTTTGTAGATACTCAGATGACCATCTTTTCCAAAAATCTTTGTGCATTTTTTCCAGTAGTTGCCATCTTGTTTTTATGTTTCTACTGTTTTCATCAGGTGATAGCGGGCTTGATAACATCGGTCCTCCCACTAAAAAATGTGCAGGCGTAAGGCAATCAAGGTTGTCAATGTCGTTCGTCAATGGAATTAATGGCCGTGAGTTAAGACATGCTTCAATCTGTGCTATGAGCGTTGAAAACTCTTCAAAAGTCAGTTTCTGTTCACCAATTACGCGTTTCAGGTGGTATTTCATACTTTTGACTGCGGCTTCCCACAATCCACCTGCTGAAGGCCAGACCGGAGCATTAAAATTCCATTCAATTCCTAGGTTTGACAGTTCGCTCAACAGCTCTTCATTGATGTAGTATTTTAGTGCCTGCTTATGTTCTTGGATAAGTGTCTTAGCTGCGCCTACGAAGTTTGTACCATTGTCAGAATACATACACCTTGGTGTTCCTCTCCGGGCGCAGAAGCGCTTGAATGCGCAGAGAAAGGACGCAGTACTCAAATCTGAGACCAATTCTAAATGAACGGCCTTTGTTGCCAGACAGACAAATATTGATACGTATGCTTTGTTTGTCTTAATTCCTCTGCCCTTATTGGCCTTGACTTCTACTTGGCCCGTGAAATCTACCCCTGTGTGCGTAAATGGCCGGGATGGAGTCACTCTGGGTTTCGGTAAGTCTCCCATCAGCTGTTTGTTCTTGGACGTCTTGAAGCGATGACATGTAATACACTTAGTAATTTGACCTTTTACTGTTTTGATGCCTCTAAGGATCCAGTATTTGTTTCTCAAATAAGACAAGGTGAGTCTGGCTCCTCCGTGCAATGTTGTGATGTGAGATTGGTGGATCAAAAGTTCTGTCAGTTTATCATTGTGTGGCAAAATGATTGGATGTTTTTGCGAGAATTGCAAGTTTGACTGTGTTAAACGTCCACCAACTCTTAAGATACCTTGGTCGTCTAAAAATGGGTTCAAATTTAATAAACCACTTCTTAAATGAACTTTGCCAGTTTTCTGTAAATGTCCAATATCGTCAGCAAAGTGTTTGTTTTGTATGACCTTGATGACTGCATTGTGTGCATTCTCAAGTTCCGTTGTAGTCAAGTAAGGCAAGCGCGCTTCACATTTCTTTTTATTTACTCGCAAAATCCAACTTAGAATTCTTACAACTCGTATTATAGAGTTATGCTTGCATAACAGTTCTTCTATAATTAATGACGATGTTTGAGTTGTATAGACCAGCTTCTTGCTTTTGTGTTCTAATGTAGGAACCTCATATTCTACAGTACGGTCAGGAATATTGTTTTCTATTAGCCACGTAGGTGCTTCCCACCATATTTTGTGTTTAATAAATTGTGATGGAAGTAAGCCACGACTAGCACAATCTGCAGGGTTTTCCTCGGATTTAACATGTCCCCAACACGATGGTGGCATTATGTTTGTAATTTTCGTAGCTCTGTTCGCTATGAAAGTTTTCCATCGAGACATGTCACCGTGTAGCCATCCAAGCACGACCATAGAGTCCGTCCATCCATATATTGTGACTGTCTGTTTGTTGAATGACTCAATTACCTTTTCCATAAGTCTTGACAGTAAGTATGCACCGCACAGTTCGAGTCTGGGTAGCGTCATGATTTTTTTGATTGGTGCAAGTTTAGTTTTTCCTGCAACCACCCTAGTCATGTATTGGCCTGTTTTTGTGATGCTCCGGCAATAGATAATGCATGAGTAAGCCTGCTCTGATGCGTCACAGAAGCCATGTAAATCAATTGGTTTTCGTGTGTCCCCTATCCATCGAGGTATGGCAATCTGTTTTATGTAATGTAAGTCGTTCCTGAACAATTCCCATTGTTTTTGTACATGTTCCGGCACAGGGTCATCCCATTTAATGTTGGTAGTCCAAAGTTGTTGAAAAATAAGTTTAGCCTTTATTGTTACAGGTGACAGCCATCCCAGTGGATCATATAATTTTGATAGTTCGGATAATAAAAGTCTTTTAGTTATGACGTTATAAGTGTTTATCGTTTCCACTGCGTGATTAAATGTAAACTGATCCGTGCAGGGATTCCACATGATACCTAACGTTTTATTTGTTTCAGCGTGCTTAAAGTCAATCATATTTTGACTTCTTTGATCTTGTTTCAATTCTTCTAATATTCGTGAGTCATTGCTTGCCCACTTGCGGAGATTAAAGCCGCCTTGATTCAGTAGATCAATTAACTGCCGCTGAGTGATTTTGGCCTCTTGTATATCATTGCTTCCACCGAGAAGATCATCAACATAGAGCTGACTGTTTAGTATTTCTGCAGCGAGCGGGTATTGTTTACCATCGTCCTTGATCAATTGTTTTATTGTGCGCATCGCTAAAAAGGGAGCAGCTTTAGTACCGTATGTTACGGTACTAAGCTGATACTCTTTGATCGTATCTTCTGTCGAGTTTCTCCACAGGATTTTTTGCAGATGTTGATCTTGTTCCTGTATACCAACTTGTCTGTAGAATTTCTCTATATCTGCGGAATAAACATATTGAAATCCTCTCCACCTTAAAATTAATGCCTGTAAATCTTTTTGGAGATTTGGCCCGCACTCCATCAATTCATTTAAACTGAAGCCTGTTGTCGTTTTGTTAGAAGCATTAAATACCACTCTAAGTTTTGTTGTGGTGGAGTCCAATTTCATGACACCGTGATGTGGCAAGTAACAACTAGGTTCTTGTGGAATTAAACTCTGTTTCATGTGATTGAGACGCAGGTAGTCGTCCATGAAAGCCTTGTAACTCGTAGCAAAGGTTTCATTTCTAGACAGTTTTTTCTCTAACTGTCTGAATTGCGCTATGGCCTGTGACCTTGAAGATCCTAACAGATTTTCAAAGTCTTGTTTCATCGGTATCCTGACCTCGTACCTTCCGTCAGCCATTCTAGTAGTGGTCGTTGCGTATAATGTTTCGCAGTATTGTTCATTTGAAGTCATCGTTGTGGTTTGTTCCGTTATTTCTTCTGATTCCCAGAAATTTGAAATATCTTCAAGGTTATTGAGTACCGCATGACACTGAAATGTTTTAGTGTTACCTAATAGAACCCATCCAATTTTCGTTTGTTGGGCTATTGGTGCATGTATGGGCCCTCGCAGAATACCTCCCATGATAATTTCGGCGTAAACTCCTGCGTCCAGCAAAATGTCTACTGGCCTTGAAATATTGTAGTTAGGGTCAGCTAGGTTAATGTTTTCTAAATGGGGCCAATGTTGTTTTTCAAATGTACTGTTCGGTAAGTTGTTCAACAGTTTTGTCATGACAAGTGCCTCTATGTTAAAGTTGTAGTTTCCGTATATCGACTCGCATTTCAATTGCACTGTTCCGTGACTTTTATTATTTGAGATACCAACTCCCGAGACGATTGCATTTTGTTTACGTCTTTGAAGTCCCAATCGTTGCGCGGCCGATTCTGTAATTAGGTTGATCTGAGAACCTTGGTCAAGTAGAGCTCTAAGTTGTATAAACATTCCATCGATTGACATAATGTTAAGTTCCACCGTGGCAAGAAGTACTTCATTAAAGTTCCCAGCAACGTGATTAGCTTTATGTTGGGAAAAAGTCGGAACACCTTTAGGTGTCATGTTGGTTGTAGGCATCGTATTATCTGCCCTTTGTTTTATAGCGTCATGTAGTGTCGTATGATGCTTTTTGCCGCACACCTTACATGTTTTCACGGAATTGCATTGTTTGTCATTATGACAGTACAAACAGTTCTCACATACTTTTAATTGCGCAATCGTGTTCAATTTTGATTCTGGATTCATATTTTGAAATGATTTGCAATAAACCAAAATGTGGTCCGAATTGCATAGAGGACATTTTCTTTCAGAGCTGGCATGATATGTTTTGGGCAAGAAGGGTTTGTAGTTAAATTTTTTTGGTAAGTTTTTAGATGAAAATTCCTTAGCATCATTACTGTCCTTGACCTCTGACTTCATGTAGGGAATCTTGGTTTTTCTGTTGACCGGCTCCAGAGCTGTAAATTTTCCCTCTAGGAATGAGATAATTTCATCAAATGAAGGTAGATCTCTTGGAGCTTTCCGTGATTCCATATATGAACTGTAGGTCTCTGGGTCCATTTTTTCGGTGAGTATGTGCACTAAAATCGGGTCCCATGTAGTAGTATTTATTCCGAGATTATGTATTGCATGAATTGTTTCCAAGGTCGTATCGTGGAGGCGTTTGAGTTCTTGGGCAGAATGTTTATGTACAGTGGGCTGGTTTAAAAATATCTGGATTTGCTTCGTAAAAAGTAGCTGTATGTTATTGTACCTGCGCGTGAGTATATCCCAGCAGGCATCGTAGTTGTCGGCTGAGATATTTAAATGTTGCACTAATCGTTCGGCCTCGCCCCTGAGCTTGCCCTTGAGATGTTGCATTTTTTGTGTTTTACTTATCAAGGGGTTGTTGTGAATAGCTTCAGAGTAAAGGTCCATGAAGGTTGGCCACTGTGCGTAGTTTCCACTAAATACAGGAATCTCCAATTTCGGCATAGTTTGATGTTGGTGAGATGCATGGCTAAGTTTTTGGTTAAGTTGTCTCTTCGTTGCTTCGTAAATTTCTTCATGCTGAACATACTCTTGTTCAAAATCCACTTCTGTTCCAATCAATAGATTATCTATTTGCCAATGCAGCTCATCAATAGTTTTCCAGCGAGCCTGTACCATCTGCAGCTTGTCCTGTAATTCCCATTTTTCTGAAATACTGTTGATGTCAATATTTCTTACAACTCTTGTAAAGGCTCGAAAATTTGTTCTTTGCTGGTTTATCATCTCGTCCGTCTTGGACATCATACCTTTTTCTTCTGTGTTCGCCTTATGTTCTTCGTCACCTTGGCTGCTTGTGCCTGGATTAGTCATGGCTTCAACCTTGGTTATATCCATCAGCATTGCACATGTAGCTGCGTAGAGTTCCTTCACGGAAACGTAAGCACCAGACTGTAAATATTCATGTTTCTTGTCACACTTTAATGTCAGTTTAGAGTGATTAGTGTCAAATTCATCCCATAACTCTTCAAGGGACAGTATGCGTTTCCTCACGTACTCTGGTGTCTTTCGACTTGCAGAATCCTTTTTAATATTCGTGGATATTTTTTGTATAGCTTCAGCGATTATCTGCTGACGTTGCAGTAGCCCTTCCATTGTGGTGATGTCAGGAAGAAGCTAACAATTCTGTAGTACTCACTGGTGTTATGCTGAAATGTATGTAGTGAACACTAAGTCCGAAGGTCACTGTTAGTTCAGCGTGCGTAGGTATGCTTCACAAAATGTGCGACTTCTCAACTTAACTGGGTAGACCCGCTTGTGGGAGGCCAATTAAGCCGATCCGCTGTCGATGAAGGCACCTTCACATACACTTCACTAAATCCGGCTCGAAGGACCAAAAAAATGTTCCCAACACGATGTGGACTGTAGATCCATAGGTCGCTGGTTCAAATCCGGCTCGAAGGACCAAAAAATGTTGGGTTCTATTGCTGTGGTAATTGTGTACCGGGAATTCTTATGTGTAATGTGGAAGAAAACACCGATATATGTGTACCGCTCAGCTTTATTGTGTGAACTAACTTAATATTACAATTATTATAATGTACAAGTACAATGCATACGTGATCGCGAGCGTCAGCATAAAATTGTCGAGCGTGCTCGTACAACTTTGCTCGACCTGGTAATCGAATCAAAAACCTCGTGCTCAGCAGTCGCACTTAAGAGCACTAGACCAACGAGGCAGTTAATTATAAAATAGGACTATGCTTCAATTGGAATACCGAAGTTGTTGTTTTAGAAAAGGCGTGGTGGTATTGTCTGTCTTAACCATCTATAATAACATTGCAAATAAATGATATGAATATGAATAACATGGGTTCTATGTGGGTGAAAGCACACGAACCTATCAACGTAGAGCACGCAGGTGGTGTCGTGGTCGTGTGCGAGGCGCACGTCGCGCACGTGTCGCCAGTGCAGCGCGGTGGGCAGCTGCGCGCGCGCCACCAGCACGCCCGCCGGCGACAACGTCACCACGGTGTCGCCCGGCAGCCCGCACTTGCGCGACAGCTCCGTGCTCACCACGCTCACCGAGTAAGAGTCCTTGAGCAATGGCTCGCTGTCTGAAATTCATGATCAAGCATCGTGGTTGAGGGGATTTTTGTATTGTCCGATTATTTTGTCATACACTAAAGAAGCTAGTAGATTTAAACTTAAACGTAGTGCATATTCCAGCCTTTTCTGTATGGAAATATTGCACTCCGATATTTTTGTCAACAAACAATGTACTCCATTATTCACAATTCTATACTAGTATTTTCTTTGTCTTGCAAAAACTATTAAGACAACTTTTCTTTACTACAGTTAAATAATAATGGCAATAAATCTTCAATACAAAAATACCCTCAGGAACACTGAACACACAGCCAGAATGAAATGTAATTAGTATGAAAATGTCATGTGAGTTAGAGCGAGCATACGAGATACATCAAAAGATATGTTGAGTCGCTACTCCAATGCGATGTATGGTATAAGTACAGTCACAATCACAAGGCTTAGCGCGAGTTGAGGTGTTCCATTGCAAACCTTTCATGCGTGTGTCCGTGCGCCGCAATGGGACATTGGCTTTATGAGAGAATGATAACTTAACTCTTACGTCATTGTCCAACAATACTGATTAACATTGTAGTTAGAGCATATAAGACTTGCCTGATAAACGAATTTTACGATTATGCTCAGGTGTATTCGTTTGAGCCCTTGTTTTTATATGGACACTAATTTAGCTGCTTTTGAGGAATGCGCGTTTTGCGTTGTAGTGATGTGACGCTTCTTAGTACAGAGAGATGCAAAATAAATTCTTACAATTACAAGAATATTGAACATTGAAATAAAATTAGCGTTTACAGATTTTATTGCGGTAATAGATATTATTTCATCTCGACGTTTCAGATTCCTTGCAGCACCTAAATCTACCCGTGGGATAGATAATATCAATTTAGTGCGATAAAATCTGTTAAAAGAAGTTTTATGTCAACACAGATAAAGTTCAAATTTAAATAATTCACGCGCAGCAACACCTAGTGATTAGAGCCTCTAGGCCTCTATGGTATGATGAGCTGTAAGGAGTTGAAACTCAAGAGGAGCTCTGATCTTAAGAAAGTGAAAAATAATCTAGACATCGTCGTAAAAAGCGACATCAACGGTGATGAAAATTAAACAATAAAAATTACTCAACGCCAAGAATGCTTAGTTAAAGTAGACCACGAGCATGAGTTCAACGACTCATTATACAAAGTATCATAAATATGTACCGTAATACAGTCAAATATTATTAAAAAAAATTGAATGTGGCTATATATATTTAAACTCTTTATTCTTAGTCGAAAATTAAAAATATGTTGATTTAATTTCGCATCTAAGCTTTCTCTCGATTACAGTTATGTATATTGTTGTAGGTTTATTTAGACGAAAATAATATTTGTAAGGGCCATCGGATTATAAGCTGAGCTTCGACTTCCGTACGAAGCAAAAATATGTATGATGTAGGTCATACATATTTTGGTCCGTGGGATCTGGGTTTTGTGTTTGTATTTACACTCATTTTACAGGCAGCTAGCAGCAACTGGAGGAAAAGAGCCGAAGATAGCTCTGTGGCGTTCACTAGAGGAGGCCTACGTCCAGCAGTGGACGAATATAGGCTGTATAACAATTCATCGGAGTTCATCGGAGCTTTTAAAGCTGTACTAGCCTAATGAACTGTGGACTGTGAATTCAAAGGTCCTGAGTCCGATCAAAAGGCACGCAAGTGATCGCCCCTGACCACTGACGGTTCGAAGTTACGTGCGAATACGTAAACGAAAACATCGTTATCATGGAGAAACCTGCATGCTTGAGAGACTCTCTCGATGGCATGTCAAGTCTGCAAACTCGTACTAGACAAGCGTGGTAGACTATAGCCTTATCTCTCTAAAAAATAAGGGGAGACCCAATTACCAGCAGTGGGACAGTAATTGGGTGATGGTAATGATCAGAGATTAAATTTTCCACCGGCAACATCTTTGATCTTAGCATACTTTACAAACCTTCTTTGCCTTCAGCTGTATCAGCTGTATGTTATTTGTCAGTGTTACAGTTTTATGAAGCAGTACTAAATACATGCTCTAATGTATAAAGTTTCATACACAATGGAGGCAAAGTTAATAGAGCATTGTAGTGTAGGTATTACAAATTTAAATGGGTTAGATGCGTATTTGCATTCAATGTGGTGACGTCAATACGGTAGATACAAATTTCAGGCCATGGACACGCGCGTGTGATATGAATTCGTTTCGTATGAAATACTTTTGTTTGATGACGTAAAAGAATAATTGTCTAGACCACGTAAGGAAAGTTAGTATCTTTGAAATTAAGATATGTAAAAACTTTTGGGAGAATGGGTTATCTATTGTTTTATATCGAGGAATATAAGTGAGTATAACATTTCAAAACTATGATGGCAACATTCAATAGTAAATACATACACTCCGTCGCCTTTTTCCCAGGGAATAGGCAGAAACTACAGAACGCCAGTTCAGTAATGTTGTCAAATCGTTATATAAATCATTACAAAACCAGCGCAACTGAACTGTTTTGAGTTCTGTAGTTAGCAAGTATCCTTTATAGTTTCTTCTCATCAGTTCGACAGTTCGCGACCTCGCTCAAACATTCATAGTTCTAGAAAGATATCATTTGGTATTGGAATACTACTTAATTTGAGGGTCAGCAACGCGCGAGCGATACTACTGTTAATACAAACAAATGTATATAGGCTACGATAACCACTTACCATCAGGCAGGGTATAATCTTCTTTGACCGCCTTGTTTGCCACCCATCCATGGTATAAAATAATTGTACTTAAACAAAGTGGAAAATTAAATTTTGATAGCTCCACTAGAACTAAAGTGGATATGACTTTTTTCCTCGTCTATCCTATGGCCTTAGGTGTAGTTCGATAGGTAGTACAAACCATTTTTCCATTAGGAATAAGTGCAATATTAAGCTTTAATTTGCTATAATTGGAGTTCAAAATAAGGCTCGAGAGGCAAGTGTATTTTATTTTTGTTACAGAGATTTTTCCCATGATATAAAAAAGCAGGTAGAAGTATTTTGCTTTACTCTGGCCCTTATCCACCTGCTGATGCCTGTTATTGAAATCCCATAACCTAAGATAAGATAAATGGCAACTGAAACTGAGCCTATTCTTTTACATATGTAATCGGAATCGAATGTTGTACTTGGTTTAATTCCCAGGTAAAACAAACTTAAAAATAACTCTACCTCATTTATAAGAGGAAGGCTTTCTAGGATTACAGGACAGTTAACTGGATCGCAACTACCCAAAACAGGAAAATTTTGAAGAGTTCTCTCTGTTAGTGCCCCCTCCGACTAGCGAAGGTTGGCAGTCAATTAACATATTAATTTCTATCTCTAGAGAGCCGAATGAATTCGGCACCACTAGCTATCCCTGTCTCGCTTATGTTATGTAGCCATGACTTCTTCCTCCGACCGACACGTATATTGCCAACGAGTCAACTTTTTTACTACTGACTGTTCTCTGACACAACAGCCAAAGATGCTTTCAAAAATATATAAAGCTGTACCCCTTAAGGTATCCGACCTTGTGTACATCTGCATACAATACAAAAATACGAGATATCTCATTACACAATGCAAAGGCTCCATTGTCAATGCAACAGAAAGACGTTGTTGACTTAAATTTTAATGTTAAGTGTAAAGTGCAGTGACTCAAATTTGTATGTACATTGACTGTCTTAACTGATTTCATCAACACAAAGCCTCAAATGCTGTAGCGTAGCATTCTTTTAGCAGTTGATACATATTAAGTTGGAAGCATTCACAGAGGAAAGGGAATTGCACCAATAAATAAGTTAAATATGAGAAGGAGCATTTTATTGAAGTCATTCTTATTGAAGTAAGATGTCTTAAATTTCATAATTATAAGCTTCTGTTTAGAAATAAATGTATTTTGTTTTTGATAGTTTCACCAAGGGAGGGGACAATATTAAAGCTTCTGAATAAAAATAAATGCATATATTTTTCGTCGGTACAATATGGGGGAGAAATAGTGAAAACATTAACAAGAGAAGTTATATGACGACAGAATATGTATAGAAATCATATATGTGGAGAAAAGTCAATACTTTGCAAACCACAATTAAAAACGCGGGACGGGCCGCTAGTATATTATATTTGCACTAACAATTATGTTGAAATATTTGTGCCACAAAGAGTTGTGGAAAACCCCAAATTTTTGTTGGTAAACATTGGAGTAATGGAAAAAGAGGATCTCTCAAAAAAGGGCTAAAGGGCTAAAGGGCACTTTAAAAAAGCAAACACAAGGAGGTTATTGAACTTAGACAAAGCAAAAGGTGTTGGCCAGGATTACAACAAGTTGAAATCTTTAGTACCTGTCTACCTAAATAGGAGACGGGTGTGAGATATCGTGTCTGCATATTTTATTACAAGAGTTTCAAAGAACAGAAGAAAGCTTGAGAAAATTTACACCTAAGTTAATTTAGATATAAATTAATTAATTTCCTATGTTTGTAAAAACAACGAATTGGTAAATACTGCATAAATAGACATTTCACATTTGGTGTGGTCGGAAAATTCAATTGAAATTTTGATATGATGAGTCCTTATAAAAACAAAGTGAAATAAAAATCCACCTGCATGAATATAACTTTCTATAACCCATCACAAGACAGCCATAATATTGTCTCAATTAGACATTAGACCAATAGACATTTTCTACTGCAAGCCAATATAATATCTAAAAATATAAGTGGGAAAGTTTAAATTAACTGTTACTCAAGTCAAAATATTGTAATCAACCAATTCAGACTAGTTGCAAGCTTACATAAATAACTGGTTTATTACTCATGAACTATTTGCAAGTTTGTATCAGTTTTCTAACGAGTATCTAGGTCATCAGTGCATACATACTACATACTTCTACATAAATAGGAATATTTTTTATTTTTATTCTGTAAATAGAGTAAGGGTATATTATCAACTGAATTGAAAATTGAAAATTTAAACACATTCAAATCAATTGAATGTGTTTAATCAATAGATTTTTCTGTCATCAAATCCTTGGCAAGTTCCTTATTGTCTTATTACTATTCTTGAAATTTTGAAGTCATATTTTTTGTAACGATGGTATATATCCATAACATATTTTTCTTTCACTATGGTAGTGCCTACAGAAAACTGTGGCTTTTGGAAAGACTTGAATTTTATTTAAGTTTTTTAATCATTACAATTTTCTTTCCAGAATAATTGTGATGTCAAAATATATAAAATAATGAATGGAATATTTTAATGGATATACCAGTGTATTTTACTACTGTCTATTAGTATTATTTACAAAGATACTATCAAATTTATTAAAACTAATTTGGAAATAAACCAATATTAGGAACTGTTATTATGTTCACTTGATGAACTTTGACCACATTGCAGGTGTATTATGACTATTATGAAGGTAGATTGAAACTTACCTAAAATTTTGCTCCCATTTATCAAAGCTCGGATTTTTTCCATCCAAACTTGTGTGTCATGCAGAGTCTGTGCTGCGAGCAGCACACGAGGCTTCCGCGGCTCGTCAGCCGAGAACACAGCGAAGGCATGTGGCCGCGTGCGAGACTTGGCTCTCTTTACCACGCAACCCAGCGGCAGCTCCACAGAACCCGCAGAAGCACCTGCCTCGCTGCAGTACACCGCCAAAGAAGCCCCCGAACATGTCGGACTCGGTCTCAAAATACACCATTGCCTTTTCCATGACTGTCAATAACAAAAATAATCAATGCCACAATGTTGTGATACATACCCGTGAATAATAAATTAGCACTCCCAGATATTTACCTTGAAAGGATTTAAGCCCAAATTAGATTTGAATGGATACTTTATTTCTAAGTATCCAGACATTGTGATTTATTCGTTTTCACAGTGAATAAAACATGTCTAAATAAAATAAAATAGTAAACACGAGATGCACATGTTCAATCAAACAATTTATTGTTTACAAAAAATCATAGACAAACAACAAAAGTAGTGATTGGTCGTTTATTTAAAATCGATAAGTAAAACCGGTTTTTCCCGATGACTACGTGGTGTGTGTCTATGGTTTTAATAGAATGCGTGTGCCATCCGACCATCGCACCACTGACGATGAAGCCTCTTTAAATAATTGAAATAGGTTGATTTAAAAAAAAATATTCTCAGTTCCTGGCGGATATCGACTTTACATTTGATAAAAACCCGAGGTACCTTCATGTATTTTTACAGACAGATTGCGTACAGACAGATCCAAACAACTAGGATTAAGCTGATCGATTAGTTGATTGATTTCCTTTGAATCACAATATCATAACTGAAAATACAAATAAAACAACTTCCTTAGTGAAACTGTTCTAACAGGTCTATCGTGAATTTACGAAATCCATCGTTGACTTTCATTAGATATTGTTACTCTCCGATAAAGGCTCTTTGTAGCACAAACATACTTGATAGGTAACATCTAACATCATTAATGATTGGCTGAAATATTATTAACTGACCTGTTACCACATTTTTACGTATACTATAACATGTATCCGTATGTATGTATATATTGATATTACATAGACCGTGGATACTATAAGGATTCTGAAATGCCGTGATTAGATAATTTCAAAATACTGTGATACAATATTCACGATCCACAGAAGCTCGAAAATATTATCTATTGTAATTTTGTGTTTGTCAGTGACGTATGTCACCCATCTGTTATTTCAGGCATATGACTGACATGACAATTTAATTTCTGAATTGAAATCAATCGTGACTATTTAATTAATGCGGAATTAAAATAAAAACGGAACTCAGCATACTAGAAATAATCTTCAAAACCAAAAAATGAAGCAATTTCTTTCTCTTTTCCTCACGGTTTGTTCCATCTCTAAAGTTCTATCTGCTGTGAACCCTCCTGAAGAAGAACTCGGGAACGGCAGATATGTTATTGAAGGTAGAGTTTTTCCACCCGAAGAACAAGACTTAGGACCTTGGCAAATTGACACACGTGTGCATGTGAATGGTGGTGAATATATTGGTTTCATCAGGGAAGACGGAACTTTTGTCATACACAATGTTCCCTCAGGGTCGTACGTTGTTGAAATCTTACACCCTGACTACGTTTACGAGCCAATACGAGTAGAGATCAACTCTAAGGGCAAGTACAGAGCTAGGAAAGTGAACTTCATACAAACATCACAAGTTATTCAGGTGCCTTACCCGTTGAGACTCAAGGCACTATCAAAATACAGATATTTCCAAGTTAGAGAACAATGGAGGCTGACCGATTTCCTGTTTAACCCAATGGTTATCATGATGGTATTGCCACTCCTGTTTATCATGATTTTACCTAAAATGATGAATGATCCAGAGACCAAGGAAGATTTGAAACAAATTAGCAACCTTGCTAAGATGTCAGAAATGCCCGAAATGTCTGAGATGTTTACTTCACTGTTCAGTGGTGGTGCTACAGCTAAAGCCTCAGCTTCAAAGGCTAAACAAGTCAAGAAAAGGCAGTAGCAATGTATTAGTTGAATTATTGATAAGTATTTATGATCAATAAGATTATTGATATGTATAGTGATGTAAAAATTAAATAAATTGTTAAAATGATGTGTTTGTTTGTAAACAATTAATCGCTGTTCAAGCAGGTGTACATGGGAATGTTGATGTCATTGAATTGTAACAATGTGCTAATTTTATTTCAATTGAGGTGCATTCCATGTTTGATTTATTTCAAAAAAGCCAGCCCACATATTTCGCTTAAAGTGTAGTTTTTGAAGTTAGGCCTCGGTAGAGTTAAGGTGTGTAGAGTCAGAAGCTTGCCATATTAGATCTGATAAATTTTTAACAGTGCGAGTCTTGGTGCCATTTAACTTGAAAAGCTAACTAATTAATGTAGAAAGAATGCCACTGTATGCTTTTTATCTCTTAACCCTATTCTTGCGATATAGGACTGAGATGGTATAAATCGAAGATATAAATTCTGACAGCTGCTTTCTTACTGTTTAGTTTATAGTTAGTAAAACTTCTCTGGCATTTATCATAAGCCTGTTGTAATCTGATCTAATGCTTCTATTATATTCAACAGTGACAGACTAACCAACACAGACAAATTGGGTCATAGGCTGTAATAAAACAAAATATGGGACATTTTAGGTTTTATTTGGAAATAAATCTATGACGATAAACCACTCTACTACTCTACAGAGGAGTTTTGTAACAACTTAAGAAATATTACACACAAATACATAAAGTAAAAAAAAACATCAGTCATTGGTAATTTGGACGGAAACTACTTAAGTAACATACATTGCAATGCAATACAGATAACTTGAGATTCATTTTAATTTATTTTTGTATAGTATTTTTTTCTCTGTTGGCCATTTTGGACGGGACTTTTTGACTTTTTGTACACAATATGTCATATAAAATCTAAACTCTATCAAAATATTTCTTTAATGTGGCACTATAAATAAATACAAAAAATTAGTATCCTCAGTTACACGAGATTATGAGAACTTATAATACTAATTATATAATTCAAAATCAATATATGTTTAATTAGAATATTTCCAATAGATACCAATATTACATTATATTGTCATTTAATTTTATTAATAAGGCATTATGATTGACATATTGATATTTTATTATTTACGCCTTCTCCCCCAAATAATTTTCCTTAAAACTAATTTGTTGGATTTATACTTATATGCCAAAATATATGGTCACTGGTAAGAAATATGAGAAGGTTACTTACTATGTATAAATTTGTAAGATTGTAAAAACCTTTTTTGCTACCTTTACACTCCAAAATACTTCATTTTCAAATACTACTTACATAAACTAATGCTACTTATTTACATACAATAGCTGCATGTTGCCTTCTTATAAAAATATCCGAATCAAGGCAAGGACGCATTTTATGCTATTATTATAATCACATTTTTTTCTCTCTTTTGCAATTGATCCGAATAAGTTGCAGATTTTCGATATGTTATTTATTAATATTGGATTTGTGAAGAATAGACATAGAACTAGATCAGGAAAAAAATGAGACAGATACAAGTAATATTAAATTGTAATGCTGACAGCACCAAGGAGAAAATACCAAGAGCGGACTGAGTAATCAACACAGTCAGAGATTCAATAAAGAAATTGAGAATCAAAAAATCACACCAACAACTTCTGTGTAAAGAATAATAAGTACTAAATGCTTGATTAAAAAAAATCTACAATAAAAATGGATTGTTCTTGGGTAGAAATACAAATCAAAAATATAACATAATTACAATAAACCCTACAATATAAACGTCTTTCAATACGAACAGTACAATAAGTGGACTTGTCAGGTGTAGACGTGCATCGCGGTGCTTCCCATAGACAAACTTAGAGTAATACAGAACCAAGAAGTAATACACATTTATATCAATTATTTTACATAAGTGACTGTCATAAACGATTATTACAGCCTACAATTGTTTGAAATAAAATGCATTCAATTCGAATTTCACAACTGTATGAGATTTTTCACAATGTATTAGTGAAATATTCCGAAAAACTTTGTGGTTGTAATTTGTCACTTAAATCAAAATGTAGCTAGAAGCAGCATCGCGATGCGCATCAATGAAACACTTAAACTACAATGAACACTTCTTAACTAAATACTAATTGGAATGGAGATAGGAATAGTTCGGAAAGGATACATAAAACCCGGTATGGAGCTACCAAAGTACCTAATCAGAGTATACACAATATAAATATAGGCATTTAATACGAGATTAGTTTAATAAGAACTGCAATCATGTTATCACCCAGTGTGTGAGAGAGACGGAGCTATACTGAACGAATAACAACATCCCCTTTTGGTAACAGAATTAAAATTACTGTTTCTGTTGAAGCATGTGTTACAAAAAGCCCCAAATATTTGTAATAAACTCATATTACAAATATTTGGGGCAACATAAATGTAGAGTAAGGCTCACCCCAAGTTTAATGATTTGAATACAGATTGAACCGATCATAAAAACTTTTATATCAACGAAATAAGAGTGAAAATGGCACGAATTACATGCGACATCAGTTGACGGATCAACTGTTTCAAATTCATATTCTTACACAGTAATTGTCCATTAATGTGGGGAGATGCTAGTGGGACATGGTACAGTGTACTAGGATCTCAAAGATTGTTAGACATTAGGGACTGCCCAATTACCTAATTACATTTTAGTCGTAAATTTTCACACGAAGAATCAGAATCGGCCCTACTCGTAATAACTGTCTGTATATGACGAACTGTTAATTAATGTATACTGTTTATCCTTATGATATGATTTTAACATATTTGCCTTATTATAAATATACATAAGGCCGTATGAATAAGGCAATTACTCCTTAGAAATTAATCAGCTGCAAGTCTTGGAAATGTCTTTTTAACAATCCATAGAAAATGGCTCATATTAATTATATAACTAATATCTAAACGGTGGTTAGAATAAAAAAATAATAGCTGATCTAATTTTTGAAGGCGTAATATAAAAGATATTTTACTTAACAAAATACATAAATGTCATTTCCAATTCATCCATTTACATAAACGGATTTGTATTTTATATAAAATTGAATTATGAATATAAGAATAGAATATAAAATATATAATTGTTGATATCAAATTATATATACAATTAGAACAAAAAATCATAATTATATTTATTTAATGTGTTAGCAACCATGATTCACGATATGCTATGGTCTTATATTTAGTTTGGTTAAATAAAGCCAATGAATACTGGTATAAGACTGAGGTCACAAAAATATTGCAGTTTACCGTATTAATTAATTCATTAAGTTTATTACTACTTCTTCGTCACATAATGAGAAGGTTCACCATATGGTACTAAAATGCAATATTTTTATGTAATTCAGATCTATTTGAATTGGTTATTTAAACAATTGTATTCGTACTATCTACATACATATGGATGCTAGCTTTTTGCAATCGTTAAATGGCTTATTTATACAATAACTGAAATGAATTCAAGATGAACTTTAAGAGAAGTCAATAGACACGATTTGAGCTTGCATGACATATGCTAAGCCTATCTTCGCCTAACATGAGAGAACTACCAATCGCGTTCAAATTTTTAGTAATACAATACTCATTTGATGAGCTCAGTACTGACGGTAAATTAATTCTTAGACAGTTGCGTTGAGCTGCCTTATAATAGTTTTTGTAGTTAGTACGTAGCAGTTTGCCGTTTACTAGTAGTCAGTTGGAAGTATTCATCCCAAACATTGGCACTGTTGCAACCAACAAATCACCCTTTATAAGTGAACCACCTTACAGAACAAAGTTGCACATTGCCATAAGTTATTGCATACATAAACCATACAAAATTTGGTATATTTAATATTGATTGCTTATAGGGTACCGTACTATGAGATTCCGTAGAGAGCGGCGTGCGGTCGTAGATGCCGAACGATGGCTATAACGATGGCAACCAGCAGGAGAGGCGGCGCCACCGCAGTCCGCAGCGCGCTGTTGTATATAGAGCAGTAGGGGCACTGCGAAGAGCCGCATACTTCGCAAATGTTCAGCAGGTATGTTGGCAGAGCGTCGAATATACTCTCGTTGAAGCGTTCTGTATACAAATGTTTATTATAGACTTGCGGATATACCTAACTGCATTGTTAGAGAGGGATGGCGCTAAACAGTTTGGATAACACCATCCTTTTACGATCTGTATTTAAGACATTCGTATAATTGATATAGGCCCTCCCAATGGGCGTTCTCTTCCAAAACTTTTATAACCGACTAGCACTTTCATTTTATATAGACCGTATATCCTAATAGTATGGTACAGTGGTACTCACGATAAAACCAAGACGGTACTCTGAAGATATTTTCAGTTTGTAGCAGTATGTTTTAATAATTGTCAGTACTCTAAGGGTAAAGTGTAAAGTAAAACAGGATGTCATACTAGCTGTTTTGTAATTGATCTAGATCTATTAAACATCTAGAATGACGTTATAATATATAGAAATATATCGGAATGAAACCACTCACCGGGTGCGTAGTAGTCGTAGACCCGCATCGGCAGGTACCTGGACATGTTGGCCACCGGGAACCAGCGCTCAATCGTGAAGTTCACACACGTCGGCTCCTCATATAACTGTTCCAAAGTAATTTATTTTAAAACATGAATATTTTAGCTGAAATACTTAGAAATGCTAAAAGGTTTTGGGGATGTTTAATCTAGAAGTCAGTCTTGATAAAATATTTTACACCGAAGCTGTAATATTTTGTTAATAGTGACTGGTCACGAATTATTTCTCCGGCCCCTGTATAGCGGAAGTCATAGGAATACATACAGTCATTAGTGGTAGTCAAAAATACCTAAAACCTGACAACTAGGATTACTCTTACGATGTTGGTATTATTCAGTAAATGGGTTGCTTCGTGTAAAATATTTACATTCAGCTCAGTTCAGATCAGGGTGGTTTGGAAGCCGAACCCGACAGAAAAGACTCGGAAAATGTGTTGTGTGTGCTGTAAATACGTACGTAGTCAAAGTAGAAGAGTATCTTGGTGGGCAGGTACTTGGCGCGCTGCAGCGTGGGCACGCGGCGCGACAGCACGTAGGCGTCCAGCGCCTGCTGCTGCAGCATGTAGCCCGTCGGCACGCCCACCTCCAGCACCGCCATGCCCGAGCGCGGCGACTCGCTCAGCAGCGTCCAGCTAACGGAAATGCTCTTTTAAAATAACTTTCTACGCGTTTAGCCAAGTAATACTGACCTAAATCAGTAAATGTATGGTTACTGTGAATAGCATACCATACAGATATCACTCAGAGAGAATGTTAAAGGTAGTCCCGGACTCCGGTTGTCGTTCAACCCTATATGGCAGTCGTTAGCGGTAATAATAATAATGAACACGAAAATTTTTGTTTAACCTGAGAATCTCGATACTAACAAGTAATTTTGTATGAGAACCTAGATAATAGATCTGTTGTTTTTACAATGAGACTGCATAAATTGTCCAATGTGAAACAGATAATAGCTAACCTGGCGCAACCTTGGAACTCGATGTGCGACTGATTCCTGCCGTAGAAGTGGTGCGTGGAGACGAGCGAGAAGCAGTTGATCGGCGGCGGCGTCTGGAACCGCGCGATGTCCACGTTGTACTGCACCGACATCTGCAGGATGGCGTAGCCGGCGCCGCGGGCCGTCACCTTCACGGTGCCCCAGGCGGCCGGGATGTCGATGTACTGCATGACGGCCAGGTTGTCGTGGTGCACGTGCAGCGTGCGCGTCTCGCCCGACAGCGCCACGGCGTCCACGCTCACCGTGAGCGACGACACGTCGCGGAGACGCTTGCGGTTCGTGTATTCGATCAGAGCGCGGAGTGCCACGTACGTGTCCTGGAGAGTGACAAGAAATTATTAAACCCCGCAAATCACTGTAAACTGAAAGCTCAAAACAAACCTATCTTAATATATTGCTACCTATCACATGGAACCTAAACACATACCTGAAAACTGTGTGTGTATATAATTAATTAATTTAAGTAATTATAATTAATTTCCTGGACATTATGACACACAGCGCCACCTAGTTCCGAGCTAAGCAACGAGGCTTGTGTTACGTATACTAGTTGGTTGATACACTACATAATTATATACTTTTTTTTTTGTAAAAACATACATATTAAACATAGATACATCCATGACTCGGATACAAATGTTTATGCTCATCACACAAGGCAGTGTTTACTACCACTGGACTAATTGGGTCGTCATATATAAAAACATTATATTCTAATATGTATGTGGTAGAGCTACAGACCAAAATAAAGATTTCAAAGTTTAATTATTCTTAATTTTTCATAGTTAGTATAGGTTTGTGTTTGAAATCTTTGGGGGAGGCTTATGTCCAGCAGTGGACGTCCTCCAGCTGACATGATGATGATGATGATGATGATGATGATAGGTTTGTGTTTAGATTATCGTTTGCCCACAACTTGACTTAATAAGTGACGATGTGGTCTAAGATGTAGCATGCTTAACTAGAAGATACCTTAAGTTAGTAATAGATGAATATTTTTCTGCAATTACCTAAAATATACCTTAATAACCGTAATAAGAGGCCTGGGAGATCACTTCAATGGCATTAGGCGTGGCCAGACAGAGAAACATTGTTTAGACATTGACACGATAAGAAGAAGAATACAATATTGGTCTATCTTCCCTGAATGTTCATAAGTACAACCCTGATTCTAGGGTACAAACCTGAGTGGAGGCCCAGCCTCCGTCCTGCAGCCTCTGGGAGTTGAGCCACATGACAATGGCCTCGTTATTGTCCTGATGGTCCATGCAGGCCAGCAGCGCGTACGCGGTGGTCGCGATGTTGTTCGAGTCGTACTTGTACGGTAGCCGAGGCAGCAGGAAAGGCTTCTGGTTCTCCATCTTGTATGGGGGCTGCGGCACTGGCTCCTTACCCCAGTAGCTTAGGCCACCTGCGGAGTTGAAGACATGTTATTATAATTGGAACTAGTTGAGTCCTGTAGTTTTATCTAAGAAAAAATAACTGGGTTTTGGCATTCCTGACAAACGTTTTTTTTAATATAAAATCGGCTATGTATAAGTTCGTTCAAACTTTGTTTGCAGTAGTAGGTGGGTTTGAAATTCAAAGTTTGAGATTTTTTTATGTATTGCACTTTTTATTTGTATTGCTCGGCGCACTCGTCCAGCAGGCGCGGTGTAACAGTGCAGGTAGTGCAGGTAGTGTACCTTCGTATCGCTGGCGGCGCTTGAGCAGGCGGTAGGCGTGCTCGGAGCTGGGCGCCTTGGCGTGCGTGAGCGCGTGCGCCACCAGCGCCAGCGCGTAGGGCTCGGCGCACTCGTCCAGCAGCCGCAGGTGCCGCTCCAGCCAGCGCACGCCGCGCTGCTGCGCCGATACCACGCGCGCACTCAGCCCCTACACCAACCACATATTATGTCGATTATGTCACCAGAATTACTATACAATTACAATACCAAAAAACAAGATACATAGAAGAAAAATAAAGAACGCCAAGAATAGCCACCACAAATCGCGACATCAATCGCCACACGAATAAATGCGTGGGTTACACTTAAATCTTTATTGCTTTTAAGTTTGCATGCGACGGTGCTTAAATAGGAGCGAAGACTGTTCCTGACCGACTTCTGCCGGGGTCGTGGTATATGCTCTTGTGAATAACATGTCCCCTGGGAGATGGCCCATGGGGATAGGGATAGCGGCGTTGACGTGTTCGGTTTTTAATTGGTACACGCCTACTGAGGGCGGAGTCCGACACACCCGGCGCCTAACCAGACGGTCCCTTATATGCGATATTCCGCACCTTAAAATAAAACCGGCCAAGTGCGTGTCGGACTCGCGCACAAAGGGTTCCGTACAAATTAGGCAAAAAAAATAACGTTTGTTGTATGGGGCCCCCCTTAAATATTAACTTTATTTCGTTTTTAGTATTAATTTGTTGTTACAGCGGTCACAGAAATACATCATTTGTGAAAATTTCAACTGTCTAGCTATCGTGGTTTATTGAGATACAGCCTGGTGACAGACAGCCAGCAAAGTCTTAGTAATACCACCATACTATTACTATTATATAGTGCCACCTCTTCCTTAGCGGTAACGATCCTCTTCCTCTTTTCTTCCTCTTCGGTACCTTTTTCAAACATAACCACGGGTTGATAAAATCTATCCATATTCAGGGTTCATAAAATGATCCCTAAAAGTTTATCTTTTATTTTTAACCGACTTCAAAAAGGAGGAGGTTCTTAATACCCCGATTACGCCGAGATTTCTGATCCGGTTTAAGGGATTCTTTTTTGTCTGATGTAAATTAGATAGAAATTATATGAAAATTAAATTTATGGATATAAATAAGTCACAAGTCGGGACTGTAGGGAGGATAACTCGGTAACTGCACCCCTTTGACTTATATTCGATAATTCATCTGGAGAAATGAGCTGGAATGTTGTTGCTGCGGTGGAGGAGAAACATTCGAGTCACTTCCGTCATACTTTTCAATCATTGAGCAGCAATACAAACGACGTCGTTTTCGATGATCGGTCAAATGTTCATGTAACACTTTTTGTACTTGACGCGTACCGATGCCTAAAGTTGCCCGAATATGTTGATGTGTGTTGACATGTGACACGTGTGTTCTATCAGCTTCTATCATTAGCTGCACTGCACTCGCGTTATATTCAGTAGTCGCTGTACAAGGACGGCCATCTCGCGAATCAACAGTAATTTTATTTCGACCACGTTAAACTCATTAACCCATTTGTCATCATGAAATTCTAATCAAAGTCTACCGTAACATTGTTGTTGAGTAGTAAGACCTCAACGAGTCTTAATAATTCATTGAGCGAAAATGTTCTCTATCTCTGTTCAAAATCACTTCGTCGCAAATTGCCGCCAATTTGTAAAAACAAATGACATACATAATATGAATTCATATTTATGGATTCCCAGAGTTCCTATTCTAAATTTAAAAGAACATTTGTTTCATCAGGTTCTTTTCTTACCGGATTCTCATCTAAAATCTTTCAGTGTGATGTGACAATGTGCAACAAAATGAATACAGCTAATATTTTATTCTAGACAGAATTTGGAATGACAAAAGTCCTTACCTCTCTCACACCAATATCTTTAAGATTCTTCACAGTTTCCAAAGTGATGACAACTTGTGCGGTCAATGTGATGTTACGCTGCATTATTATTGAATTATTTACCTGTTGACAATATACAAGTATGTAATAAGTATGAATAAATGAAGAACAATGGCTATTATATTAACTTATCTTTCAGATAGAAAAGGAACTAGTATGACAAATATCGGTAGGACTTCGGAGAATACGCCATTGGAGGTTTATTTCACAAAGGTCAGATACATATTATAATTTTATCTACATAGGCCTATCCACTATGTCTTCCACGTACGGAAGAGCGTGGGTAGTCCCCTCACACTGTGGATGGACGACCCAATAAAGATCGCTGGTATTCGCTGGATGCCGGTGATGCAGGACCGACTGTCAATTCTTAGAAGAGGCCTATGTCCAAATCAGTTAATGAGATGATAATGATAGTGAAGAGTGTAGAAATTACTATTGACATAGTTCTTTAGTCCGTTAAAATAGAGGCATGTAATCACTATTTTCCCTGTTGACCATTTTCAAAACCTTTATAATGTACTAGCTTTTGCCCGTGGCTTTGCTCGCGTTAAGAAGTATTATTATTAATTAGGTATAGTTTTAATACAAACTTTCATCCCCTATTTTATCCCCTTGGGGGTAGAATAGGGGCTGAAAGTTAATTAAATAAAACGTCGCCCCAGCAAGAATCTCAATATCTCGGAAACCTGAAGACGCACAAATTTTATTTTCGGCGCACATTTATGCACAAATACAAGCTCTCTACCCATGCACAAATTTTCTCCCTCCAATCATTCGTTTAGAATTTTCTTGCTGGAACAGCGTTCCCCCAGCAGAAACGGTTTTTTCCGTTTTTTTCCACAACGACAGGGCGCACAAATTTTTTATTTGGCGCACATTTACAGCATACTACGCACTAATTATACGTACCACTCATATCACTCTAGGAGCTACTTTCTTGCTGGGGCGACGTACACGTCAGTCAGTCAGTCACCTTTGATTTATATATATTTAGAGATATAAGAAGATTTACTTACTTCTACAGCACTCGGGTCGTGCCACCCCGCATGTCCGAAGGCTTCCTTATAAAGACTGCTATTCTTTGGCACCACTATGGTAGAGTTGTCATTTCTGTTGGGAAGCCATGTCACTTCGTAAAACGCTCCTTCTGGTGTTTGATGGTCAAGCACCCATGAGACAGCCATTGATATAACCTGGGAAGTTGAGCAAAGTTACAGAAATTGGACTTTTTTTCTTCTTTTGAGGGTGAAGCCTTTGGATATTTGCAACACCAGAGGCGTCTCTAGCGCGTTTCTGACCCTATATACATTTTACATAAATGATATTCTAAAAACTACACCTTACCTCAGGATCGATGTATATGAAGTTCTCCCATTCGTTGAAAGACGCATCTTGGAATATCTTCGCACAGAATGACGTCAGCCACACACTCGACGCCGATTGGTTCCTGATATAAAAGTATTATTACTTCCTTATTTAATACTATACTATTACTACTAGTGTTTATTAAGTTGACGATAAAGCCAGATTTTTCGTTCGAATCGAAAATAGGGATAGAAATCCAAATAAGTATCGATATACAATGTATCGATGAATTGATATTTTCAAATAAATATATTAATTTAGATATTAAAATTTTCATTAAAAAATCTACAAATTTGGATTGGTGGTTTCATAAAAATATCGTTTTTTTACCCTTTTGTTAGTCAAAATTGTATAACGATACATCAATATATCGAAAAAATATATAGGACAAATAATATCGATATATCGATATTTTTTCGACAAGCCTAATTGGAAACATTGAACGGAACAAATCTTCGCTAACATATCCTTTGTGTGAACTTGTAACTCACCAATCGCTCCTGAACAAGCTGAAGGAGCCGTCGGGCTTCATGAAGGACAGCTGCCGCTGGTACAGGATGTTCATGTGGTAGAAGGCGTCGCGCTCCAGCGTCTGGTTGCGTTGGTTGATCAGCCGCATGTACAGCGTCAGGTACATGTTCGCCGCGAAACTGAACATGTTCTGCTCGGCTGAGTCCTGAGTAACGTATAGTTACAAATTGTATTTCTTTTTGTTTAAAATATGATAACCAGCATATTGTAGTGCGCAGAGATTTCTGCCTACCCCCATGGGAAGAAGGAGCCGCAAATAATTCAGTAGAATCGTCATCCTCTGATGAATAAAAGATAGTAACAGGAAATAAAACATTAAATATTCTTGTTTCTATTAAAATTCTTCTAATTTACACTATACACTAATCACATGATCTTTCTTTAACCAACTTTAGTAATTCTATATTCTATCCTTCCAAAATCCTGCAAATCTTACGTACGTTTTAGTATATTATCTTTCAATAAAAAGCACTCACCATCGGTAGATGCAGCAAACTAGTGGCATTCACAGGCATGGTGGGGAACAGGGGTCCGACGACGTCCCCTACCACAGATATCCGGGCCCTGTTGGACCCGAACACGTAGTAGCGGTCCACCTCGTACGGGATGATGGGCGTCTCCGTGACGTTGACGTGCATGTATTGGAACACGTACGCGCGGTTCGACAGGTCTAAGAGTACTGACTGGTGGCGGTACTGCGGCAGGCCGTCCGGCTGCGGGAGATATTTGTATTGTTAATTATAAAGTAAACTACTGGTAGTAATGATTTTGTGCCGATTTTAAGATGGGGTATTTTTTTTATGTGTCCTGTTATAATTGTCGGCACGAGTCGTGAGCACAGATTTTAGTAGCAAAAGCCATTTTACGCATGTACGCTTTTGGCCAAATTTCTTCAGTATTGGTTTAGTGGTCAGAAACTATTTATAATGTGCAGCCTCAGCGCCTCTCCCCATCATCATTCCGCCAAAGAGACCGAAAATTTATGGAATGCGCAAGTGAAGTTTGTGTTTACGACTCGTGCCGGTACCTATACCTATAGTATCCTTACTGTCTCTATTTTACATCTCGTGAAATTCATTTAATTTATCGATTTAATTTTATGGCTGCACAGTCGTGACCCATTCAACAGCGTGAACGACACGTACGCGTACGGCGTGTTCGACGGCACAGGCGGCAACACACTTAGTCTTACAAAGTATGAACACACGCCAGGCGTGTGGACACCGTACATCGTACGTTTTCATCACTGACCGTTTGAAAATAAACCATAATTATAATGCCTGACCTCGACGGTGATCTTCTTGACGTAGTGATGTTGCCCCATGAGCGTGGCGGCGTGGAGCCTCACGTGTATGTCGCCCAGGCGCGTGGGCACCACGGGCACGTACACGGTGGCGGCGTCGCCCGACGCGATGTACACGAAGAACTGGTGCTCGCCGAACGACGTGCGCGGGTTGTACGAGCGGACCTGCACACACACACACGCGCTTCATGTGGTGCTAACCTGGAGCTAATCGTGGACGCAACACCTAGTTTCTAGTAAAACTAATAAAGAACCACTTTGAAACAGCACTAGCAATAAAAAATAAGCGAATGATACATTTTTTAATCAATAGAAACAGCCAAGAAACGTCGAAAACATCGATGTACTTCTGACGGTATTTTTTCTTAACACATTTTATAGCTTGCGAGCCATGAGAAAATCCCCGATATTCAGTGCATCAAGCGCACTATTGAAGCCGGGGCGCCGCTCGCGAGTCGCGAGATCGCGCATGCGCGTACCTAGCCGCGTCGCAGCGCGGCTTATTGTTAAAACAAAATATGGCGGGAATATGATGCGCGTTACAATTTATTTTTTTACTGATGATGCCATTAATTGTAAATGAAAATAAATAAAAAAAATATTTGTAAAATTATTATGTATGAATTGTTAAAATAAAACTAATTGATTTAGTTCCTATTTAAGTGTATGTTTCAGTGTTTTGTCATAATTTACACTTTATTTTTGTGTACTAGTTTAGTATAATGATACGTACAATGCCATTCTCCTCGACGTGCACAAACTTGTAGTCTGGCGAGGCGGACAGCACGACGACGGCCTCGATGTCCTGCGGCTGGTAGTTGAACACCACCACCCGCAGCCCCACCTGCTCTCCCTGCCGGCACTGCTCCGGACCCTCCACCTTTATGAAGAACGGCAGCACGCCCGAATACTACGAATAAACAAGTTCAATATTAACATCATCATCATATATCAGCTAGATGACGTCCACTGCTGGACATAAGCCTATAACAAATCTATCATAAATAAACGTTGAAAAAAGAGTGAGAAATTTAAAATTATTATTTCATATAAGAACAAACTGTCTCAAAATTAAGCTAAGCAATACTAAACCAACATCATTTATTAGATCAAATAAATATTTAGACTAATATATATTGTGTATATACTTGTTATGTATCTGTTACTTACTTTTTTAGGCTCAGTCAACATTCCCAGTCCGAGGCTATGAGACATGCTGAATGCAGACACTATCCAGTGAGCTGGTATCTGAAACAAAAGAATCATCTTTAAAATTTGGCTCTTTTTACTTGATTTTATGACTGTATTTATCATCAAAAGCGCAAAGCATCTGTAGTTGTACTGGCTACTCTTTAATAAAATTTTACTTTCTATATAGAATAACTAAAGAATCTTGTTGTTGAGAAGACCAAACAAATGATTAAAATTATGATTATTTTCTTCGTGACCAGATTCAAATGTTATCTAGTTAATTAGCTAGTTGACAAACTACATAGATGTTTCTTTTTATAGTACATACATAAATATTATCCGATATATCCGTGACTTAAGTACAAATTGCGTCCACCATAACCGGGTCCTTAAACAACATTTTAGTTCTGTGAGCAAGTTACCTGCGGCACGTCGACGGTGAAGACGTATCGTCCGTGCGGGCCGATGTTCACATCCCGCCACAGCCACACGTTGTCGTACTGGCGCTGCACGCGGTTGAAGCGGAACTTGCGGAAGTGGCTCAGCTCGAACGACTTGCTTATGTCCGTCTCACCTACACAAGTATGATATCATTATTATACCCAATAATAGAAACCACATTTAGTCTTTTGTTGAGATATGATTTTTGTTCTCCTGTTAACCCCAATAACGGTGATAGTCTCAAAATGTCATGGCGCTAAATAGCCACTGTTAAATCAAACATTTTTATTATTTACCAATCACCCTTGTCTGAACTTTAACGGGTATATAGGTCTGTTACTATGTTAATTTAAACAAATTAAGCATGATAAGCTACCCGCCTGACGGGGAGGCATAACATTTATGAATGGTGGCAACACCAGGGGCTTTGAATGAGCGGAGACCCGTGCCCAGCAGTGGGATATTACACGGGTTGAAGATGATGATGTGGCAGTATGGTATAGTTACAGTTGGCCTCGTCGGTGTGGTCGGGGCAGTCGTAGACGGCGTCGCACTGCTTGGCGAGCGGGAAGCAGCCGCCCTCGAGGCACTCGCCGAAGCCCTGCGACACGTTGCACGTGGTGTAGCGCCGCGTCACCGGCACGTCGCTGAACACTATCAGCCCTGCGTACCTGCACAAGAATTTTCATTAAGTCATTCCATGACATGTTTGCTATTGCCTTTTCACTACAAAAGCGTTATTATTTAACACATTGAGTGCTATAAGAGGCCTAAAAGATGTCTTCTGCCAATGCGGCCCCCCAAAATCGGGTTATCTCCCGCTAATACAAGTTACGAAATTTAATAGGTCTCAAACATACTGGCAATATGCCCTCTGAAAATGGCCTTTCATTTATATATTCATTTAAAAAAAACAAATATTAATTATGAAAGTACATGATTGAATTAATAATAAAAAAGCTACAACTAAATGCCTGTCGATACAATTAGTATAGATAAAAAATAGTAGAATTAATCTCATCTTTCTAGGATGAGAAGGAATCAAAACAAAAGACGGACATGAGAGGGATGTGTCTGGTAATAAAAAAAAAGGATAAAGCTGCATAATATAGTTGTTTTTGGATTAAATAATTAATTATATGTAACATGTTCAAGTCATAATCATAACCCAGTATGATTGAAGGACAGTGAACTATTTGAATATGAACCTTATAACAGTACCCTTAAAAGTCACACAGTCAAGGTAAATATTGTAAGTAGACTCACTCGAAGGTCCTGTTGGCGTCGATGCCGAAGGTCGAGGAGGGGAAGTACACGAGGTCGTCCGCGTCCCCGAAGTGCGAGCGCCACGTGTACGCGAACGTGCCGTTAGTGGACTCGTCGAAGTGGGACATCTTCGATATCACCTGCGCAAGTAATTAAGGTAATAATATTTAATAATAATAATAATAAATATTTATTTACCAAACATATTATTAACATCTTTACAGGAATGAAAGGCTGAATAATATAGTCTCACAAACTTAAATGACTCTCTGACTCCTAAAAAAATAAAAGAACATTTAAAAAAATATATCTCTTCCTCTTAAAGATTAGATGAATTAGCTAGACTAATCTAATCTTTAGGATGAAGGGCAATATTTTTTTAGAAATTAAAAGGTTCTGTGAGAAAGATATTTTCAACAACAGTCACGTGTATGAATAATACACCTGTCAAAGTAGGCAGACTATAAATTTACAGTAGCTGCGGTTCTAGCACACACCTTACAATTTTCAAACTTGCCTTATATCATAGGGTCTTCCAAATCTTCTATCACAGAGGCTGACCTGACCCATCGTAATTAAAAAAATAATAAGGAATGTTGACCTTGGCGTAGGACAGCTCGTTCCCGGCCTGCATGGTGTAGAAGGTGTTGTCGATGGCGGACAGCCCCACATAGGCGCCGGGCTCGCCGTAGATGGCCACCTCCACGCGCTCGCCCGTGCGGTGCTTGCGGTTGTTCACGTACACTGTGAACTGTTGCCACAATACCATTTGTTTATGTATCAAAGTAAATGCAATGTATGTTACTGATCACTTTGTAAATTACCGTGTCTTAAGCAAATAAAGATTATTATTATTAAGCTTGATTGTAGATGAGATTTCATTGTTATTATAATAAACAAAACCCTAATTTGCTCTACCAAAACTTGTATTGATATTAATATACTGCAATAACAAATATTATCATGAAGTTTAGGCTGATTATGATAATGTAAGACTTTTTTTTTTTGAAGACAAGTTCTATGCATGAGTTTATTCAAGAGTAAAGACAAGATGTTTACATAGTGAACCATTTTTTTGAAACTGTTCCAACTAGTTTTGACAATTCAAGACCAGTTGTGATTTTGGTGTACTTGAAATAAAATAGGAGTTAGAGCTCACGTTGTTCCTGGAGATGCCGTTGACGGGGAAGGTGAGCGAGTCGGCGAGCACGTGTCCGCGGCGCTGCGCGCTCCACACCAGCGCCGTGGCCACCGGCGCCATCTCCGCCGACACCGTCACCGCGAACGTGCGCACGCCCTCCTGCACCACACACACACACACACACAGCGTTAAAAGCGTTTTTTTGTATAAACTTACAATATGATTTCCAGAAGGACGTAAAATTCTCCATCATTATAAAATATCTATAAAATACTATCATCACTATAAAATATACCATATTATTTTGGCGATCTGTTAGCAAATGTAAAATAACATAACATACGAAACATAGCATCACACCTGTCGTCTCGAAGGGTTAGGCAGGTGTGAAGACTAAAAAACTAATACTAACTAAAAATATGACTAATCGAACAGAAATAATAAAAAATATGGCAATAGCGTTCTCTAAAACATAGTATACCTGCATGATCTCCTTTCCGCTGGTGAGTATAATGCCTTTAGACATGACGACGTAGTTGAAGGACTCCATGTAGAAGTTGCTCTGCACGTGGAAGATGATGTACTCGCCCACCTGTCACAACAATCATATAAGAGCTTAACATGTGTATCGATTTTGTTCTGTTGAAATGTATTTTTTTAACATGCCATATCCGCGTTCGGCCGGCTGGGGAGGCGACGGGGTGTGTCGGACTCCGCCCAGTGTGGGCGTCTACCGACTCAGAGTCGCAGCTATCAACACCGCGCCGTCAGCCCCAGCGCCGGGGTGATGGTACTCGCGAAAGCATTCACCAAGACCCCGAATTGAAACGTATCTCCATTTTATTTTATAATAATAATAATAATATCTTTATTTGCGTAAAAACATGGTATATAAGGTGTTAAGTTACAATGTAGGACCAAACATGTTTTTGCTTAAAGTTAAAGCATGCAAAGGTTTGTCGACATTATGGTTAGTTTACGTACATTGGTTTACATCATTTAGTATTTAGTTCAAAGAAGTCTTTCGTAGAATAGAAGTTATTTTCATTAAGCCATTCATATAATTTTATTTTAAACAGTTTGGAATTGAGTATTTTTAAAGAACTGAGTAGTTTGTTGAATATTCGTACACACATTGCCAGACAACTTTTATTGTATTTTGTCAGCCTAGGAGTCTCCTCTAATACAAGTCTGAACTGGTCACGCCGACTTCGAGAACTTATTTCTTCAGCTGTTTTAAACAGTTCTTTATATTTACGTACAAACATACACGCTTCATATAAATATAATGAAGGTAGTGGTAGCAAACCAAGCTTTTTAAATATTGGCTGACATGATTCATCAGATGGAATCCCGTATATAGCGCGTATGGATTTTTTCTGAGAGATGAATGCTCTGTCACCATCAGTACTATTTCCCCACATTATTAGTCCATACCGTAACGAAGATTCAACATAAGCACGGTAAGACATCACAGCAGTATTGGTACTTGTAACATTCCTAATTTGTCTGATTCCTATTTTTTTACATACACTGTCCACCTGCGCTTTCCAGTTTATGTGTTCGTCTATTATTATTCCTAAAAACTTCGTTTGTGTTACTTGTGTAATTAGTGGAATGTTTATTTTAAAATTAAATTTATTGTTGTGTGATTGATTAAATTGTATGTATACAGATTTATTAAGATTAATAGATAAATTATTATTATTTAGCCAATTTATTAAATTATTTATTGTTGTATTTATGTCCGTTTCATGGTAAGAAATTGAATGATGTTTTTTGTCAGTTGTAACTATTATGGATATGTCATCAGCAAAAAGAAAACATTTATGATTAGTCACCTCAACTATATCATTTATATATAATAAAAATAAAATAGGGAACAGTATGCTGCCTTGAGGCACGCCGTGCTTTACAATATTGTAGTCAGACTGATATGGCATCATGACTCTGTTTTCGTCAAGTTTAGTGACCGTAACGCATTGTTGTCTGTCAGTTAGGTATGACGATAACCACTGAAGAGGCAGTCCTCTGATTCCGAAGGCTTCCAACTTTTGTAGCAGCACATTGTGTGAAACCAGATCGAATGCCTTCGATAAATCAAAGAACAACCCTGTTGTGAGCATATTATTGTTGACATTGGTCAGAATTGCTTTCAGTAGTGAAAATATAGCTAATGTTGTGGATTTCTGTTTTTGAAATCCGTATTGCTCTTTATTAATAATGTTAAATTTCTCACAATAATTAATTAATCTAAGGTACATGCACTTTTCATATATTTTTGAAATGATAGGTATTAATGTTATGGGCCGGTAATTGTTAATATCGCATTTCTCACCCTTTTTAAAAATCGGCTTTACCATTGAGATTTTTAGCGCATTAGGAAAGTTTCCGTGTGAAAAGTATAGATTAATTAGATATGTCAATACCCCACACAATTCATCAACAGATGTCTTAATAATTTTAGTGTTAAGTTCGTCGTACCCTTCCGAGTTTGTGTTATTCAAACATTTTATTTGCTCTCTTACATCCTTTTCAGTCATAGGTGCGAGAAACATAGAATGAGGGATACGTTTTTCACTTGAGCAATTATTCATGCCACTTTGTGAAGGGATTGATAGATTTGTATAATTGTCGTTAAATGCAGAGGCTATCTCAGCTGGTCTTGTGAGTAATATTCGGTCAATTTTAATATGGTCAATGTTGTCTTTGTGGTTAGTATTGTTAATTTGATTTTTTATAACTGTCCATGTCGCTTTACATTTGTTGTTATTATTATTTACATACTTGATGTTAGCAATTCGTTTAGCGGTGTGAATACACTTTTGTAATAGATGGGAATATGTGGTATATCTAGACTTATTAGTTATGTTCTTATTTTTGTAATATTGGTATCGAAGGAAACGCTTAGTTTTAGAGCATTTTTTGAGACCTTTCGTTATCCATGTTTGTTTTATTTTATTGTTTAAGTTTATTCTTACCCTTATTTTTGGGAAGCAGAGATTGTAAAAGAGACATATCATTTCATGAAAACGATTGAAAGCCGTATTTGCATCATTTTCCATATATATATCTGTCCAGGATAAGCTTTGTAAGCATTCTCTAAACTTTTGTGTTATTTTGACTGTAATCTCTCTTGTAGATATAGTATATTGTTGTTTTTGCCGATTGAAAGTTTAAAGGGAAGCTTAGCATTTGTGCAGTGTCATGGTCAGAGAGGTAAAGTGGTAGTACTGTTGCGACTGCGCCGGGAATGTTACTTAATATATGGTCGATACAAGAAGATTTACGAGTAGCTACATTAATGTGGATTTTCATGTTATGATTATACGCTAGTTCCTGAAATTCTTGAGTGATTTTGCCTGTTTTTAAGGTATTTATATTGAAGTCGCCTGTGAGGACAATGTGTGTTTTTCGTTTATATTTTTTAATTAACACATGTAAGATATTATCCAATTTATTCAAGAATTCATTTGGATCCGACTGTGGTGTTCTGTACAAACAAATGATTATTAATTTGTCATTTCCTAGCTCTATGCCGCATGCTTCGAATGTATTCACTGATGCGTAGGGTTTTATGAATGTTAGTTCGTTGAAAATTATACCCCGTTTGACAAGGACACATGTGCCCCCGCGTTGTTTTTCAAGGTCTATTTCCGTAAGTTGCTATGAACGGAGTAATATGTGGAATTTACTTGCCCTTAAAAATTATATAACAGATTGTACAATTCTTAAAGTAATTCGCGTCATATCGGGAAATTATTCTCGTTACTTGTGGCAAAGTGTATCATTACTTCAAAAGTAAATAATAATAAAACATTCGCATACCACATAGGGCAGAATATGATGACACCATAATATTATGTAGGTATTCAGACAAATAAAGTACTCGATTAGATTAGTGGCGCTACTGACCCTGGCGTCGGTGGTGCTGGTGGCGATGCGTATGTGCTGGTTGTTGGCGCTGTAGTGCGCCACGAAGTGCACGTCGGCGCCCGCGTGCGAGCCCACCGCGTCCGCCAGCTGCGCGCTCAGCCGGACGCCCGTGATGCCGTTCAGCGTCTCGCGGTAGTTAGGGTCGTTTTGTAATCCTGGAAGAAAGGACCGGATAATATAAAACTGTTTACTGTGTGTTACTGTGACTTATAGGGTAAACCCCCACCGCTACAAAGTTACAAAGATCAAGAATTGGATGATCTGCGGCTCTAGGCCCTCCACCTGCACCAGCACCTGCAGCGACCCGGCGTGGTGCGACACGAGTAGTACTGAGATACTCACGCAGCAGCTTGTAGAGGTCGAGCCGGAGGTGCCAGACGGCGTCGTGTCCGGGCACGAGCGTGGGCTGCTGCGGCTCCACGGCGCCGCCGCGGCCCTCCACCTGCACCAGCACCTGCAGCGACACGCCGCGCGCCTGCCAGGCGGGCAACGGCGATCCGTCGTGGTACGAAACTACCATCTGCGGCAAGCATCATCGTTAACCCTATTTCTTTATCTCTGATTAACTGCTGGGACAAGAGACCTCCTCTCAAAAGAAGTTAGGGCTACAGCCAAGTTCATGAATAGATATGATGCATTTCTAACCAGTATCTGACCGAAACAGGATTTTCTACCGAAACCAATCCAATCTTAGGTATCTGTTTCAGTTTCGGCCGAAACCGAATCTTTCTTAGACATGTTACAAATTACAAATCTATTGTTTACTGAAATTTGGCTTATATGATCCACGCCGGACCCGCCAGCGATCTGACAGCTGACGATGACGAGTGACACACGAGAAACGAACTTTCCCGAAGTCAACCGAGCGACGCGCAATAGCGGATCGGACAGTAATCAAGTTAAAATCTAAAATGTAAAAGTATATACTTACATAAATTAAATATGTATACTGTTTTACGATTATATAAAGAATAATAACTTGATATATTTCATTGAAATATTTTGAAATGATGAAATAAAATTTAGTTTATTATCATAAATATTTTTAATCTGTACTGAAACACCAAGCACAGTTCGTGACGTCATCTGTGGATGATTTTGTATATTTTAGATATTTTATAACCTCTAACATTACACAATGTATATTAACTAAAAATTAATATAAACACATTATATGTATTTGTAATAATGTCATTTTCATTCCATAACAACAAATAAAGAATCTCCTCGAACTGATGCCCGTATAGCTGTTTTTTTTTGTTATGACCACAGATGACGTCACACGCTGTCAGATGACATAACGTGGCATTTGAGCGGCATTTTTAAACAAACAATATTAAAATATGATTTTGAATACCTAAAACGTCATAAATAAATAAATAAAAAATTATGGGAAAAAGTAACCATGAAGATTAATTTAAAACACTATGAAAATTTGTCCGATCCCCTATTGTTCACGAGCGCAGTTTCCGTAGGAGAAGGAGAAGGAGAACCCACACTCAAAAATTTGTTTACCAACGAACAGCCACAAAGGCCAACTCTACAGGTATAGATCTACAGGTAGTTGTACCGCGTTTGGGTGTTTGTGTGTGAAAAATTATATTTGCAAACGCACCTAACACACACGGGGGTCCTAATGTGGGGTGTTTTTTTATTAAATAACCATGAAATAAAATAATAATGTAAAAAGCATTACAATATTTAAGAGCCACTTAGTTGTTGTATTCACACTAGGGCATGCAAAAACCGGGTTGATTAAGAAAACCGACTTTTTCGGGTTTTTTGTTTACAAAACCGGTTAAATCGGTTTTTTCGGTTTTTTTACTAGTATTTTTATTAAATAAATGAGAAATATGTGTGTGAAGAAATGAAAATGCTGAAGTCTAATCAAACTATGTATTTTTTTTAACATTTATCTTACTTATTTTAATAATAATGGGCATTTTTTTTAACTGAAATTTGACAGAGCTGAAAACATCATCTGGCAACACCGTCTCATCAGGGCAAGAGATCCTCGCCGATATAGGGGACTTCTATGGCCGATTGTACGACTCGCATGCTCCACGAGTCCACGACCTCGACCCAATAGAGAGGATTCCCGGGCCACTTTAATCCGCCACTATACTGATCGGGATTGCTCTCAGACAGCTTAAAAATGGCAACCGGGGAGCTCTTCAAAGCAGCAGGTAAACCTGTACTTCGAAAGCTCTCGAAGCTATTTAACTCTGCTCTTACCGATGGGAGAACTCCAAAGGCGTGGAACAGAAGCATAACGGTACTGTTTTTTAAGAAGGGAGATAAATCCCTACTTAGAAACTACAGTCCCAGCTCGCTTGTGAGTCACGTCTATAAGCTGTTTTCGAGGATAATCTCGAATCGTCTAGCAAGAAGACTTAACGAGTATCAGCCTCCGGAACAGGCTGGGTTCCGAAGGGGTTACAGAACCATAGGCCACATACACACAGTGCGGCAGGTTATACAGAAGACAGAGAAGTATAATCAGCCCCTGTCTTGCTTTCGTGGACTATGAGGAAGCCTTTGACTCGATTGAAACCTGGGCTGTTCTGGAGAGCCTGCAGCGATGCCAAGTGGACTGGCGGTATATCGAAGTGTTCAGATGTCTATATAACTCTGCGTCTATGTCTGTCCAAGTACAGAATCAGCAATCTAGACATATCCCGCTACGCAGGGGAGTGAGACAAGGGGATGTCATATCCCCGATACGTTCACCAACGCCGTAGAGGATATGTTTAAGATGCTGAACTGGAAAAGATTAAGCATAAAGGTAAACGGTGAGTACATCTCACACTTAAGATTTGTCGACAATGTTGTCCTCATGTCGGAGTCGCTACAGGATCTCGAGCGAATGCTGACTAACCTAGATGACGCCTCTCGACGTATTGATCTTCGGATGAACATGGATAAAACCAAGGTCATGTTCAACAGCCTAGTTACCCCAAGATCGGTCGTTGGAAATGGTGTATCTCTCGAAGTTGTTCAGGAATACGTCTACTTCGGGCAGATAATGCAATTAAGCAGAAACTACATTGAGAGAGAAGCCGATAGGAGGATTCAGCTGGGGTGGGCAGCATTCGGTAAACTTCGTCAGGTCTTCTCGTCGCCCATCCCACAGTGCCTTAAGACGAAAGTCTTCAATGCGTGCGTCCTACCCGTTATGACCTACGGAGCCGAAACGTGGACACTTAAGGTGAGACTGGTCCATAAGTTTAAGGTCGCTCAGCGAGCTATGGAGAGAGCTATGCTCGGAGTTGCTCTGAGGGTTAAAATTCGGAATGAAGTCATCCGTCAGAAAACTAAAGTTACCGACAATTGACATAGCTCAAAGGATTAGCAAGCTGAAGTGCCAATGGGCCGGTCACATCTCTCGGAGAACCGACAACCGATGGAGTAAACGAGTGCTTGAGTGGAGACCGCGTCTCGGCAAACATAGTGTAGGACGACTGCCGGCCAGGTGGAGCGACGACTTGCGGAAGGCAACTGGCAGCAACTGGATGAGGAAAGCCGAAGATCGAGCTCTGTGCCGTTCACTATAGGCCTCCCATAGTGAACGCCAGCGGTGAACGAATATGGGCTGATGATGATGATGATGATCAGGAATAATAACGGATGATAATTTAACTCATCAAGACGTTCAAACGAAATGTTTAGCAATCCTAAGTTTCCAATCCCAATTCGAAAGCTGTAGTGGCCTAGTTGTGTACCCAGTGGACATGTCATAGCTGTCACAGATCTCGAGTTCAAACCCGGGCACGGACCACTGACTTTTCAGAAGTTATGTGCGTATTTATCACATTCTTAAACGGTGAAGAAAAACAGCGTGAGGAAACCTGCATACTTAAGAGATTTTCACCATGGCAAGTGAAGTCTACCAACCCGCAGTAGGCTATCGTGGTGGACTATTAGCCTAATCCATCTCAAATGAGAGGAGACCCGTGCCCAGTAGTGGGACTATAATGGATTGATGGTGTATGATGATGATGTGGGGCAGATATCAAAATAATTTGAGAATTCTTAGATACAATTATTGGACATGACATTGAAAACAAATTGGACGAAGAGAGTTTAAAAAATATTTGTTAATAATGTGTAATACTGACGTAACATTGCTAGGCGCCTGTGATAGAGTAATATAAACCTCAAATTATTAATCTTCTAAAGTCAAAATTAAGATTTTATCTCATAATTAGTATACATTTTTTTTATCTTCAAATGCCAATATCTCAGCTCCTATGTCACTGAGGACCAAATTAACTGAACACATGTGTAGGTACATACTTAACGTAGTACTACAAACTTATATTAAAATTACCGGTGGCCACTGGAAAAAAAAATGACGCCTAATCATGACGATATCAATAAAAATGACGATCAATAACATAGGAAAAATAAACCCGAAAAATCCGGATTTGTTTTCCAAAAAAACCGGGGTTGCAAATCAGTCGGTTATCCGGTTTTTTCGGATATCCGGGTATCCAGTTTGCATGCCCTAATTCACACTTATTGCATTAGAGCATTTAGTCTAATTATGAATACAACAATTACTTGTTGTAATTTTAATCACGTATTATGTTGAGATTAGTTTATGCAACTAATTAATTATATAATACCTGGCTTTTTCCCGCGACTTCATCTGCGTAAAATTTGTAATTTTATTTCCTTTCCCCCTTTTGACGGAGGATTTTCGGAATGAAAATATCTATAATACGTCCTTCCCCGGGACTCAAACTACCTCTATACCAAATTTCATCTAAATCGGTTCAGCGGTTATAGCGTGAAGAGGTAAAAGACAGACATAAAGACAGACAGACACTTTTTCGCATTTATAATATTAGTAAGGATTTATAATTTGACTTGAAGTTGAATATGTAAATTGAAAAACAAACGGTAACTTACATAAACGTCGAACGGCATAGCAGGCTTGAAAACCTGCGGCGTGCCTCCCAAAAACGTGACAGAAAGTGAGGAGTTGAAGATCCTGGCGATGCTGTACCCCTCGATGATCTCGTCGAGGAACGGGTCGCCCACGGACGCTGTGATGATCACCTCCACGCCGTCCAGTGTCGGCACCAACTGCGCCAGCTCCGACATCGGGTATTTGAAGTCGTATGTACCGTTGAACTGTGAAGAAGTTGGTCATTAGAACTATTGTTAGGAGCCAACAGGGTGTTACGATTTTGTTGATCTTGAAATTAATGCTAAGTTAGTAATAAAATATTTTTTTTTTAATAAATGTGCCATTTTTTTATGTTGGTACTATTTTGGACATTGACACGTCAAGGGTAATAAGTAGTTAGGGTGACATCTAAAAAGTAAATGTCAATCCATATTTTACTATTTATGTGTACCATAAAAACGAAACGAACGTTTCAAGGATTTGAACAACAGATAAAAAAGTAGATTTCTAAAAATAACCTTACTCCTAGCTTTTACCCGCGACTTCGTCTACGTCAAATTAGTAATTTTATTTCCACCCCCCTTTTCCCTCTTTAAGGGATGATTTCCGGGATGAAAACTATCCTATGTCTGTCAAACTATTCAGGACTCGAACTATCTCTCTACCAAATTTCATCCAAATCGGCTAAGCTATTATAGCGTGAAGAGGTAACAGATAGGCATACTTTCGCATTTATAATATTAGTATGGATATGTATATGTTTAAACAATAATAATCCTAATTCTTGAAGAAAACGATGTTGGTTTTCTACTTTTTCGATTACTTATTGCAAAAGCTACAGCTTCTCAGATCTTTTTGCAACGATAATAGGCTTCAATCATTATGTTAAAAAATAAGAAAAATTTGCCGCACTTGTGGTATAATATAAACAAAAAAATTATACTCACGAATCTCAAGTACGGCAACTGGTCGTAGTAAGGGTTGGTATAATAGTTGTTGTAGTTAGATGTCGTCGTATACGTATTGTAGTTGGGGTTGTTCATGTTGTTGTTGTTGTTGTTGTTGTGCTCGATAGCGTACTGCGTCGGGTCCGGCTTCGGCATCCAGAACGGATACTTTTCGTCCTGTGAGAGAAATAATAATAATAATTTTGTTTAACAATCGTTTTGTCATTATTGAGCCACTGAGTTAATATAAGATAGTCTGTAGTGTCCCCCACATCTTTATTTTAACTAAATAGCTTGCGCAATCGAATTGATATTAAAATATGAATTTGCTATTCACGTTGACAAAAGCGATTGCTGCATATAATTAAATACCATTTTGTTTAGTATGTAGGAAATTTGGTATGTAATAGTTTGTGTTCAAAATTACTGGTTTTTGGAGATCAATATAAACAGATTATTTTATTACGTTATATTTACGTTAAACTATTATTATTTGCCAGTGTTCCTGACCCACTAACCAGCCATCCAGCGTAATACTCACAAAGTTGAACATCCTGGTGACAACCTTCTGTGGGTCGTACCACCAGTCGGGCTGCTCCAGCTGGTTGGGTTGGCCGGGCAGGTAGCGGCTCTCCTTGCTCACCACACGCCCGTACTCGTCCACCATGGTCTGTCCGTAGTTGTCGTACTGCTGGTAGTTGCTGTCGTTGTTGTAGGCCGTGTTGTAGTTGTTGTTGTACCCAGTGTTGTACGGGTTGTTTTGGCGGACTGTGGGGGGAAAATAATAATAATACTTTTTATTGTTAAAAAATTTATTCATTTATTTTTAACCCCCTACGCAAAAACGACGGGGTGTCGTAATTTTGACGTGTCTGTGTGTGTGTGTCTGTGGCATCATAGCTCCTGAACGTATGAACCTATTTTGATTGTGTTTGAAAGGTAAAGAATAAATCGGCAGTGTTTTTAACTATAATAATATATAATAATAAAAGCTTGCGATCAATTAATATGTACTATATTAATATGATTTGCTTGACAACTGGTGCTGCGGTATTTCGACGGTTTGACATTGTAATGCCGTGGACACAAATACCTTTACGATATGTAAATAGATTTTTAAGGAGACAGACTCATTTACAAATATTTTATTGATTCAGAAATTTACCGAAACATAAAAAATCTTCATCAATCATAATATTCTTTACGTTCAAATGACTACTTAAGTACAAAAATCGGTACTCACATCTAGTGTACTGATTATTTCCTCCATAGCCGTTGGGTACGCCGTACTGTCCGCGGTTATTGAACTGTCCCTGCATGTAGTACCGCGGCCGGTACTGCGGGATGGGCCGGATGGTCGCCTTCAGGGTCAGGTTGCCGCGGACCGGCGCGCCCGACGTGTAGTTCGCCATTATACGCCCGTGGATGTACGGCTCAGTGTTGAAGAAGAATGCTGGCATTGTTACGTTTACCTAAAGAAGAAATTGTACATAACATAACTAACACACCATCACGCCTGTCGTTCCCAAAGGGTAAGACAGAAGTGTACTATATGTACACCCACAATTTGGCGGTCTGTTTTAAGTTCCCATGTAATAGGTGAGCCTAATGCCATCAACTGGGCACGAATCCAAGTTCCGAACTGCTACTAAGAATTTTAAAGAAAAACAAAGTAACACTGCTTGATCCGGGAATCGAACCCAAGACCAATGATGCAATTACAGTTAGAAACTAGAATACAACAAATGTTTTGTTATTTTTTTCAAGTAAAATATAATTTTACATGTAGGAACTTTCCTGTAAGTATACTTTTTATAATTGTTTCATGTGTTACCTCGTATCTAGTCTGATAATACTCTTCCACTAGGAACTGCGACTCCTCGATCTGGCCCAGCGCTTCAACTCGGATGTACCACTCGCCGAACAGCGGCTGGTCTGACATCTGATACTGCAGACTGACTGTTCCGAAGTTGCTCTGTACGAAATGGTCATAGAGTTATACAGATTTTAAATCAACATTATTTGTCCACTGTACTGTACGTGTTGCTTCGAATTTTTCACTTAAACTGAAACTTCTATGTATTTGGCTACTGTTTAAAAAAAAATCCTTTTATTGTTCTTCACCAAATCCTGTGGTCAATGTGGACCCTAAATCGACGAGTTCTAATTGCTTTCTTGAATCAAATCTGATCTGGCTAGGTCCATCATACCCGAGAAAGTTAGTGGTGGTGAATAAGGTTAGTAGAATTTTATAATATGGGACATAAAAAAACATCAAAACATATGATCTTACATTTGTTACATGTTTTAAACATTACAAAAAATGTGTTAGAATTAGTAACCAAATGTTGAAAACATATAATATTCCTAGGTGTAAATCATACAATATCTTGTGTCATTTGCTACAGTTCATTCTGTTAACAATACTCTCTTTAAACCTGATACTACACAGTGAGCAGATCGTGGCGCACAATAGAACATTATTCTGTTATTGTACTCTTATCTAACTTTGTTATGAAATTGTACTCTTTCCACTGACTTATTTGATTACACACTATTTTGATTATACATTTTGAGCTTGCGAATACAATGAAGAAAATAGATTTATTGTGTCAGATATACGTTTTTATGAGTATCATCAACCTATTTACTATTCAGTGAGATAGTCAAAAATCAATACTCAATGCAGCAGTGGCTAGTCACGGATTTCTTCTCAATTGAGAGGAAGTAAACTGTATAGTATGCTAGACTAGTGTGGATTGACAGACTTCAACATTACATTGATAATATCTCTCAGGCATGCACATTCTTACAATATTTTCCTTCACAGTTTAATTTAATAATTTATTTATACTGAACGGCGCAAGTTATTCAAAACTTACGGTCTTTGTCAATCAACGCCAAAATGAACTCAACGATCGTAGTCTTTCATAAGAGTGTAACTATATATAGCACGACCATATGGAGTTCTTGCATCAGTCAGTTTCACATTAGGTAGGTATATTTAGGCTCAGTCATAGAGTAGTTAACACAATACCTGTCTAGAGAGCCATCTCTTCATAATGCGTCGATTTGGATCCAGGATGTACACGTCAATAGCTCGCCCGAATGCTTTCAGTTCTGTGTTGATCGGGATCACGCGGAAGCGAACTGGAATACACAGTAATATTGTATTTCTTGTATAAGATAATAAAAATTGAGAAGAATGTACTAACATGGTTTGGGCATGTTGAGAGAATTTATTGAAGAAAAAATAATATAATTCTGATGTCAGTGGAAACGCCCTAGAAGGATATACACCAATCTAATTGGTGAACTCCTTCAAAATGGTCAGGTGCGCAGTACTCGTAAACGGCGCGCATGCATGACGAGATGTATGAATGTGGACGAGGCAAAAGTGATTTGCAGGGATTGTAGTGTGTGGCATTCTGTAGTTTCTGCCTACCCCCATGGGAAAAAGGCGTGAGTGTATGCAGGTATATACGTGTAAGCAAAAATTAACCCTTAGGCGATTTTCTAAGTACAGAAATAGAGAGGTTAGAAAATAATTATATTACGTGTGATGAATTAATAGTGTTTCATGTTTTAATTAATTCTGTATCCTTCATCATCTATTAAAAAGTAAAAGATCAGGACTCAAAGTTTTTTGTAATTTTGTGATACCTAGCAAAAGACTATTTAACCTATCAAATAAAAGTATTTTTCTCTTTTTTTTTATCTGAGTATCTGCTGGTTTATATGACTAGACCTGGTATATCTATGAGATTCTGAACCTAAAATTTTAAATTTAATTAAAAGATGAAATCAAGTCCTCACCAGTTTGTCCTTGCATGTAGATAGGTTTGTCCATCTGAATGAATATGGTCATGAAGCGCCTGGAGAAAGACAGGTGGGATTCATTAACAAAGGCGCGTCCACCGAACGGCGTGTCCAGGTATAGACCTTCAACTCGGAGCTTATAATCACCAGGGACTGTTGTTGCAGGAACCTAAATAAATGAAACAAATTATTTAATAATTTGACGTAAATTGTGTATAATACAAAATCTGTGGAAATGACTTAATAAATTAAATAAATCTTTCGTACTTAAGTGCCCAATGACCTTTATTTCTAATACTAACTGTGCCTTACCTTGCTTTACTAACAATATTTTAAGAGGGTTGTATCATGTCAACATTTGAGCTCAATCAGTGCCGAGAATCAGTGAAGATTATACAATCAACTTATGTAATAATGATATCCAATATAAGACTACTAGAATTATGTACTGACAAAATAAGCCTCATACATAGGAAGAACACTCACTCTCATGTTTAATATTTCTGGAACTCCTTCTTTGACTCTCTGGCTGACATCAGCTATCTCAACTCCGTTGCAGGAGATGGATGCCCTTATGGTCATCTGCATGCGAGCTTGCAGGATGTTAGCCGATATCTTATATATCTGGCCAGGCCTCACCATCCTAGATGCCACTATGAAGTATGTCCTGTTTAAATACAAACTCTTTACTTATAACACATACTACTTAACATATTTATAAGCTTGATGTTTGAATATTATTTGATCCTCTATGATTTAATTCATTGATTGTAACATACCATTTGTAATTTTGAAATCAGAGACAAAGGAGGACCCAACATAGAGTGACCCTATTGGCAATAACTGGCAATAATTAATCTTAAACATCATCGCAAATTTTATAGAAAACCCAACAACCCTACTTAACATAAGAACAAATCCTATGTCACACATTGCTACCTGTGATGCAAAGACCAGTGGCAGGATATCTTATGTAGTCTTTGTTGATCTATCATAGATGTACACTACTTTTAATAAACAAGCTTTATCAAAAAGTTCAGTCTTCATATTAAATATTGACTTGAGCAACCATATTAACAGTTTTCATCTTTACCAATATTTATTTATTAATTTTTCCATCCTATACCATTTTTAAAGGGGATCAATTATAAGAGATATACTAATACTCCTTACGAAATAATTACTAAAGGTAAATAGTTTCAAAGAGTTTACAACCATATAAATAGTAATTTATAATAACTAAAAGCAAAAGACTTACGCATCATTTATGATGACACTCTCATGTTCTAAAGGAGCACCTTTGTATGAGGTGCTATATGTCCTACTGCTGTCCCATGATGGTTTTGAAGTTTCAGAACTGTACTGGTTCTGGTTATAGTTTGTGTCCTGGTTACGGTTCTCATACTGGTTAAATCTCTGATCTGGATCATATTGACCCCCGTTTGGATCATATTGGTTCCTGTTTGGATCATATTGACTTCGATTTGGATCATACTGACTCCTGTTCGGATCATATGGGTTATTCTGGTTACCTATTTTATACTTTCTGTTTGGATCATATGGGTTGTCATACTTTGAATCAGAATTGAGGTAATCATTTGTGGGATTGGGTTGGTTCACATCTGGATTATATGTAGGCTGTCCATACTCTTGTGATGTACATAATTGTATAACTGTTGTTGATAATATAAATAACAGGAGATTCATGATTCAGTCTTTGCTTTTGTTGTCCTGCAACAAAAAATAATAATTTATTAACACCTATAACTAAACTATTCCAAATATATTTTGGTGAAACAAGAATGGCAATTAAGAATATTTGTCATCTCTTTTATAGAACTTTATTGTTTTTTTAAACTAATTTATTTCTTAATTATAAATCACTTATTAATTATTGAATATCAGATTTTAAGACCACTATTAGAATGAAACTGAACATAAATACACTGCACTAAAAATAAGGCATCACATTTGAATTATTGATAATACTTCAGTGTTTATTTTTAAAGAGTGATTTTTGTAACTAGTAAAAATCCAAGAAACTAATTAATGTAACTAAACGTAAGATTTAGAGAATAGATATAACATATTATAAAGCTTCGTTTGAAAAATACATAATTATTGCAAAAATTACAGTTGCTTATGATTCGAATTAGTAACATTCGTTAGCCGAACATAAACAACCGCCTATGATCAATAAAATAATAGATTATGACAGGTAATAAGATACAAATAGTACCTAATAGGTAAAGATAGGGCAAACCAAACTCAATTAACCTTACTTTATTAATTTAATAAGAAAGTTTTAATAATTTGTGTAACCTGAAGTTAACGCCCATGGATACCTTCGCTTTTATATTTATACAAAGAACACTAACGCAAACACATTTGCACTAGAATTTCACTTGATTACCGGGAACACTTAAAATCACAAAATTTTACAGAAATTCATTTATATTTTTTTATTTAATTAAATTATATAAACATGAACGTTACCGTCCCGTTACTCATTTCATTTCATTCAAGAAATACGGTTGTTGAATGTCGCTTGCTTGACACGCTTGTCGCGCAGTCGCACTACACCACGCCCGGCTAGTGAGAAAACCGATACATTCCGAAAATTCAACGACGTAATGATCGGTTACAAGTGTAACGGTCTTTCAAATATTGTGGGAGTACTTATTCCTTATTCTGGTCCTTATCTATTGTTGGTCTAAATCCTTATTCTGGGATTTTTAGAATTGTGAATGTATTGAATAAATACGTTCGATGTCTAAGTGTGTGTTTTGTTAACCTTTTAAGCCTTATTTGAACGGTTTAGCAAAATTCAATGACCTCTAGAAAGACAAAACAATACTCAGACAGAAATTTCATGAGATTTCTAGTAACCCTAAATCTTTAAGCCAATTTACATAGAGAGAGAATTTGTAGTAAGCAATGATATAAAAAACTATAGATACGTTACCCACCTTCTAAAATGGCAACAATAAATCAAGGCAATTGCCGGGATCGCGCTTAGTGACGCAACAACCAGCGTTGAGAGGGTACGTTCCGTAAAAATAATTCGTGCTAAATAGTTTTATACTTCCTGAGAACAAGATGCCTTCATGTGTTTACAAATTATACTACAACAGTGAAAGATAAAAATGTTGGTTGATCTTAAGATCAGTTTAAGGAATCTACGACAGCACGGTTCCCGTGCCAATGGTGAAAACTTTAGTAAAATAAAATATACTAATATAATCTAGAATACACTAAGCACTTACCCCCCTGGTCGACACTTATGACTCCACTTTTATACCAATTACCTAATTATATTTTATTTATTTTATTATTTTTGCTTGACGGCCGCCGTCTCCGCCTATTGTTTTCTTCTCTTCTTTTTCTTAATTTTTAAATATGAAGTTCCCCGATTCTAAGTTTAATAAAAGAGGTCGCATACAATACATAAAATACTAAAATAAGTGTAACGTGCGACCCGACTCCGCCGTAAGATTATAAATATTAAACATCCCCCCGCCCGAGAAAGGCTGAAAAGCCTTTATCAATCTAATAAAATAATAATTAAAATTAAAATAACATTCAAGTTGTACCATCCGCTGTTACTAGTCTAATGGCAGCCTAGCAACCTTCACAACTGGACGTAATAAATTGCCTGAGAGAGTTTTTAATTTCACTGCTCGAATCACCGCATCCTGTCCAGGCAACACTTCTAAGATTCTACCGCGTTTCCATTTCAATACAGGCATATTTTCCTCCTTAATTAAGACTAGATCCCCTACTTTGGGAGGATCCGTGGGGGTCAACCATTTGCTACGATTCTGTAAACAATGAAGATACCGGTCACTCCATTGCTTCCAGAACCTTTGGGCTATCGCTTGAACCAACTTAAACCGACCAAGTCTAGTCGTATTCACATCTAGTAATTCATACTCCGGTACCGACAATAAAGATCTTCCAATCAAAAAGTGTGCTGGTGTCAACACTTCACAATCTTGAGGATCGTGGGTTAGTGGGCACAGTGGCCGTGAGTTGAGAACCGCTTCAACTCGCGTAAACACAGTCACCAGTTCCTCATATGTTAAAATCTGCTCTCCTATTAACCGCTTTATTAGAGATTTCGCAGATTTCACCGCCGCTTCAAATAACCCACCAAAGTGAGGCGCCCCCGGAACATTGAACAACCAAGTGATACCATTTTTGGCTGCAATATCTGCCAGGCATGTCTCTACTGCTTTATTACGAAGAAACCTTGTAACTTCGTTTAAATGTTTATTCGCTCCGACATAGTTTGTTCCATTGTCGGAACGCATTACACTTGGGAGTCCGCGCCGAGCCGTGAATCGAAATAAAGCCGCAATAAACGCTTCGGTTGTCAAATCACTGACTATTTCTAAATGTACCGCCTTTGTTGACGAACAAACGAATAAACACAAGTATGCTTTGAGTACCTTAGCATTTCTTAGGCGCGAAACTTTAATAGAGAAAGGTCCTGCAAAATCTGTCTGAACAGTATGAAAAACGCCAGTAGCATTCACTCTGTCTCTAGGCAGAGTAGACATCATTGGCTCAACGGGCTTTGCCTTGGTCCGAAAACAAAAAATACATTTAAATATTCGACTACGAATGACTTGCCTAGCTGAAATAATCCAAAAATCTTTTTGTAGAATAGCTTGTAATGCTGTGGCTCCTATATGACAATGCAATCTGTGTGCATGGTCAATAATTAAATTGGTTAAAGGGTGCCTTTTTGGTAAAATCACCGGATGTTTTGCCTTAAAGGTCAGGCTAGAATGGTCTAAACGACCTCCCACCCGCAGTAAACCCTCACTATCCATGAAAACAGACAACCGTTGCAGTCGTATAGAACATTGTTTGTCCTTTTTCAAACAATCTAAATCCCCTGCAAATTCTGTTTGCTGAGCCAATTTTACAAGACGATCTAGAGCAGACTTACGCTCTTTAACTGTTAGAACGCCTACAATTTTATTAAAAGGATCCTTTGTGTTATGGCTAAATCTAAGACAGTAAGCAACAACTGACTGTAACAATAAAAGAGAGCTAAACCTATTAAAAATGGGGTCTATAACCGCAGTACTCATATGAACCTTTAACGAAACTTTCCGCAATCCCGGCAAATCCTCATTTTTGTCTACTATATTTTCTGGCCAGGATGTCTTAGGGCCCTTAAGCCATGGTACCTCCCACCACAAGGAATGACTAAGCAAATCTGAAGCCCGACATCCTCGGCTTGCTATATCCGCAGGATTCATTTCAGATGGCACGTGTCTCCATTTTAATACTAACCCACAATTCACAATTTGTGATACTCGGTTTCCTTCAAATGTTTGTAAAGTATGTGGAGGTATCTTTAACCATGATAGCACAATAGTACTGTCAGACCAACAGATGATTTCCTCTATATCTATTTGATCCTGAATTGAATCCGCCACATACTTTATCAGCCGTGTCAATAAGGCTGCGCCTAATAACTCAAGTTTGGGAATTGTAATTTTCATTTTAGAAGGGGCAACACGTGATTTACCCATCATCAATGAAATCGTTACCCTACCGCTTTCTATAGTTCTCAGATATACCACTGCGCTATACCCACTTTCAGATGCATCTGAGAATCCATGCAATGAACAAGTTCTACTACCACTGAATACAAAACGTTTCATATTAATTTTCTCAATTTGAGGTAAATCCGTAGCTATAGAATTCCAATGCTCTATTACATCTATAGGTGGGACTTCATCCCACGACAAATTTAACCTCCAAAGTCGCTGCATGAGAACTTTACCCTGAAATAGAACCGGTGCTATCCATCCGAGAGGGTCAAAAGTTCTCGCCAGAGTCGATAATATTACCCGCTTTGTGCATTTACCGCCATCTATTGGATTACAATGGTAAGAAAAACAATCGTTATGTGAGTCCCATTCAATACCCAAAATTTTATAAAATTCAAGCCCATCGGCTTTATCAAAGGTCCGTGGCTTCTCTAAGTCTTCCAAGGGCACATTTTCTAATAAATTTTTATTATTAGATACCCATTTACTTAATTCAAAACCCCCAGCACGAAGTAAATTGCTCAAATCCGCCTTTAACTGCTTAGCTTCTGCTTCGGTATTTGCGCCTCCTAATATGTCATCCATGTATACCGAAGACCTCAAAAGTTCGGCTGCCTCCGGGAATTTTGCCTCACCATCTGCAGCCAATTGTTTCAACGTCCTGATTGCAAGATAAGGGCTGGCTTTCATACCATATGTCACAGTATGCAAAGCATAAAGAAGCAAAGGTTGCTCAGGAGATTCCCTCCAGAATATAAGCTGATATTGCCGATCATCTTCATGAACTATTATTTGTCTAAACATCATTTTGATATCTGTGGTGAAGACATATCTTGACATTCGAAACCGACAAATAATTTTCATGATCTCTTGTTGCAATTTAGGCCCGGAATGTAATATATCATTCAGAGATACTCCTGTAGTAGTCTTACAACTTGCATCAAATACCACTCGAATTTTATCCGATCCTGATTTGAATATGCCATGATGGGGTATTATATATATTTCTCCATTTGCATAGTCGTCTAGGTTCCGGTCCCAGACCGACATGTGCCCCATTTTCTGATATTTATGCATAAACTCCATATATTTTTTCCGCAAAGAATCATTAGAAAGAAGCCGTCTTTCCATGGCAAAAAAACGTCTTTTGGCTATTTTAGCTGAATCTCCCATTTCAAGAGTATCTCTTGAAAACGGTAGTCTTACCACATATCGTCCTGACTTATCCCGCTGATAAGTATCTCGATAAAAGGATTCACACTCCGCATCATTAGGATTAACCGGTACTGCATCCGGAATATCTTCTACTTCCCAGAACTTCTCCAAGATCTGGTCTGTTGTTACATGTGTTGTTAAATATGTTTGTGACCAACGAACTCCATCGTCATCACTTGAAACCGCATATGTCACTGGACCCATCAGTACGTGTCCGAATACGGTGTTCATAGCAAAAGGCAAATAGTCATTTATCCTTATATATCCTCCAATCATTATCTCACCCAACAAATCCGCGCCAATTAATACATCAATAGGACGACTAACATAAAACTGTTCATCCGCTAAATAAATACCCTTGTACCATTCTGCTATATTACAAGATAAACTAAGGCTTGGTAGATTATGAGTGATACTAGTTAAAACAGTTGCTGTGGTAATCAACCGAGGGTCATCCGAATGCTTAGGACACAAAGTCAAAATTACCCCTCCCTTGCAATCACTCACTGGCATCCCCCCTAGTCCCGTGACTGTACCAATATTTGACCTGGATCTCCTCAGACCTAGTCTAGTAGCACACCGCTCTGTAATTAAAGTGCTCTGACTGCCCCCATCCAGTAGCACGCGCACTTCCTGAAATTCACCATACTTATCAACAGCGCGAACTATTGCAGTAGCGAGTAATACGGTCCGCTGATGTGTATGCGGGCCTGTTATGTGATTATATGCTGTTAACGCAGTTCCACCGTTTACGAAGGATGGATTAGTTGTAGGTCCATAAATTGGTGTATCTTCCTTACCAGAGACATTAATAGGTGGGTTCACCCTGTGACTATGCGCAGTCTGAATGCTCGGCTGAGTTGATACCGCGTGTTGAGCTTCCCTTGCCGCTGGAGGCAACCCTAATACCACCCCTGGCGTAGCCTCTTGATCAAAATGTATCAAGTGATGATGTTTTATGGATTGGCATTTGTAGCATGACCAATTCAGGGCACATTGATTAATGTTATGACCTCCTAAACAACGAAAACACAGGCGAAGTTCCTTCACACGCTCTTTCCGCTGGCGTGGTGTTAACGATAGGAACTGTTGACACTTAGCTAAATAATGACTACCCCGCTTACATAATTTACATACTGGTGGTCCGCCTTGAGAAGTTACAAAGTGAGTCCGTGAAAACGAGATTGGTTTTCCGCTATAACTTTCTCCACTGGACTCTAAGATTCTGACCTCATTTTCTAAAAAATGAATCAGATCATCAAAATTAGGTAATTCTTTATCTAATTTATCTTCAAAGTGCTTTTTCAAGCTACTATCAAGTTTTTGAAAATTTATAAAAAACAACAAATACGACCATTCGGCTACCGGAAAATTCATTTTTTGTAAAGCCTTAGTATTTTCTAATAGCGTGTTAAGAAAATGTTTTAAAGAGGATAGATTTTTATTAACATGTGTGATACCTAATAAGTTACTTAATATCTTGTCCGCTAGTAGCCGCTTATTATTGTAGCGTTTATTAAGTAGATCTAATGCTATTGAGTAATTATCCCCCTTAACAGTTAAGTGTTGGGTTAAAGTTTTAGGTTCTCCGGACAACGACCCAACTAGATAGTATAGTTTTTGAGTATCTGACAAAGATGAATCTTGGCCTACTAAGGCATCAAAGAGATCCATAAAGGAAACAAACTCTTCAATTTTTCCAGAAAAAGTAGGAAGCTGCACTCTAGGCAAGAATGCCCGCTTTCCTTTTACATCAACTATCGAGCTAGCAGTGGCGTATTCAGAAGATTCACCACTGCCAGCAGGAAATACCTCTAGGAAACTCCTTTTTATATCATAGTATTTTTGATTATACTCTGTATATTTTTTCATAGAGTCCTCTACATCATATTCCGCATCCAAGCCTACCTGGAGTTCCACATGAGTATTTGAGAACTCTGCATAAATATTTTCTAAATCCCTATACCTCAATTTAAATTCAATTCTTGCCTTTTCCGAAATAAGTCCTGCCTGGGACAGATCATAAAGCTTATCTAAATTCAACAGGGCCATATCATATTTAACTTTCAACATTTTTATTTGCAGCTTGGGAGCCATATTGAATTCAAATATTATGTCACAAAAGAAATAAAGTATTAAAAACAACAAACTCTCTCAAACACAAAAATATAAAAATATCCGCAAATCAGCTGCAACCGTCTTTAACAGCAACAGCCAATGATACTTACCGCTACACAATTATGCCTAGATCCGCTAGGTAATTCAAAATAACTAACAGTGGCGAGTCGAGTCAATTATGTGATGTCGTATTGAAATGTTTGAAAATAAATATTGATAAGGGGAGAACTAAACAGATTTACATGTAGCCCTACTGCAATACAATATAGTTTGAGTTTCTCTGTGTAGTGTATATGATAATTGATGCCTACCGAGTTGGTATCAATTTTCAAATAGTCCGCAATGAAAATATCTATACTTCGCCAAGATATTTTCAAATACTGCGTTTACGATACCGCGTAAACGAGTTAATTTGGGGACGATTACTAGACGAAGATATCCTTACCGGCAGGATATCTCGCCAAGGAACCGACCAAGTGTTTTCTCTGTATATTACCACGAGAAACGAATGCAATCGTAGATTCCACGGACGTATAATCCGGCTCGAAGGACCAATGGTTGATCTTAAGATCAGTTTAAGGAATCTACGACAGCACGGTTCCCGTGCCAATGGTGAAAACTTTAGTAAAATAAAATATACTAATATAATCTAGAATACACTAAGCACTTACCCCCCTGGTCGACACTTATGACTCCACTTTTATACCAATTACCTAATTATATTTTATTTATTTTATTATTTTTGCTTGACGGCCGCCGTCTCCGCCTATTGTTTTCTTCTCTTCTTTTTCTTAATTTTTAAATATGAAGTTCCCCGATTCTAAGTTTAATAAAAGAGGTCGCATACAATACATAAAATACTAAAATAAGTGTAACGTGCGACCCGACTCCGCCGTAAGATTATAAATATTAAACAAATGTGTTTCCCTTTCTTTGCACAAATTAGTCACTGTCGCCATTTTGCATAGCCGTAATGTTCGTGCATGACGTGTCTATATAATAATATGTCATTGGTAGTAAGTTTCTAAGATGTCCATGTTGCTCTTTTATATATTTTATTGTATGAACTACTCAGGCCTGCCAGTAAGCAACGACGAGATTATGCCATTTAGCATCTGAAATTATACCAAATGCGATGGTATTATACCATACTGCCCATTCTATGTCGAATGAGCTTTGTTTTTTTTTTAGCTCAAATCCCTCGATTTTTCGATTATCCTTTGCAGAATGACCTTTTTTTGTGAGAGTCTTGCTTTTGTATCGAATTATACCAAATGATCATGGATACCACATGGATACAATACATCGTCCAATTATACCAATTTGGTATCAAAAAATACAATCTGGCAGCCCCGAAACTACTAGCTGATACCCGCAACCTCGTCCGTCAACAATTTTATGAAAAAAAATCATTGAATAACTTCAAAAACGGCAAATTTTCATACTAACTTTGCACCCCTGTTTTAGCCCCCCTTATGGGGTGATTTTTCAAAAATCCTTTCTTAGCTTCCCTACGTAATAAAAGAAACCCCTGGACAAAATTTCAAGTTTCTAACCTTTATAGTTTAGACCCTGCATTGTTATGTCAGTCAGTCAGTCAATCAGTAATTCAGTCAGTCAGCTTCTCCTTTTATATATAAAGATAGATAGATTTTGTATAGTCTACAAGTTGGTTTGTCTAACCACTAGAGCAACACTATGTCAATGTTAGGTTTTCACGTGTAAATTACAGCGTGGAGACAAGCGTTTGTGTCTTCTCCTGATCAGCGCAAATGGCTTGCATCAACTGAGGTCACGATATCGGCTATATCAATATATGCTGTGGGTCAGGCGGGGCGCGGTGACGGGTGCAGGTTGTTGTTTGATAAAACTCCAATAACTATTCAACCTTTCTGTATTCTGATATTGATCTACACTAATATTATCTGTGAGACACTTCCTATACTAAGGGCACATAATGGAAGTATCCATTGAAATCCATTCCAAAATCTATTCAGTGCCCGTTTCGTGACCGCGTGTGTTTATTACCATACATACACTCACGTCTTTTTCCCATGGGGGTAGGCAGAAACTACAGAATGCCACGCGCTACGGTCCCTGCATACTACTTTTGCCTCGTTAACATTCATATTTATTACCACATAAACTTTTTATACCACTAACCACAAATTAATAGAATAACTCACTTTGCACGCTGAATTTAGTTCACGACAGTCTACACTAGATTATTCATAGAGTACCCGATGTTGCCGCGATCATTTAAAAGTTCCATCAGAAACTTGGTCCAAATGTCTGGATGTTTTTTTGGATTTTTTTATATGGAAATTTTACACGACACTTAATGACACCGTCTTCTCCTACAAGGGGAGGTACTGTTTTCAATACAAGCAGAGATGTACAAGTTATCTCATACAAAATGATCAGGGTTACGAGATGCTTCCCAGTATATAAATAAGTTTACCCATAATCATTTATTTTTCAAGAAGATACACTCTTTCTATGCATGTGGATCTCTCTTGTTAAGAAGAAGACTTTGTTAAGGTTTTGATTTTCACGCTGATTATATATTATTGATGAAAGCTTTTCATTCCTGCCAGGTGTTGGATATAATTCAAGCTTTTCAATAACCTTGATTCACACAGGTTTGTAATCTATTAGCTCCATCCCCACGGGATAGAGCGCTATAATTCGCCTTCGAGGAAATTCCAATAAAGTAGAAAAAAAAAGTAAATAATTTTAAAAGAATGCGGTTTGAATATTTTGGCCGCAAGACTAGCACTTGTTGTTGCGTTGACGAGTTACTGTTTTGGCAGAGGATCACCAATAAATAATCAGGCAATGGTGTGGTCACTTATCAACTATCATGTGCCGTACCACTACCTACTTTAGATTTGAGTCGTGTAAATCATCGTCGACATAGCTGTGTCAAAATCTTTTATTAACGACTATACATACCTAGGTACATAAATATACGAGTATATTTTAGTCTTTGTAAATAGACAATCACGCCTTTACATGGGCGAACCTACCTAGGGGGGGAGCCGGATGGGCCGTGCCCACCCCAGGATGTTGGGCAGCCGATTAGAAATTCTCATACGGTGGACCGTGCCCGCCCCAGGACGAGCCAAGCCGGGGGCTTCCTTCCTTTTGAAGGAAAAGTCTAGATACGCCCATGCGGCTTTTTAAAGGCGCTTTAGATATTATGTAAACCTGAGAAACTTCACCCGGGGGAAATCCAAACTCCTTGCTGCGAATTTTCAAAGCTTGGGACTCGAGTTATTTATAATTTAAATATTATGTGTGCACTTGAATAAATATCATCATCATTATGTATCAACCGTTAGACGTCGGCTGCTGGACATAGGTGATAAGGTCTCCCCCAAGGATCGCCACAATGACCGGTCTTGCGCCACCCATCGAGCGGGTTCCAGAACTTTCAAGCCCCATCGGCCATCGGTTCCTCGAGCGTTGTGCCCTGACCATGCATTAAGTTTTGTCAGTGACCCGGGTTCTTCTATGGATCTCATTTCTTGATTTTATCACGTAGTGAAACTCTTAACATAGCCCTCTCCATCGCTCTCGGAGTGACAGTGAGCTTCCTTATAAAGCCCATTGTAAGCGGCCACGTTTCGGTGTCTTAAGTCATCACTGGCAACACACTGGTCAAACGTTCGTCTTGAGATACTGCGCTATTTGGGATGAAAAAAGATTTCTGGGCGTAGCTTTATAAATATAATATTTACGCTTTTTTTTTTTGTTTTTTGGGACGTGCCCACCACCCTAAGTCCCTACTACTGCAACTCCTGTAAGCCAGGATCAACAATAGTAACCATCCAAAATATCGTCGAGACAATGAAGCTCGACGTGTCCCAGGGGAATGATATTAACTGTCTTGGAACCCGCAGCGAAATTAATCATGAAATTAAATCGGAGGAGTAAGAAAATAATAGTTTTCCACTTCCCTCCTTACCAAGCGAGAGACAGAATAGAGTGTACATGTCATTGACATAAGAGTAGATGTTTACAACTTTTTAATATTTACGCTTATATAATATGTAAATAAAATATTATATATCTTTGCATTGAATGGAGCAATCTATAACTAGACCACACAAACTTTACTAACATCCGCCCACGTGTTTTATCAACCACGTGGGTGAATGATGTAGGTAATACTTATACTTTGAATAATACATGAACTACTTTTTGTTTGTATGTTTATTATTCTGCTGTATTTGCTATACTAGGTACTGTAAAATACAGTAAAATTCAATCAATCTAAATCTGTTCGGTAGCTATCCCGTGAAAGAGTAAAAGACATTCAAATTGATAGTACACAATGATCATACTATAGGAACTTTATTCCACGAGTGTCGAACACTTGAATGCCTGTAGTTACCCAACTTCTAGGTCTGTCAGTAGGTACTGAGAAAAATATCTATTTGAAGAATTTGTGATTTTTACCACCTGAAGATTCTTAAGACTGCCCACGAGACTCATAAAACTCTTCAATAGGTACCTACATCCATACATCCATGTATACCTTTGAATCATCCCAAAGTGCTTCCTACTCAGTCTCAGACAGGGTGTAGTCTTTTCCTTGTTATAAAACGCCTGCGCATGCATTTTTTTATGGAATATAGGGGGCAGACGGGTGGGACAGGAGGCTCACCCCATGGGAAGTCATCACCGCCGCCCATGCACAACACCGTAGGGCATGCTTGCAAATGCGTTGTCGGCCTTTTATTGGGATAACGCATCATCATCAACCCATATTCGTCTACTGCTGGATGTAGGAAAAATAAGGATCAAGCATTTTACAGATACAATCAAGATCACGGAGTTTTTTTTAAATACAGAGCAAATCTGTCATGTATTTTGGCAACATGGAACTATTTGATAGCGAAAATATTGTTTACATTATTAAAATTAAAGACGATTGACAATTTACTTATCTCTACCATATTAAATTTATGATTATCCGGACTCCACAAGAATCGTGATTACTTTTTATTTTTCAAGTGATAAATATTGATAATTGATCCATAATAATGACTCTATAAGTCAATTTAGGTCTCTTTCAAACATTATTGAAAGATATGAGCTCAAGGATAGTCGTTTAGTCGTTAGTCCATAGTAGTCCACAAAGTATCTCAAAAAGATTAGGTATCTTTTATATGGACAGGTGATTAATTGCTGAATATTAGGATATAGATATCTGCATTCCGACTAAAAGGCACCTTACCTTTACCCGTCGTGCATCATATTATTTCGTTTGAAACTTAGGCAAATGTTTAGTGTCATGTTGTTGTGTAATTATCTGTCCGTGTGTATTATAAATTCTAGGTATGGTTGTAGGATAGGTATTGCCCTCTTGTTCAGTCAATGATATGAGCTCAATTATATTATTCTCTGATCTGTATACTTGGGAGATTTATTTCATGACATTTACGTGTCTGTGTTGTAGGCACAAGTAAAGCATTTAAAATAAATAACTATGATACAAAAAATAGGGCAAGATGAAAACTTGTCAAAATAATAAGGCAAGATTTTATTAATGAATCATCTCCCACTGTTATTTGAGTAATAATTACATATTTCAGTGTATTACAGAGAGGCACATTGACAGGGATAACAAAATAAAAAATGTTTTGATTGATGAAATTCTAATTAACCACTGAATTCTCCACAAGTTAGCAGGATCTCATAAACAAAGGAATTGATCAATAAAAATAAATCACGCGAAGTGATAAGGATGTAAGATTGAGACTTGTCGGATCGTAGTACGATCGCGTAAGAACAACGAATACTGTTAGACGAACAAGAGAGTCCAGTAGGGGTTCGGGTCGCTCCGGGGCCTCCACTCTTCACATGAAAACTCATTCATTATACGCCAGCATCCAATTTATCTTTTGTCAAAAAAATCTGTACAAAATATATTAAATATATACTCTGTAATGCTAAAAACTGTAACGCTACCTCATCAATAGTTCAATCACGATTATTAAATGATTTAAAACACAATAACTCGTTCACGTCGTGCAAGAACAAACATTAACCTATCGACGAGCGCCGCCGGCGCTCGCGCGGCGGGGAGACCTATATACAAGTCAACATTTTAAAAATCATACACCTCAGTCTGTCACGTGAATACCGCTGCTGCATCTGATTTATAATTCCGTTGCATTAATTTCATACAGTCGTGTGGTCTTACGATCTAGTGTCGCGTATCGCGTCCTTTGCTTATCGTCCGTGCGTGGCATCATAATATACATAGTTTATTTTATATATAGGCAGTCGCGACAAGGCGTGTGTTAGTTCCGCTCCTCGTCGCAATCGCGGGAAATGTGCCCGGGCTTTCCGCACACGTAGCAAGTCTTGGTGCCGTCGGGGCAGTTGCGTGAGATGTGGCCGGACTTGTTGCAGTTGTAGCACGTCTGGTTGGAGCTGTCGCGCCCGCCCTCTGGGCAGTTCCGTGCGATGTGCCCGGTCTTGTTGCAGTTGTAACACGACGGCTCATCCGGACTCTGCGCGCACTCACGCGCTATGTGTCCCGTGCCGTTACATCTGCACCAATTCAAATAAAACAAATGTTATTTCAAATATAAAACCTATTAAAGCTTCAATATCAATTATAAACTCAATGTCAATCCGAAGAAAGTTCGATGACACATAATGGATATACACATGTAGGCAAGGTCAATGCCAAGAGGTCAATGTGACATTTGAACATAGGTAGACAAATCACACTTCATTATGACTTTGTTGTGTTACTCTAGCCAAGGACTACATTCAATTGTGTCCAAGAAATTATAAGCCTATACAAGTTGATATGATATTTACAATTAAAAAAAAAGCTGGGATACGACGATAAATGAGACTTCGGCTTAAACATAAATTATAAACTAAGTTGGAATCAAATAACGCGAAGACATCAAAGACGATCTTTCTCGCTATCGAAACAGGTTTTAGATATGATCTAATGATAAACCAGCGTGACTCGGATAAGAATCGCGGTTAGCTAACGTACACTTAACTACGAAACTGAGACACACCCAGCCCACCATATAATAGTATCGATATTGTTGATCGGTGCACCTCCTGCACCAGCGGATTCAATTTGCAAAACTAGTTTATCTGCACAACAATTAATTGGTTTAACGTTTGAATAAATGCAAACGGGAAAGTATATCTATAGATAAAGTCTTAAATAGTACCAGTTTATAATCGAACAAGAAAGTGCGCGAGTAGCTTTTGCTTCCTCGTCGGCGCACGCTACTTATTTACAAGGCATGTGAGCCGTGGGCCGCTCAAAGGCGTCTACTCATGCGTTACAAGCCAAGATGCTTCATGTCTACACGAAACATATAAGTTTGAAGCGTCGTTAACCTATAGCAGCGTTATTAGATTGTCCGATGTGAATACGCTACCGCAAGTATCAATCGATCTGGCGGAAAAGTAAATAGGGGCATTTAACAGGCAACTCTTGGTACCTAAAGCATGGTAGCGTGTTTTCAAATCAAAGATAGACATTCAAGTCCCAAAATGGTATAACTTGATATACTCTGCAAAGTAAAAATGAGTCTATGGAGTTTCTTGCCTGTTCTCCAGATCAACTACTTGGAACCATGCAACTAGAACGTTTTAACGTTTCAAAAGTGCTTGAAAAAGTTTATTTGAAATAAAAATATTTTGATTGATTTTGAGTAGCCGCTAGTTGCTTAGTCTGACGATTTCCTTCCTTATGTGACAGGAATAATTCTGAAAATGTAGTTGATAAAACAAGGCTGTTTTTAACCTGTAGCAACGGTCGGCCTCTTCCTTGCAGTCACGGGCGAAATGTCCGGCGCGGTTGCACTTGAAGCACTTTTCGCGCTGGCGGTTGAAGCCAGAGTCGCGAGCAGTGACTCCGCCCTGGGTACACTCGCGGGCGAAGTGCCCCGTCCGGTTGCACTTGTAGCATACGCTCGAACTCATTGTCTGGAACAATGGGATTAACATAGTTAACAGTACTCTAATTACTAACATGAACCAGTCCCTCTACAATAATGCGTAGAATAATCTGATATGAAAACACGTAAATAAATTGGATTTTAAGATTTTACATCTATTCAGAATCACTGAAACAAATACAAGTAAACAATAAGATGTTAGGATAAATACGTTTTCCAACGAAAATTTATTCAGCAACCATCGTGTCTAACCTTGTAATAATGACCTTTATAAAATACGGTCATTCGCCTCGACTATCTCTTTCTTACATACATTTGGGTTGATTTGTGTAACAGAGCAACTTATCATGTTGATTATTTGCACAGAAGTTCCACTAACGTGATGACCCTGACGTTGATAACGTGCCTTATGTGTCAAGATCACGGTAAATTGCGAACGATTGCGAGCAATTGACGCGCGGCAACATTTTCATCGCGACGCCAAAGGGAGGCCCAATACGATGCAAAACAATTGAGAACGTGAACGTCGCACATTCCACGAGGTCTGTTGACTTGTGTAGTGTAGTTGAGTTTTAATAGCAATTCTTGTTGTTATTTTGTGAAGTTATATTGCTCAATGTGCAGATGATGAAGCTATTTTACAGGAAAAATGTATTTGGAAAAACCAAACAACATTTGACTTCATTTAATTCTAAAATAAGGTGAACTAAATGATTTTCGAAATTTTGAAACACATGGCACAAGCAAGGTCTCGAGAGCCCACAATACAAAAACTAACACTATTTAACAATGCTTCGTATAATTTTCGACACCTTCCCGCATTGAGACAATTGGCATTAATTAAGTAATACAAATAAAATTTGTGAAACAATAGCTTATAGAATTCATTATGTTAGAAATGGGTACGAGTTTTACGTATTACATTAGCTCTGCATGGCGACAAGTTTCTTTGGCCTCTAAATTATTGATCAACACTAATCTAAGGCGTTATTGAGTACAGTTAAAGTTAATTGCATAACCAAGTCTTTTGTACGTACTTGGTGACATTGAACACAATAAGTGATTAATAAGTGATAATGACAGTTGAATGTCATTATTTCAATAGCAAGTAGTGTTTTACTTTGTTACTCTTCTAGATGTCGTCATTTTATATGACCTACCACATGGTATTTTACATAATCCCCATTATTAACCAAACCCAAGATTGACCAAAAATGTTAAGTGTTAGTCTGATTAATTTGATGTTCTTAATCAATACATTAAACTATCTACACCTTTGGGTTATTGCATGTGTAATATGTATCTGTATATAGAGCCAGGGAGGGGATAAAGTGAAAGCTATAAGTGGGAAAAGTCATTAACTTCAAGCAATTATGATAACAACTGTATAAACACAATGTGAATCAGTGTAGTTATACTGTTATGCATCAATAACATGAACAAGCAATCCTCTAGAGAATAAAGGCTTTTTGGTCAATTGTCCATTAGCCAAATTTATTATTTTCATAAGTAGATAATAAATAAGGATTACATTAGACCAAAAAACTGTACCAATATTGTAAAAAGCTTTTTTTTTAATGAATATGTATGTTTATATTATAATAATGAAAAAATAAATAAAAATGCAAAGTAATATATCTTACCAAGTCTGCAGTGTCTACAAATTAAAAAACTATTCTCAAACCAAATAAAAGACAATATAAAACAAATATTTACTTTGATGAAGGCACATACAAAAATACAAAGTCCTACATGAATTTTAGTGTAAATTCTAGTTGGCTATGGTGCAATTACATAAAATGACTTTCTAAATGCTACTGCTAAAGGGTCAACGGAGCAATAACTTGAAAGTCTAACTGTAGTTTCATTAAGTGTAGCAAGACCTTTATAAATACAGAAGGCATATGGCAGAATTTTAGGTTATTTTGTATATTGTAATGCCAATCAAATTACCTGCTTTTAAAATATGATATAAATAATTTTGATGATCATAATTGTGATATGAGATAAAATAATATGATTATAAAATGTGTTACTGTGTTAAAGTACATATTCCTTTATTATTACCTTATCCAACCTAAACCTTGAGGATTAGAATCTTAACAAAACAAATGTATGTACTTACAAGTTCCATTTGAAATTAATTTCCAATGGTAATTTAAACTCTTGAACAATAATGATACTAGAGAAAGTGTATAATTGGAATTGTTTACTGTCTTCAACCACACTGACTTTCTTACTAACACGTTACAATATTAATGATCAACAAATATGAAACAGGTATGAACAAATGCTGTGAACAAATATGATGTTCCCAACATGTACCTGTGTAAGACTGAACATAGGAGTTGTTTAAAAAGAAATCTTAGTGGAAATAATTTATGTCCTTGAAAATGACTAGAACAAGGGCCAATCTGTGAAATAATAACTCATGCACAATAAATAATCAGAAACCAATTAAGTTTTATTGTTTCTACACTGAAATGATGTCAATGAATACATAAGTACAATACCAGATAATACAAATATACCATTTCAATATACTAATGACTTCTTTGTGTAACAGGTAGATGGCATAACACATGTTTAGAAGTAGCCCAGTAAGGTTCCTATATGCGTTATACGTATGAGTAGGTACTTTCCCACATGCTGTTCATAGTGCAGCGATGCGTCATTGTCTTATACTAATAGAGAAAAAAAAAGAAAGCTACAGGGAAGACATGATAAAGTACTTGATGTGATCGAGACCTCTAGAGTGATGACGGAGCAGTTTCTGAAATCGGTGCAACCGTATTTTACTCGTAACATATTCGATTAAAAATTACCTCAACTGCAGCTTTATGTGTCAGCAACGAGTCACCGTTTGTCAAACTAACCACGTTCAATAAACAACCTATGATGCGTTGACATAAAATTGCAGAATTTCACTTAAAAACACACAAGAGAATATGCGTCGTGGCTATATTGGCTGATAATTATAAGAAAACAGATCTGTAATGTACGTACGCCGTATAGCAGCCTAACCACGTGTAGGGGTACCGGCAGCGCGCGGTTTCACAATAAATGTTGCACTTTACACTTACCGATTAGATGTGAAACTTCTTGAGCACTTAAATCACTATTGCTTCGATCGTTTCACGACCAAATTTTTAATAAGATTTACAAATAAGATGTAATTTACGATGCTTCGTTTGCAAGGAAGCCAGCCACCATCACTACGAATTCGTAAAAGACATTTTAAGCATAGACAATAAAGCTAAATAGTTTACGCTCCTCCAACGTGATATTAGGTACTATGAAAATTATTAACAAAATTAATTTACAGTATGAATAAAGAATCAAATAGAAATTTATTATAATTTTTTTATATAACTAATAAGTATTGAGTTTTTAATTAATTGTTTTTTATTTAATATTCATTATGTATGTTATAGGTAGAGTCTATGGTTTAAACGAAAAAAATAAGATAAAACTTCTTAGCGGGAAAGTGAAGCGCAATAATGAATTTAAAAAAAAATGTTTAACCCAAATTCAAAAGAATGGTGTATTATTACATTACTCATTAAATGTGCATATATACATAACACTGTAATGTTTAATGTGATTTCGGGAATTCAGAATCACTGGAATCTTGCAAAAATCATTTACTATTTTTCATCATTTATTTATTATTTTTATCATTCATCATCAAAATAAATGAAAATAACAAAAGCTTTTAAAATTATAAAAACAAGAATGCCGTTGTAACTAATTAAAAAATATAGGTTTTGATTTGACTTGTGATTCTATATTTGAATTGTATAGAACCTACGAAAATAAATATGTTAATTTTTTCTCAGGTTATTGATATTTCTATCGGGATGTTGTATTTAGACCGGCTCATTCAATTAATTTTCTATGTTCATCTGTAGGATTGTCATTGTATCCTAATGTCATATAATGTCATTAATACTACTATAGCTAGCTGTCAAGTAAAAGTCAAATCCACCTAGCAAGAAGAGCGTCGCACACCGTGTTTACAAAAAACAAAACGATAAATCGATATTTTTGAGATAAAACAGATACGAAACATTTAATAATAAAGCAAAATGTCTGCTGAGAAAAGACGAAGCAGCGTTGATAATAGCGAGCCTAGCGAGGACGCTCAAGAGTCGGAGCAGTCGGAGGATGGATGGATAGGTCCGATGCCCGCTGAGGCAGCAAAACCTAAAGCTAAAAAGAGGAAAGGTAATTAAATCTCTAAACTATGCTTTTCAAAAGTTTATATATAACCTTTAGATTTGTCAAACTTAGTTGCACGCCTGCACGATTCCTTGTTAGATTTTATGGAGAAGGGCCGGCGCGAAAATGTAAACTATTATAAATATAATCTGCCTACATGTAATAAAGAGTATTATTTTATTTATTTTGGTATTTTCAGTTTTGGAGTTTGAATCTCTCTACTTGGAAAACCTGCCTTCATCTGAGACCTATGAGTTCAGCTACATGCATCGCGATGTAGTCACACATGTAGTGGTCACTAAGACAGACTTTGTGATCACTGCTAGTCAGGATGGCCACTTGAAGTTTTGGAAGAAGCAGGTAAACAAATATTAACATAATTAGGTTATACATATAGAAGTCTTTATGTTTCTGTAAATATTAAACCAAAGTTTCAATGCTAATTATGTATAAGTAGTAGACAATGTATATTGAGAGGATGAATGATAGACAATTGACGAAAGGAATTTATAAGGCAGATATCAGTGGAAACACTGGGAGGATGCCCTGAGAATATTCACAAACCTAATTGGTGAACTCCTTCAAAAAGGTCATGACGAAATGTATGAATGCGGATGAGGCAATAGTGGTATGCAGGGATCGTAGCCATGGTATTTTGTAGTTTCTGCTTACACCTACATGAAAAAGGCGTGAGTGTATGTATATATATAACTCTGGTTTAGTTGACTTAGAAACAGTACACTTTGTTATTGGGAACACAGTAAGTTCTAACCACTCATTAATCATTATTTTAGGAGGAAGGCATAGAGTTTGTGAAGCATTTCCGTTGTCACTTGGCTCCTATCAGCCATGTAGCGACTAACACCACCGGCACACTCCTCTGCACAGCATCACTAGAGAAGACTATCAAAGTATTTGATGTAGTTAATTTTGGTGAGTTAAGTTCCTAGATATTGCTTCTAAGTTTTATACTTCTAAAAACTAACAAAAGAAATTAAAAACTTTTTAATTTCTTTTGTTCTTTTTAATTTATTGTCTTAGTTTTGTTGAATACAAAGCACACATACAATGATACATCATAAAAATATTTGGTGTCAGTCTTAAACATGTCCAGTTAGTCTTGCATGTCATTAGATCTAAGTACCTAGTATGCTGGGATTTGATTACTTTTACTATGAGTACTTCTTCAAAGTTAGCAGTAGTTTGTAGTAGTTTGTAGTAGTTTAGATAACAAATCACAAAAACTAGTCTCTAGGCCACCATGTCAATTAAATTATCAAATTGTTTATATTCAACTGTTATTGTTTCAGACATGATCAATATGATAACCATAGAGTTTGAGCCCTATGTTGCTGAGTGGGTGCACTCTGCAGGGGACCCCATATCTGCACTTGCTATGTATGTAATACTTTTACATTTTCTCTATTATGGTAATATGTATCTTTCTTGCATCAGAGGCGAGATTATAAAAATAATACAAATTGTTGTTTTATTTTTATAATTAGTTGCTATTTCGTCATCTTAATGCTGTTGGTGTTGCAAAAGAGATCCCATTGTCCATGCATAATTACCATCTAATTTGTAATAACAGTAGTATATTCACCTGTGTAGTGGCTATGTTCACAAATGAGTTGTAAAGAATCGAAAGATTCAATCTGTCCCAAATAATAGATTATACAATTTGTCACACCCAGATTTGGCATAAGTTTATGTAGATTATACCAATATTATAATAATATGTAATCTAATTTGTACTATATACTTCAATGTGACAAGCTAATTAGTCCAGCGGTAGTTAACTCTGCTATTATTGGTAGTTATTTCTGCCTTCTATGCTATGGGTCCCGGGTTCGAATCCCGGTAGGGACAAATGTTTGTGTGATGAGCATAATAATTTGTATCCGAGTCATGGATGTCTCTATGTATAATAATTATGTATGTATTTACAAAAAAAAGTATATATGTAGTATATCAACCAACTAGTATCCATAACACAAGCTGCTCGTTGCTTAGCTCGGAACTAGATGGCGCTGTGTCATAATGTCCAGAAATATTTATTTATTTAAATAGTTCCTCTGTCAGTGATGTGCTCACTAGTTCATAATATTCTTCCCCTTCCAGCTCAGAGAAAGCCAGCAACAAAATCCACATATTCGATGGCACACAGACAGCAAGCACACCACTCCATACCTTCGAGACCTTGCATCAAGCCACTGTCACCACAATCAAATATAACCCGGTCTATGAAACAGCTGTATCAGTAGACAAAGCTGGAATCATTGAATACTGGACAGGACCCAAACATGAGTACAAGTTCCCAAAAACTGTAAACTTTGGGTCTAAATTGGACACGGATTTGTATGACTTTGTGAAGAATAAGACGTATCCGACCGCGCTTGCCTTCTCGCCTGATGGAAAGAAGATGGCGTCTATCAGTTTGGATCGAAAGGTGAGATGGTATAATGCTGATTTTTATTCAAGTCATGTTTTATGTGTACCTGGTAATGTAACAGTTGGCTCAGAGCCTGCAGGCAGGTACACAAGTTTTTGTACAAATAATTCACACATTTTATTTTATTTTATTTTATTTTCAAGTTCAGAAAACTAACAGCTATTGATATTACAAAACAAATTACAAATAGACTAAGGCCAATTACAAGTTTTCACAAATAATAATTTTAACAACTAAAACTTAGTAACATACGCGCAATTTAAAGTATACATATATAAAATTAAATAACTGTCTAAATACAAAAAAAAAACTGATCAAGAAAAGTAATGATTACATAAAGTTTTCTTTAATTTAGTTACACTCATATTGAAAATATCTAAATCAACTCCCTGACACGCCGCATTGTACGATCCACAAGCTCTGACCATAAACGAGTTCTGTCTGTATATAGTATGGACAGCTTGGATGTGGAGAAGGTTGTGCCTTCTAAGCATCGCAGACGGTACTCGCAGGCCTATCCCATTCACCAGCTCGGCTACATCGGTCGAACCATTCATAATGCTGAACAGGAACGTTAAATCTGCTATCTTCCTACGCTCGTGAAGTGGAAGCATATGAAATTTTTTACAACGGGAATAGTAGTTAGGCAAGTATGTTTTAGAGCGAAATTGAATATATCTTAAGAACTTCCTTTGTATATTTTCTAAACGTGTGACATAAATGTCATAGTTAGGGTTCCAAACTTGCGAAGCGTACTCGAGATGACTACGAACATAGGCGCAAAATAAAATTTTCATTGTTTTAATGTTCTTGAATTCTGTACAAATCCTAAAAATGAAGCCATGATGATGAGTGTATCATTTTAAGTAGAATAGAACCTTTTGTGAATGCGCCATGGACTCACTATCATCACATTTACTGTGTCACTGCTGGGTATCAAACCCCACCTTCTCACAAGCTGAAAGGGTCTACGGTGTAAAAAGATTGCCAGCTACGCTTGCCTGGTGTCGGTTGGTAGATTTCACATCATCATCATATCAACCGTTAGACAGCGGTCGCCAGTCCACCTTGACGGGGGCCTACCCACGCTGCGTCTTCACGTGGTCGCCACTCTGGAAACTTCAAGCCCCATCGGCTGTCCGTTTTCACATGCTGTCGAGAAAATCCCTAAGGCATCCAAGTTTCCCTACAATGTTTGCCTTCACAGTTACAGCGATAAACTAATACGCAATTTGATACATATACTTATAAAATGTCAAGGTCCTACGTCCTATTTCTAGGTCCACTAGAGCCTACAGACCCAGAAGACGTGATTTCTTGCCTTAAAATGCTCATTAACGACAGAGTTACACTCAAACTGCCCTTTTATTAGAACATCTGTTTACTGTCTTCATCCCGGTATGTAATAAGTAGGGTGTTTGTCTGTTGATGTAATAGGTGCGTGTGTTCCATTTCCTGTCAGGCAGGCTGCACAAGGTGTTGGACGAGAGCTTGCAGCGCTTCCAGGAGCTGCAGCATCAGACGCAGCAGCTGCCTAACATGGAGTTTGGTAGACGGTAATAGTTTTTTTTTTTTTTTACAGCAAAAAGAAGTAGAAATAGAGAGTATCCAAACTTCACATTTTAACCGCTGAACTGATCCTAATGAAATTTGTTTGGAAGAAAGTTTAAGTTCCCTCAAAACAACGAAAAATGGGGTGAAAATATGTCGTTATCTTCGTTAATTTCTTAAAAGGGATAAGAAATGAATAAGCACATTGATGAAAAAGCAGATTGGTTAAAATTCTACGCTGACAAAGTCGCAGGCAAAAGCTAGATCATAAATCTATGTAATATCAATATTATTATAGTTTGGTACTGTTTTTGTTAAGGTGGAAGCTTCACGGTAGCGCGCGAAATTCAAATTTTCGTACGTTTTATGCAATTTGCCAATTGATTGTCTATTTCATGAAAAAATCAATCAATGCAGTTTGAGGGCTGTTTTATTGATTTAAATGATTATAATTCTGTAACTAAATACCTATTACAGGCGCAAATCATATTTTGTTTAATGTTCAGTCTGACAATGACCGGCAAATTGCAAAAAACGTACGAAAATTTGAATTTCGCGGGCTACCGTGAAGTTTCCACCTTAATATGTTCCTAATTTCCTTACAGAATGGCGGCAGAGCGTGATTTAGAGAAGTCAGACGCTGTGCACCTAGCAAACGTTCTGTTCGATGCCAGCGGGCACTTCGTGGTGTACGCCACCATGCTGGGCGTGAAGGTGGTCAACCTGGTCACCAACCGCTGCGTCTCCATGCTGGGCAAGCCGGAGAACTTGAGGCCCCTGCATCTCGCTTTGTTCCAGGTAAACTTCTGTAGTGCCTTGATACGTTTTCACCATCCTATAATTCTTTAATTTTTTTGGAAGTTTAATTGTAGCTATAGAGATTTTCAAACCAAAGGGGGTATCCAAAACCACCCTGTTGTATAGTAACCCTGTTCTACTTCTGTAGTGTCTTTTTGAACCCCTACTTAACTTTTTTTATGTAAAGGGATATGCAAACAAAATCACTATATACGCACACGAATCGCTGAATTAAACGCGTTTATCAAAGGCCTGAGGTAAGCCGCGGGCAAACAGACAGATGAACGAACTAAAGTGGAGAAACTAGCTTCCTCGTTACATTAAAATTTACCCACATAGTGTTGCACAACCAAACAGTAGACTTTGTCAATTGGTTCATACTTTATATCTCTGCTTCAAGGTAGGTTGAAAGAAGAAGAAGTCAATGTTGTAAGAAGGGGTGAGAAGATTTTTCCATTCAGATATTCTTCATCTTCCTCGTTCCCTCATAGCTAAGGATCGCGACGACACTATCCGTCGCTAGCGCGTGCGATCATGCGACTTGTAGACAGCCGGCGTTGGACCATTCAATATACACTTATAAAATTATACTCTAAAACATGTACTATTTGTATACTCTATTTCTAGGGCCGGACAAACCAATCGAAAGTGGCAACGACCCTCGAGATGGAGGGTTCAGAAAATCCCACGTTATTGAACGTGAAAACAGACCCGACGCTGTTCTGCACGGCGTATAAGAAGAACCGCTTCTACATGTTCTCCCAGCGCAGTCCTGACGACATCAAGAGCCCCGACGCTGACCGCGACATATTCAACGAAAAGCCTTCAAAAGAGGATATTATTTCAGCTACTGAAGGACAAGGTATGTGTTGGTTTTGTGGCCTTAAGAATCCTTCATTTATTTGCATTTTTTATTCTTTTTAGGGTTCCGTACCCAAAGGGTAAAAACGGAACCCTGTTAATAAGACTTCGCTGTCTCTTCATCCGTCTGTTTGTCTGTCACCAGGCTGTATCTCAAGAACCGCGATAGCTAGACAGTTGAAATTTTCACAAATTATGTATTTTTGTTGCCGCTATAACAAAAAATAGTAAAAAAAAATTACGTGTGGCTTCCATACAAAAAACATCATTTTTTGCCTAATTTTTTACGGAACCCATCGTGCGCGAGTCCGGCTCACACTTGGCCGTAGCATTTGGCTTGCCTAATGCTAAGCGGTTACTGTAGCCTACCTAGTAGGCGTTTGCAACATGAAAGGTGTCGCTCACGTGTTGTAGACCATGGACGACCCGTTTAGGTTTCTTAAAATCGGGGAGTTACTACACTGACCACTAAGGTTTCAACTGAATTTGATACTGTATAAAATTTACAATAAAGGTAGGTAAATTATATCTAATTTAAAATTATCAATGATTGCTTCTACCAATCTGAACCTGGATCTCAAATGTATTCAGCAATTAAATTAACACTTTAATATGATTTGTGGGTCATTGATCTATAATGTAGATAGATATTGTGTTGTAATCTTTCAAATCCCTAATCTATTTTGTATTAAGTGCCATTATAGGACGTCAATATTACTTCAAATTACTCGCTTCAAAAACTTCAATAACTGTACCTCTCCCTTTATTATACGACCAATAAATCTGCTTATAACTGATCTGCAGGTGTCCAGCGCTTGTACGAGCAGGCCATATTACACACGTCCCTGGGCGACGTGCACATCCGCATCTTCGGCAAGGACGTGCCGCGCACCGCCGAGAACTTCTGCGTGCACTCGCGGAACGGGTACTACAACGGGCACGTGTTCCATCGCGTCATCAAGGGCTTCATGGTGCAGACTGGAGACCCTACAGGTGGGAATCTTTAGTTCTTTGTTCACGGGACGGCCATCATCTGGGATAAAGAAATAAATTAATATTCTGTAAACTAATCTTCTTATGGCATGTTTATTTGGAACGCCTCGTATTTTGTTCTTTTTCCAAAGATGAAGACGTAGCATTAAATTGATTACTGATATAATTCGTCGTCTTTAAATGAAATACTTTTTGCGGATCGTAGTATATTGATATTATTTTAACCCGACGTTTCGTATCCTTTACAACGTCGGGTTAAAATAATATCACTAAACCGCGATAGAACCTGTCAAAATTTGTGTTATTTCAATGTCTATAATATTCGAGTAAATGTAAGAAATCTATATACTTGTTGTCTTGTAATTGCAATTTAAAAATACTTAATAACAAGTCGATATGTCACGAACCGAAGAATCGCCAAACTCAAGTGGCAGAGGGCAGGGCACATCACTCGAAGAACGGACGGCCGATGGGGCCTGAAGGTTCTAGAGTGGCGACCACGTACTGGAGGACGCAGTGTGGGCAGGCCCCCGGCAAGGTGGACTGACGACTTGGTAAAGGTCGCTGGAATCCACTGGATGCGGGCGGCATATAACCGGTCGTCGTGGCGATCCTTGGGGGAGACTTATGTCCAGCAGTGGACGTCAAACGGTTGAAATGATGATGATGATGATGATATCACAAACCTTAATATTTGACTCGAGGACTGAAATATTTTTATTTTGTAATTTTCTGGTTGTTCCATGTTGTTAGAATCTAACTGAATCTATGAATCCTCACTTGTCCAGCGGACTATTTATTTGGATTACCTACTCCATTTTAATTTCCATCTGTACTTTCCCAATTAAAATTTGGTTGCCTATTTTATAATTTGGATTTTATCTAAGAGTATCTATGGAGTTTCTTACCTGCTCTTCTCCATTAGACCTACCTTTTAGAACGTTGCAACTAGTTTTGACAGTTCAAAAGCACCTGTAATATTGGAGTAGTTGATATAAATCATTTGACTTTCAAAAGTCTTTTTTAGACTGACATGATTTCTTCTAATTCCTGATGTGTTACAGGTACCGGGACTGGTGGTGAGAGCATATGGGGTGGCGAGTTTGCGGACGAGTTCAAGCCGCATTTAAAGCACGACCGGCCGTACACAGTGAGCATGGCTAACGCCGGGCCCAACAGCAACGGCAGCCAGTTCTTCATCACGCTAGCGCCCACGGTACGTGGCATTCATGCTTTTATTTAATTTTTATTTAAAAGTTTACTAATTTCTTATTTCCGTGTCTTCTCCCTTCTCTTTACCTTCTTTATATGTATAACTAGTTATACACAGAACATATTACAGAAGAGAGATCATTGAGTAAAAGGTTACTGTTTATTTTCGATTGATATATATTTTTTCTTTTTCCGAATGAGATTGGCATACCATCGACTTACTAAATTGCCTTGCGCACTCCTTTTATTTTGCCTCTTTTTTACGATCATACATCGATCTTATTATAGACGCGTAGTTGCGTACTGCATACATATGAATACATAATTATAATATATTACATACCCTCTGTTCACACGTGTTCGTGAATCCTAAATTCCACGTATTCACTATCATCATAATTTCAGCCAAAAGACGTCCACTGCTGCAATATTTATAATTTAGATTTAAATTGGAGTAACACTTAGATTTGTATACCGGCTTATGTAGAAAAATTAAGATAGTTACCCTTTATTACCATATTTCAGACCACTAAAGAAGATTAATTATTTTGAAAGACTTGTTCTGGTTACATTGTTTGTTATTTGCTTTGCACACATCTATGATACCAATAATACTAATGAGAACGTATAACTAGCTAAATAGCCTTAGAGTAAATAATCTGCATTTTAGTCAAGTTTTCCCAAGCGAGGGTAAGCATAAAGCCCTGAGTTCGATACCCAGGTCAAATGCAAATTGTTATTGGGTTATTCTATGAAATTCTTAGTAGCAGTATGGGGTTTGGATTCATTGTTATGTAGTAACGCCTCCTTTCTCACAGCCATGGCTGGACAACAAGCACACAGTATTCGGACGTGTCGTCCGCGGCATGGAAGTGGTACAGAACATAGGCAGTGTCAAGACTAACCCGAAGACCGACAAGCCGTACGAAGATATCAGAATTATATCAGTCACTGTCAAATAATATAATATTAGTTATAAGGATAGACCCAGTTATGAGCGATAATTGCTTGGCTGTGACGGAGAATAAGTTGTAAAAAATTTGGTTAGACGTATCTTATAACCAATCTCCAAGATCAACATGAAGAGGTTTGGATTCCTTTTCAACTAAATCATGCGCACGAAGAAGTCTGATATTTGGACTAATTAAAGTTTATATGGAAATGGATCCCAGAAAGAAGAAATAATGAATTACGTTGGACGTTTTTAACTACTTAACAAGAAAACCCATTAAAAAGTACTTCAGTACGAGAAGGCTCTATCATAGAACAGATAAAAAAATCTAGTTAAGAATATTCGGGGCTAAAGCTTTGGCCCACGTGAATAAGTACATAATAAGAGCGTAGAAGAATAGAAGCTCAGCTAGAAATAGGATGAACTAAATAAGTAAATCATATTAAGGTATAATTTTAAGTGGATTATGAGATGATACGATGTACAAAGTAATAAAATAAATTGTGTTAGAATAAAATAAATCTATGTCGTATCTTGTTGTTTCTATTATCCTGGTATTACTCCGAAAAGTGTAACAACCATTTTACTTTATGGCTAACCTAATAATATAAAGCCATATCAATGAGGCGTTCAACCATAAGCGTGTAATTGTGATGGAGAAAAATAAAAGAATTGAAATATATCATGAAAAAAGAAAATAAGTTTAGTATAAAACCTATCGGACGTAGCTGTATTATTAGAAACAGCGCCATCTATTATCGAGTAACTGCAGCCACAAATAAATTGTGATTCGTACTGGCCATCTAGTATGGAGTAGTAGAAAAGTTTTTATAAATTTCTAGATATATTATTATATTCGTTAGATGGCGCTACTATCTTTTTACTCGTGAAAACTATACGTAAATCCAATGAGCAATTTTTAGAAATTATAGTTCTTGTATACATAGGTAATCTCTTTAATCGACTACTTTGGCAAGAGTATTGGTACCTGTACGTATACATGATAATGAGACCCTACGTATTTAATTTTATTTACATAAAACATTCTACAGTAAACTTGGTTTACAGTTTCATAATATTATAGCAGACTATGGTATGGTACATTAGTATAACTGAATTGCCTTCAACTTGTCCTTAATTTATTCCGTATTGTGGGAACCGACATGCAAAACCTTCAGATGTAGGCACAGAATCAGATGTGCACTTGACCTTAATAATGTTGATACCTACTATGTTCGATGGGTTCATTAGTAAATTAAATAATAAGTGCGCAGAAAACCGCGATCGGCGAAGATAACGTGCGCTTGTAGTTTAAGACTTGAGTTTGTTTTTGTTTGGTTTAACCTTCATACATATCTAATAACTGGGGCTACAATGGATAGGTACTTAGGTAGGTAGGTAGATAGGTACATCCATTAATGTGCCTATCTAAAATGTAGTAGTTTGCATTGGGTAAAAAAATATTTATTGTCGATTTTTGCCTTTTTTTATAGTTGAGCGTTGTTTTACCGGTAATCTAGTTTACTCTATCTTGGTTCAGTGCACTTTACTTGGTAATAGGAGTAAATATGATGAAATATTGCCAAATCGACTATCGCCCGCTCGTTAAGCTCCAGAAAATATTACGGTTTAGTTTAGGTAAATAGCATAGGTATGAACATCGGGTAAATTACATTTTATATTTGACTTTGGGACTTCGCTTGGACTATGTACTTACCTATTACTTATGTATTCAATCAAGTACCGCCTATGTATTATTATTTAAAATACTAGTATTATATTATTATTTACTTATTATACTTACAATTAATAAGAAATTTGTGTATGAAGGTATTCGTTCGTACCCTTCAACTAGGTCCACGTACATAATAATATTTTATGTTCCTATAAAATTGTATTGTTATTAATTTAATGATGCTTAATATCCATAAATGTTCTCACACCCGTCGCGTCGCCGACTACCATTTTATAGCTATTAGCTATGCACCTACACCATACACACTTTGTGTTTATGGTGATAAAGATGAAGGTCAACTTTACAATAACACAAAAAGTGAGTTCACAATAATGAAGGAATTTTAGATGCATTTTATTTTCCTTTTGCTCAGTTGTTGGATTTATCTTTCGTGGGAATGGGACGAAGGGGTGTCGTCCCGCTCGCTCCTGTACGACTATCGCGCCCCACGCCCCCTCCCGCGCCGCCCGCATAATATTTTCTTGCATCGCGCGCGGCCCGGCTACCCCGCCTCCGTGCCTCACCCAAATTTGTCTGTTTCCACTAGCATACGATATTTCTCAAACTCTAACGTGAAACGATTTTCCTATAAACATATTATGGACAGCATCTTACCTCGGCGTGCCATGCTTTTGCTAATCGTGTAATGACCAGTTAAAACGAATGATAGCAAGCGTCTCACTTCGAATTCAAACGTACCAGCTCTGATCAGACCTTCGACGTCAGTGACTGCTTTCTGCACTAACCAAAGGCGGTTACACTCAGATTTGCAGCTGTCGTCTAGTCCCAATAGTTGTATCTTATGCGGTATATAGTCTTCCCTCGCCATTAAGTATCAATTTAGTTGCAAAACAGAATAAACAAATCTGTACTTAATATGTCACATTTATGAACCAGTTTTAGATTAATAAATCAGTTATATGGTTGGTACAAAAATTAATTATATGAACTAAATAAATAAATTACCTTTGACGTGTCCATATTATTTCAGTTCACAATAATAACAGCTAAAAAAACCCGTTGATGACCGAGACCTTTATTTTTCTTAGCCATAGTAAAAGCCACGGGCTTTTACTATGGTTGTTACGTATATGCATATATTGTGCTATTAATCTCCCTCTGTTTGTAGTACTTGTAATTCAATAGTATTATTGGTTAATAGACTAAAGCACTAAAGTTTATGTTTTTGTTTAGTTTTTTTTTACGATTTCTAAGGTTCAAACGTATAGAATGTAGTACATAATTGACACTGACTTTCCATGAAGAATACTAATTTTGGAATATTTTCCATGTTTTTTTAGTGTAATAGAATAAATACAATTAGTTGTTAACAAGCGTTAATTGGGATTCACGTTTATTGTTGTGACGATAAAGTTGTAATAATGGACACGTTTCTACTGATTCTCGGTAATCGTACGAAGTCGTAAACAGCTCGCTGCGGCCTCGCGCTACGCTACAATGCCAATCACCAATCACAAGCGAGCGTTACTCGGTGTCGCGCGATATCCAACCAATGAGCGCCTGAATTTATCACGCGATTTCTAAAAATAGCTTATCTGAGTCACTCAATAAAAGCAGTGGTTGTTTCTTAACAATGTTTAGAAACAAGTGGAACGTTGAAGGAGTCGGACGTGCGTTGCTGCATGTAAAGTTTTGATATTCGCGCAGTGAGTTCAGTGATACCGAGTAGTTCGGTGCAAACACATGGTTCGACGCTTTCAACACGGCATGGAGACCACTTTTTACGACGAGCAGTATCCCCTTAGTGGACCTGTGGAGAACCTCAAGAGACCACTCACCTTGGACGTGGGGCGGGGCATAAAGCGGGCCCGGATCGGCGGTGCGCCGGTCCTCTCCTCACCAGACCTTCAAATGCTGAAGCTCGGCTCCCCAGAGCTTGAGAAGCTGATCATCCAAAACGGTATGATAACGACAGCGACTCCAACACCGGGAGGACAAGTGTTATTCCCAGCTAGCATTGCGCCAACGGAAGAGCAAGAAATGTACGCGCGGCCATTCGTCGAGGCACTGGACAAACTACACCACTCCGACCCAACGCCGCAGATCGGCCGCGTCGACAGGCGAGTGTACGCCGACTTGGACAGGCCGCTCGAGCGCTATCCCACACCCGTGGTCAAGGACGAGCCCCAGACCGTGCCCAGTGCTGCCAGTTCGCCGCCACTGTCTCCCATTGACATGGACACGCAAGAGAGAATAAAATTGGAACGCAAAAGGCAGAGGAACCGAGTGGCTGCATCAAAGTGTAGGCGGCGCAAGCTGGAGCGCATCTCCAAGTTGGAAGATAAGGTTAAGATCCTGAAGGGCGAGAACGCTGAGCTGGCGCAGATGGTGGTCAAGCTAAAGGAGCACGTGCACCGGCTCAAGGAGCAGGTGCTGGAGCACGCAAACGGCGGCTGCCACATCGACTCGCACTTCTGATCGAGCCATCGCCGCCTCCGCTCCACCACATTCCATGCTAGTCGCGCCCGGTAGGACGCAGCATACAAAGCGATTTGTGATCTTAATTTTACTGTGTAATATATAGTTAATGAACACTAGTGTGTAAGGTGTTGACGCTACGTTAAGAATGCTGTGGATGTATCGTTAAGTTTGAAAGATTAGGTTGCCAGTGATGTGTGCAGGCAGAACCTCCGCTCGGGTGAGCTGATTCCAGGACGTTTGTTATTTGTGAAACGGTTATGTTATGGTCCTCTCGGAGAGGCATGTACTTAGAGCGAGTCACAACTGCGAAAGCCTTAGCTTCCATTGTAAGTTGCAGAACTAATGATTTCCTTAAATCAGTATTGCGTTGTCTCATTTAGAATAGTATAGAAACTAGAAAGGATAATCGTGCAACGTCACTCGTTTGCAGACTGACTGAACGAGGTTGAAGCGGCGTTGCCAGTTATACGGCGAATTTCCCGTTTCAGCGATGTTGCCGCACTTGCCTCGCTGAATCGGGGATTTCCATTGTTCATTGTGTCCAGGCCTCTGTATGTATTTATTCTGTCCAGTAGAATCTTATTATAATAATTAGTTTACGTTTTGGACGTTATTTATTGCGATTTAGACGGAGACGCACGTCACCGTCGGCGTCGCTGTGTTGTGACAGATACAAAACGCTGGCAGTGTGAAAGAGACAGTACGGCATAGAGTGGCAACGGCGCATCAGGCCGAGTCATGAGCGGATGTTCTGCTAATTAAAATTCCGCCTGCGCCGCCCTCGCGGAATGGCGGCCATGTGTTCAACACTCGGACGTTCCGAATCACGTTTTGTTGCACAAGGTTAACTTTTTCAACGCGATAAAGCGTTTTGACGCCGCGTCGCCGTGAACTGGAACGTCTTTGTTCGCTTCGCTTGATTGTTTCGAGACAAATTATGTGCTTGTTTGGGAGACTGAGCGAATGCAAGTATCGAGTGCCTTGAGCGTATGAGTGAGAGCATGGATCGCGCAAATTATTTTCTCCGTTTTGAAAGATGATTCTTGGAACTGACCCGGTGCTCTTTAGAGGACGTGACTTTTGTAATGTGAAGCCGTCCGATTTAAATATTAATTGTGGACGTATGGGAGTGCTTTATGATGAGCGACCGTTTGACATGTGAGCGATGCGAGTGAATGCGTGATGGAAGTATTTATTAGTGAGAATGTTTACCTTATAGGATGAAGTAGCAATCTCGAGTGCCTACGCTTTGTAAACTAAAGCCTATACCTATGTTTTTAATTGTTTTTGTTACCATTAATGTGCTACAGTAAACTGTTCTGTACCATTGTCTTCTATAAGTTATTGTAAGTAATAATTTTAATACCAATTAACAAGTTGAATTGTTATATAGACTATATAAGGCGAACGGGTGGCAAAGTAATGAACTCAAAGTTGTTTCTTCAAAGATCGCGCCCGGCGCCAACTTGTATTATTTTTATACAAATGAATTCGTCAGAATGTTAACAGTAATTTGTAAGTTTATAAAAGATATGGAAACAGTTATACTAAAATAATATATTTCTATGAATTTAACAAAGAATATTGTTTTATACGGATATCATATTGTATGATAAAACAGAAAGAGAAAATAAATTATGAAGATTATTATACCATTTATTCACTGATTTCATTTCTTCCCCGCAAATTACCAATAAATACATATTCTATCGACAGACTCAATATTTAACAATGGATAATTATTAAAACCATAAATCTGTCTTAATTTTTCGAAGTAGCGACTAAAGCTGCATACGACGACATAATACATCAAGATTCAAGAGTTTAGATAGCGCCATACATAAATACACAAACGATATGTTAAATAAACACAATGACACAACAAATTGAAATTATGCAAATAACTACAGAAGAAACAAATAACAAGTGCGTTACATAATAGTTGTTGATAACAACAGAATGACTGTTGCGTACTAGCGAAACAGGAAAAGTCAATATTGTAGGTGAATAGTATTTTGAAATTGAAGAATTTGCTCAGTAACAGTCGTCTAGCCTTAGTTACGTTACAAATCAACTGTCAGATAAAATGTAATATGTTTATCTGATCGTGAACGGCAGACTAACGGATAAAAAAATATCTTCGTTCGAAGAAGACAAGGCAACGAACTTAAAATCAAGCCATCTGTAAAGCCAAAAAGGTTGAATTTGTCTTCTACAATATGGAGCTTGGTTGACCTAAATAATGTTGGTACAAATAAACATAGAAATGAGCGAAATTATCGCCATAAAAATCATCAAGGTAGCTATCAAAATTTCTCTAAAGGAAACTTACAAAATTAATTAAACTAAGTATTATAATACTAAGAATAATTTATTTATTTATTCACAAAAAATACTGAAATAGAAATGTGTTCCGTGAAGATCTAAAGAAAATTTTCGCAACGCAAACAATCGATATACTTGATAGAAGTGCAATTTTATGTCAAATTTATAACGTTCGGTAATAGCTATATGTGCTTATTACGAACCTATGGTACTGAATGAACGAATAAAGACTTTATTTGTTCGTCATTTAGTTCGATATTAATGTTATGAAACACGAAGGTCAAAAGAATCGATGCCAACGATATCTAGCTGGCCGGATGTCCGAATTTTGTGGGCAAAAATATCAGATGACTTGGAACAAACACGCTAGTATAAATCGCAGAAAAAAACAACACGTCACTATGTCAACACCTCTAGTTTATCAGTGGGCGATTAGGGAGAATACTAACAGTGGCCGGCCGACTCCAATACATTATTTTTATTATGTGTTTGACAGACTTCGACAAAGACCGATGCTGCCTGAAAGTCGTGACATCTGGATTTGAAATAATTTAAACGAAAACAGCTTTAGCATCATTTTGTCCTAGTTCAGGACATTCCATGTTTATAATGATTATCGAAATGGTTCCCATGTCACATGACTTTTAGGGGATATTCCCGCAATTTCCGCAAGCGCAAATCACGGTCATTAATTATCTGGGTCAGTATGCTGTTAACGTGAGCATTAGCCGCTGAAGCCTACGCATTGTTCTCGTTAAAACATAGCAATATTTACTAACATCACAGTGTTTATACTGACTGTTGTTAAAACACTTATATATTTATGATTCGATGTTTTTCATACGACGAGTATGTTGACTGATTGCGCTGCGGTTGCCTATTCATTTCATTCACCCAAAATAACATGCGAGTGTGTTGAAACATCAATATTTTATGTTGAGTTAATATCAACAAAAAGTGTGCACGTCACAAAATTTATTTATTGCCTATCATACTCTTTTTGAACTCGGCATCTACTAGTAGTTACTAAGTTGGTTTAGGTAAAGCTATTTTCCTGAAATCTCAAACGATTCAATTAATATTATAATTTTATTGATACTGAATATATTCCTGTACTTTCCAATCAGGCATTCGACCTCAGTGTTAAACAGATTGTTTGATATTGGAGAAAATATTTTTACGTCTTTGGACTACATAAATGTCGATATTCGTTGCAAAGCTTTTTATATTGGAAAAGTTCCAAAGAAAACACCGTGTGCGGTCGTTTGCCCTCGACAACGCTTCTGACTCACGTAGAAGAAAGGAAAAACGGTCTAAAACTATTGTGTCTTAAGTGTTTGTTGCAAGGATATTAATGTTACAACGGAGCCAATGTCAACTTGGAACTACAGTTGGTTCAGTTCCGAGAAATGTTTTGTGATTGCTTTTTAGCTGCCGCGTTTGTATTGTGCGGTTCAAGAAAACTATTAAGTAGGTAGTTAGAGTATCTAAATTACTTTAAAATGTTCTTAAATAATGATCAGTTCGCACGCTACGTGTTTCTCAGTAATTATATCATATTAAATGTTATGGACAATGAAGGACGAATTTGCTGCCAATTTATGTGTCATTACAATAATAAAGAAGCCGATCGTATTTCTAGTGACATTTAAAGGAAATTGGACATTTGGCCGATGGCGGACAGTTTCTGAGAAAGACCCCGTTGGCTTTTAATTTTAACCCGCGGGTCACCTTCAACTCGGCGACATGTTGTTCGCGCAGGTGCGCCCTCTGCTGGGCTAATATTCGATACAGTTCGGAAATCAGTTGGCGGGCCTCCAACCACCGCACGTGCCGTCCATGCGTGCGACTACCATGCGATATCATTACATAGGCCCTGTTGTTTATTGGGAAAACCTGTTTAATATCACAACATTATGGTTAGAAAAAATATTCGTAGCAACCACCTGCTGTTGGACTTGTTCCAAATGAATTATTTCACATCCTACAATCTTGACTTACAACATCAATCACAACTCAAAGACTCTGGAATATATTTGTAGATACTCTAATTAACATATAAACCACGTAAGATGTATGAGTACTTTAATACAGACTAAGTCAAATCTACTTGGGATTGTTAAGTATGAAAATGGGTTACCAAAATTAAGTACCTAGTTGTAGTCATACAAAAAAACTATAGATAATTATGTGTTTCGCTGTATCCTCCCAAAATCGAAGGCGTGACGGACGGCAATATCAGATAATATCACCTTGTACCACTGACATCCTCTTAAACAAATAGCTGATAAAATATATTTACCCTAACTCTTATGACTATCTATACCGTGAGTACCTGCCTTGAGCGATCTATATTTTAAGTGACTATTGACTATACAAAAATTAAGAAGCCATGTTTTAATGAAACATAATGAATAACAATATTGAGCTGTGATAGCCTAGAAGCGGGACCAGCGTAATTTGTAGTCAATGGTCTCCAGTACGTTCTCAAGACCCTCAAGACTCTCAAGATCATTGACCTTCCGAAATTATTTATGTGCGTATTTATCAAATGATCAAACGGTAAAAAAACATCGTAAGGAAACCTGCACGCTAAAGAGATTTTCTCGATGGTATGTGAAGTCTTCCCAATCCGCACCACGCGTATTTATGACTTAATCAAGCGGTGAAGAAAAACATCGAAAGGAAACCTGCATGCTTGAGAGGTTTCCTCGATAGCGTGTGGAGTCCGCCAACCCTCATCGCGCTAGCGTCGTGGACTATAGCCTAATGCCTCTCAAATGAGAAGGGATGTGCCCAGCAGCGGAACAGAAAATGAGACATATAGAAAGCTATTATGCATGACATGGAACTAAAACTGTAACAAAAGAAATTGGGCATTACAAAAAGCTATTAATTCACGGGAAAAGACTTCTAAAATCAGAATAGTCGGTCACCCTATCATCGGCTCGCACGTATTATAAATCAGGGAGATTCATGGTCATGGGCGACACAATGGTGCACCATTGTGTCGCTGTCGTACACCAAACTATCTAATAATAAATAGATTATGCAATATAACAGATTTATCTGCCTACACGTTTTATTTTAGTTTCTGTGAGAGGACAAGAAAAATTGAAAACGCTGAAAGTTATTTGTAAAATTAAATTAAACAAAAGTAGGACTTAAATGTACGTACCGATATAAGCATAAGTGATTATCCACTAAGAAGTTGTTTTAGGACTGTATTCACAACAAAAGACGTATGTGTTATACGTCTTTTGTCTCAGTATGAATTGGATTAGTGTTCCATGGCACTGATAGCATCGATCCTAACCATGTATTGGTTAGGATTAGAGGAGCGCTGAAATTGAAGTCCCATGATGTAACATTAATAGGAAATCTCACCAGTGTTGTAGTTATAAGTTATAAAACGCTAGGCATCGAACAGTACGTCATAAGGTAGATAGAGATAGTTTTTTTTTTAATTTCTACTTTTTGTTTTAGAGGAAAGGAGACAATAAGTACATATATCAATTATGATTACTCTATAAATGAACTCATTAACCAACACTGCCAACAGTATAAATGGCTGGCGCTAATAAGTACTATCAAGCACTTAACTCGACTGCCTGTCAAAAAATTACCGTACTTAAATATAAAGAAGAAGAGCACCAGCTGATTAGTGACCGCCAGTACGGCTTTCGTCGGGGTCGGTCAGCTGGTAATCTTCTAGTCTACCTAACGCATAGATGGGCGGAGGCAGTTGAGAGCAAGGGAGAGGCGCTTGCAGCTAGTCTGGACATGGCGAAGGCCTTTGATCGGGTGTGGCACAAAGCGCTTCTGTCGAAGTTGCCTTCCTTTGGGCTTCCCGAGAAATTGTGCGACTGGGTCACCAGTTTTTTGGCAGATCGGAGCATCAAGGTCGTCGTTGACGGTGCATGCTCTGATCCTAAATTTGTCAATGCTGGTGTTCCACAAGGCTGTGTCCTGTCTCCTACCCTGTTTCTTCTGCATATCAATGACATGTTGCATATCAGCAACATTCATTGTTATGCAGACGACAGCACTGTGGATGCCGTGTACACTGGCCGAGCAAACATTTCTCGGGAATGCGTCGTTGAGTGTCGGAACAAACTTGTGTCTGAAGTCGAGTCTTTGCTCACCAAAGTCTCGGACTGGGGTAGACTTAACTTAGTCCAATTCAACCCCAAAAAGACACAGGTTTGCGCGTTAACCGCTAAGAAGTCACCATTCGTCGTAACTCCTAATTTTGAGAACACTCCCTTATCCGCCACAGCCAGCATCGGAATACTTGGTGTCGACATCTCGAGCAACGTCCAGTTCCGCGGTCAACTGGAAAGTAAGGCCAAATTGGCCTCAAAGAAGCTTGGTGTGCTCAGCAAGGCGAGACGGTACTTCACGTCGGCGCAGCGCCTAAATCTCTATAAGGCGCAGATCCGGCCCCACGTGGAGTACTGTTCTCATCTCTGGGCGGGGGCCCCCCAGTACCCCATTTGACCGAATCCAACGAAGGGCGGCTCGAGTTGTCGATGATCAGGCTCTTTCCGATCGGCTTGATCCTTTGGCTCTGCGTAGAGATGTTGGATCACTCTGCATCTTCTACCGCATCTATCACGGGGAGTGTTCCGAGGAATTGTTTGGTTTGATCCCGGCCGCTGAATTTCACCATCGGACATCGCGCCAGAACTCAAAGTTCCATCCATTTTGTCTCGATGTCCAGCGTTCCACAACAGTGCGGTTTTTGAGGCATTTTCTGCCGGCAACGCATTTGCACGTCCCCTGGTGTTGCAGATGTCCATGGGCGGCGGTAATCACTTACCATCAGGTGAGCCTCCTGCCCGTTTGCCCCCTTAATTCCATAAAAAAAAAAATACTCGTAATTAGTTTTAAGTAAGACTACGATGTCGTCGTCTAACCATGTTATAATACCTCATTAATTAATTAAAAGCCATGGCTGCTTAATAAGCGGCTTAATTACAGCGTCAAATTGAACAATACGTCCCATTATGGTCATTTGCGGTAAGCTTTCGTACTAATTATAGATGTTTTTTGTTTCTAGAGGTTTCTAAGATTAGCTGTGCTTGTGACAATTGTACGATAATAAAAAAAATATATTCATTATTTTGTGGTTGTGGTCAGAATATGATGAATTATACGCCGTTTCTTGACTACAAGAACTATGATTGTATACCAGAAAAGTATTGAACAATGAATACATTTTGCGCCCATGTGAATGTAGCGAAATGGCCAAGCCACATATTTTGACTAAAGTGTGTAAAGTTAGTTTGTAGAGTTAGAGCGAGTAGTTAAAAGCTTGGCTCTACATGAGATCTGATAAAGATAATTTTTTGATAAAACTTTTACATGAAAATATTTTTGTCGGGATAAAAATTAACTCGTACCATAAGTATTAGATGTTTAAAGTTACCTACAAAGTTTAAACTATGTCGTTCAGTTCAATAGAAATTAAAGTTAGATGCCTTATTGAATATGTAAATTTGGCGTGTAATATTTCTGGTGAATATTATCAGTATGGTACTGCGATACACGATGTTACGTATTACGATTTTACATTTAAAACACAGGTGTCTTTTAAATTAAATTTAGTTGATTATTTATCTAGTACATAATGGAAAATTCCTAAAGTAAGTACATACAAAGTAATTTTGATATAAAATCAGTTTGTTCGGCGACTTTCTACTGATTTCTCGAGTTGTGCAAGCGCGGAAGCTTCGCCCGTTATAGTCCTGGCACACTTTCCACTGTTGTTTGCGACTGTACACACCCACAGCTGTCCATTGTAGCGATATTAAATTGAGCTGACTTACCGTTAAAGGAGTTTATATTTTGTACGACGATCCTTGTGTGTTAAAGCCTGGCGATATTAGCATCAGTAATGCAATAATGGAGAAAGGGTTTAATTTGAGCTTGTAGAGTAACGCGTTTGTCGCTCAGGACAAAGTTTTACGTCCCTACGACCAAGCGTTATATTAGATAAACATGGGACGGGTGCCAGGAACACAGTGGATCCCGATCCTTCAGGATCCGGGTAGGATTCCTTAGTCAATTATTCCCCAGGTGATAATATTAGCCCTGATAGTGAACATTTATTTGTCTTGTATTTTTTATTACCTTAAATACCTACCTAGGACGTAAATCCATCTTTGGGCACAACGTAATTATTGGAGAACAGTCCATATAAGATGGAAGTATGTACCAATAGATCTAATCATTATTACTTATAGATTGCACAATGGTTTCTGCAGGTGTTCGCGAGTACCAACATACATACTTACACGACTATTTGGCAATAAATTCTACCTACATAGAGACCAGGAAACACATTAGGAAAATCTTTGTTTGAAAAACAACTGCAACTGCAAACACAAAGTTATAGGAATATTGTAGAAGTATTTGAATAAGAACATTTTTAGATTGATTTCTGCACCAAGGGCTCAATGAATTCCGCAGGGAAACACATATTTTACAGGTATTAGGATTATGACCTAGAATTCCATGGAAATCCTGTAGAAGTAGGGCAGTGCTTCTAACAGGCATTTATAATAGTCTTTGGGAATTGGGATGGAACTTGAGACTGTTTACTTCACAGTCTGATTTTGTCACTAGGCTATCACAGCTTTCCTATATTCAAATAACTACACTTCTCAAATTATTATTTACTTACTTATAATACAATGCCTCCATAGTAGTATGTTCCGACAAATTGAGGGCAAACAGTAAAGCAGAACAACAATACATAATATAAAACACAAAGCGTATAAAACAAATAACGCTACTTTAAACATATATATAATATTTATACCTATATGTACACAGGTAGAGTACACAAAGAGAGTACTTTGTTCGTCAAAACTGTGAAAATGTTACATTTGAAGAATAAAGCTACCTATTTATGTGAAAGTGTGCTGTGTTAGTACGTGACTGTGAACTTATTAATTCAATTACGTCTCCTGTTCAAAGCATTGTTCATTGAAAAAGTACATTAAGTAGGTAATTAGTTCTCTATAGTTTACAGTTTAAAATATTTACGACACGAGCGAACGGTGAAGTATGTATTTAAAAACATTAAATGAAAACAATACGAGCATGCCAGCATCTCAACTCGCATTACAGATTAGATAGATTGATTGATTGAAGCGGAATTAACGAGATATTGCTTTATACTAATTTTTTAAATAGCTCGGATATTTCCGTAACGTAACGCCTATTGATATTGCAGTCATGTTTTTTTTAAGAAACAAGAGCCGGTGCTAATGTCGGGTGTTTTAACTGTTCAATAAAATAATCGTTAAGCGCAATCGCAGCCCTTTGTTCGAGCGGACAAAGAGTCCGTTTGAAACGTGCGCGCGCGCACGTACGTATGTGTGCACGTGTTACATCTAACACGCACACATACAGCCATACGTAATTAAGCGCCAATGGAGTATGATGAAATTGTAAAGAAATTAATTGTTAAATGGAAGATTTTTAAATGAATGAATGAGTGCAGAAAAACGTTTACATATCGGATAGAATGGTTACAATAGATGAATAGAAATTATTTCTACTCAATACTTAATCGCATTCGATCTAGTTTTTCCACACCAGATGGTAGACTTACAAGTAGGAACAGTTATTTATTCTGGCCGGCTCAATAACTGATAGGAGTCAACAAAACACTGAAGCTGAAAACTTGAAATGTTGACAGTTGAAGAATTTAATGATATCTGCATCTACAAAGGGAGGATGCGCTTAAAAAGATAAGTAAGATAACACTACTACCGTTATAGGAACCATGTTTCTATAATACTATAAGGCTGGCCAACAAACTAACGGCCCATCTGATGGTAAGCGGCTACCGTAGCCATTGTTTTAATAAAAAAAAACTCCGTTAAAAAAAAAACCGACTTCAAAACTAAAAAGTTAAAAATAACTTAATACAGTTTTAACTTCTGCCAAGCCAAGTAGTAAAGGTATGTACATACACCCATCGCACAGTGTACAACCAGGCACTGGCACCGACTTCATACCTTTAAAACTAAAAAGAAGTTAAAACTGTATTAAGTTATTTTTAACTTTTTAGTTTTGAGGTCGGTTTTTTTAACGCAGTTTTTTATTTTATTTTTTACTTTTTAGTGTCTGTAATAGGTTCGTTGTATTATATGTCTCGTTGGTCTAGTGGTCATACAGTGCGACTGCCGAGCAAGAGGTCCTGGGTTCGATTCCCAGGTCGAGCAAAGTGTTATTGGGTTTTTCTGTGAAATTCTCAGTAGCGGCTCGGAGTTTGGATAGGCTCGCCACCTATTACATGGGACCTAAAACATACCGGCGAAACGAGGGTGTACATTAGTACACCTCTGCCTAACCTTTCGGGGACAACAGACGCGTTTATTGTTCAACCTCTTACATACTGTAAGAGGTTGAACAATAAACGCGTCATCGACGTAGAAAATTGGATGGTTTCTCTCGAATTCCCCAGGATCCACTCATCAGATCCTCGCCATTTTTTTATGGGATCACAAGGGAAGCATCAGCTTTCATATAAAAAAAGTATTTTCAAAATCGGTTCACCAAATCCACAGTAATGAGGTATGAGGTTGAACAATAATCGCGTCATTTACGTAGAAAATTTGAGGGTTTCTATCGATTTCGCAAGGATCCACTCATCAGATCCTAATTTTTTTTTATGGGACCGCACGGGAAGCATTAGCTTTCATATAAAAAAAGAATTTTCAAAATCGGTTCACCCAATCCACAGTTATGAGGTAACAAACATAAAAATAAATAAAAAAATACAGTCGAATTGATAACCTCCTCCTTTTGGAAGTCGGTTAAAAATAAGATTAAGTTAGGGATGGACATTTAAAATATACATCGATGTTTTTTCCGATGTAATGCATCGATTGGTTGCATCGATGTTAATACGATGTATTGAGAAATACATCGATGTTTCTAAAACATCGATTGTTTTAGCAATGACTTGTTTAGGCCTTAAAGAAAATTAGGTAAGTACAAGGAAAAATTTATAATATACTAAATAATATACACGAACACAATAGACATTTACACAGCAGAAACTTGGTAGGCCATATTATTGTTTTGGTTTTAATTTTGCTCTGCGCCAAAGGACCCTAACAAATTCATCCAAACCAATAAGGCGATCCGAACACTGCTCCGCGCTACGCTCCGGGATGCGTGGCGACGGAGCCACGCATGCTGGTGCAGGAGTGCAGATCTGCATTATCGTGCAGATTTACCGCACAAACGTGCGAGGCCTAGAAACGTCAATTCACAGCAGCTTGCGGTAGTGATAGTACTTACATCGAGGGCATTGTTCTTTATAGTAAAAATGGTTATTAATTTTGAACTCATTCAGGATGCTGAGTTAGTTTGTATGCTTATTTTTGTATAATCTTATTTTATTAGAAGAAATCGGGTCCATGGCAGATATTGGGTACATCCTTTTTTAACGAACAAGATCGATGGTAACAAGGACATTTGTTCAGAATTATTCTAAATAGCTTTACGACCTGCGATTTAATCGAGTGATATCGAGATCCATTTTGAAATATTACGTCTAACTCTGTCAAAATCACGCATGATACTGACTGCAGATCTCGGTGTGCCATACCTTGCGTGTTGTCGCGGGGATGCGTGGATCGCCTAAATGATAGATGTGTTATATTGTGACTGTTCGAGTGTTCCATGCATCGAATGCATAAACATCGATTTATATTCGATTCTGAAGTATTAACGATACATCGGTTCAATACGATGCATCGTTACTATACATCGAGTGTTTAAAATACATCGATGTATATCGTCCATCCCTAGATTAAGTCTAAAATTAAGAAAATCGGTCCTTTGTTTTTCCATAACACCTTTGCTAACTCGATTATTTGTCTGTTGTTGACAACTATGTCAATGGCATCGTCGAAGTCAAAGTCAAAATCGATATCGAAGATGAAGACGGCCATCTGGCGAGATCCATGTGACGATGCTGTGTGCACATGACATGATGCCAATTTTAAACTTACGCAGATGGAGTGGCGGGTACGGTAGCTAGTAGAATAATAAAACATTTGAATTATTTGCTGCGCAATGATTGCGATTTCATCTTGGCTCGAGGGTCAGATTACAGTACAAAGACCCGAGCCATCTACGGACTGTAATAGGTTAATTGGCTCCTGGCTCCTAGGTACCTTGATCATCTAGGTAGCTAGTTCTCAACACTGGAATTATGGCAGTACTCGGCAATGTATGTAAATGTTTATGATGATAATGTGAATTCTCTGGCAACTATTCAACCCACATTCCTGACAACACAAAGGTTTTGAACCGGAAGTAATTATGCCAATCTAAAATTCCTGAACATTTTTGCTTAACTGGGATTTTTTGTACATTTAAAGTATTAATCAAATTAGTGTCTTTCTACGGGTAATGGCAATACATAATCTAATTTTAATTACTTAAAAAAATATAAATAGTTCTACAAACGTAATTGAAAAGAGACAGAAACTATTTGGAACTGTCAAATTAGTATAATAGGATTGTGTGCGGATGAAGAAGTGAGCTTTTTCAACGTGATTTCTTACAAAAGACCATTGCGTTTCGGAGAAAAAACGATTTTTGTGACCAACCCGCATTAATTGCTCATTAACGCCAGGTAAAATATAGTTCCAACAAATTAGCTTGGTCCTTCTGAAATAAGACTTTCCAAAAAAAACAGGGAACATACAAGAGTGAGTGAGATAGCATATAACTTCAGAGAGGTCCAGTTAAATGGTAGTAACGGAACTGGACAGGCACAGGTTTGTCTGTTTTTGCTTTATTACCTCGTGTCCAGTTTCTTAACTGTGAGTTTGTTTACAATTATAAAAACTGTATGTCCTTCGCGATGTCTTCCTATTATTTTGTGTTTAAATAACCGGCAGTGTTAATCAAATTCTATTTACGAATGTAAACATATCAATTTTCGGCGATACCTGTCTAATTTAAGCTTGGTCATTAAACAGTCAACTAATAGTAGTTCCACTACTAGATTTGATTACTATATAAAAAGTAAAAACTATCCGTTTCCGATTCTTTACATAATCCGTGGTCACGTCGGGATTCCATAATATCAATATACCAAAATAAGATCTGTACCAAGAAGGTTTATTTTACATCTAGTATTCGCGTGAGTGTTTGAAATTACACTATTAATTAATGAATTCAATTATAACATATAAATAATTAAAGCATTCTTCTTACTATACAAATATATTCTGCAAACAAATCATAGCCTGGGTTAGATATCAAGAGAGCATTTAGGGCAGTCATTGTCCTGGTTGAGAGGGAAGGAAGGAAACATTGTTATCCATTAATTACCTTATAGGGTATACAATTATTGCCTTATAGGTCCAATCCCGTCAGGAACCAAACGGTCCGATTTAAGGTAAAGTTATATTCTATTGTTTTCCTGTTATGCGATTCTCAATAGCCTCAAACAACAGGCGAAATATGGATGTAATAGAATTAATTAACCCGTGGCTTTATCTATCAGAGAATACAGCTACGATGGTGTATTAAATTTATTACGAATTATGTACTTTTGATGGCGTTTACGTTTGATGGCTGGTGTGGTGGACGAAAGCCAATGCTCCTTAAAGACCCCTCCTTTCCGAGAGATCTCTCTTGCGATTTAAGATTCGTGCCTAGCAGCGGGACAGGAGACTGGGTTGTGTAGGTACATTCTAAGTATGTTGACATTTTAAAGGTGTATGAGATGTCGTCAAATAAATCTATTAAATCAAATACATAAAAAACCTGATATCTGCGGCAATTGCCATTTTGGATGGTTATTTTTGTATTATAACTTCATGGTGGTACAATATACATTGTAGGTAAGGCTATATTATCTCCTGAAAATCAAAGAGGAAATGATTGTTGTTTCGTTTTTTTTTTACGGCCAATTTTATTAATCTCATTTGATTTATGCAGATTATGCCTGTATCCCGGCAAAATTAAGCAGCAAAATTATGCTGATATACACTGACAGTTCAGCTCACAGGTAGTAGAAGGGGGCGAACTTAAAAGTAATGCAGTAGGTATGTATGTACATATATGCATAGTCATTCACCGGGTAGGTACGAAGCCAAATTTGGAGGTGCTACCGAGGATTAACAGGAAAATCCGATGACACTTTCTGACCAATGAGACAATTATGGATTATTACATTTTCTATTTATATTTTGTTTGATGATACCTATCTCTGAAGTCTGTATAAGCTAACCTAAGCTCTTCTAAACCCGAGAGGAGATTCGTGCACAGCTTTAGATAACACTAAATGTGCCCTCATCCAAAATGTACACAGATCATTTCAGGGGCGTTTTTAAGTACAAAATTGAGAAAATATTTTATGCCGAAAATTTTAATTAAATCAATACGTGTATTTAATTGACACTCACATTGAAGTAAAAATCTATGTTATTCAAGTCGGCACATAATTGTCATTTCCTGCAAAGAAAGATAGTATGAATGGAAATAGTAACCTACTTGCAATGAGTTAAAACAAATAACTGTACGTGACTTTAACAACGAATGGTTTTTCCAATTGCGTCGTGTGAATTGATGCATAGTCAATATAGCCACAAAGTGTTAATGAAATGGATTTCAAGTGTTTTTGTAATTGATAATTATATTTGAATAAGTAGGTAAATTGTATGTATTAGTGGCTAAGTATCTTGGTATGTACTTGATAATCCAACGTTAAAACTGTTCTATATTGTTTTTGGTAGTATTTGCTGCCATAGTATATATTTTTTTTACATAAATACACTCACGACCTTTTCCCATAGGGGTATGCAAAAATTACTTGCATCGGTCCTGACAAAACCACTTTTGCTTTCTCCACATTTATACATCTTGTGTATTTATTGTTATCAATACATAGTTGCTCTTATATACACTTGGGTTTTTCCCACAGTATCAAATATATTTGTTGAATTTATCGATAATTTCCTATTACAGAACATTCCATGAAATTACTTAGGTATTTTATTTAACAAAAGGATTTTACAAAAGAGAATCGTTTTCAATCCGGTTAGTTCAGCGGTATTATGGCTGGTTCGTGGTATGGGTCCCAAATTCCGGGAGAGGCAAACGTTTCTGTGAATGGTATGGCCATTTGTACCTGAGTCTGGTTTATATGGAACATAGTTTTACATTTGTATTTACAAGCTTTGTTGCTGAGCTCGGAGCTAGGTGGCGCTGTGACATAATGTTCAGATATTTTTATTTATATATTCTTTGTCTTTTTCAATATTGTCATACATACATACCTACGTTTAAATGATTTTAATTATGTCAATATATTGCGACCAAATATGTAAAACATAGATTTATATGTAGAAATAATTTAGGACCCGAACAGGCGCAGTCATGTTAGAAGTTTTGTTCGCGAAGAAAAGGTCATTTGATTATTCAAATATATAGCTATATATGTATTACATTCCGCTATTTAGATTAAATCGATAAAATCAAGAGTAATAATAAAAGAAGGAAAACGTAATCGATTCAATGCAATTGATAAAATTTATTTTTATCACACTGATGTCAGTTGAAAATTATTATAGGTTAACTATTGCGTTTGGGCAAATATATTGCAGGCCGCCAGGCGACACGATGGGCCAACGATTTGAAGAAGGTGGTTGTCACTGGCAGGTATAGATGCTCAGGACAGTAAGAGACATTTCTGGTGTTGTAAATGTCCACAGGCTTCGAACCGCTTACCACCACATCGCTCTGCACCAGTTTTATATTGATGTTACATCAGTAGCGTAGCGTAGGGGGGGGGGAGGGCAGAGGGGGCCATGGCCCCGGGCGGCATATGAAAGGGGCGGCATCAAAAGCCACATCTTTTTTATAGTACTAGAAAAAGGGGCGGCAAATTTCCAGACGGCCCCGGGTGGCAAAAACCCACGCTACGCCACTGTGTTACATACATAAATCATTGTAAAACAAAACCAACAATTTTGTATTTAGTTTAAAAAGAGTATCTATGGAGTTTCTTGCCGGTTCTTCTCCATAAGACCTACCTTTTGGAAGCGTGCAACTAAATTCAATTAAATTTGACAATTCAAAAGCACCTGTTTTGGTCTAATTGAAATAAATGATTTGATTTGATTTGATCAGGCGGGTTGTAGGTATAAGCTTGTTTGCCTCGTCTTATAAAAAATAACTGGAATGGTTTGTGCCCTTTGAAGGGGGAGGCTTACTTTCAGCAGTAGACGTCAATAGACTGATTTAATGTGTGAGTGGTACTAAACCCTTATTTATGCGGTAAAATAACTAGTGTAATAGGTATTTAATGTATTGTAATATCTATGCAACCTACATTAAATTATTATGTGATGTCTTGCAAAATATTACGTGCTATCTATGTAGGACAATTTGTTGTGTTTACTCAGTAACAAGGAGGAAAATAATTGTGTATGTTAAAGCTATTTTGAGCCTTAACTCGTGTGATGATGATCAAGTCATGCTGTTGCATATACATTGTAGGTACCCATATAATCCTACTAATATTATAAACGCGAAAGTTTGTAAGTATGGATGGATGTTTGTTACTCTTTCACGTAAAAACCGCTTAACAAATTAGAATGAAATTAAGCATGCATATATTATCTGGATTAACACATAGGCTACTTTTTATCTACCTATATACCATGCGGGCAAAGCCGCGGGAGGCAGCTAGTTTACTAATATAATTTGATGCAATAGTTTTACAAAGATATTACTTAGGGACCTATTAGATTAGCTTTTGATTTTATCCAATCTCCTTATTTTCTACCCTCTTTCCCCGGGACTCAAACTCAAAAGTTTAAGCGTAAAGAGGTAACAGACAGAAATATAGACACACTTTCGCATTATTTTTTGACCGACTTCCAAAAGGAGGAGGTTATCAATTCGACTGTATTTTTTTTAATTTTTTTATGTTTGTTACCTCATAACTGTGGATTGGGTGAACCGGTTTTGAAAATTCTTTTTTGATATGAAAGCAGAAGCTTCCCATGTGGTCCCATAAAACATACTTACATACTATCACGCCTGTTGTCCCCGAAGGGTTAGGCAGTGGTGTACTAGTGTACACCAACATTTCGCCGGTATGTTTTAGGTCCCATGTAATAGGTGGCGAGCCTATTGCCATTAACCGGGCACGAATCCAAACTCCGAGCCGCTACTGAGAATTTCACAGAAAAACCCAATAACACTTTGCTCGACCTGGGAATCGAACCCAGGACCTTTTGCTCGGCAGTCGCACTGTATAACCACTAGACCAACGAGACATATAATACAACGAACCTATTACAGACACTAAAAAGTAAAAAATGAAATAAAAAACTGCGTTAAAAAAAACCGACTTCAAAACTAAAAAGTTAAAAATAACTTAATACAGTTTTAACTTCTTTTTAGTTTTAAAGGTATGAAGTCGGTGCCAGTGCCTGGTTGTACACTGCGCGATGGGTTTACATACCTTTACATTCGGCTTGGCGCCGTCTTCATACCTTTAAAACTAAAAAGAAGTTAAAACTGCATTAAGTTATTTTTAACTTTTTAGTTTTGAAATCGGTTTTTTTAACGCAGTTTTTTATTTTATTTCTTTTTGGACATTATGACACAGCGCCCTCTACTTTCGTAATATTAGTATGGACACTATGGATACAGTCATGTATTTCATTACTGCTTACCTATTTACTATTTGTACTATTTATCTACCCTTTACGAAATTTGGATCCACCATAAGCTCTACCTGTTAGTAATCTGCGCGGACTGTGTCATCAGTCGTTTGATTTTAGGTGTTAAGTCTTTGGGATGTGCCTGTCAGGCGTTGCAGAAGGGCCTCCGGAGTTGGTCTCTCAACAGGATTTGGGATATCCCTTTATGTGCCGATGGTGACCATCGGTGTGGGTTTAGGGAGATAAGAATCCCACACGTAGAGACCTAGATCTATGGTATTTAAAGGAACTATTGTTTACCTCCCTGTTATAAAAAAAAGAATGTACTTTACCTTGTTGTGGACATCAGAATGTCACAAACGTAAAGCCAGAAATTTAAACTACAAAGATCGGCAATTAGAAAAAAACAACCAATGTTTACAAATACATACATGGAAAACGACTCAACGTTTAGTATCTTTCGACTAAAAACAAAAATGGCCGCGAGTCAACGACTTCGCGCCAAAAATATATGTAAGTTTAAATGAATGGTTCACATCACTCTTTGTCAGTGTGATGGGGGAACGTGATATTATGTATATACGGATGGACAACTAATTATCTGACTACTTCCTCGGTCGTATTTCATTTTAAACCCCACATGATATGTAGATATTTATACAGACCGATATGTATGTATTTGAAATGACTGATGTGTTCCAGCTGTTGAATCGGTTGGAAAATTAGGGGCGATCCTTAAAAAAAAAGTACTAACACTAGCAGGAATAGCTTACTCTCAGAATGTTCTATGACATTCAGAATAGACATCTCAGAATCCAGACCGTGTAAAGAATATGACACCGTGCTACAGTCTCCTTGAATCGTATATAGAGTTAAAGATTATTTCAAAAGTTTTTCGATCATTTCCTCAGATTCTGACACTGACACGGCCCACCCGGTCCGGCGGCATGCGGCACTAGATACGCCCATGGATGTATGTATGCTACTAGTCAATTTCCATAGAACCTAATTCTTCTCACAATGACAATGGTTCAATCAAGTCTCCCACATCCCTGTAACTAAGCTCATTGTAGTTCAGCTAGTTGAATTAACCGATTAAACACGATGAAAGGTCACGAAGGTCATATTATATACTTGTTCATTTGTAATTACCATTAGTTTATTATATATCGTAATTATTACAGTCTAGTTATTATATTAATTAACTTAATTGACCTTTGCCAATTGTTTGTGCGTGTACTGGCCATAAAATTAATATGTTTAAGGTGTCATTAGAAAATTGTTTTTTATTATATGGCAATGATGGTCGTAGTTCGCCATATCGGGCCAAAGTGTTTTTACTCTATTTTTTTGGCTGTGTGGATGGGAAGTATTTTTTCTTGTTACCGACGTTTTATATCCGTAAAAATGCGAAAGTATGTCTGTCTGTTGCTTCTTCACGCGTAAACTGTGTGCGTAAACGTAACGTGTAAACGCGTAAACTGTGTATGCTGAGCCTGTTTGTCCCAGGGAAGAATATTGGGTAGTTTTTATCCCGGCAATCAGCCGGGATAAAAACTACCCAACTTTACGAGAGCGAAAAAGGGGTAGTAGTTTCTACGCAGAAAAAGTCGCAGGCAAAAGCTAGTAAGTAGCAAATACTATTCTAAAGTCTTGCAAATAAAAATACGGTGTCCTCGATATTTGATTGTTATATAAATTGATAATCCAAGTACTGAAATCTTGACAGTAAAATATTCATACATAATAACCAGTATTGTATAAATTATACCTAATCCATAGAGTTAGGAGTGGCGACAGTCGAGTGTGACGACCTCTGGTTCATTCCACCCGCATGTGCCGAAACTGTACGGCTCCAAGTTAATAACCGCTCATTTTGACAATAACGCTCTCATTGAAGACATCAGCTGCCATGAAATGCCCTTTGTTACCTATTTAGAAGACATTTAATAAGGTTTGTTTTTTATTACTCTGACTGCCACGTAGGTCTAGTTGTTGTAAGTCCTTCCCTGATCGAGTAAAGTGTTATTGGATATACAAAATCTGAAGATATTGTGACTGACGGCTGCTGGGAAAACTTTAGTTTCCTCTGTTTGATTATTTCGTATCAATAAGTAGCTTAGAAAATATGTCAATAAAATATTGTCTCTTGAGATATTTTGGAGTAAGGTTCAAAATCTTAATCAAAGGATTTTAACAAAGAAAGAGGTTTTTATCTAAACTCAACTTTATGATATAAGTTGTTTAATAACAATTAATGCGTTAATATAAAACAAAGCCTCTACTCTCCTTTTGTGTATTAAGTATTTGGCAATAGTTAATTTGTTAGGTTCAAATAAAATAAACATGTGTCTCAGTAATTTGTCAGTGACTTACGATCGTAAAACACAGAATTTGTGCCAAAGCGTAGCGCCTCGCTTTTGCCAAATAGATTAAGAGTTCTTACTTCTGAGAATGAAATAAACCACTTGACATTTTATACATTGTTGTCATAGTTATCTTCATTGTAATAATATTTATGAAGCAGTAATTAGCTATGTTATTTGTTGTGATGTATGTTACTAAAACAAACTTCTTCAATGACTGAACAAAATCGTCCCAAGGCGTACTGAATGTAATTTTTCATCTGCTGTATATTGAAATAACATAATCGAGTAATGATTTGTGCATTTTCAATTTAGATTTTACAAGATAAATATTATATTGTTATGATCTAGAGGGTGCTTAATCGGCTGTTAAGTAAAAATCTGAAATGGCTCCTTTCTAAGTGCCACAGAAAGTGTGGAAATCTTTATAGACTCGGTTGGACTCCAGCGTTGCGTGTCACTTTATGATACATTAAAGTACAATAAAGTTCTAATGGGACTACCAGAGAACATACATACTCCATATAAATTAATAAAAAAAATTTATAAGTGTCAATTAAGGCATTAGCCATAGGTTAGCGATAGCAGCTTGCTCTAACGATAATATAGGGAGCTCAACGAGCAGTCTCCATGTATAGATTAACGGTATTCTTCAGTTTTCAAGTCATGTATGTTTCTTATTAAATTACCTGATAAGCCTCGTCACAATATCCTTTAATCTTTCAAGAGGGTATCTGCGCTTACAAAACAAAGATAAGCGGTTTAGCAAAATGAACGATTCTGTTTGTTGAGAAATTATGAGCTGTGTGGCTTGTGAGATAAGATATGGACTTGCAAACACCTGGGTGGACGCGTCTCTTGTAGATTATGGAAGATATATTTTTTATTATAGATATTTTTGTTTCGAGGAGGTTCTCTTCTTATGCTTTATTAGGTAATTGATAAATTGACAATCTCATTTAGGCTGTCAAAGTGGAAGATGAAAGAGAAGTGACGCATGTATTATCATGATGTACTTAAGTTCTGTTACCGCCCCTAACTTAGACTCAAATATAGGGAATAAGAATGTTTAAATACGTTGTGGTACCATTTCCAGCATTCTTATTTAGGTAATAAAAGATAGATGCCGCTTAAGAACCTAAATAAGATTGACAATATACAAATTACATTTTAGGGTGCATAAAGAGAGTTTTTTTTGTGGAAGCCCTGTCAATGGATCGTTTGGCACACCCTGGAGAGTCTCAACGAACTGCTATCTCGTTAATTTTCCACGGCATGAAATGTTTTGGAACAAACACGGTTGGCAAGCTTCAACGGTAACCCGTAGACGCAAGGAACAACAAGGCTACATCACATGAGAAACACATCACCAGTCCTGGATTAGCCAAAAAAATAAGTTGTTGATCTCGTCTAGGGGGGCACACCATTGACGGCCCATAAAAATCAAAAGCCATCCGTCTATGGTTTAAAAAAATGGTCATCCCACTTATGTCAAGTTGTCTTGTAATGTTTTGGTAATTTAAGTGAGGTAAGCTTTTCGTTTTTTTAAGCCCCGCCGCCAATATTTAGGAAAGGCTTATTTATGCTCAAGGCATCCAGTTAACTTAATCCGGCATTGCACATCGCTCGTAGCTACTTATATGGGACACCATTGGCCCAGATATTTCACTGATACTAAGTACTAGTATCAAGTATCAAAAGAGGTTTTATTCCAATACATATCTGGAATTTATTTTAAATGTAGTATAACATGTTAGATCTCTTTCCTTATTGGAATTTTATGTTAATTGTTATCATTAATATCCAATTAGCTTATCTAATTGAGATGCGAATACATATACTTATGTAATCAATTGTCACCAAAACGGACGTTGGGGAGAGATTGTGGTAAATACATAGTATAAGAGCCTGATTCCTGGTTAAAGTAGACATGCGAAAATAAAAATAACATATATACATACACTCACGCCCTTTACCCATAGGGGTATACAGAAAGTACATAATGCAAGGCACCACGATCCTAACAAACCACTTGATTCTTTTATGTACCTATATACTTGTCATACATGCGCTCCGGTTGTGAGTACCTAGTAAACAGACTATTAAAATATAACATACGCCTGTCGTCCTTTTTAGGCAGAGTTGTACTAATGTCCTAATGTACACCGTACGCCTATCATGGGATATTGTAGGTCCCATGTAATAGAGGGCGAGCTTATTGCCATCAACCGGGCACGAATCGAAACTGCTACTGAGTATCTATACATATACATATATAAAAGGTAAAGATGACTGCCTGACTTAATGACTGACTGACATATCAACGCAGGGCCTATACTACTATAAGGGGTGGAATCTTGAAATTTTACACAGGGGTTACTTTTATAACGTACGTTACGTATTTTTATAAGGGAGCACTAAAAAGGATTTTTAAAAATTTACCTCCTAAGGGTTCAAAACAGGGTTGCAAAGTTGGTATGAAATTTTGTCACTTTTCGTATAATTGCACGCGAACAAAGTCGCGGGAATCAGGTAGTTCAATATAAAAATCCAATAAAATTTTGGGTATTAATCCCAAGAACACTTGCTAAGCAGTCGCACGATTAGACCAATGAGCCCTATTTTTTATTAAACACCCCTAATTTCCTACTCTACACACTAGAAGTACAGACCAGTAAAAAATTACCTACTGTAAATTTTTTTTTGGAGAGAATGGTTAACGCATTAAGGGTATTTGGTAATAACAATAAATACTTGTTGTTTATTTCCAATACCACGCCTTGGAACTAGGTAAATAATATTACACAGATAATAGGTAAGTACGACCGTTTTCCTGTGACATATTGATAATGATGTACCTACATAATATTATATTTAGTTTAGATTTTTAGGGTTCCGTACCAAAAGGGTAAAAACGGGACACTATTACAAAGACTTCGCTGTCTGTCCTTCCGTTTGTCCGTCCGTTTCTCTGTATGTCACCAGACTATCTCAAGAACCGCGATAGCTAGACAGTTGAAATTTTCACAAATTATGTATTTTGTTGTAATTCAACAAACGCGCTTTTTTGCCCTTTTTTGCTCGATATCAATTATGACAACATGTGAACACTTGAAATATTCACAAAATAGTCTTTACTTTAATAATAAATAATAAAAAAAATATATATATTTAACGGCCCTTACAAAAACGCCATTTTTGCCTTATTTTGCACGAAACCCTTCGTGCGCGAGTCCGACTCGCACTTGGCCAGTTTTTTATATTGTTTCTGATTTGCAAATTCAAATCTGAACGGGCACAAGTGCGAGATTCACTAGCGCCGTGCGCGATCATCAGACCAGAAAGTCAGTCAATTATCCCTGTCAAGGATTAGTTTTCTTTTTTCCTGTTTACAGTATAGGCTTTGAGTTACAGGGGAAAACAGAAAATCTTAGAACATCGATGATTTGCGGTCGCATTGGCTCCGTGTATACCTACCATGTATCTCCCATCTTTTCTGTGTAAGAAATCTGAGAGGTCAATGGACTTGTTGTTTTACTATTTCTCACGTAGGATGTGCCGACTGCCGACTGCAGATCATAAACACGCGAATGTTATCTCAAACAATCTAGAAAATAATATGAGGTTTTTGAAACCAAGGTTATCTCGTTATTTCTCGTTTAGCAGTGAGATTTGTTTTTAATCTTGGTAAATCAATAGAAATAAGTATTGAGCGGTTTTAATTTCATGTCACATACTCCATTTTACGAAATCACAATCAATTAAATATGGATGGTTAGATGTCAAAAAATATTAATTAATATTGTCATGTATGGATAAACTAAAATACAAATTGGATTAACAAATACAATAGAAAATGAGTAAAAAAATATAAAATGATATTACAAAGTTATTTGCACGTTGTATGTGCAATTGTCTGGCGGCAGGCACAGCTTAAGGAAAACGTTAAATAAACAAAGTAATAAAATGTCACGTGGCAGGCTTGTCTTGTGGGCGTCGCCACCGTGCGCTCTGTAAGGAAACTTGCAGTTTATATACGCAGCTACTTTCTCTCCGGCAAATCCGTGGCCACGATGCAGGGCCGATTAGGGATTTCGGGCCCGGAATCTACGTTTTAAGGTCATGGTAGTACTTGTACACAACGGAGCCCCGGCCTCCAGGCCAGGATCAACGATAGTAACCATCCAAAAAATCCGCAGCGGAATTAATCATGTAATTAAATGGGAGGAGTAAGAAAAATAACAGTTTTTCACTTCCCTTCTGATCAAGCGAGAGATAGAATAGTTTACATGCCATTGACATAAGAACAGATGTTTACACCTGGGTTAAGCCCAGTTGCAAAGTTATATTATGTTTCTGTAACTTTAGTCATCATTGTTACACATATCCGCAGTCCACTAGTGGACATACCTTTCCTAAACTGCGCCATAGCACTCTACCCACTGCTTTCCTCATTCAGTCTTCTCCTGCTACCTTTTTTAAGTCGTTGGTCCATCTAGCCGGGGGCCGATCCTTCATTAGGTTTGCCGATTGGTCTGGATCTCCATTCCAGAGCATGTCGGCTCTAGTGGCCATAAGTCCTTTGACAGATATGACCAGCCCACTTCCTCGTGTAGGTATGTGTAGATAATATTGTAATTAGCTTATCCCCTGACAAACATAATTCTAATCGAATTAAAGAAGTTACTACGTAGTAATATGGCTGACGATTATCAAATTAGGCGTACTTATTGATACTGTAGAATAGTTACAATTTATCGATACTACGAAATAACCTTCCTCAGATATCGACACTCATAAAGTACTGGAAAATGTAGTATAATCTGATAAAGTTGAAGTTTACGATTCATAGGAAATAGGTAGTTGGTATTGTGAAATGTTATTGAACGATTTGTAGCAATTGTAGCCAGGTTTCTTGGTAACCGTTGAGGAAAACTACCTATTAATATGAGTTTTTCTATTGTTTACGCAGATTTTTTGCGAAAGTATAAGAGTTAGTAGGTTTTAAGTTAATATTGAAAGTATTACAATTAATGGTCTAATTCAAACCAAATGTGGTAAAAAAAATATCGGGACTCAAGTTCTCCGTACAAGAAGTATCTTGGAATCGCAACAGAATAAAACAAGTATCCCAAAGAATTTGAGTTCGTCGTCGATATAATGTATTTTTTTTATCTCTGTAGATTATATAGGTACATATTCAAAGCTAGTGTACTCGTCGCTATCGTCTATCGCTGCTGATTGTAGCTGGACGAGCCTTTCAATTGAAGAAGCTGGAAAAATACAAATCCCTAGTGTTTTGCGGTATTTATCGTAACGTATTTATCATAACGAAATTTTTATCGTCCAAATCTCGTACGATGATTGTTCTACCAGTCGCTAGAAATTGTGATATCTGATAAGATTTATCATTTTAGAGGGAGTACCCCTCTGATAACCGCTAATAGTAATCTGCAACGAAAAAAAGTAAACATAGTGTAACACGTATAACACGCATTAGTCATTGATATAAATATTTTCATGAGATTAATCAACTATTCGTTATTTGACATTTCGCCAGCGACAATAATCCTGACACGAACTTGTCATCTGTCAACGACAGATGACAAAGTGCAACTGACTCGCTCGGTCATTCCTTCGCAGGCGATCAACCGTGTAAGTAAGAATTGTTATTAAAATATTGTGATTGCTAGTAAATATATTATAGTGATGGAGCTATGTGTTTGATTTCGCTTTGTTCCCTTCTGAGTCCTAACAACTCAGAAGTGGGATAAGTGCAAAGACAAACATTAGTTTTTTTTGCATTAAAACCTTCACGCCCTGGATGAAACGGTAATTTGTACTTATTTTAATCAAATACTAGCTCCTTCCAATTGATAAAACGATCATGACACCTTAATTATGCTATATTGAAAGAAAAATCCTAAGATTATTGTGATGGTATTTGATTAAACATTTTTTTTGTTGTCTATAAATAGTGGGTATTCTGTAAAGGCTAAATAATAATCAATGACGATTCTCACGGACAAATATTAGCACATTTTCCTCGCAGGATTATTGAGATGAAATTAGATTTACTTATTTAATTTGCTTACTTCTTTCTGTTGTACAAATACCGCCAAAAATAAACCTACTTGCCTATCAAGCAAAATACTGCTAAAAAAAAAGTGTATTAATATGCTATTAGAAAATAATTAAATCAGATCACTGCTTTATTTTAATTATCATTATACTTCAGCTAAAACGTATAAGTGAGTGATCATAAACTTAAATAAATTATGATTGAGTTTCAGACAATGAGCGATAAGGAAAGACTGAGTATGGTCAGATCAAGACAATTGACCACCCCGCCTCGTGACCTGGATCGACATCGGCGAGGAGAGAGGGCGTCTCGCAGTCGCACGCGGCGCAGCCGCAGTCGCAGCCGCAACACCCGCTATCGATCGAGAGGACGAGTGACGAGAAGCCGCAGCCGCAGCACTCCTCGTGATCGCCGTCTACGCAGCCCGAGTCACAGGTTACGTGTTCAGGAACGTGAATTATCAGAAACGAGGAGGCAGCTACGAATATTAGAAGAGGAAGTTCGCCACAAACTTACTCCAAACGCGATGCCTGTACCCTCGGGCTCGGGGTCAAACCAGCGAGGTATGTCACCTATAAATTCTGATACTGTCGATGAGCCCAAAATTAAAAAACCAAGAGTGGAACCCTCCGAATTCTTCGAAGAATTCTTAAATGTGTTAAAGAAAAGGCCGGGTGACCGTGATTTATTTCCGACGCTAAATAATGTAATACCAGAATATAATCCATTATCTAAGGAACAAACTATTAATATTTGGCTCGACAAAGTGGATGAGTGTACAGAGATCTATGGTTGGAATGAAAAACAAACCATCCACTATGCCTTGCCTAAGCTCACCGGGCATGCTAAGACTTGGTACCAGGGACTGCCTTCTATTAAGCACTCCTGGAATGAATGGAAAACCATGCTTAAGGAATCCTTTCCAGCCACTGAGAATTATGCAGAACTTTTGACCGAGATGCTTAATAGAAGAGCACGCCCTGGAGAGTCATTAGAGCTGTATTATTTTGCTAAGATTAATCTTTTAAACCGCTGTAAAATTTTTGGGAAGCAAGCAGTAGATTGTTTGATATACGGAATAGACGATAGAGGCGTACGGGTAGGAGCTCAAGCAGCTAAGTTCGAAAAACCTGAGGATGTTCACGAATTTTTCAAAACGATTAAAATAAATGCTAAAGAACAGTTTGACTCTAGGAGACCTAATAGTCGCGAAAGACGCTTACCAAACAAGCCTTCGACGTCTAGCGTAACAGGTAAAAACTTTAACAAAACGGGACCAATAACTTGTTTTAATTGTCAGGAAATAGGGCACCCAAGTTTTAGATGCCCCAAACCCTTAGTCAAATGTACAAAGTGCAACCTTATGGGGCACTTATCTACTAATTGTACAAAGATTAGGGAACCGCAAATAACTCCAAAAGATAAGAGTGTTCTAAAAGTCTCAATCCACGACGACCCCGCTGATAAATATAAAATAACAATTAAAGTGAATTGCAGCCAAACCCCTTGCCTGGTAGATCTAGGTAGTGAAGCAACAGTTATGCGGGAAAGTGTTGCTAAGAGTTTGGGCCTAAAATGGAGAAGTGTTAATGGACCATTCCTGAGGGGCTTAGGCAATGTACCCTATTTACCCTTAGGTCGGACTGAAGTAGACATTGAAGTTCAGGGTATTATAGAAAAAAATGTAGAAGTATTTATAGTAGATGATCCACTTATCAGTTATAACATGTTGCTCGGACATAGTTTTACTGAACGGCCAAATCTACAGATTATTAAGACTAACACCGAATTAAAATTTGAACGCATTAATGTTATCGACCAGTTAAAACTACCGCTAACATCTTTATTAGATATTATTATTGATATGGGTAAAATTGAATGGGTCCCAGTTAAATCTATGGCTATGAATGACATTAACGGAAAAATTTATATTAACGGTTCAGTTAGAGGCAGCCCAGGAAATGAGTACTATCTTTTGCCAGGGGAATATGATCTTCAAAATGGCGTATGTTACTTATTAATCTTTAACGTAGGTCGTAAATATGTTGCTTTCGCAAAAGACACATTAATCACTCGAGCACGTTATTTAGGGTCTAGTAAGTCGGTCTTAAGAGTAGCTGAACAACTGAATAATTCTGAAAATAAAAAACACAATTATGGTGAACAATTGACCCATTCTCAAAAAAGACAGTGTACTGATCTGTTGACTAAGTATAAATGTTGCTTTTCTAATGGAATGCACGATCTAGGTTTTACAACCGTCACTGAAATGGAGATTAGCCTGAAAGATAATACACCGGTCGTGTATAGGCCTTACCGTCTTGCTTATTCGGAGCGAAGGTTAGTTCGGGGCATGGTGGACGAAATGATGGCTCATGGAATAATACGCGAGTCAAACTCTCCATACGCCAGTCCAATCGTACTGGTACAAAAGAAATCTGGGGAGAAACGTCTTTGTGTCGATTACCGTGCCCTAAACAATCGTACAAAAAGGGACCACTATCCCCTCCCTCGAATAGAGGACTTACTTGATCAATTATCAGGACAGTCGCTCTTCACGTCCTTAGACTTAGCCTCTGGCTACCACCAAATTTCTATAGCTGAAGAGTCACGCGAGAAGACCGCGTTCGTCACGCCCGATGGGCAATATGAATATAATCGCATGCCCTTCGGGTTGGCTAATGCGCCAGCGGTCTTCCAGCGGACAATGCATAAAATTCTAAGTAAGTCTAAAGCTGGATTTGTAATCTTATACATGGACGATATTTTGATACCGTCGAATACTTTTGAAGAGGGGTTACAACGCCTAGAACAAGTATTAGCACTTTTGAAAGAGGCTGGACTTACCTTAAAGATGGAGAAATGCAACTTCTTTCAAAATCAAATAGATTTTCTTGGGTTTCAAATAGATGGGCACGGTATTAGGCCTGGGATGCAGAAGGTTGAGGCAGTGTCGAGGTTCCCTACACCACGCAATCAACATGAAGTAAGGAGGTTTATTGGACTAGCTAGCTTCTTCAGGAGATTCGTTAAAGGGTTTGCAATGATTGCGAGGCCGTTGACGAATCTTCTGAGGAAGGATGTACCTTGGAAATGGGACCAGGGGGAAGCTGGTGCCTTTGAAATGATCAAAAACCTACTCGTCAGTAGACCAATTTTAGCACTGTATGATCACGGTGCACAAACACAAGTGCATACAGATGCAAGTAAGGTTGGCGTGGCGGGAATTTTGATGCAAAGAAGGGGAGTTGACCCTTGGCGCCCCGTGGCTTACTTCAGTCGCCAAACTACAATTGACGAAATGAAGTTGCATTCATTTGAACTGGAGACGTTGGCCGTGGTTAGTACGCTAAATAAATTCCGCGTTTATCTCATCGGAGTTAAATTTACAATCGTCACGGACTGCAACGCTTTGCGCTCTACGTTCACTAAAAGAGACTTAGTCCCTCGAATATCGCGATGGTGGATTCAATTCTTGGAGTTTGATTGCGATATCGAGTATCGCCCTGGAGAGAAGATGGCCCATGTTGACGCCCTTAGTAGAGGCCCTATTAAAGACATCTCTCAGGAACAGTCTCATATACTCGATGTTTTGACGGTGAACTCCGAGGATTGGATCACTACCGTGCAGTCTTCTGATGACGAGGTAAAGCACATCAGAGATATCCTAGAGGACCCTGAAACCCCTAAAATAGCGGGAATACACAAGGAATACAAAATCAAAAATGGCAGAGTATTTCGTACTCTTGATGATGGCACGCTTAGGTGGTTAGTTCCACGTGGCGTTCGTTGGCAGGTGCTAAAATCAAACCACGATGACGTTGGCCACTTCGGGTTTGAAAAGACACTGCAACGAGTACGCTCACTCTTTTGGTTCGCGAAGATGCGAAAATTCATCAAAAAGTATGTTAGTGCATGCCTCGAGTGTGCCCACCACAAGCTTCCGTCAGGAGCGAAGGAGGGTCTACTCCACCCAATTCCAAAGGTGGAGATTCCATTTCATACTCTACATGCGGATCATCTCGGTCCGTTCCCTCGTAGCAAGCGTGGTAATACTTACATATTAGTCATTGTTGATTCATTCACAAAATATGTAAGCCTAACTCCTGTACGCAGCACTAAATCTAAAGAAAGTATTAAAGCCTTTAAAACGTTATTTAGTTATTTTGGCAGTCCCATTCGTCTCATTACTGATAGGGGAACTAGCTTTACTAGTAGGAAGTTCAAATCTTTTGTTAGTTCAATCGGCACTAAACATATCCTGAATGCTGTGGCTACTCCACGTGCTAACGGTCAGGTTGAGCGATACAACCGCACGATCCTGGCTTCTCTTGGTTCAATGGTACACGGAAAAGGTAGTAATATATGGGACGAACTTTTACCAGATGTACAATTAGGTATTAATACTACTGTCCACGAAATTACCAAGAAAACCCCAACAGAACTACTATTTGGTAAAAGAGTCACCAATCCGGTGCAAGGCATACTTAATAATTTAGTTGATGATGTAGGCGAAGAAATTAACAATAAATCAATAGACGACATAAGGACCGAAGCGGGTGACTTAATTAGGAAAAATCAAGAGATAAGTAAACACAGATACGATAAACATAGGAAAGAAAGTAGAAAGTATAGTGAGGGTGATTTAGTGCGGATAGCGAGAGCGATAGTTACCGGCCCTGGTCAGTCTAAAAAGCTAGAGGCCAAATGTCAAGGCCCATATAGGATCAAAGGTGTTTTACCAAATGACCGCTACTTGGTGGAGGATACTCCGCTAACTAGAAAGGGTCAAAAATATGAAAGCGTCATTGCGTCCGATAAAATATTTCCTTGGTTAAGTTACAATGCTCCTGCTTGCTCCTCAAACGAAAGTAGCGATATTAGTGACAATGAATAAGTTCCAAGTGTAAATTGTACACTAACTCTATATATTATTGGTGAATTGACATAATTGTTAGAATTTAGATGAACGAAATTAGTACTAAATGTGATATTGATTATAGATATTAATAATAAAAGCGAATCTGTCAGGCTATGAAATGAATTAAAAACGAGGTTTAATATGTAAACTTTAGTTGAGATTAGTCAGTAGTGAATAAATGATTATATTTATATATACAGATCAAATTACAATGAATTAAACTTATTCATAAAAATAATAATAAATAATGTGATCGGGGGCATTAGTGGTATATGAAATTACCGCCCAAATGTTAGGTGTACTATATTAATATAAGTGAGGGTGTTGCGTAGCGGGCATGAGAGGCAAATGAACTTGCCGCCCAAGAGTGTTACGTAGCGGGCATGAGAGGCAAATGCATTTGCCGCCCAGGAGTGTTACGTGGCGGGCATGAGAGGCAAATAAGCTTTTTCTGTTAGTTACGTAGCGGGCATGAGAGGTATATGAACTTGCCGCCCAGGAGTGTTACGTAGCGGGCATGAGAGGCAAATGAAATTGCCGCCCAGGAGTGTTACGTAGCGGGCATGAGAGGCATGTGAACTTGCCGCCCAGGAGTGTTACGTAGCGAACATAGTGATAATGAAATGCCGCCCAGGAGCTGTTACGTTACACCGCAGTTGGTGCAGGGTGGCGGGAAGGATCTCTCACCCAGTACCAACTATAATTAAGTAGGACGATCAATTGTGCAATTTTACATAATTATAATTATAAATATATTTAACATTACTATCTTGTACTATCATCTATAAACGAGGGACTCGTTTTGCGAAGGATGGCCGAATGTAACACGTATAACACGCATTAGTCATTGATATAAATATTTTCATGAGATTAATCAACTATTCGTTATTTGACATTTCGCCAGCGACAATAATCCTGACACGAACTTGTCATCTGTCAACGACAGATGACAAAGTGCAACTGACTCGCTCGGTCATTCCTTCGCAGGCGATCAACCGTGTAAGTAAGAATTGTTATTAAAATATTGTGATTGCTAGTAAATATATTATAGTGATGGAGCTATGTGTTTGATTTCGCTTTGTTCCCTTCTGAGTCCTAACAATAGGTTGTAATATAGATGTTTTAACAGTTTCATAAAGTAAATCTATAAATCTGAAACATAGCGCGAACTTGTTAGTAACGTTTGACATTAACACTTCTTGTAATTTATAATCTGTGAGTCAGGACTTAGCTCATGTTAATCAGGGTGTGCATTGCCGACTCTGTCGATGATCTAAGCAGCGTTTTGAGAGAGAAATTATGAACTAAGTACTACTGGGAGCGGTAGGGCGCGGATGCGTAATATAAACGACCTTTTGGAACTTACAATGAAGACTAAGATATACATTTCATCTGATCAATTCTCTATGTAGTGTACCTTACAAAATGACTGCCAGTAAATAAGCAAAACAACCCTTTTTACTTTCGTTAATCTCTAAGTACCTACGTCCTTAGTCTAGCTCTCGTGAAAAATTCGTCACCTTTAATATCAGGACGAGTTGAGAGCTCTATGTTCAAAACTCTCTTTAAATAGTACATTTGCTATAGAGGCTTCTTACATGGGTTTATCCTTTAGAATAAGCTGTGATTAAAACAATAAGCTTATACTTACTCGTGTGATCCAAAGTCACCGAACAGAAATAGAACGATTTTTGGTAATGATAATGTTAATTTCGCATCATATGTATTTATAGAGGTAAAAAGAACAATTTATATTATAATGTATACCTGCAGCAATAGTGAATGAATTCATACACTATGGCTACAGGTAGGTATACATTAGGAAGCAACAGGCCCTGTATTTTGTAATATTAACAAATTAATACAATTTATTATTTAATTTGTATATAAAGTGAAATAAAAGTTATAATTAGGTACACAAAATGTTTGTTACTATGACTCTAATTCCGCTACGGGTCTTATTCACGAACACGTTAATATCCATGTCAAAGCTAACGAGGCAACTTTTGGCAGAGACAAGTGTCAACAAACACTCATATCCGCATAATCTGTGTAATCAGCCATCGGAAATACATGTAAACATCAGTTTCTTTATTTATTTACATACTAGCTTTTGCCCGCGACTTCGTCAGCGTAAAATTAGTAAGTTACGGCTTTTATTTGAAAGCGTCGGTATTGGTGGCGTCGGTATTGATGGCGTCGGTATTGATGGCGTCGGTATTGTTGGCGTCGGTATGGGTGGCGTCGGTATTGAAAGCGTCGATATTGATGGCGTCGGTATAGGTGGCGTCGGTATTAGTGGCGTCGGTATTGATAGAGTCAATATTAATGGCGTCGGTATTGAATGCGTATGTATTGGTGGCGTCGTTATTGTATGCGTCGGTATTGGTGGAGTCAGTATTGATCGCGTCGGTATTGGTACCGACGGCACGGTTGGCGTCGGTATTGGTGGCGTCGGTAAATGTGGCATCGGTATTGATAGAGTCATTATTAATGGCGTCGGTATTGAATGCGTACGTACTGGTGGCGTTGTTATTGGTGGCGTCGGTATTGGTGGCGTCCGTATTGATCGCGTCGGTATTGGTACCGACGGCATTGTTGGCGTCGGTATTGCAGGCGTCGTTATTATTCGTGTCGGTATTGTTGGCATCGGTATTGTTGGCGTCGGTATTGTTGGCGTCGGTATTGTTGGCGTCGGTATTGTTGGCGTCGGTATTGTTGGCGTCGGATTGTTGACGTCAGTATTGATAGAATCAATATTAATGGTGCCAGTATTGGATGCGTAGGTATTGGTGGCATCGGTATTCTTGGCGTCAGTATTGTTGGCGTCTGTATAGTCGGCGTCGGTAAAGTTGGCGTCGGTATTGTTGGGGTCGGTATTGGTGGCGTCGGTATTGATAGAGTCAATATTAATGGTCTCGGTATTGTTGGCATCCGATTGGTGGCATCGGTATTGATAGTCAATATTAATGGCGTCGGTATGGGTGGCGTCGGTATTGACGGCGTTGGTATTGTTGGCGTCGGTATTGGCGGCGTCGGTATTGATGGCGTCGGTATTGTTAGCGTCGGTATTCTTGGCGTCGTTATTGTTGGCGTCGGTATCTAGAGAACAGTCGTAAGAAAGTAATGTCAGATTTAATCTTTTTCTTTTCTAATGTAATCTGATAAGGTTAGATTAAGAGCGTTAATATACCTAGTCGTTAAGGTGGAAGCTCCACGCTAGCCCGCGAAATCCAAATTTTCGTACGTTTTTTGCAATTTGCCGGTCATTGTCAGGCTGTACATTAAACAAAATATGATTCGCGCCTGTAATAGGTATTTAGTTACAGAATTATAATCATTAATATCATCAATACAACCCTCACATTGCATACAATTGGATTGAATGACTTTTTCATGAAATAGACAATCAATACAGTTATATGCACTTTGAGGGCTGTTTTATTGATTTAAATGTGGCAAATACGATACATTATAAATATGACGGCGCATGCGTGCGTCGTCGATAATGTCAAATTTGAGAGCGGCTGTTGTCAAAAAGTCGCTCTAGCGGAGCGTCGTGTGAATGGAAGCGGTGCTGGTATCTTGTTTTGGAGACGAGCTGAACGGAAACCGCAAGCGCACCACGTCTGCGACGAATCGCTTGTAATCTGCCCGAATAATTATAGTGTGCCCTAGTATCTGATTATAATGAGAAGTCAGAAGCGATATGATGCCTCCTGATCGAAAATACGCCCACAACAACTGAATACACGATGAATTCTGATGAAGGCCTTCCTGCGCCGACAAATACGACAAATTATTGTGACAGAAAATGCTCCCTAGTTTTCCTCCTGAAAATGTATTTAGGTAGGTATGTATAAAAATAAATATTAATTGTTATTAAAACTACGTACTAAACTATCAATATCCAAACAATAAGTTCTAAATACAATAAATTATTTATAAATAAAATAATGAGCTATATTATATTAAGTATCAAAATATACAGAATATTATAATTTATGACAGCAACAAAATACAGATTAAAAATATTAAATTTAGATTTTAAGGTACATTTGTATGAAAGTGGACTTTTGTAATATTTTTTTTGTGTTTTCAAGGGGAAGGAAGTTCGCCAGAAAAAGACTTTATCTTTCCTTTCCTTTTGGCAATTGACTCAATGTTGACTATTCTGCCAATGTCATGTTGTGTTGTCAGCAAAAGAGTTAGAAATATAATCTGTGCGGTGAGAAGGGAGACGACCGAGGTTTTCAGATAAAAAAACGTTTATAGAAATAATAATAAACGTTTGCTTCAGATTTGAAAGAAGCAATCAATAAATATAGACTAACTTTTATAACTTCTCTTGAAATATTAGAGCATCTGGAACTTAAATAATAGATCAGCTAGAAGAGCAGATAATATATCTTTGCTTAGTAGATAATATATCTGTCCGAAAAAAAAAACTTACACATATTAATTGATTTGTGTTTGAATTTATTGCAATAAAGACATAAATTTAAAAAAAAAATTACAGTATAGTAAGCCTCAGAATGTCACCAAACTTCCGACTTTCAAAAATTATGTTTGTGCACGATCCAAATTGTTGTGAAGTTCTTCGGATAAATCGTAGTAACAAATATCTACATTACCTTAGAAAATTAACTCTGCCATTTATTGTTATAAATTGTCAATCCATTATTTGTCATGCGTGAAATAGCGGCCACTAGGTGAAGTGAAGTTCAGTCCGTTTGCCGAGGATTTTGATAACCAGAACTTCGAGAGTGGAGCGCTTTTTCCTTTTGGAAAGTGTATCTTCTCCTGTCCATCACAAGAGTGGTGAGTTAACTGTTAAATTAACTTTTACATAATATGAGTTTTTTTAGTGCAAGTAGCGTTACTTGCAGACTAGTTCTACGCAAACAGAACCAGTAAGTAATTAGTAAGAAAATGCAACATATAACCGCTTCTATCCTATAATGTCTGCTCAAACTTTTGCAAACCAGTATTTGAACTACAAACCTCATTCCACTCATTCAATATTATACTGTATCGTGATGTTATAAGTTCTATATTCCCCTGTGTTTGCGGACTTCGGAAATGACCCCATTCCGGGTAGTCGGTCCGCATTGCACAATCTCTTGTTCTTATGACAGCCTTGATTTGAGAGAAATTTTACTCATATGACCCTTATATAGTATGCAATAAGGTATAGAATTGAATTAATAGTTAGATATTAATTTGTTAATCGAAGAATTATAGGCACTTACAAAACGGCGTTTTGCTTCCTATCAAAATCGAGTTTTGTTAGCTTACTTTACAGTTATTTAACACATTAAATAACTTGAAGGATAACGTCTGCCACCTGGGCAGGCAGCGGGGTATGTCAGACTTGTCATCATGTCATCATCAACCCATTACTGTCCAACGGCTAGGCACGGGTGTCAGACTTGTACCAACTAAAAATCGCACTTGCCCATCCTAACTCCTCCTTTTAGAGCCACTTGAAAACATTTACCACAATCTTAACGGAAGAAATATTATCCCCGGTGCTATTCACGGTGCTGCTTATCAACAGGCAAGCCGTAAACTTGATTGCCACCTACGTGACATTCGAAAGGTCAAAGCACTTAGAACAAACATTTTTCATCATCATGGGTACATACTACGACAGTTTATTATACCAAGATCGTATATCTACCAAACTGCTTCTTGGCAGGAAGGTAGCTGAGGAATATTTGGAGACTTTAGAGATCAGTGTGATGATTGAAGAACTGGCCATTTAGGGTTTCTTTTTGTTTCTTAGAGTTCAACGCGGTGGTATTCGTTCTAATTGTAAATGGGACTACCAGTTGGAATAACACTCTTCCCAAAGATCCAGTATATCAGCCCGACATGCCTACATTTTTGTGTTCTAATTAACTTCAGTTTTAAAACATTTCTTGTACGAGTGACATCTGGTTTTAAAATTAAAATATACAAACAAAATTCCTAAGAAATTAATTTGTCACAGAGACAGACAGTTTGTTTTTATGTGAAGAACTCTCTGCCTTACTTATTTCGTGGTCGCTAATGCAACTTTCTGGGTTCGGTTCCGAAATAAGGTAAGTGTTATGAATTTCTTCCATGGAATTCTTAGCAGCTCAGAATTGTTGAATCGGCTAATAGCAATTGGCTGCATGTTCCCATGGCGCGAGCCAATGAGTGAATTGTGCAAAATCCTCTGTTGTAGTATTACTATAGTATTGATATAATTATTAATATTGGACTGATGTTAGTATTTTTATGTAAATTTCACACTAAGACGAGAAAGTAATCGATTATATAAAGTGTGCATTTCCAGCCAGAGCAATTTGTAAGTATTTCTGAGGAATACCATAGTGCTTTACTTATGAGGACAAAAACAGCATTTAAAGAAATGTAAGAGAGAGATGTTTCCTTTTTGGCCTTGCACAAAGCACAGATAGAGGAAAAAATACCTACCATACCGGGCTCTGTTGCACGAGTCCAAAATCATCTGAAGATCGAGCATACAAATCCAGTAAAAGATGGGTGGCGTTTCTCGTAGCATTTAACACTGATTCTCGGGAACACCGTATGCATTGGTCACGGACTTCAACTGGATTTGACGTGCTCGGGTCTTAAAACTGTTTGATCTTACCGGTCTCCCTCGTAAGTGTAGTAGCTAGCTAGTTGGGTCACATAGTTCCTAGTACGAAGCGTTCTGAATTTTGTATTATTTTTCATTTCTCAATAAATAGAAATAACGAATCAAAAGTGGTATGTAGGGATCGTTACTTGCACATGGCGTTCTACAGTTATTGCCTAACTCCGTGGGAAAAAGGCGTTAGTGTATGTATGTAGTAGATAGAAATGACATCTAAATAAAAAAATATTTCATTGACTTCATAATTTTTCGCAACGTTCTATAATGACTAAAAACACGGGTTGGTGAATAAAATATGTTAATTTATACGACATTTCATAAATTTCTAACGTATAATTTAATTAGCCATACATATGTTTAGGGTGTGTAGTGTCATGAGAACCATAGAACAGTAGGGAGTGCCATGTAAAATATAATTCCGTTGACACGTGGGGGCAATGCCACGCTCTTGTGTGAAAAATCTAACATAGACATACTGTACCTACTATCAGATAGTCGCCGGTAGATCAGTTTTTATCTTTATTGCTAAGAGCATAAGGTTTTAAAGTGGCTATACCGTCAATTTTCCTGATTTAAGAGACGTTGCAATATGCTGAACAAAATTAGTCATGCCAAATTGTGCTTTAAATGCTAATTAAAATGGATGCGATTGGAATGGCTCAAGTGAGCATCACTTAATCTATATAAAAAATGAAATGCTGAAATCTATTTGCGCGTATAACGTCTGAACGTCCTGCACTGAATTGGACAATTCTTTTTTTAAGGAGCGTTATTGTCAGGACAAAAAAAAATAAAAGACAAAAAAAAATTAGCAAATTAAATATGGTGGTATGAAGTTCGTCGGGTCAGCTAGTTGAACATAAAAATAATGTAAAAGTTTATTATATTGACAGTTGTTGAAGGCAATGCTGTCCTGTTAAAACCGGGTCAAGGTGGCGCGCCATCGAGCCACGGCCGAGCCCACAAAATTATCTGCTCTGGGAAAATACCAGCGTAAATGCCTACCGCGAAGAAACCAATTCATGTTAATCGTAAACAGCTGTTCGCTGTAATTTGTATGTACCTACTTGAGTGATAAAATCAGTACCGTCTAATGTAATGAAGAATGAATTTTATTTCGATGTCAGCTGAATTAAATTTTCAATTGAAGTAGTAATAGCCTAGTGATGTGTCCACATCGCATTATCTGTCTCTGAAAGGATGAAGCAAAACGACGTAGGCTCGCGTTGTGGACCTCAGCTTAAGCCAGAGAGCAGCAGGGTTTATAATAAAATGTAGCTTTTACTTTTGATTTTTTTATATTATCAACCTCTTTTCTCTGTTCGTACATGTTAGAGATATTGAGTTGGCACAAAGTCAATACCTACCGGATGACACAGTGACAGTGCCGAGTCCACACATTCAATATTTTGCCACCTGTTTATCAACCCGGCTTCTTACATGTTTAAGTATTTAAAACAAAATTCAATATTTTTTTGAGATGTTAGGGATAGTTAGTCAATGTCTCTAACTTGTAGTAGTTATATACTTAATTTATTATAATTTGATGATAATGGCAAATTAAAAATTAAGAAGATTCAATGCTTCTGACTCTATGGTATCCCTCAATATATTTTTAGTTATTTAATATAATGTATGCGTTATTGATTTTATAGTAATTATCTATGAAAATATACATTTAATGATACTCTAGACGTAACAAATAACAAATACAGATTATAATAATATTATCAGCAAAAGTAAATTACCGTAATCATTACATAGTGATACTGATAATACGAAATTAGGATAAAATATATTATTCTTAATAGGTATCAATAATTATTATGAACAGATAATTTAATAACAGATAGTGGTCTGACCGAACTCGAATACCTATGAGTCACGCAGTACCTGGACAAACTGTATGACAGCAGTTGCGAAACATGATTTTATCATTGTTTTTGACATAATTCTTGTTATGTAAGGTTTAAAATCGCATAGCAAGGTGGTTTGTCGATAGCAATGCTTATTAAAGCGCCGTGTAAATTGAAATTTGTAACGTTTGACCTCATTGTAGGGGCTCCCTCGCGTTTTTAGTTGATTTATAGTATCCGTCGGTACTAGCACCCGCTAATTCATAACACTGCGATAACTAGATCTATTTAATAATATCATAGACTAATGTTTGTCAAACTAACTTGCTCTTTTTGAACGTCGACTATGGTCGTTTATGGTCTACTTGAAACGAATTGTTTGGCATAAAGGCGATTGAAGGTCTGGTGTAATAGTATGCAACTACCAGATTTCTTATAGAAAACCAGTGAGATTAATTTGCTCTATCTGTCATGCATTTGACAATTATTTACAATGTTATCGGTGGAACCCAAGCGGTATCAGTTACCTACTGGTCTTGTAGTCTGCTATAGTTATGGATGCTAAAACCCATCAATAAGACAATTCTATAATGTGTGAATTTAAGTCTTCGACTTACGCTTGTAGGTTTTTGTTAGATAGCAAACTTACGAAGTGGATGATTTCAAAATATTTACCATCTGCTTTAAGCTTTGAGGTCCAAGTTAAGACCTTGCTACGCAGCTACGAGCATGCTACGCGTAGCAACAAAAACTAAATATATTATTTTCCGAAAAAAATGTTGTGGTGTTTTTTACTCCCCAGAGTAAGTTTATTTAAGCAAATGGACTTTAATGAAATCAAGTAACCATAAAGAAAGAGGCTATAAGCATAGTTTACTCCTGACCGGATTCTTACTTATCATGACGAAGAAAGGCCTAAGTCTTAAAGGAAAGCTGTATGCTTCAGAGGTTTCCTTAATGGCGTGTGAACCTTCTTTACATATTAAAACTCATATGAACTCGTGTATGTCACTAAATATCTCCGAGCCGGCTGAACTGATATTCTGTTTCTATTTTTTTTTCTTTTTAAAAACGTTGCCCCACAGTAGGATTTTCTCTTGTGTCGTGGGTGCGTTTACAAACACAAATTTTCACATACACAAACGCCCAGACCCGGAGCAACTACCTTAGAACGTATAAATATTTGCTCCGTGCGGGGATCTAACCCGCAACCCGTGACGCACAAGACGGTCGCTCAGCCTCTGCGCCAATCAGGTCGTAAATATTGAGTAAATGTTTTGTAGTTGATACAACTCTTGCGAAATTAAGTCTCTCCCTCATTCTGAAGTATAACCCGAGCCTAACAGTGGCACAGTGATGACATAGTTGATGATGAACAAAATAATATTATATGCATGCACATACTTAGTATTAAGAAAAAAACATGTTGAATCTTAACATGTAGGTACCTTGTCAAACTTGACATTGAATATAAATTATGTATAATGTATTTCTAATGCCTTATTGTTTAACAAGCTTTTGTTGTGTTTTTATATCTAGGCATGACCTTTTAAGTCACATCTTGCAAGTATAATAATTAACACAAATATCGTAGATAATAATAAACCTCTTCTAGATCTAATGTTAATAACAATAAGGATGAAACTAGTTTACCGCCAGTTAACCTATTCATCGATGTATGACATACGTTGGTGCCTTGGTGGTATACACATTGTTAGAAAGAAGATAACCGCTTCAAAACTTACTTACTTATATAATTTAGTCTTTACTTATTGATTCTGAATAATAATATACCATCACGACTTAATCCCGGGAAGCGTAGGCTGAGGTTGTCTCATCCTACGCCCTTGGGATAAACGTAAGCTCCGTGTTATTTGGGATATAGGATACTACTGAAAAATATAACAAATAAGCCTTTGTTCGACATAAGAATCACACTCTAGTCTTCTCGCTAAGTGGTCAAGTTAGCAATCACTCTTGTTCAAAAATGCCTTGTGTAAAATACGGCTCAACTGTATCTGTTTTTTGTAATTAACTAACTGTTTTGAACCCAGCTCCTAACAAAACTGTGAAACTAATCAAATTAAAATATACATCACCTAAAAATTTTAAGGACCGTTAATGTATAAAAAATGTAGACGGATTGTAAATTGCCGAAAGTAGTTTTTATAACTTTATATAACAAACAAACGTGCAAAAATTCTATATTTTTCTATAACCTATAGATAATTTAACCTACAGTCCTTACAATATTACGGCGTCATAATATTAATGTGTGACCTACTAGGTCGACATGTCTTGGTTATAAATAATACATAAATTATAATAACTGCCCTTGATTCCTACAAAAGTATAAATTATCTTGTTATCGCTGAGTACAATGTAATCTCATCCTGTCCTCTTGTTGGGAAAAACCACAGGACCGCGGGTTGCGAAAGTCACGTCATAATAAAACGAATGAAATTACAGTATTGTCTGGTACTTAAAAAAATGGCGTCGGAGTGAGAACACATTAGGTATTAGGAAGGTTTTGCATCTAAAAATTATGACCTAAAGATAAAATAAATAGATTAAATATAAGGAAGTATTGAAGGTTATGATAAACCTATTGGACCGCAAGTGTAAAGTGGTGGAACTTACCTATACGGGTATAATGAAGCTGAAGAAGCACAGAGCTCGTTAAGGGAGTGATTATTCTAACAGCATGGCAGCTTAGTAACGCCCCTAATTTAACCCATTTAATGCCTAGCACCCTAGGTCGAATCTCTGTTACCTATAGGTTGAATTGAATCCATACTTTTATAGTTTTAATATTATAAATGCGAAAGTGTGACTGTCTGTCCGTTACCTCTTCACGCTATAACCGCTTAACCGATTTAGATGAAATTTGGTAGAGAGATAGTTTGGGTTCCGGGGAAGGACACAGAATAGTTTTCATCCCGGAAATCATCCTTTAAAGGGAGAAAAGTGGGGTGGAAGTTTGAATGCAGATAAAATTACTAATTTTACGCAGATGAAGTGGCGGTCAAAAGTTAAATAGTGTGTTAATAAAACTAAAACGGTTTCTACAGGGTCGGCAACGCGCGAGCGACATCCCTGGTGTTTCAAACATAAGACGGACCGTAAGGTTGTTACCACCCCTGTGGTATAAAAAAGAAACAGAACTGACAGAGAAAGCCAGAGACGCCATTATATTGTTTCATCGGCAAAGAGATCTGCTGACCACTGTTCTAGAAAGCCTAGAATACCTTACGATCTGAAGGTTTTACCACAAATAAGGTAGTCATTGATCTTTGACTTCAATGTAAACAAGTTGACTGGACGTGTAACAATTAAAAATGCAAACACATTTACATCAGAATGCTGTTTCACTGACGGAGCATCTCGTGAGAAACGTTACTAGCGAGGTTTTACCTAACGATGATATTTTTTATATACCTACATACATATGTATGTATATTGTGTTATGTATGTGTGTATACGTGCAACTTGTATCGTAAATAAATAACTTCCTACACTTATTAAGGAAGCGTACTCTGTTATTTTTAATTGCGTATAGTGTAAACAATTTGTATGGTTGAGAATCTTACGTTAAGTATTACTATAGCGATTGTGAAGGGCTTTTTTTTATTTTGTTTAATTAGTTTAAGTGTTAATAAAATTACATCAGAAGATAGTGTTTTGAATGGTAAATCACAAAGTATGGTAAAATATGAGAATAGATCCTAAAAAAGAAATTGGATTTATAGCATTAGGTATCTATGATGCATGTAATTATTGTTTTTGTCACTGTCCCTATTTTTTCTGCAATTCAACCCTGTAATATTCAACCCACCTCTTTTTCTTATCATTCTTTTCAACAAAATCAATCTATCTCTATATATGTATAATTTTATCACCAGTCACCGCTACAGCTACATAAGTGAGATTGAAATGAGGCGTACAAAACAAAACACCAACAAAATTACAACGTGTTTTTATATGAATTCTCAGACTGCTCGTGCGCTGACGTCCATTAATCAGTTGTAAGGATATAAATAGACAAGCTGGTATAACACACGTTTGCTATTCAAGTCAGGAGGCTGTGTTGCATCACCGCTTGTTTCCTCAGCCGCACAGCCTTCGCCGAGATGAAATACGTATTTCCGGATAGAACGTAGGCTGCATATTGTAACGGAATTAGAAGTCTGCTATACGATTTTATTTGAGTGGTATACATACAATATCAGTATCACATACAGCCAAATATTCTGCTACCAAGCAGTATTGTTTAACCATTAATTGAGCTTTTATCAAGAATCGGTCCTGGTTCAAAATACTATAGATCCGCGGCTGTTTCCACTAGAGAAATGTAGCCACCAATAATTACTTAATTATAAACGTAGCCCCAGTGGCAAACGAGGTTCGACAATTAGCGAGTTAGGGTGGAAACGCCGAATAATCACTCTTAATTACCCTCCACCCGTCTTGTGTTGCTATTCTATGGAAGTAACACTTATTAATCTGTCACCCATCTTATATTATGATCCACCGAATAGCATAATAAAGCCCCCAAAGCTATCTGGCATGAAAAACAAATCATAATAACAATTGTATATAGTGTCTCTGGTAACATTAGTTTACTTTGAAATGAATCTATGTACGGCCAGTTCCAAAAGTGCATAGGCATTCCCGCAAAGCGATTGCTTGACGTTAAGTTTGACTTACGACCGTCTATTTTCAAGCATCATCTTAGTTGTCTAACAAGTGATTCTAGTTCATAATTTCAACGTAATATGAGTGAAAATGACCTAGCAGTAAACTGTTTACACACACATATTAGAATCAGTGAGCTGTGAGTTCGAATCTCACGCGGTAATTATAAACTTTTTGTAAGATTTTACTCGATTGGTAGTAATGAGACAGAAATATAATATTCTTTATCTCGCACGCTTTATGCACACATTTCGTCAAGTTAGTACGGTAGATCATAAAAAACAACGTAAAGATTTAGATTTGTGTGGGGTAGTCATGAATATCAGTTATACAAATATTTAACGTAATCGATGTGAACGCTGGCGTTTGGTCGCAGTTTTTAGTGTTAATGTGTAGCTTTGTTTAGTGACGTGTGGTTTAAAAAATAGCAGTATCATATTTATTCTCAAAATGCAGGCAAATATAAATAGACAATAGGGCGAGAACAAATATAAATAGACCAACTATTATTGCATTGCATAAAAGTGTTCTTAAAAGAACACAAATGATGAAACCGGGCTGAATGTGAGTATTGTAATATTAAATAATTGTAACTTAAGCTAAACTTTTATTTAGAAAGAAGAAAGAAAAAGCATTTATTCGGCACAAATATGAGGCACTAATAAGGTTAACAAAGTACATATACAATAGAATATGAGAAAAAAAAAAATAGAAATAACAAAAGAATACAAAACACCTATTATTACAAGTTTTACTCATTATGTGTGTCTCAACATTGTACCAAAAAGGTGTCTAGCTCAGCGTATGCCAGGAGGGTATGCCTGGCTCTGATATTCTGCTAGAACCCTGTATCGAATGCACAGATGTCGAGCATTAGTTACTAAGCACACGATGTACTCCAATTTAAGGGCAATTAAATTAATAAATTAAAAATTAAAATTAAAATTATTTATATATAAAAAAAATAATAATATATGAAATAATTAATTAATTGTTATTTTAGTGACTAAATACATATATGTGTAAAAAATATACGATGAAATATACGCTATGTCCATTAAATAAAAATAATAATAATAAAATATAATAAAACATTAATAATAGAATAAAGAGAACATTAACAATAAACAATTATCCCGATTGCTGTATTTGTTCAGCTTGCTGCAACCAGGTGGGCTTACCGATAAATAGTAGAACCTCAAACGCGACTCGTTAGGTGCACAATAATAGTTTTTTTTTATTTTACTTATATAATAGATATATTTGAGTTAATACCACCTATTTGTTTTTGAGTGTCAATAAGAAACCGTCGCAACCGGTTTTTAAAGACCCCCAACGAATACAAGTTTCTTATAGGCGGAGGGATATTGTTCCAGCATTTGGTTGCCGCATACCGAAAGCTGCCTTTAAACGCTGTGGTCTTGTGCGGTTCAGTGGAAAGCTGCTGGGAAAACTGTCTACGTAGGCAGTCTCTCCTACTTCCTACCCAACTCAACTTGTTGTACAGATATGAGGGCTGTTTAGAGTTAATGACCCCGAAGAGGAGGCACGCCAAATGAAACTTACGACGCGATTTCATCTTAAGGATAGAATGGCGGTTTAAATATGGCGTGACATGACTCCTACGTGGAATAGAAAAACAAAACCTAGCGCAAGCATTTTGCACCCTCTGGATTAGTCTATCAGTTCTTGCCAGTAGACGAGGTCCATAAACGATGTCTGCATAATTTATCTTAGACAGGACTAAGGATTCAACCAGTCGTATACGCAATGCTGTCGATAGAAAAGGTCTCATTTTGTACAGGATCTTCAACCTGTAGAAACAATTACGCACTGACTCGGCAATATGCTTTTCAAATCTCAGTTCACTGTCCATGTTTAGTCCAAGATTACGCGCTTCGGTGACTTGACTGATCGGCTCCCCCATTAACATGATGTTGAGTTTTAGAGGCAGTAGACTAGTTTGGTGCTTGGTTCCAAAAACCATGTATTTTGTTTTAACGGGGTTTAGCACCAATCCGTTGTTTTCTGCCCAGTTCGATATCCTATTCAGGTCAGCATTAAGATTATCTATAGCACTAACATAATTTTTAGGATTAAATGAAATGTAGACCTGTACGTCATCAGCGTAGATATGATATTTACTATACCTCAGACAGTATGTGATATCCGCACAATATAAAATAAATAAGATGGGACCTAATATGGAGCCTTGAGGAACCCCTCTACTCACCGAAGTAAGCGGCGAAAAGAGGCAAGTACCATCACTTAAATTAACTTCAACTAGCTGTTTGCGGTCGCTTAGATAACTATTGAACCAGCTCAAAGTACCGTGATCAAATCCGTAATAGTTCAGCTTTGACAAAAGCAAATCGATATTTATACAATCAAACGCGCGTGAAAAATCGAGAAGGACAAGGACTGTGCAAAGTCCTTTATCTTGAGCAGATAAGATGTTATCTGTTACATCCAGGAGAGCCGAAGAGGTACCACGAAGTTTACGGAAGCCGGACTGCAACTCGGGTAAAATATTATTTATCTCTAAATATTGTGACAGTTGTCGACATGCCACCTTTTCTGCTATCTTGGACAAACAGGGCAAGATACTAATAGGTCGAAGGTCCTTGAATTCTGTTGGATTTGCTATTTTGGGCAATGGTTTAATTATTGCAATTTTCCAAATGTTCGGAAACGTTGCTGAAGCTATAGAGCAGTTTACAATGTCCGTGATTATGTTTAGTGAATATGGGAGAGTCATAGTAAGCATATTAAGTGTTACCCTGTCATAGCCTTCAGCATTAGTCTTTAAGTGGTTAATCAGCTGAAATATATGGTCGGCACTGACTTTTTGCAAAGTGAATCTGGCTTCACTAAATTTACCAAACTCGAAGTAAGTGAGTAGTGATAGACTACACACAGGATTACCAGGAACTCGAAGAAATTTGGAATGTTACCTAAGATTGTCAATCATATTATCATTATCATGTCTGTAACTAGTGTGTAATATAATAATATATTAAGTATATATTTATTGCATTTGTAGATTAGTTTTATATATATATACATATATATATATATATACATATATATATATATTCTAATATATATTTATTCTATTTTGTTTTAGAGGAATATTGTTAGTTTGTGGATACGGTGAAGTCGAAGGCCGTCGCTTATTACCAACGAGACACTGCGAAATTATTAGACACTTATTGCAAACCGTGCCCTATTAAGAGGAAAGATAGAAACAAGAGCGATTACGAAACAGTTAAAAACCCATTGTATGGAGGTGTGGGAAAATATAAGGAACCGAAATATGTGCTAACATTTTAGGGTCCATGCGAAATCGTTTACTTGAAAATAATGGGGGTTGTACAGAATATTAATACCTAGATGTTTTGGTTAAAATAATTAGGTGTTAATAAAAAAATTGTAATATTAACATAATTATCTGTAAAAAATTAACAATCCTAAATTGAGGTTTAGTTTCAATCCTCTTTTCGCTAAGAAAATGAACACTTAAGCTATAACCTCAATACATTTATTATGACGTTACATAAGAAATAATTTTCATTAAGTGTAAATCATATATTAAACCTATAAGAAGTGCGTATTAACAATGGTATCTGTGTTATTGGAATACCCTTTTTTGTTAAGGTATTATTTTCACTATGTGGGTATACAACAAAACTGTTATGAACGGTTACAAATAAACTATTTTTATCTAAGTAGGAATGTGACGTCACAATTATCATAGAAGATTACTATTTTTTTAAATAAATAAAACAAATAAAATTGTTTGTTTGTTTTCATTCAACAGACTTTCTTATTTCCACCAACACCAAAAAGATAAATAAAAATCATATTTAATACTAATATTTAACTTCTTAATAATAATAAGAATAATGTATTCATGCTTATTATTAAAAAATAGTATTAAGTTATTTATAATTAATACATTATAGATAAACATATAAAACAAGTTTCTGCCTAATACTAATATTTTATGATTTCAAAGAAACAAAAACATCCTCACGTTGTAAATAAGATTTGAACTCAGATAGGTTTGAATTTGAATCCATTGCCTAGCGCAAGCAGCTACGAGCCCATATTAAGTTTCTGCGAATTTTAGCAATGGAATGGTTAGAACACCGTGACGTGGATTATAAATGCAACAGATATATAGTGATATTTCGTGTAGTGTAAAGACAGTTCATTTGTGTTTGTTATCTATGTTGAGACATAGACTCATACACGCCCACGCACACACACACTGGTTTGCTAGTTCGTACAGTTCATAGCAATGTAATCCTTAGCGTGCTTATGCACTATTGAAGTTGTCTGTACTTTCTATATTCTATCGCGGGATATTGATATTAATGTTATCCCGACGCTTCAGTATATTTACTGGCTGTAATGGAATTAAGGAGCAACTCTATTAAGTTCCACCGACCAAATTGAAGTAACCTATGTATAGTCCGGTGCAATGGTGCAGTAGAACAAATATTGCATATTTATATAGCATATTTCATGTATTTAATGCGTAGACACTAATAGCCATACTTTGGCCTCCACGTTCAAGGCGAGGAGTTAGTGTTGCATCACCGATTTGTTTACAAAGCTCACCACAGAGCCTCGCAGTAATTACATACCTATTGTAATGTTACTTATATTTCCGGATTGGTTGTCTGTGGCACATACATACACGAGTAGTTAGTTACTTACTCAAAATTTGATTATGGGTATATTTTCCTGGTACCAAGTATTTTAAAAATTCTGATTTGTTCCCACTTAAGTTTGGTGCAAGACTAGTAACCTATTTACGAAATTTAAGTTAGAAATACCATCAACTTTAGCGACCGCTTTTAGGACATGAAATTGTTTATGAATAGAAACGAATAATGAAAAAGATTTACACTATACATAACTAACGAATTAATTAATTTTAGGTTAAAGATTCTAAAAACTTGTTTATTCAATTTCTAATTAATTTTCGAACAGAACGATGAAACTATTTCCTCTATTGTCGAGTTTATAATGAAAACTAGTTTTCATAAATGTAAGTACTAAATCACATTACAATATGATTCACTGTTTTGCTTCAGTCTTGTCGATCTACCAGCCGCATTCGAATTTCGAAACCGCACGCTAATTTGTTCAACCCCGTTCTGCCTAGACTGGTAAACAGACGATGTCTAGAATATAGATGAGGCCAACCTGCTTTGTATACAACCTCCTTTTTGAATGAATCATCGTTACAAAATCGGTATATTCCGAAAATAAAATACGGTTTTTAAAAGGTTTAATGGACATCATCTGTTTAAGTTTTAACGGTGGTAAAAAATAAAAAGGCATTTGACTTGAATGTCTTTGTGTTTGTACCTGAACTCAAATGATCCCATGTTAAGAAGTTGGCAGTCATTGAATTGACTTTATAAATGTAATAAATGTTAAATCAAATATTTTAAATACCTACATTTTCCTAATATTCAGAATATGTTACTAAATCAAATTTAATGCATCTTAGTTAATTGAATTTAATAAAGTTTTCTTTAATAGGATAACGTATTTGGGATTTAGTCTGCTGACAGTTGTAAACTGAATATTAGTGAGAATTAGAGTAATTCCACTTTGCCCCACCAAGCCCGCCACCCTGGTGTGGCAAAGTGGACTGCCTAAAATTTTGCAGTGGAATATGCCCCACTATTCTGATTTGATGGGGCGGATAACACTAGCATAAACACTTTGTGGATTCTGCCCCACTAGGGTTGGCACCTCAGGATTTGTGTATGAAGGTTAACATGTATTTTTACATTTGTTTGTAAAAAAAATAAATGTATACCTATATCTGTAAGTAAAACGTTATTAGTGCTGGAAGCTTAGATTTAATACGTAGCGAAGTGGTTTAAATAAAAGTAAAAAATAAATAAATAATTTTAATGTACTATTTATTTCTGGAAGGAATCGGTTTATAAATCACAGATTAATTACCTTTTACAAATAAAATTTTACTAACTAAGATAAATCTTGATAATCACAAATTAAACAATGATTTGTTCTTATGATATGTTCTTAAAACGAAACATATTTACTACATAACTATTCAAAATCACAGATTCTTCATCATTTGGTATACCTTTTACAAATAAAATCTTACTAACTAAGATAAATCTTGATAATCACAAATTAAACAATGATTTGTTCTTATGATATGTTCTTAAAACGAAACATATTTACTACATAACTATTCAAAATCACAGATTCGTCATCATTTTGTATGGTTTGTGTCTATTAATCTGTGATTTATAAACCGATTCCTTCCAGAAATAAATAGTACATTAAAATTATTTATTTATTTTTTACTTTTATTTAAACCACTTCGCTACGTATTAAATCTAAGCTTCCAGCACTAATAAGGTTTTACTTACAGATATAGGTATACATTTATTTTTTTTACAAACAAATGTAAAAATACATGTTAACCTTCATACACAAATCCTGAGGTGCCAACCCTAGTGGGGCAGAATCCACAAAGTGTTTATGCTAGTGTTATCCGCCCCATCAAATCAGAATAGTGGGGCATATTCCACTGCAAAATTTTAGGCAGTCCACTTTGCCACACCAGGGTGGCGGGCTTGGTGGGGCAAAGTGGAATTACTCGAGAATTATGGCCAACGAGTATTGATTATGGCATACTGTTTTTCATTTCAAAGTATTTTCATAAGAGAATATGAATAGCATGTTTTATAATCGTTCTACGGAACCAAGTGAAAGTTGACATCGCCCGACTGAAAAAACTAAAATGCAAACACCAAAAAAAAAACAGCAAATCGACGTAGATCAAAGAATTTAGTTAATGTCAATCAAATAAGTTTCCACTTTAGTTTTGGTGGCAAATTGACAGAAGTTTACGTGACAAAGAAGCCTCAGTAGTCAGTTTAAAATATCCGTTAAGAATGTAAACGATTATAATTTAGTTTCGCTTCTAGTGCGCGCTTGATATCCGTGTAATATCACTATCAATGGACAACGCAAACAACAAACTGCTAAGAATACTAAAAGTATTGGTTGCGGAACGTGCAAGCAATTATCATCTTTTGCGTTCCAATTAGAACGATTATAAATGCTTGAATATTTTTGTTTTGATACAAGCGTAAAACAAGTGGTAATCAACGACCAAATTTGAACTGAAGGACCTGTATTTTGTGATTTTATTAATTACAAAGTTAATTAAAAATCAACTTCCCAGATGGGACATAAACTTTATGACTACCTCAAGGGCTGGATACTGGATAGTCTCCCTGGTTATAAACGCGAGAGAGAGAGAGTTTTTTTGGGTTTTATTACCAGATTAAGCAAAGTACAAACGGCCTCGTTAGTCGTAAGTGCGACAGCTGAGCAATTCCCAGAGTTCGATTCCCAGGTCGAGCAGGGTTACATATTAGGTTTTACTATGAAATTCTCAGAAGCAGTTCTGAGTTTGTATTGCAATATGGAACCAATCCCCTATCCCCCTATGGGACCTATCCCCTAGGGGGCGAGCCTAACACATACCGGCGAAATGTGGGTGTACATTAGAGCACCTCTGCCTAGCCCTTCGGGGACGACAAGCGTAATGGTATATTTATGTTATATTCATCATTATCATCATACGACCAAACGACGTCGCAGTTGAATCGTATCAGCGCTTCGCATAATACCAACTCCACACAAAACTGGTCGTACTACCTAAATAGTCTTCCATTACTGATAAACGAAGTTCTTGGAACAAAAAAAGTAATTCTGTCTTTTGTCATTAACATTATATGTATTTATTTTGTTCACACCGTTGCGGCTGTACGTACCTACACACTTGCCTACACTGATGATTCACCGAAGTTCTAAGAATTGTTAACTCGTCGAGAATTCACTCTCGATCGACATCCGGTCACGTGCTTGTTAATATTATTGCCCACGTAGAAAAAAGGTTCATTGATAAAAAAAACATGACCTCTTGTAGGGAATTTAAGGAGTATTTTTTTAGTTCTTGGAATGGGGTGGTTTGTAAAATAATAATTCATATTTGGAGTGGAATAAATGGAAAGGTCATTTATATTTTTCGTGGCGCACATGTTTTTAGAAATTGTATGCTTTGTCTTTAAAATTATGTTTTCAATCACGGTTTACTGAATAAATATTTGACTAAATATCAAACATTGAAATATTGATCGCTGGTTTTAATTCTTTGGTCGGTTTAACTGTAACTACTAATTGTAACATTAACAGTAGTTAACTCTGTGTCACAAAATATTATGAACAGCTACATTTTTATTTATAAAATAGAAGATATTTTAGTGTTCATCGTAGTAAAGTATTCTGATAACAGAAGTGCGAGGTCAATGTATATATACATTGACCTATTTAGTCAATAGACAAAGTATTTTTTACTAAAAGTTGAAGCTGAAATGTTAATTAATCGTGACGCGTGCTCCAGTAGGTATTATATTATGTAGCTTGTCCTATGAGTAGGCGGAGGTCACGATGAGAAATATTATGTAAGTACTTATTAAGATTTAATTTGATTTAATTCGATTTGAACTCGCATCTACAATTAACTTAAATAATGACAGTATTTATTGATTTCATACCTATACGCGATAATATAAATATATTATTAGACATTGAAATAAATGTACATACGTAAGTATTACGGATTTTATCGCGGTATATTGATATATATTTTTTTTGTGTATATAGTAACTATGTACCCGGCGTTTCGGATCCTTTACAGCTTGCTGTAGCAAGGAGCACACTGTAACATTTGGTTGTGCACTTGTGCATGATTTAAGCTGAATTTACACTATAAAACTATAAGTCGAAAATTAACGCATGCATTGTAAAACTTTACATATACATGTGAAACACGTAACTACTTTCTTTCATGCCACTACATTCGTAATGTAAATTCGGCTAGGAGTTCTAAGCAACGTCGACATTGAATAATATCAATATATCGCGATAAAATCCGTAAAAAGTAGTTTTATTTAAATACTGCTTACTTATTAAGTTATTAATAATAATCATAGATCCAGTATGACTTGTGGCTTGACATTTAACGATTGATATCTTATCTTATCATATCACACAGGGTTGTTTAGTAGAGTGCCTATGGATTAGTTCTGTATTTATTTAACGTGTTTTGTTTTATAACATCTGACATTTTTATCATATTTTAAGATACTATTACATAGACATAATCATTATGATTAATTGCCTGAAAGATGACTTGAATTTATTTAAATAATTACAATTAAGATAATATAATCATAAGTTTATTCCATTCCATATTGTACATACAGGTGGTATTATATATGTATAATCATCATCATCATCATCATCATCCACAGCCTTTCTGACCCCACTGCTGGGTATAAGCCTCTTTCAATGTATGCCATTCGCTTCGGTCCTGTGCCAATCTCGTCCATATTCGACTCGCAAACTGAGCCGGTCTGAGTCGGCCCATCTCGCCGCTGGACGCATGTATAATGAAGAGAAACAATTATGGACCCTAACGGTCACAAAAATGTTTATTAGGAGAGAGGAAGCGCTTCACTGTTATTAGATTGTTACATTAAATACTTTATTATTTTAGTTTATTACTTCTTAAATAAATAAATATTCCTGGACATTATGACACAGCGCCATCTAGTTCCGAGCTAAGCAACTGGGTCGTCTTAAATATAAACTACTTAAATATTTATTATATGATTAACTATGATGATTTAACTATGATTGTTTATATCAGTAAATAGATCTTTTTAAAGACACTTTTACAAGTCATGTAATTTTTTCTTAGTGTCTAGTTGGCATCGGCATTTCCTAACTGAGAAGAAATGCCGCAACAAACTCAGAGAACCATGGTCTCTTTTAAAGTCCAAACATTTTTGTTTATAGTATGTGAGCCTGACTATGTAGGTTAATTATTAAAGGTAGGTTAATTAAGTTATGTTACCTAATTTTTATTATTGCTTCATTATTAGTAGTAGATACTCTTATATACAATTCCTGTTGGTCTCGTGGTTTATTTACGACACCAAGAGATCGAGTGCACGAGATTTTAGTGACAAGATCTCTGTCTTAGTTCTAGGTAGGTACTAGGTACTTAGAACTATGCAAAAAGTTCCCACTTGATTCAGATGAAATGTTGACCCGTTATTTTTCAGCTGATGCGCCCGGAAAGGTTACAAGACCTCATAAATGGCTGGACACTAATTATTTTTCTCACATTCACAGATTATGGACATGACAATTATGATAGTATTTATAATGATTACTAGAATACATAAAAGGTAGATAATAAAGCGGTGGTCACACCTGCGTATTTCATTCATGCCGTGCTGGAGCGAGTTGCCTTGTGAGGTAGTGTTGCATAGTTCTTCTACTTGGTATTTGCACAGTAAGGGATAATATTTTACGGTGTTGCAATTATATTGTCTTGTGGGAAATAATTACGTTCTTATATAACGGGTTTAATAAATGCTAAATCCATATTCATACTTCCATATCCTCGTTGGTCTAGTGATCGTACAGTGCGACTGCCGGGCATGAGGTCCTGAGATCGATTCCCAGGTCGAACATAAATTGTTATTAGGTTTTTCTATGAAATTCTCAGTAGCAGCTCGGAGTTTGGATTTGTGCCCGCTTAACGGCAATAGGCTTACCCGCTATTACATGGGACGTAAAACATACCGGGAAACGTGGGTGTACATTATTACACCTCTGCTTAACCCTTCGGGGACGACAGGCGTGGTGGTATATGTATATCCATACTTAATCAATACTTAATATTATAAATGCGAAAGGTTATTTTTTAGGTCACATGTAAGTAATAGGGGGCGAGTCTGTTGTTATGAACCGAGGACGAAGCCAAATTCAACAGAATTTCATAGAAAAAACCCGATAACACTTCGACCACCAGAGACCATCAGGTAGACATTTTTTCGACGGCACACACTATCAACATATCTTGGCAAGTGTGAATAACCTCTTTTGTGTTTTTTTTTTTTTAATTTGTTTGTTTATAATCTGAGAAAAAATATATAATCTGAGAGGAACTCCGTCTTCCTCGTCACGGGTCGTTGGTGTTGACATTTCAAGTCACAAGCCTGCAAATAACTACGGTCCAACGTATAAGTATCGTTCCGCTACGTGACTCCACTCGCGTCGCGTTCACCTTCACTGAACAGGTATTATTTGTCCTTATTCGTACCCTAGAATAATCGTGTGAAGTGTGAATGTTGTTAGGGACTACAGCATTCACACTTCACACTGTTAAATAATTTACAAAAGATTTATTACGTTAACACTTGAATTACAAGCTTATTCCTGTATGGCATGGCGTGGCAACCAGTCTGACTGAAGAATTGCCGTTAGTACTATGAAGTTTCAAATTCGATTATTGCGCGATGTAATGTGCAGGTAATAAATAGAAGGTTTAGTTCTTGTTCTGATATGTAAGTGATAGGATTTTTCCTCTACCTAATAGATATATATAACCAATAAAACCTTCGTTCGCGCATGCGTCTGTTGGTCCGACGCACAGTGGTTCTAGATCTTATGAGCACAACACGATAGTTAAAAATGCTACTGAGAATAATTTGTGCTTTTTATGGGAATCGAACCCAAGACTTAGGAGCCGAGTTTGCGACTGCTAAATTAAATATATTATTTCAACAATTGTTTCTTAAACATTGCTTATAATAATAATAATAATATTTTTTACAGAACAATTATCACAAATGCGTTGCAACTAGCAATGCACCATGTGACTTGTGCTACTTCATGATATTCCAAGTATTTCAGTTATTTGTAACAGTTAATATTGACTGAGGTTAAAGTAAACCGATGGAAGCGGAGCAGGGCACCATGAGGCGACTTTCCCGGAATTCGCGAAGATTTTGATAAGATTATTCAGTTTGACTTGAAACAATGTATGTTTATTCGTTCGTGATAATGATAAGGTTCTTTGTTCAATGCCGGCAGCGCCTAGTTCGATGATAGCGCTATCTGTTGTTTTCTTTGAAAATTCCCGAGCATTTAAAGGGAAATCTTATATTGTACATTCTCACCGTGCCCTTTTATGTGATTTTTAGGCGATTAAATACCACGTTAATCGTTCAACCACAGAATCTATCTTCTTATATATAAAATTCTCATGTCACAATGTTCGTCCCCGTACTCCTCCGAAACGGCTTGACCGATTTTGATGAAATTTTTTGTGCTTATCCGGTATCTATGAGAATCGGCCAACATCTATTTTTCATCCCCTTAAAAGTTAGGGGTAGTCCACCAACCCCTATAATGTGGCAAAACAACGTTTGCTGGGTCAGCTAGTATATTATAAAAGTTAGAAGACACATTACAGAACGTAGAAAGCCTCTATGTTTTCAGTAGGTTACCCTCATAGCTCAAACGCTCATAGACGAAAACCTGAGATGTAAAAGTATAAAAAGCATGTAAAAGTTGTTTTAAATAGCGGACTTTTTTAATTTCATGTTATTTGTAAAAATGGTGGTATAATAAGTACGTCCGTAGCTTTGAAATCGCCAACATAAAAACCTACTGCGTAAATAGGAAGCGCGGACACACATGGGCGCGACTTATTTTCGTTCTTCAATGTTTTCGCACTAACATGTCATGTTGCGTGGTATTTTAATAATTTAATTAACATTTTCCAGCAAAAATACGAATTAATTTTGTGCGGATGACAGGCTGTCTGACATTTTTTTGTTTTCGTATATCCTAAATGACAGATAATAAATGTTATTTTCGTTGGGTCCCGTATATTTTTATTTCAGAACTAAGAATATTCTTATAAGTTGGTTTGTTTCGTTTGGTAGTACCTACCAAAAGCATTACAGAATCACTTTTATCCTGTATTTTAAATTAAATTACTATAACTAAGTACTTCCATTATAACCATCACGAAATAATTGAAAGTTGTCAATTTGTAATTTTTGTAACTTTTTTAGTGGCGCGAAATATAAATCATTTTTTTAAATCGTTTTTCCGACTCACATTGCAGTAGTTATACAGCGGATTTTAAGCAATTTTATAAGTGCATTATTATTAATGGTTTATTTATTGAATCATACTCTGTCAGGAGACCCGCTCTTAATAGAATACAAAGAACTGATTTTATTCATAGAAACCTATATTTTTACTGAGAAAACACTACATACAATCAATTTTATTAATTTAAAAATAATTACATAACAAATAACGTGTTTCCTACACTGTGATGATTCACAATTATGTTGTGTGATCAACTATGTATTATTATTAACATAAGTGGAGGGAGAATTTATTTATATATTCGCTGTCAAGTACCAAGACTCAAGAGTATGACTTGTGCTTTAAAAAAAGTCTTAACTGTTTATATTAACTATGACAGACAACAGACTGTATACAATTACAGGCGTTGTACTCGGCGAATTAAAAAAAAATACTCATTTGAATAACGAACGTAACGTTTTGTAGACAGCCAGTTCACACCCACATACGTTGCGGGTGTTAACATAATTGTTTTTTTATATTATAAAAAAAGCTATAATACTCATCACAATAAAATTAAAAGAAGTAATTTGTAGTTTTGTTAATTTTGTCACGTTTATGTGTTTTTATATAGTATGTTAAACAATTGTGATGCTAAGAATGCTTAACATACATAGGTATATTAATATTATACTTGATAATATGTTGTAAAACTTTGTTACGCTAGTTTGAACGTTATTTTTAAATGTAATAAGATTTATGTTGCTGGAAATATATAATTGCCATCGCATTTACTTGGATTTGTCTGGCATTGGTAACAAGGTCGATTGGAACACTTTACTAGTTAAATTATTGACTTCCAAGTCAATGTCAAGTTTGAGTTTAATTGACTTTGTGTGTCTCGCTCGAACGATGCAAAAAATAAGGTACTTTTTCACCATTAATGTAGGATTTGGTTATTATATAGTTTAAAGTTTATGCGTAATATGGTCACGGAGTATAAAAATCTTCCTTAGACTGATGATAATGATGATAATATTCAGTAATTTTATCTTCTGTAACAATACAAATCTGTACCGTAAGATGATGCATAACTTTGAAATTAAATTACTTAACACCGATTTAATTGGTATGTAAAGGATTCGAAATGTACTTAGGTATTATAACAATATCAATATAGGTACTTAACTACCGCTATAAAATCCAGTATGAAAGATTTTCAAAGTCTAATATCCACAAAACTGTATGTAAATCAGTATGACGTTTAGCTGATTGATAATATTCAAGAAAAATCACATATTTACCATAAAAAATAAACTGTATATTGAGATTTAGGTTGAGTTTTATCTCATCGACACAAAGCATCCGTGCGTGTATGTGAAGAAAGGGTAGAATAACTAAGTACACCCTGGAGCACAAATCGAATCCTTAAATCTTAGTTTCTGTGGCTGAAATCGGCCAGGACGATACACACAGATACATAGACACACACATATAATTATATGTAGTTAAGGAGGTCTGTACCTACAATAGAAGCGCACGCGCAGCTGTGGTAACTTATAAATAATATAAGATATTACAATCATGTTATTCTGTAGGTTCTAATGAGTACTAAGTAATGATTGTGTTCACGTCTATCGGAGTCACGTGTTTGCGGTTTTATGGTTTATTCAATAGTTGCTAAAGAATACTACATGTAGGTATATCACGTGATGAATAATATTTCATTGTATATTTTTAGACAGACTGTAAAAGGACGAACCATATAATAATATACAAGACTGCAATTTGGCTTCTCTAAAAAATACAAATCAACTGAGCATATCGCAGTCCACAGCTGGACATAGGCACACATAGGCCTCTCCCAAACATACATACATATATTTAAACAAAATTGGTACCGTCGTTAGAAGAGTGGCAACATTTGTAGAGAAATGAAATTATACGTACAACATAAGAGGAGAAAAGTCGATGTTTTGGGAATTTGAAAGTAGCGCTATATTAGTACATTGCACTCGTGCAGAACCAGAGTGGGCCGCTAGTATATCGTACATATTTATAATCCAATTATAATTATATTAGGTAACTACGTCTACTAGAATGCGAAACAAACTTAAGGAGCGTATAGAGAAATAAATAAAATAATTTGTTATGTGATTCTTTAGAGCAGGTAAATTCCGAACACTTTAAAAAATCAATCATATAACCGATCTACAAGATTAAGGACAGAGCTTTTATAAGGTCAAAAATCCTAGAGCAAATAATGAACAACAAGCCTGTAGATAGCCTTGAAAAGAATAATCTCCTAATTCCAACAAGTCTACGTCTAACGCTATGCATGAGTCCAAGAATTATGTGGTTACTAACTTGGACCATGGGAAAAAAGTACTAGACATATTCTTGGACATTGCTAAAGCATTTGACACGGGTAGTGAGCCCATTCTCACACACAAAATGGATAACTAAGCAATAAACGGAGTCCTACTGGAACTTTTGTGGATTATTTGTACCTATATTGCGATTTCATTCCGTTCAAATTCATGAATACATTTTAGTGATGAATAAACACTGTCATTTGGCACACGACCTCAAGGAAGCATATTAGGTCCCACTCTATTTCTTATAAATACACTAATCAAAACAAAATAAGGGTGACTTGTTTGTTTTCATTGTTTCGTGGTAAGCGCTAATTTATTGATATTGATTTTACACAAGTTGTAAAATCCTTAGTGTTCTTTTAGTTCAAGGGTTTGTGAACACATTTTTATCACACTCTCTGGCTTTAGAGATTAAGGGGGTAGTTTTTTGTATTTTTTGTCTCCACTTATGTTTACCCTATTTTAACGTGATGTTTCAACTCTTTTAACATTTGCATTCTACTATACACTCGTGCAACCTCTACTTAAGATACGATTATAATATTTGGAGACGATAAAAACGTACATATTATCGCCAATACATGGGATGATGGTTTTTCATACGCCCTGTCGGGTTTTAATAGGGTTTCAAATTGGTTTCGCAGTAACGGACTACCTCTAAAGTCAGACATAAATAATTATGTATATGCCTTTCTCTTTAAAAGTTCATAATGGTCTTCCAAACTCCCAAATTTGGCACCAAATACACGTTTCCAGGAACACCTTGACACACTAAATGCCAAGTTACATAAACCACTATATTCAATACTCTGAGAAGGGTGATAAGAAATTAAAAAGATCGGTATCGTTCCTTCACTCATTGCTAACCTACTGTAGGATCTAGGGTAGCGCTCAGAAAACTACGCTCATAGAATTATAAAAGACCAGAAATCTATCTGGAAAGTGCTCTTTTAGTTTTTACCGTATGACTTTTCTTTATCGTAAGTATAATAAGACAGTACTTTTCATTTACTTCTTATACTCCGGCTACTCATGGCTAAAGATGATACTTCCCTGATGATAAAGCCTCTTTGAATGAGGTCTTCATCTTATAATCATAAGGTACATATTCCGTCCAACTGGAAAAGCGTATTCAAGTCCATCTCAGGGCCAACCTCACACGTGGAGTCGTGGACTAATGAAGCTGACATCTAAAAATAGATATGAATAACAATATTTGTCGCTTCTGATAATATCTGCCGGTGAATTAATTATGTAAACACGCCGTTTATAGTGAATACAGGACAGTGAGTCAACATTTACTTTGACAATATGTCGGCCACTTCCTAACTCGTGATGATAACACCTTTGTTTTGTCTCATTAGCCTTACCATAATTCCTAGTATTACTCTAATAAGTTAAGTAAATCTAGCTTTATCAAGACACCTACTTTTATCGTCTTTTTTAAAAGACTTCGGAAAGTTGGCAACGTCGCAAATTGCTGTCATACAATTGTCAGTTTTGATTTTTGTATTAATATTACTGAATGGAAATATAGTATGAAATATCGCTCTGCGGATATTAATTAATATAATATCTAAACTAATAGTATACAAAGAAATGATTTTATATTTTGTATGTTTGTTTGTAATGAACTCAAAAACTGCCTGACTGATTTTTATAATTCTTTCAACTATTGATAATACATAAAATTATGTCCGTATGTACTACGTATTTATAGGTGCTTTAAACATTACATTTAACGAAATCATAGCCCTTCCTTCTGTAGCTCATGGAATGTATCAACAAAATGGTAACATGTATGGTAAGATGGCCGTTAAAGTGACTGATGTGTTTGTTTTGGAATAACAAACCTTAAATTCATTTTAACAATATAAAATTACCTTAAACTCACACTGAACGAATATCAACTTTATTACTCCACACTAAGAACGCGAATGGGATTCAATTATTTTTTTGAAGTAGCGCGCGTTCCATACCTTAGAGGCGTGATGCATTCCTCGCCTTTGCTCATATATCACGGTTGAAAATAAAAACTTGCATTCCTTCACAAAGAGAGCGAACGTAAGAGTTACATATTTCACGGTTGGTGACGTCATGACGTGCTTTTACTGAATGAGCTACGAAAAAAGTTCATTGTTATTGCCACTCGAGATGAAGCAATGCCCCCGACGAGAGAACTTCGTAACAACTGTTTTATTTTTACATTTCTCGTATAATTTAACTACGATGTATTCTTGCTTTTTGTCAATCAAATATAATTTGTAACCCATTATGTATTGATTTGTATATCAATTATAGATCTTTTACACTTATGCGAATACTAGACATTCAAGTATAAGTACTTAATTTTTACGGATTTTATACAACCCATGTCTATGTCCATGGATGCTCCGAAATCAAATAAAAAAAAATAGTTACTTCGATAAAATCCGTAAAATAGTATTTTTATTTTATACAATATAATTTATGAATGTGATTAATTATGGTGTATAAAATAGCATCTGCTTACTATCTTTACCTATCTACTTCATCATCTCAACTTGGGTTGCTAAAGTGTGCAAAATATACAAACCAAAAAGGTTGCATACCCGTAACGAATGTTCCAGTGATCAAGGGAACATGATGTAAAGCTGCCTCGGGTCAAGGCGAGTAGGCACTTCACACATGCGAGTAGCTCTACGTTTAAACATAGAAGGTAGGTACTTAGCATTGAGCTTTGGCGCCTTTTGACTGTTTTTAAATTAGGAAACCAAAAAGCGAACATCCTTGACATTATTTTTTTATTTTGATATGGGAGTTACAAAAAGATGTGCCAGTGTCATTAATTTATGTTTTAAATGTCTTGACGGTCTTGGCACGGAAAGTTATTGTGACCTAAAAATTATAACCTTTTGTTAAACCTCATACGCTTTTATATATTTCTTCGCTGCTGACTGAAACTGTTAATTATTATTACAAACAGTACGAGCAGTCATCTCATTATTTTTAATATAAGTATACTTATAAATATCTTGTGACACGGTGTCTTTGGTCGCCCTCATCCAAAACGGTTCACTATTTTAATGATTTTATTTTGTATCTTTGGAAGATATGAGAAGAGGTTGTAAAGTATTTTTCAACTGCCTCGGTGGTGAAGTGGTAGTGAGTGCGACTGCTTGTGGTCTCAGCTTCGACTTCTAGGTCTGTCTGGCAGTGTTATTGGGTGTATGAAATTCTCAGTAGCAGCACAGAGTTTGGATCTGCGCCCGGTTGACGGTATTATGTGGCTCGCCCCCTATTACATGAGACCTAAAACTTATGGGCGGCATATGTGAGTTTACATTAGTACACCTCTGCCTTACCTCTACGGGGACAACAGGCGTAATGGTATATTACTATATTATTATAGGTACCTACGTAGTTTATTTTCGTTCACATTTTATTGCACCGTGAAATTTTCTCGTGGGGAAAACACATTTAGTCGGTTCGTCGTTCGTAGTTTACTGCGGAAAAACGCTGAAAATATGTATAAAGTTTATATCAGCTCTCACTTTTCAAGTGGTCATTGGCCTTAAACACTGTTCCTTTACAATATTCACAATTCACAACCTAATGCAAATGCATCCGTAACTTTCACCAACCACGCAACAATGCGTTGGGCAAACTTCACACGTCCAGCGTAACAAGACCCCTAACGTCTCAAGAAATCTTCGACTACCCCTGTCAATTCAATCTCCTCAGCGCACAGATCAAGTTACACTGGTGACTAACAAATATGGCGGCGATGGGTTTTACCAATCGTTGCATTAAAATGTGTTTTTTATTGATGACGTTAATCTTTGTGGTTAGTTTCTGTAAGTACACGGAATACCTTATTGTCCTGTACTACTGATAATTCCTTTAAGTAGGTACCTTTTAAGGAACAATCATGACTTGATTTCGTATTAACTCTATCAAGAGAATTTAGCAAACTGTGTAAGAACAATAAAACATGCAAATTAGATTATATTGGGTTTATATGGGTTATTTTATTGGGTTATTAATGCTCTAGAGCTTCTTTTTCCTCGGTTTATGAGCTTGCTTCTTGTGAGTAGAGCAATCGCTTTTCTTTATCCTCTATCTTCTTTTTGACCTCTTGATACAATTCGTCCCTCGACTTTCTCCTTCGCTTTTTCATAAAACTTTGCCATGAAGTCTTCCCTTTCCTTGCTTTCCATATTTATTTCTTTCTAAAATTATTTTAAAGAAGTGCAAACGTCTTCTCCCTCGTTTTTTCCGTAAAAAGCTACTTTATTGTAAAATTACATGATTTCATTGAAAACATAGGCTGGTGGACAACCTAGCACAACAAATATTATAGTTTACCTAGTGTTTTCTCACTGCGAATAATTTCATAGCCAGAAATTTTCGGAATTTCCCGTCGCCTGGGGACAGGCGTGGGACAAGATGTGTCGGACTCCGTTTGAGCGTTTAAAATACCGCACCCGTCAACGCCACCAACCCTATTGCCGGGGCCATGGGATTCGCAAAAACATGCACCACAATCTTTCACAACCTATGGAAAACCACCTCGTCATGAAATCTAGCGATATCTCCAAGTACGTCATAACTCATATTCGTCAAAACATTAACGTTTTCCTCAATTGAATATGAAACACGAATTACTAATAGTTATCAAATTGATTTCTGCTTAATTAACGAGCTGTAAGTAAATACGTAGGTAATATTGAATTTATTTCATTACTAAACGTAAACTCAGCTTCGTTAAAATTATTTATTAATATTTATGTTATTGGAATAAAATTAATGGTTGAAGATTCCATACGGAAAATGCGGTTAATTAAGCATATTTTTCAGTGATTTGTTGGTGGTTATTTGTTATACAAATAACAATATGCATGCATTTCTGACAATCGAATTAGAAAAAGATAAACCAAAATTGAATTCTATCCTGTATTTTCCAAAGTCCAATATGGATAGACGTATGGAGGATACATTTTGATGGTCATTACCCAGACAGAATAAAGTCATTTATTCAGCACAATTCTTAATTGTACAAGTATGTTTGTGTGCCCCAAAATTGCGCTAGTTCAGATAAATTGATCAATACAATACATATTGCTTGGTTTTGTTGAATGTCATCGTTAAAACTAGGGTTGTCAAAACTAATTTCAGAGTAGAACTCTTCGCCCGTCCCTGGTTTGGCTCTCTATCCTACGGCACCTACAACTTCATCGTATCCTTCTTTTTTTATATAAAAGGAGAAGATGACTGACTGACTGACATATCAACGCAGGGCCTAAACTATAATTGATAGAATCATATTTTTTATAACGTAGAGGAGCACTAAGAAAGGATTTTAGAAAATTCACCCCCTAAGGGGGTAAAACGGGGGTACAAAGTTAGTATAAAACTTTTTGTTTTCGTTAATTTGCACGCGGACTGAGTTGTGGGAATCAGTTGATCTCTAAAAAAGGGTCTGTAGACGAACTAAAGTGAAGCAAACATGTAAATGTACGCGGTGACGGTAATTTTATGGGGGGGTCCTAGGTGAAGTCCACGTCGCCTCTGTAACTTCTTATAGAGGTCACCTGTCCTCAAGATCGTAGGTACAGTTATAAACCTTGAATCAGATCCAACGTGACTTGAATAAATCACATGGGAACTGCACATATAACTTTACGACCGCACCGAGGACGTTTTAAACCGTAAAATGTTTTTAAGGATAACCATGAATTGGCGGACTGTTTTGCTATTGTCTTCTATACAATCATGTCATTGTTATCTACGCCGAAGCTCTTGGCCTTTTTCTGGTCCATTGTCGGTGGACTTAGGTGTAAATGCCGTGGATTAATATACTAATATGCTCTGCTTAAACGTGTATCCAGATGGATAGACGTTTAAGCAGAGCAGGGAGCAGATACTGGGCTCAAATGAGTGTGTTCTAAAAACAAATAGTATATTTCTTAGTGTCGCGCTCGCATTGGTATATTTAGTCACCAAAACCGTTGTCTCTCACACAATGCACCATGAATCGTCAAGCCGTCCGTTAGAAACAATAAGGGAAAGATTACAAATATCATATTCAATTCGCGTAATACTCAATTGAGGTTTTTTGGGATAGTTCGTTGATATCCCGTCTCGCATTGACTTATTAATAACCTTGCCGGGAGATCTTATATACGTACTCGGTCTATATTCCACTTAGGCACCGACTAAATATTCTAGGAAATCCATAATTGATATACCGGAAATATTTGATCATATCAGCATCGTTGGCGTTAAGAAAAATATGATGGTTACCGCGATGCAATGACCTCTGCCTAACTTATGTGTTGACTATATCGAAGCTCATCGATAATTATAGATCCATTTATTCTAGTTCAGGATTTTCAGGATTTGAACCTTACTTTGCCACGGCAATAGCCTAGTCTGATCGGGTCTTCAATCTAATCGGATTAAGAAAATCACTATAGACCAGACCGAGTCTTTGCACATTGCATAAGTACCAATAGTTGTTCTTGTGAAATTGTCTTAAACGATTAGATTCCTTCAGATCTGGACAAACTGGAGGCTACTTACTGACAGAAGATAAAGTGGAAAGCTCTCGTTCTCAAGACTCAAGACCGACCTCGGCTTTTTGGCACACCAAAGGAGTATGTTCCTAATTAGAATATAAGAATACTAAGTGATGTTAGTTTATAACACTCACTTAACCCCATTTTTTGTTACATAACAGACGGATATTACGCCAGTATGTTATTAAGTTCCTAGGCGACGAGCCTATTGCTATTAACCGTGCACAAAGCCTAGGATGTTGACTTTGTTGCCTGCAATTGAGAATTTTTATAAAAACACAATAACGCTTTGATTGTCCTCGGAACAGCCCATGCCCTGACGCTTAGAAGTTTCTGCTAGTGCTACCAATTATGCCATGAAACAGTCAAGCAATTCTCTGTTTCCTATAATTAGCCAGTGACATATGTTCGAGTAATTAATGGTAAAAGATTAAAAGTGCATTACGTAAACACCATTAGCTGAACCATTTATCCGTCGCCGTCCCGTCTGGAGATAAGCAGTTTAGTAAACATTTCGAGCATGTGTTTAAATGTTTTATAAGCTTTAGTGTAATATATCATTATATTTTTTTACTATTTAAGGGCTTACACATATATAGGTATCTACCTACAATAAATACAAACCTGCTTGGTTAGCTGCTTGGACTAATAAGCTAAGGGAAAATAACCTTGGATACTTTTTCTGTCCTCCGTCTGTCCGTTTGGAGAAAATAGAGGGTTATGATGATGGCCATCGCACCGAACAGCCATTCCCAACATAATGAAGGTCTCCGAACTCTTCATATTGAACGCAACTTGTGCTTCTTGCGTGTCGGTATATAGTAATTAAAGAAAATATCGCTAATTTCAAAAAAGTTGGTCTTATCTATATAATATCGGCACATTAAAGTACTTTAGTAATAAAGCAAAAAGCTCTTAAATACATAGTGCGACCTCTTTCACATTTGCATTATTTGAGGGCTACCTAAAATTAAGAAGCCATCAAGTATTTGGCCGTAACAGAATTACAAATAAATATCTTACCTATCTATGACAACTATTCTTACTGCACTAATTTTCAATAAAAATAAGTTATGTACATTTTGTTTCTAGATATATTTAGTTTCCGGACCTCTTCGCTCGTCTATCGCCAAAGCCAAGAAGTTAACCCCTGCCTATACTACAGTACCTAAGCTAACAGATTATTGTTTTTTATTTCTTACTCCTATATGTATAATTTCATGATTAAATTCGCTGCGGGTTCCAAGACAGTTAAAATCGTTCCCCTGGGACACGTCGGATTTCATTGTCTCGACGATTTTTTGGATGGTTACTATTGTTGATTTTGGTTTATAAGAGCAGTAGTACGGATTCCGGTGATGGGCAAGTCCCAAACAAAAAGCCAAATGTTGGAATGGTCCCCTGAACTTCAAAAAATCAAATGAAAATACAGCTATCGTAATCATCATTACGATCCATTGCAAACAGTCACACCTTTGTGCGAAACGAATAAAATCTATATTTATCTCACGTACTTATTTATTGTTGATACCACTCCCTATGTAATACATATGCAAACGTTTGCGGCACCATTAATAGCTGGTTTATGGGTGTGTGTGCTCTGTTTAGAATTTATTTATAGCTTCATGTGCTGATATCTGAAGGCTGATCGAGCTCACATAATGTAATCTAGTGATTTATTTTGCTGGTGCGAACATGTAAATGTCTAGTTGGTAGGTGCCTATGTGTAGCTGGACATACTGTTAAGTGTCGCAAGGCTTTACTTTACATTCATACTCTACAAGTAAATGCAACAATACTTACTGTGGAGAGCCATACATCCCTAGCCTTTTGTCAATGTTGCAATTTAAGTATGATATTTAAGTATAGTTGAGAAGTAAATTAAGAGAAATAATAAAAAAAATGTTTACAGGTTTCTTACACTCACGTATACAAATTGTATTGCCGTATATTGAAATCAAATAGAATTAGCACTCTAAAACCTGTTATTTCGCAAACGATGAATGGTTTTCAGATCTACAATATTTTAACGAGCTATCTAACAATTCTCCACAATCTAGCGTAGAAAAATGTATCTAGGTAATATTGTTTTAAATCAAGATTTTCCGATTTAAAAATACATTTTCCGATTTAAAAATCAACATCATTTTGATGTTGATTTGTTGTCCTCTGTGTTGTCTTCAAAAAAACATTTCAAGTATTTATGAAACGTTAAGTTTCTATTTGATTAATATACATACACATGCGAAATTACAACTTTCTAACACTAAGAGACAAACAGACGGACATGGTATAACTATAATGGGTCCTTGAGACTACGGAACCCTAAAAATGCCCATAATAACGGTTTATCTTTCTAATATAACAAACAATATCGTTATCATAACTATTTAACCGTACCTAGATAAACAATGTATGAACTTCAATAGTACTGAACATTTCTTACAATGGCGTTTAATTTAGCAAAAGATTTAAAAATACATTTAGGCTAACTTTTTGTGATAAACTGTGACTTCAAATACATTTTTATGTTTTCACCGCGCACCTCAATACCAGGAACTCAAATAAAGTTGGAAAGCCGATGTATAAATAAATAACAAAGAGAGGGAAGTTTTTAAAGTAGCACAGACTATAATACGTCGTTTATTTGGCGGGGCGGCGGCGCCCGGGCGGCGGGAACGGCGCGTCGCCGTGGCGCCCTACGCCTTCGCCCCCGGCGGCAGCGTGACGGGAATTACTACTGCTACTCGATTGGTTTATAAAATAGAGAAATAACTACTTGCACAGTCACACTAAGCAGGCAGGTTAAAGAGTTAAGAACAGAATAGGAGAAAAGGAGATCGATATCCGAAGATCGAGCTCTGTGGCGTTCACTAGGGGAGGCCTATGTCTAGCAGAGGACGAATATGGGCTGATGATGATGATGATGATGATGAGACCGATATTCCCAATAAATTTGCTTATTTTTGAGTAAGCGTTGCAATTTTTACACTTACGTCGAAAACAGACAAGGTTGTCTGTTGGCAAGTATGTTGAAGTTATGTTATGAGTGAAAGATGGCATTTGGTTAGATCCCTGTTTAACCAAATGTAATGATTAATTAACTAAAAAATAACGACACATTGCTTGAAATGCGCTTTCAATTTTCTTACAAATGGAAATGCAAAATTAAGCTGTATACGCACACCATTATCAGGCGGTCAAACAGTGAAGGATTTTCTTGATGTGATATCTGCAAACCTGCACAGGGTTAGCGTAGTGGACTATAGCCTAATATCTCTGAAAATAAGAGGAGAGTTTCAGAGCTATGCCCAGCAGTGAGAAAATAATAGGGTTGGTGATCAGCATCAATAGGCTCGGTTAAACCTAATATACTATACTATGAAGGAGAAGTTTGAAATAAACTTAATGAAAAGTAAACAAATCATGCAATTAACACATACTTTGAGTGAAAACTACAATCAAACACTAAATCTAAGTCACGCAAATAGTAGGGGAAAGTAACCCTATACAGACATGGCACGTATTTTATATGTCGCTACGTACAGGGGTCGCTACGCAATGGATTTTAGCTTAGCGTTTCATTAGAAGTGACAGGGTTAACTGGATAACGACCGGCTATAATGTATGTACATAATAATAAGGTAATAACTGCCTCGTCGGTCTAGTCGTCATACGGTGGGACTGCCGAGCAAGAGGTCCTTCGATTCGCCGGTCGAGCAGTGAAATTCTCTATGAAATTCTCAGTAGCAGCTCGGAGTTTGGATTCGAGCCCGGTTAATGGCAATAGGCTCGCCCCCAATTACATGGGACCTAAAACATACCGGCGAAACGTGGGTGTACATTAGTACACCTTTGCCAAACCTTTCGGGAAGAAAGGCGTGATGGTATGTTAATAATAAGCATTCTTATATATATTATTTAGGTTCTTTAACTTATTAAATTGTGTTCTAAAATTCTAATACACTTTATCGTAGGACATTTTAACAATTTTTCTTTCACAATGCGTAACTCTTTTGAAAGAAATATTAAAACTAAATAAATTAAACTCAAGCTTGGGTGTGAAAACCATTTGCATTGGTAATTTGAGTTCTAAATTCAAATTGTGTTCACTTGCTTTGCTTTGAGTTGCGTTCTGTAACTATACTATAGGTACTTAATATTAATATCACTTTAAGAAAATGAAGTTTCTCATTTATTCTGTATTTTTCAGATGTTTCTGGACAAGCAGCTCAAGTCTATAAATCTATATTAAATTCATTCGACCTATCGAGATAAAAAGCTACGCGTCAACATCAGTTGCTTCTTTTTAATGCCCATCATTACGGCTGGCACATTTATTGGTGTGAATTGAACAGTGCTGGTGATATTACCTACCCGCTATTAATCGGTGGCAAGATGTCCTAATATAGCAGGTAGGTTCACTACAATTACTTCTATTACACATTCTATAGCAGGACCGGTCGTCGTAGAAATTCTTGGGGGAGGCTTTTGTCCAGCAGTGGACGTCATCTAGCTGATATAATGATTATAGATCTATGGTATGGATTCTCTGCTACATATGAATCACTAATTTACTACTAATACACTATACTATATCACTTTATATTTTAATCTTTAAGTAGTTTAGTTCTAGTCTCTCTGCCATCATCATATTTGCTGTCGGTATACTTAGTACTAAGTATATAAAGATATAAAGAACCGACTATGTATAGGCAGTCATATTATATGTCTTATTTGGTAACCATACTCCAAAATTGCTGCAGGCGGCCATAATCTACGAAATACAATAACATTTACAACAATTTACATTTAAACAATATAAGTTTACATTTACAATTCATTGTCGCTGATCAAACTAAGTGAGCAATTAATATTAATTCTCAAAATAGAATTAGCTGAAAAATAGTAGGCATACGATGCGCGTGCTCCGCGCCGCCCGGCGTCGATCTGTGACTCACGTCCACTGGCGCCACTTGATTTATAGCGTACACTTGCAGAACTAAGGGATTAAGAACATCATTAACTTAAATAATAATTACTTATTTTGTCACCCGATGCAGTTTGCTGATCTGACTTCTTACTTTTATATCAGTTTAAGCGCTTTATGATATTGAGGATGGACTAGCAAATTCAACTCTTAAGAAGTCGGTCAAGAAATGAGTTTGCTATCCTCGCTGAGGATACAATTAGGTCCATTTTTGCTTGCAGCATCTTTTTGGTACATAAGACCACTTGTATTCTAAATTCTAATCTGATTAACTACTAAATATATCTATTCTTCTTCAAGCGTGAGTTTAGTCATAGCCGTGGATTTATTCTTCACGGCGTTTCTTTTAGGGTTCTGTACCTACCAATAGGATTAATTTGTTCTTTACCGTATGTTATATTTTCATAAGTGGAAAATGTTTCTTTCAACTACAAAGTAAAGTTTGTTTTTTAATTAAATATGTCTCTGCGTATAGGATAATACGCAAGTAGTAGTGCGCAAGTTAGTCTCGCTCATTAAATCTTGTTTTTAAAGTACTGCAATCGATTACTAAAGGGGAGTTCGTTTGTTGTTTAACTTCAACGATGAAAATAATTCTTCACGATTGTCAACCTACATCTATTATAACAGTGAGTGAGTGAGACCTGAAGAAAACTAGGCTAACAAATGATGTTTTTCTATCATCAACACCACTTTGATCGATTTTAAAATCACAAGATCTTACGCTTCGCATCCTTTTGTTTGACTACAATACAGTCAAATAAATGCCTTAATATCACAAAAAACTCCGCAACAATTCAACTCTACCTACTCAAAACTTTGTAATTTTGTTGACCTTTTGTCAAAAAACTGACATGGTGATAGCTTGGAAGCGCACCAACACCACCAATTGTAAACGATTGTTCAGCAGGAGGATTGTATGCTCATGACATTTGCTGGCAAACATTGCCTTATTCGACCTTCATTATCTTTAAATGTATATTCCAATACAACACATTCAATCACGTCCCACATTCATTTTTTCTTCTATTCAAAACGAATAACAAGGGGGCACCTTGTCCTACAATGTCACACCACCTGCCATTAGCATCGGGACTTGGTGTTGGGGCGTCGTCCGCTAGTCTCTTTCACCTTGGTATACCTAGCCAGTTGCAGACCAGTTGAGATTCTGATAGTTTTTACCAACCCTTCTTCAAAGACAACTAGCTTGGGAGTACTCCATAGGCTTTTTTTTTACTTTACGGCTATTAGGTACTACAAATATATATATATATTTTTTCATAATGACTGTGATGTCTTCTGTAAAGTAGAATTTTACACTTTCTATTATCGGACGACTTTGCAGTATCTATGTAAGCGACATTGTAAAATATATTTTTTAGATATGGATTTATGAATTATGAGCAGAGATCCTCCTAGTTATAAAAATTGCTATAAATATGTAACTCGATTAAATATATAACTATCTAGAATTTTTTAAGTAGCTGACAATAAAATAAGAGTTAGTTAAAATAAGACCGATGTCAGCTAGATAATCTTTTACAAACAGACCAACAAGCTTCTAATAACTTCTGCTACAGACAATCGAAAATTGGCAGACCGACGCTTGAGGCCCCATAATTGATGCCATGAATAACGAAACACAGGGTGATTCAGAATTCTGTTTTAGTTTTAAGGTCACATCGCCAATTCTAGTCCAGCTTAGCTCTTCGGCGAAGCGTGCGTATTCCGAAAATAAATTGGGCCAATAAGAAGTACGGTGACAGCCGATGCCAGATGGGTAGAGCCGCTTTTAGACTGGCAATTTGGGCTTAAATGATGCTGGCTGTTTTTTTGCCAGCGGGCGTTGTAAGAGGTTTTATTATTTAGCGTAAGCTGCAATCTAACGCCTTTGTACGAGTGTTGTGAGAACTAGGGTAGGGAAAAGTGGACAAAGCCCATCCCGGAATGGGGATTTAAGAGTGGGAACGATGGGGAAAGTGAAATACTGTCAGCGTTTTGAAAAGTGGTGAAGAAGATGCGAAAAGTCTAGATTAGAGTTGTCTATCTTTTGGTGAAGGATTTAAAAGTAGCCCGTTTTAAAGGGAGCCCACGATGCAATATGTGGATTTACTCGAGCGCCCCGGATACCTATTAGAATTGGTAGATTCGATGATAAGAACTGTGACATATGTGACATATGTGACTGTGACGCGCTTCATTGATATTTTTCATGAGGCAACATGTCGCTTAATCCAAATCTTTAGTAATCTGACGATTTGCGTGGCGGCTATGCGGGAAGGTCAAATATAAAAAAAAATTGTCGAGCTCATCATATTTTCAAAGGGGGTGTTCAGTGGGTGTTACAGGTACTGCCATTTCTTATTCTGACGATTTGGAAGTGTAGCTAGCAGCGATTTTTCGAAAATTTAAATTCTTGATTTTGATCTTTACTAACATTTTTTTATTACGTATTTGATTAAAGAGAGATACATACAGATCCATGAGATACATGAGATCAATAAGTCAGCATGCACTTACGACTTATACACTTCTTTTATATTGATGTTATTTTATCTCGATGTTTTGGATCCTTTACAGCATCTAGTCTTCAGCATCCAGACTCCAGGGACAGTGTGGCTGTAAAGGAGTTTTATTTCAATAACAACATAATTTCGTGGCACTTATTGTAGATTCAATTTTTTTAAGAAGTAGATACAATATGTATGTAACATAACAAGTTATAAATTATTATTTATTTTCCATTACTCATATATTAATATCGAATACATATAATATTCTTACTAAATTATTATTCTACTACACACAAGTACGTACGTTCCATTCATGGTCATTTAAACTAAACAAGGCCAAGGTGGGTTGCATTAAACAGCTTAGGTAGGGAAACATCTATACCTACGGCATTATTAATTTATTAGGAACATGTTTGTATTTACATTTAGTATTGTTAAGTATAGTATATATACATATACTATACTTAAATGAAAGTTGACAGAAAGGAGGTTGTTGGACAGTGTGTGCCAAGAAGGTTCGAAAATGAAATTGTCAAGTCGACCACAATTTTTTTATTCTATGGACATGACGTGCAATGTTTTAGAAACGAAAATAAAAAAGGTTTTTCCACTTAGAATAAATTCGAGGATTCTCCCAGGTTTTCGCTAAATACTCAAAATAAATACCCTGAGAATTTAAAATAAATATTTTGCAGTTGAAAAATACACGTAAATGTGAAGATAATACGAAACTTTTATTCGAAATACATTTTCTAGACGTTTCCATTGGCGCGTTGCGTCATATTTATTTATTCTATGTTTTCATCCGTTTTAACGAACTACTGGCACTTGTCCCATTACAGTGCAAGCCAAATAAATTAACACAGAATGTATTTATGCGAAAAACACACATATTTTCATTCACGTTACACACATAATTCGTTATAAAATCAATAATAATAAATATAAATTACTAGTGCGTTATTAATCATAATAATAAATTAATCTATAAAATTAATTATTGAAACCCGCGAAATCATAAAATTAAATCAGTTTTCGCTCAGCGTTAATGATTTCGAAAGATCAAGGTCTTTAGGAAGATCAGTTATAAACCCTAATCACTTTTTCATGATACAGTGAGAAAGATGAAAGTTACACATAGATAAAAACAGTAAAATAGTAGGGGAAACTGGGGACACTTGATCACCATTTTGGTTTCTTGCTTATATTTTTTTAAAATTTTGTTCTATAAAAATAATACATACCTATAAAATGCAATCACAACTGGCATGCTCTTTCCTTACAATGTTTTAATTGAATTATTGTAAAAAAAATTACGTGTAACTGATATAATAATATTGAGCTCAGTGGGAGCATAATCAGGAAGAACAAAAATTGCAATAACACGGAGACTTATAGACGATATTATAAATAGGCGCTGACGAAATAATATAATACTGTGCCAACATTTAGGCAGGCAGTGTACTACCGAAACGGATCTTACGCAACTTTTACCGGGAACCGATTTCAGGAACACTTCATTCATCACCGGCTTGGCTCCATTCAGATGAATGCTTTGTTTTTTAATGCTGGGTTCGTGATGATGAGCGGTGGGCCGGTGAGTAATATCTAAACGACATAATACAGGTAAGTTTGACATTTGCGAATGGAGTTATTAGGTCAGGTGTTTTTTTTTTCAAACAATACCACCTACTCGCGCCACGCGTTCATTTAACTAGCTGTCATATTTTTACTTTTTTCTTTCTTTTTTTTTTGCTATAGGTTAGTATTGTTTACCGTTTTTTCGTCACATTCCAAAACCAACCATGTATCTGGCGGGTGTGGATTTCCATCAATTTCTCCTAGATCACATCAACATCATGACCTGATGACAATAGGATGACCTAGAAATTATAACTATAATAACAAAAAAAATATGTTGTAATTGGACCAATCGTCTTCGAGAAATTGTCGGGAACGTATTCGTACGTTACGTAGATAAAAGTTGTAAAAACAAACTCTGTTGCATAAAATAAAGTTCTTCCGGAAACGTGCGGGCTGCACTTATTTTTAATCTAGGAATATTAGTCATCACATGCCTTTATAATAATGTCAGATCAGAGTACAAGTTTTATCTTGTCGCAACGACTATTGCACAATTCAGACTAATTGTTGCCTAGATAATGTGTTTCCAAATATATGAACATATAGAAATAATTCAAGTCAAACGCAAGCCAAAAAATAAGATGATGCAATAATCAATATGATATTGACAAAATTTTACAAAAATAAAATATTTATTTATTTCATCATCATTATCTTCAAAACGTGTACTGTTGCTGGGAACGAGTCTCCTCTCAATGTGGTAGGAGTTAGGTTAGGCTATAGACCACCACGCTAGCCTAGTGAGTTGGAAGACATCACATGCTGTCCACAGTGCCGGCTTCAGGATGGGGCAACCCGGGGCAGCGGCCCAGCGCGCCCGCCGCGCCGGGAGGGCGCTACACGCGCCAGCTTAACTTAATTATCCACGTTTTTAAAGTTGTAACTAGTCAGAAATTTTCCTGTAGTTATGTTTTGGTGATTTAAGTGAGATGATCTCTTTTTTTAGCCACTACGCCCATTCCCTAATTAAAGAGCGCCAAAGGAATCATTTGCCTGGGCGCTTAGATAGTCAGTGGCGCTGTGGCGGCCCTGGCCGTCCATATAACCCTGTCAGGTATCCGGGTTACCAAAGATCCACAGGTTACGGTAACCGCTTTCCATCAGGCGGGCTTGAAGTACTTAAATACAAAAAAATCTGATCACAATGGCATTCAATACTTAATTTAAGTATTTTCTTAAAATAGTGGTAATTTATAGGCACGTTATTGATTTGATTTACAATATTTTCTTCTCTTATGTTAATCGGAAGGCCGTAATTTATGCAGTCTCCGGGAATTCGGAAAAATACTTTACGAGTAAACCTACCTACCCATCCTTAAGATGTTCAAATAAACAATAATAAAGTGCCATAAACTCATTTCCATGAAAAAACGTCCCATAAAATTTTCAAGGCTGATAATTCTGTAAGATTGCCAAAATCTTTCGGGGAACATTTGAACTCATACTCATAATATAGCTCATAATTTACGATTTCCTATGATTTTTTTAAGTAGCACTGTTCTTTCTTGTCTTCAAAGACTATAAAGTCAATAAAGTCAGTAGAGACAAACAAACATGAGTCAAGCAACAAGACAAATATTTTGTTAATATAAAATGCGAAAGTTTAGCTTAGTTTTTATTTGATTGCGTAATATTATGCAGTTCTATTCAATGTTTATTTTTAGGTTATGATTTCTTATACATTCTTGAATACACATACTGAAATAAAACTTCTTTTTGCCATAAAGAATCATTTCAAAATTTCTAATCTTATATATAAAATTCTCGTGTCACAGTTTTCGTTGCCATACTCCTCCGAAACGGCTTGACCGATTTTGATGAAATTTTTTGTGCTTATCCGGTATCTATGAGAATCGGCCAACATCTATTTTTCATCCCCCTAAAAGTTAGGGGTAGTCCACCAACCCCTATAATGTGGCAAAACACCGTTTGCTGGGTCAGCTAGTCTTATATATAAAATTCTCGTGTCACAATGTTCGTTCCCGTATCCTCCGAAACGGCTTGATCGATTCTCATGAAATTTTGTGAGCATATTGAGTAGGTCTGAGAATCGGCCAACATCTATTTTTCATACCCCTTAGTGATAAGGGTTGTCCACCAACCCCTATAATGTGGCAAAACAACGTTTGCTGGGTCAGCTAGTCTTCTTATATATAAAATTCTCGTGTCACAATGTTCGTTCCCGTACTCCTCCGAAACGGCTTGACCGATTCTCATGAAATTTTGTGAGCATATTGAGTCGGTCTGAGAATCGGCCAACATCTATTTTTCATACCCCTTAGTGATAAGGGTTGTCCACCAACCCCTATAATGTGGCAAAACAACGTTTGCTGGGTCAGCTAGTACATATATAATATTTCAATATTATTATATCCTCCCCCAAGCATTTCTACGACGACCTGGTAAAGGTCGCTGGAATCTGCTGGATGTTGGTGGCGTCGACCAAATATCAATATGCTGCGATAGAATCCGCAACAAGAACTTTTATTTTTAGCACAGTTGAACACATATTTAGGCACCATACAAACGTGCTATTGAACTAGCTCTGGCACAGTGGCACTACGTATTCTAAATTGAGGATTAAAAAATAATAGCTGCATCCTAATCTATGTTCAACATCACTGGCACAGCATCCCCGGTGGCCAAGCGACAAGGAGTCTGTATCACGCTGGCGCCGTTCCAACAAGCAGTTCATTTGGTTCATTACGAGCAAGCACTGTTGCTACCTGCCAGTGGGCAGTGCGTTGACTCATATCGTACAGTTGCTCTCACGAAGGTCAATCTGTACACTGCTGCTTTTACTAGTTCGTTGAAACTACTGAACTGTCTTAAAGGCCTTTTTTTATTACTTTTTAAGTAGCATCCGTTACACCTGTGAACAGTGCCGGATTAAGGTAATAATTGGATGCCCTAAGCAACCTTGGGCGGCAAAAAAAGCTCATCTCACTATATTACCATACATAACAAGACAACTTTAAAAGTGGGATGACGCAGGATTGGTCGACCTGCTATGTCCAGCAGTGGACGTCTTTTGTCAGTTTGACTCAGTATGATTCTTATATGATAAAAACTTCGAAACAAAATACGAGATCATGGATTCTCTTCAACTCCAGTAGCTAACGACAGAAAATATTTGTGTTGCAAAGATGTTTTTATGACGTGTCTACCAATACCATAAAAGTTTCCTGAAGGCTATCGGCATCGCGAAGTATTCTTTAATTTTGTTTGCATTTATAACAGTAAATATGACGTACGCAATATATTTATGACGTGCTAAAACAACTATGAGTTTATTAACCTGTATAGTTTCAACCTATTTACAGGAGAAAGCATTCTCATTGTCAACGACACCGCCATCACGATGGTTTGATTTCAAATTCAGACTACGGACTTTGGTATTCGTGTGGTTTAAACAATGAAGGAAAGTATCAAACTTGTCGCTTATAAGGACTCATAAAAGTTCATGTAAATGATATCTACCCTTTGCTACCAACAAACAACAAGGCCACAGGATTCAAACATCGAAATTGCTGACAAAAAGTCAGAGACAAAATATTGTACTAAAAATATACCTTATTTATTTATGCTCTCACTTTGAGCTGTTGAATGTTAATATATACATATATATAGGTACACTTACGCCTTTTTCACAGGTAGGCAGAAACTACAGAATGCCACGCGTTACACCTATTTTCCCCCTGGACATCAGACACTATACATACATATGTACATATACGCTTCCTCCACATTCATATTTCTTGCCATATGCGAATACTACCTACCTATATTACACACACTACCTACGCACCTGACCTTTTCCAATAAGGTCCGTGTGGGTATTTTAAGTTCATCTAGGGCATACCTTCCACGTTTCCACGAACTATGATGACGCATTAATTGAAGATAAATGGAATTGGAGTAAGGCAGTATTGAACCTTTTCTACAGGGTATGTATACGTAACACTCAAGAGCTGTAATATCCTAGTGATGCCACCAGTGGACTATAATGCCAAACGTCTCGACTGACTTTTCGGAAGTTATGTGCTTATTTACACATGCTCAAACGGTGAAGGAAAACATCGTGAGGAAACCTGCTTGCCCGATAGATGTTCTTGATGCCGAGTGAAGTCTGCCAACCCGCAGTAGGCTAGCCTGGTGGAAGTGGCGTGGCGTGGGTATTTGCCGCCCGGGGCCGTCTGAAAATTTGCTGCCCCCTTTTCTAGTAGTATAAAAACGACGTGGCACTTGATGCCACCCCCTTTCATATGCCGCCCGGGGCCATGGCCCCCTTTGTCCCCTCCACGCTACGCTACTGCCTGGTGGACTATAGCCTAATCCTTCTCATACGATAATTGTTGCACAAGTTAAAAAATAAATATATGCATTTATATGCATAATTTTAATTAATGTTCTAATGTTGATAAATACCATCCCTGGCGTTGTGTAGGTCGTCAGTCGGTTAGCCCGTATATCGTGAGGTGACCTGATATGACCTTACTGAAATGATAGCGAAATAAAAACAACTAATTAATATATCATATTACTATGTACGTCGTACATCTCAATTAAAATTAGCCACTTGGTGTTAAAACAAAATGCAATAAACAAGTATGATTAAATTTTATTGTTTTGTAAAAGAATATCATATGAAAATAAATAGGTACCAACCAAAGACTAGATACTCGTTGGTACCAACATACTTTTTATTATAAATAAGCAGTTTGCGAAAATCCTCATGGATTATCTGACCAAGAATACAGTTGTACTGACTTTCGTAGCCCTATTTCAAGAACAATAAAATCGGAAAATTTACCACAACCCCGAAGTGCTTTTGAACAGGCTTAATGCTAGACCCCTAAACACAGAATTACATACCTTATGTACTGAATTAAACAGTCGGATTACATGCTACATGATGCAATAGATTACATACTATCTATGTATTTATTTTTTAAACCCACTTAATTTCTCAAATGGTAGACAGAAACTTCAAATTTTAAAGAGTATCATAATGTTTCTTGTCAATTTTTCTCCAAAAGACCCAATTTCTGGACAGATGCCAATAGTTTCTGAAAGTTCAACACTAATATTAGTCTAATTGAAATAAAACATTTAACTTCGACTTTTTATTACATCGTAAATAATCATCGATAATATTCTACCAAAACATATACCTACATATAATTCAAGCGTGGATCTATCAGAAGTACTGTGGCCTGTGCCTATTCCTGTACCATCTGCTAGTGCTTACCTACATGTAGCAGGTAGTCCGAAATAGCCCTCCTTATATTTAACAACGATCTATTATTGGTTGCGAAGCTAATTACACGACGTAGTAACGGATTTACAACATCTATGCACCATTTGCTTTATTAACAAAACATTACGATTGAACCCTTGAAGTGTTAACTGAAGAGTAGGTACAGAATTTAATATTTATAATAGGATGAGCTTATTGCCATAAATCGGGCCTAAATCCAGACTCCAAGCTAATTACTACTACGAACTCCATAAGGAGACAAATATTTTCGGACGTTTTGATTCTTTTACAGCATTCGTAGTCACGAGAAAATTGTCTGCCCGTGACCACGGATACCAAATATTAGTAAATATGATACTAGATATTAAATATACTAACTATTATCAAGGTTGTTGATCATATCGCAATAAAATCTATACTACGTAGTTACATACAACACCAAATCCCAAAACCGAAACCCCAATAAATGCAAGATGCGCTTAATCTTAGTGGTTTGCATTCTTTCTTTATTGCTTAAAGCAGAATTCCCAAACTAGCTTCATAAACCTCAATGCTGCCCGCCAGTTGTCTCAGGCTGTAGCAGGATTTCACGTTCTAACTATATCGTAAAAGCTTCCTCCTGACTATTCTAAGAATACCTTTCAAACAATAAAAACATGCATATTATTACTACAGTAAGGTGTAAATAGTTAACTTCCGCGTCGCCTACGCGCATTGTGGTAATATAATTTTCTCTCTTTAACTACTTGACTGGAATAATAATCAGCCTGTGCTTGGTAAGATAAATACTTATTATATTCTCTCAAAACGAAAACTTAGGTGGGTTAAGCTTAGGTACATTTAATCGTAAAACATAATACTAGGTAAACGGTATGTACGTACCTACTATAAAACGTTTTTAGTTAGGTGTAATACCTACACGTGCAACCCCAACCGCAAGATGATTAATAATTATCATTATTGGTACTTTATTACCCTCAACGCGTGACGAATTAGTAGCAGGTATTTTGTAGAGGCATCCAAGGTTCAATTTGTTTACCTAACATACCATCACGCCCGCCGTCCCCGAAAGGTTAGGCAGAGGTGTACAAATGCACACCCACATTTCGCCGGTACATCCTATGTAATAGTGGGAAGCCTATTGCCATCAACTGGGCATGAATCCAAACTCCGAGCTGCTAGGTACTGAGAATTTCATAGAAAAACCCAATAACTCGATCTGGGAATCGAACCCAGGACCTCTAACTCGGCAGTCGCACTGTGCGAGCACTAGACCAACAAGGCAGTTGTTTACCTTAGTTTACCTGAAATCCTTTAAAGATATTCTAAGCCCCAAAATAAGCGAAAGTGATGTATACTAGTAATGGAATGTAACTTACATCATTTCACACAGTATTTCGTAATACAAGTGCATTTAATACATTTATTACCATTACCTACTTATGTAATTGAAAAGGGTAAAAACGTTTTTATGGCTATCGATATGGATTTGTAATTTTAATCTACATAAATTGCAATAATACAGCTGTTATTATTTATTCGTGCACGCACCACTACTGCACGATATCAGATCAGACGAACAATTCCGTCCAAATTTATGTAATCTGGCGACCTTGGCGTCTCCCCTGCGAACCGGCTAAACAGGGTTGTCAGACTAAATAATTGCCGTAAAGTTGAATGTTTTTTTTTGCTTATGGACGAAATAACAGTGTACCTATCTGCATAGGAGGAATTTTGGGCACTAGATGATTGAATTGAGTGAATTAATGGAAGTAAACTTAATGGATTAACTTAACTTTATGGAGTTTCTTACCAGGTCTTCTCTATAAGACCTACTTTTTGGAACCATGCAACTAGTGTTGACAATTCTAAAGCACCTGTAATATTGGTCTACTTGAAATAGAATATTTGAATAATGATTGAAGTGAATTTAAAAGATCAATGCATGGTGGAATAGTACATAATAAATAATCTTTTATCGCGATTATATTATATTTGAGAACCCGATTTTGTTCCCCTACTGATAATTTTATGGAAAAAGGGCAATTTGCTCAAACTGGAATCGCACGTAAGAAGCCATACTTACGACCATAATGTACAATACGAAGTAAACCAATGATTCCAATCAACCAGCACTACGTATTGTGAGGCGGCCGATCAAGCATATACCTATCGTTACTCGTGGTAGCTCGATCTTAAACTATACCTAGCTGGGATTACCTCCAATAGTGTCCACTGGTGAGCCTGAGCTCGAAAGTCCTCTATTGCGTTTAGTGTCCCTAGGGCACCAGTCAGAGACGGTTGCACTCATCAATCATGTGACCAAGCCATCTTATTTTTATATTAGTTACTGAAGAGGCAAACAAATTGATGACCCGCCTGACAGTAGTAGTTACCGTCGCGGCGTCGCTATGTATGTTTGCATCACCATATGCGTCGCTCGCTCGTTGCCGATCCTGTAAAAATCGTCTCATTACTTTTTTGAAGAACTCCATGTGAAAATGTCACCTAACTACCTACTTTCGTTTTTCTCTCATGACACTACTTCTTACTCTAACGTGTTTTGTTTAATCCTGACAAGCTTCTCAGATAATACAAAGACACAAATTTTGCACTTATCCAATACCTACTACTAAGCTACGTTTATAAAAACTACTTATCTTAATTAGTTTCAAAGTCCGTCGACATAAAATGGTTGGAAACATAAAAACAGACAATAACTCTTTTGTTTTAACTTTAAAGATAAAGTAAGTATCTGGCTGACCGGTCGTTTCGAATCATTTAAAAATCTTCTAAAGCTCTTTGTGTGTAAGTAGGTAAGGTTACAGTGAAGTGGTAATTTATGAGCACACGGCTATTTATTGCATTATGTATTTACTAAGCTGTAGTGCGAAGATTAAGAAGCTTTTAAAAATTATGATATTAGATAGTCTAGTGACTAAAACTATATTACCGTTACCTTAATTAATTCTTAACATTCCGAAATAAATCCAGTGGTACCTACATACTAATTGGATTGTATAACATGGTTCTATGGTAACAAATTTCTTCTCATGACAGAAGCACTATCTTTAGTTAGGTTCTAGACAAAAACTGAGTAGTATAGAAAACAATATAAAATGTGTGGCAGCCCTATGTTCACCCTCGCAATAATGCACTGTCCACCCTAACCCTACTGCCCTTGCCCCTACAATACGACCTGAATTGTAAACTATCTGTATTATATTTATATGTATAAGAGATAATTACATATAGTTACGTCGCCGTCGCGTCGTTACCATGTAATTTTTCAATGTTTTTACATAGAGCATATACCTACTGTATTTGTAAAAACGTCAGTGAAACTACTGAGCAAGCTGCAAGAGGTCTTGGATCCGATTCCTAGGTCGATCCAACTGTTAGTGTATTTTTTAATGAAATTCTTAGTAGCAGCTCGGAGTTTCGAAGTAATCAACTCGCCCCTATTATATGGGCCCCAAACATACCGGCGAAATTTGGGTGAACTCTGCCTAAATCTGAACCTGAACCTCGGGGACGACAAGCTTGATAATATTATTATGTTAAGGATTTTTCGCAGGTTGTTCCTCGCTGAGAATTTCGATGTACGGTCTTCTGGTGCGACGTCCGTACACAAGAACCTTCCCACAGCGGTAATCAGATCTACGACTTACCAAGTATATATACCTCGCTCATTGCCACTTCAACTTACTGATCCTGCAAGTTATTTTTACACTCTCCAATGAAGAAATTGAATACCTTTACATACTACTCCATTACTTGTCTCGTGATATTTGATTTATAATGTTTGAAGGTAAGCATGTAGGTACTAGGTACCGGTATTCGCCTCGCTTTTTTATTGTTTATAATGTTATAATTATACCGACCTATATCTTTTCCGTAATAATTAGCCTTATAATTACATACATCCCTTGGTGAATTTTGCGGTTGTCTAAGTATAGGCGAACAGCTGGACAAAAGACAGAGAATATAAAAATGAGGGACATTAAATATTCTGTAGAACGGACATCTAGCGTCGAGTAGCAGAACTATTTAGAACATACTTATTTTAGAGCACCATCTTGTAGAAAACAGTAAAACTGACATAGCTTCCTAACCAAAATAATACAGCTGCTGCGCATGTTTCAGGGGGTCGAGTCTATTGGGTATAGCCCAATGTTTCAGGGGGTCGAGTCTATTGGGTATAGCCCAATAGACTCGACCCCCTGAAAAATAACCAATAGATAACAGATACGCCAATGTACTGATTTTTCTTTATATGTCCTGGCTGGGTCCCTAAGTCCCTACACTCATGGTTATATTATATTGTTTTATATAAGATTTATGTTTTGTTTTATTTTATTTTATGTAGATTATTATTTTCAATTGTTTTTTTATGTTTAGTACAGATCTAAACAACTTGGTTGTACACTATAAGTTTATATTCTATGAATAAATGAATATGAACATGATTATGGCAACCGGCTAACCTTTCCGGTAGTTTATATTTGAAAGTGTATCTATGGGCTAACCTGTAGACAGTAGCTCTACTCTAGCTAACATCAATGACAACAACCATCGACTAGCCTTAACAGTGTTACAGAAGTGATTTGTTACTTTTAATATAAAAACTCACTTGATTTCGATTTATAAAACAGTTTACCGCTAAATACTCTAAACTATATACGACAATACTAAAACAATATTTTAAATGTAACAAAAATGTTCTGTAATTTTCAACTGTGGCAATTTTGGTTATCTATGGACTGACTTACATTTGACAGATGCCTGCCACATCCGGACCTCGTCCGAAAAGGTCCTTTTTCAAGCGTACGCCATTGCTGGCGTATGGTAGTTTATTTTATTGAACGGAAATCTTAAACCATCCAATATGGTGAGTATTTAACATCATATTTATGTGCCAAAAAGTGATCCTGTGTAAACTTACTAACGTTTCGCGGATATATTTTGCGGCTTTCGAGTTTAGAAAAGAAATAAATTATCGCTTTCTTCACGACGGCCGTCTTTGTGGTCCGGTGACGTTTCCAAGTGTTGCGGTGATTGATCGGTGTCGGTGTAGTTTCACGGGAAATAAGAAAGAAAAGCACTAAAGCTATTACGGTTGAAGATGTAAAGCTAATTAGTATAGAAAAATGAAACGTGCGTGTATCCAAGTGTTCCAACTCTGTGTTGTGATGTGGGGTATGTTGACGAATCGTTTTCTGCTTTGTGCAGGTGAATTTCACCGTAGACGAGATCCGTGGGATGATGGACAAGAAGCGGAACATCCGCAACATGTCCGTCATCGCTCACGTCGACCACGGCAAGTCCACCCTGACGGACTCGCTGGTCTCCAAAGCCGGTATCATTGCTGGTGCCCGTGCCGGCGAGACCCGTTTCACTGACACCCGCAAGGACGAGCAAGACAGATGCATCACCATCAAGTCAACGTGAGTACTTACATTGACTACCACATGGTACTTATTTCTACCCTTTGTTTGTCCCCCACGAAAGCTACAAGTCTGCTGCTCCTTGAAATAGACTTCTCATCTTTGGTTGTAATTAGCCAGTTTGAGGTTATTATATAAATTAAATAGTGAAAGTTGTATTGAATTATAACTAGTCATGGAACAATTCTGGTGTTTAAGGAATATAAAATATATCATTATGAAATCGTCCTAGTTTATTCTTGAATTTATTTGGATAACATATGACTGTCAAGTGTTAACCTAACAGCTGTTTTTCCAAACTAGCTAAACAAATAATTTGTAATGCTAATGTGCATAAGTGCATCTTCCTCGTATCTAAATTGTATAGATGTTTCTATGCATACTTTTCCAACATCTCTTAAAAGGTGAATAGTCATGATAATTTCTGATATTGCTGTCATGAAAAAAAAAAGTTTGTAGTAATTGTCAGTCCTACCCAATGTTTTATGGACACTATAACAAACCACAGTATACAAGTATTTTATTTCCACATGATGAATGTTCTTTACCATTTGAAACTGAATATCATTGACGATCTTCAGAACGGCCATCTGATTATACACATAACTATAACATTACTTTTTATTTTTATAAAGAGGCAGTCAGTAACTATGTTTCTTTCTTCCCAGTGCCATCTCTATGTACTTCGAGCTTGATGAGAAAGATTTGGTATTCATCACCAACGCTGACCAGTGTGAGAAGGGACAGAAGGGTTTCTTGATAAATCTGATCGACTCACCTGGGCACGTTGACTTCTCGTCTGAAGTGACTGCTGCTCTCCGTGTAACTGATGGAGCCCTTGTTGTCGTCGACTGTGTCTCTGGTAAGTTGTCATTGCATTACTAAAGAAAAGAAACATTTGAAAATCTACATTGAGCAACATAACAACAAGCCCCAACTATTATATTTTACTATAATAGTTTGGGCTTGGATGTGCTGATAATAATACCACGTTGCATAACATTATTTAATAAGGGTTTAAAGGATTAAAGGTAACTCCATGTATCAATACGGGTATGCATGCAGCATCATATTTCAAAATGCAACAAACTGTTGGGCCATAGAAAGAAGAATCCCTTAAATTTGAAAGAGCAGTTCAATTTCTGAGATATATTTATTTTTCCTAGTTATAAGTGAAACTAGAAAACGCAAAACTACTTAAAACTGTAATAATAATATTTTAGTGCCTAAAACCATAAATTTTATAAGGCATATAAAATGATTATCATCACAACTTAGTGGTACATGAAATATTCTGGAGATAAACTATTTAACCAAAGGTTAGAAAGTTAATAATTTTGAAAGATTAGCATTTTGCCACATGATTGTTACATTGTGAATTCATTATCATTGAATGACATTAATAACACCTGATAACTTTTCTAGCTGATAATGGTTTAAATTACAGTGTCATGATAACGTCATTATTTGGACTTAAATTTAATTGAAGTTATAAACATTTCTTTAAATGATTAAAGCTGATTGGCTATGTAGCGAAATTATACCGTCCGATATTGCACATTCAGCCTGCTCACAGAAAATTAGGGCCTGTCAAGCTCTTAATTTACTGCTGTTTCTGTATATTTACCTATATTACTATAGGAATTTAAAAATCCTTTGCTGCCTTGGCTATAAAATTGGAGCCTTATTTACCGGTGTCATTAGAAATCTCACTTCATAACAATATTTGAATTATTGAACAAAACTAATTGTTTATAAAATTTTAATGTAAAAAAAATAATAATTCCATGTGCTACTGATTCTGATTTGATCATGATACTAGCCAAAGTAGTCTGAAAGTTAACTGTATTGTAGATTCTTATCATTATTGCTAACATATTACTCAGATACCCACATTCTTTACCCAATGTAACCACCAAGTCAGATCGATGAAATAAATGTTTGTGACACTCATTGTGTGAAAAAATTATAAACTTTCGCGTTGCATTATAATACAATATAAATTACACGGGAATTAATCAGCCTACTTGTGACCACGATCAGTGCAACCTGGTCGAAACGTCAAGCATTTTAAAGGTATAGTAATTCTCGTGTAATATATTGTATTATAAATCCAACTTAGGCAGTTAACGATAATTTTACGTTATACCAAATCAAAGTGAGGAATTATGAAATTGATTGTAACCTTTTCCTGTAGGTGTGTGCGTACAAACCGAGACTGTGTTGCGTCAGGCTATTGCCGAGCGAATCAAGCCCATCCTGTTCATGAACAAGATGGACCGCGCTCTACTGGAGCTGCAGCTGGAGGCCGAGGAGCTCTACCAGACCTTCCAGCGTATTGTTGAAAACGTCAACGTCATCATCGCCACCTACAACGACGATGGCGGTCCTATGGGTAAGTGTAGCTGGTAGAAAAAAATATTTACTTCGGTACCTGTGTTAAAAGGGCGACTCACCGATAACTATACTTGGTGACATCCTAGGTCCCATATGCAGAAATTTTCCCTCTTGGATTTAGAATATTATATTTCAATTTATATAAATAGTTGCTGTGACGATTTAAACTGTGTTATGGACCAGTGCTGGGAAGTCCATAGGAGAGTAATGGAAAATCATTCTATGTTAACTGGATGGCTCAATATATCCTATTATTTAAGTGCACAGACATAAAGAGCCATTCTGGTACTTGCTTTCTAAAAATATCGGTCGATCTTAAAGTTTCATCGACGAACTCCCAAAAAGTGAATTTGAAACACTATTATGACGCCCTAAAACGGGAATATTTTGAAGGGAGTGTAATTTATTATTCATTGACTAGAAACATTAAGTAATAAAGTAAAAAAGTCAAAGGTGTTGAATAAAAAAACCGTCAATAATTTAATCTTAGGTATTTCCGCCTCCAAGTGTTCTTTCACTTGGTCGCCGAAATCCCCATAGCATCCAAACAGCATTAAAAGCATTACACGCCATTGACAGTAGATGCTTTATGCCGCGATAAAATCCGATAATCCATATTTGCTGATCAGAGCAAAAAAATAATTCCTCAATATCAAGTAGGTCAAAGTTGATGCGAAACGTGTCTGAAAGTTATGCTTTACTACCGACAAGATTAAACCACCCACAGTTCTATATCCCTACTATCCATTACGTGGGATTGGATAAATTTAATGTTTCAGACTTGTGTTACGTATTTCACCCACTCTCTTCCCACGCTTTCTACCCTTTAGCTGGTGACGTCATCAAAATGTTCCGTTTCCATTAAAAACCTCTCTTGCGACTTAAATGGGGGTGGTGGGTAGAAAACGAACTAGATATTCACTGAACTTCAAAGCTACTTTTTTATATTTATCCGCGTGTATGTATGCGTGTAAAATGCCGTTGGTAAATGGAGTTTTCTGATCGAAGAAGTTCTAATTAACTGTACTATTGGTTAGCATACACTTCTTTATTTCCCGTTACTTTTTATTACGACCTCTTCACACGACTACAATATGCGAAGCGTGCGTTACCAACTATTTAACAAATTCAAAGCAAATACTAATAAGGAATCAATTTATTATGGATCTGGTTACATACAAATATGTTTGAAATTATATATTATAGGGTTTTGTGTAAACAAAACCGTTTCATTGCACGGTTTTTACCAGCATAGCCATTGCAAAGAAAATTCACATATTATTATGTATGTAGCAAGGTAACAATTATATCGTTACAATTACCATGTACCTTAAGTTTGAAATAGAATTCTATTACTACGACTATTTTTACAAGTCGTCAGTTATGTAACGCCAACTAATGACTATAAGTCTGTGAAGAGTTTTTAAAAGTTCTATTAATGGAAATCAATACGTTGTTTATCATATTATTCGTCCCATTGATACTGGGTAAAGTGTTTAATGCTATACATCAGCGGCAGACCGGGACGAACAATAAATCTCGACATGGATTGGTGAATTGCTCACTGTTGACTCTTTACAACGATTGTTGAGATACATTTCAGTAACAAATGACAATGATGTCAACGTAAATCGTCACAGCAACACATTTTCCGAGAACGAGTAATGCTGTATAAATTCGGATGCTTTTAAAATGTAAATCTTTCCAATTTTTTTCCTCAAAGCTCCCAATACCCAACTTTTGTATCACTTGACCAGGTGAGGTACGTGTGGACCCCAGCAAGGGTTCCGTGGGCTTCGGTTCCGGTCTCCACGGCTGGGCTTTCACCCTCAAGCAGTTCTCTGAAATGTACGCCGACAAGTTCAAGATCGACCTTGTCAAGCTCATGAACAGGTAAAAATTTTTTTACTGTCATTTTGATTAACTGTTTAGTTTACGTGCGACATAGCAGACTCGGCATTTTGATGTATATTTCGTTAATGGCTTGAGTTAGCTATTATTATTAGCACTGATATAACCCATGTAATAGGTTCATGGGGTCATTTCAATGCAATAATACTGCCATGATGGTGTTTTTATAAACGTATTTATAAGAGACCCGAGAGGTTATTTGCCGATTAGTGTAGCTCAGACCTATCATAAATTAATAAAGTTAAAAAATACATTCAAAGCTACAAAAAAGTATCTTATTGAGAAGAATCTTCACAAAGAAAGAAGAAATTAGGAAATAACAATAAATAAAAAACAAATAATGAATAAATAAAAAACAAATAATGAATAAATAAATCTATCTATGATACATATGAATACATATCTATACTACACGTGTATGCACGTGTCCGATATATCTATACCTACTTCGCTTTGGATAATTTTCTGTTCATCGCCTTGTTTTATGATTACTGTATCAGTTGTTTTTCAATTGCTATTTCGGATAAGATACGGCAATAACTTGTGGTATAAAGAAGAATGAGCAATACATCCCTACTGGGCAATAACGACGTGATAATAATATATTGTCGTATGAAAAGCTCTTTTCATAAATATCATTCGATGCTATCGCCGTCAGTCTCACTGATTGTGAGAAGAGCACAGATATAAAAAAACTATACCTGTTAACACTTCGGGCTCTCATTATGAGTTATTTTCGCAAAACTTAGCAATTTGTTCGTTATCTAGTATCGTATTATATGAAACCAATGTCTCGGTCTCTTAGAGGTTATGTTTTAACACGTGTCAGTAAGCGTTTGGAATGACGCCGAAAATGCGCGCTTTATTTTTTCTCAGATGTGTTTTAGCAATTATTGGTATTTTTCATTTTAAAATAACTATTTTCAATAATACGTGAGCGTCTATTATAAAATTTACTTGGATCTGTTTGATGTAGGTATTTTCGCCAATAAATATTTAACATATTTTTATAATTATACCAAGAAACTCTTAATGTATCAGAAATCATATCTACAACATCTTATTGTCAGAAACAACTGATACTACAGTTACTATTTTTAGGAATTGTTGTTAGAAATCCAAATACAGCATTGCAGATGCACTTTATGACGTCGCAAGCATTGATTCGTACTCGCGACCTCGCTCGTATATACTATCTATAGCGTAGCCTAGCGAAATGAAAGCTTGTGCATTTTTCATAGAATTATTTTTATAAGCGTAGAGTAACTAATGAATAGTACTACGGTTTATATATGACTCCGACCGAAGGTGTTTACATAAGACACATCATCTGTTGATAGCGCCCTGAGAAACCTGTTATAATAACGTTCAACATTTGGTAAACACTAGTTTATTTCGTTATACACTCACGCCTTTTCCCATGGCGATAAGCAGAAACTACGGAACCATGCGTGACGGTCTATCAGTTATAGTAACTGATAGAATTAAGAAGTTGAAGAGGGCTGGGGTTTGGTTAAAGAATACTTTTATCTGCTCATTGTAATTAAAATAATCGAACTTGATAAAATTTAATTAAGACGCATGTATTCTCTTTTCTCTTCTTCGTCCCATTGATACTGGGTAAAGTGTTTAATGCTATACATCAGCGGCAGACCGGGACGAACAATAAATCTCGACATGGATTGGTGAATTGCTCACTGTTGACTATTTACAACGATTGTTGAGATACAATATTACTTATTACTGTATAACATATTACATTAATTTAATGGTAATGTTTTAATTGGAACTTAGTACAATTTGTGTGGGTCATAAATATTATATATTTAATTCAGGCAATAGAAGTACATGTGAAATTACGGCAACTGCAATAATTGGCATTAGAATTAGCTTAAATAAAGAAAATTAATGATGAAGCGCTTATATTTCTTTTGTTATTTCTTGCGATTGGCACAAAAAGTCGCTAGTAAAACGGTATATTTTTCTTGGGGCGTCGAATGTACTCGTCTACTTCTTATAATTGATCACTTTACCCTACCAGTAGAAACATAGTAAATAAAGACATCCTATAAATAGCTGACTAATCAATATGTTAAATCAGGCTATGGGGAGAGAACTTCTTCAACGCCAAGACCAAGAAGTGGGCGAAGCAGAAGGACAATGAGAACAAGCGTTCCTTCTGCATGTACGTGTTGGACCCTATTTACAAGGTGTTCGACGCTATCATGAACTTCAAGAAAGAGGAGATCGACGGTCTGCTCACGAAGATCGGAGTTACCCTTAAGCACGAGGACTCTGACAAGGACGGCAAGGCCCTCCTTAAGGTAAGACATGTCTATTTCTTGCAGACTGATGCAGCTAAATACGAAACTGATCTGTAAATAGTCATTAAATGTAGGATTCCAACAATATACTCATATTAAATAGTGGTGCTTGATCCATTACGAGATCTAGGTAAATAACTACAATAGAAAATTCGACCAAATTAGTTTGTTCAGATTTCAAACAAGTCCCAAGTGTTGCCAGTTACTTACAATAAGCATCTGGGTGTCAAACAGGACTGACAGTATATTTATACCGGAATTGGTTGTAAGCATTAATTGTTTGCGACCCCATAAATGTATGAGACAGTAGTATACACCCATTCAAAATCCTAATGATATAAAAACTCTTTCAACATTATTGTTTACAAAACTGGAAAAAGTAGCCGTATCTCAATATGTGAGTTGTTTTTATTAGAGTAGGTAGGAGGTACGTCGTGAATACTTATAGGCAAAGTAAAGCTATTATATTATTAAATGTAGACACTACATAAACTATTTCGAAACATGTTACACTATTTGAAAAAGATGTATTATAAGATCTTGTTGTTAATATATTATTGTGATGGTATTTATTCATGTTAAATTGTTGTCATACAGGTCGTGATGCGCAGCTGGCTGCCCGCTGGTGAGGCTCTGCTTCAGATGATTGCCATCCATCTGCCATCCCCCGTAGTGGCGCAGAAATACCGTATGGAGATGTTGTACGAAGGACCTCATGACGACGAGGCCGCTATCGGTATCAAGGTAAACACTGCCTATGTTCTTAGTCTTACCTAAAACTATTTTCCAATCATGTGTCATATATTGAATAGTTATTGTCTGATCACTGACCACCTGATGACCACCTGATTTCCCTGATGATAACTAAACATTTTAGCTGTAATAAGCTAACTAAATGTATTAGTTTAAAAAATAAGTTTTTATTATTCAACTGCATATTTTAATAATACCTGTCTATAACAATAATCCTTTTGTATTTTGTAGACCTGCGACCCCGAAGCCCCCCTCATGATGTACGTGAGCAAGATGGTGCCGACATCCGACAAGGGACGTTTCTACGCCTTCGGCCGTGTGTTCTCCGGCAAGGTCATCACTGGACAGAAGGCCCGCATCATGGGACCTAACTTCCAGCCCGGCAAGAAGGAGGATCTGTATGAGAAGACTATCCAGCGTACTATTCTCATGATGGGTCGTTATGTGGAGGCCATCGAGGATGTGCCCTCCGGTAACATCTGTGGTCTGGTCGGAGTCGACCAGTTCCTCGTCAAGACTGGAACCATCACCACCTACAAGAACGCACACAACATGAAGGTATAGTAATAGCAAATAAAGACATTCCTATGGCATAATTAATTAATGCTATGTGATTGTATTTGCAGTATGATTTGGATACAAAAAACAACTTTGCTCTAAGATATAAAAGCAAAAATAATTAAGGTTTCCTATCTTTGGCAGTTACTGTCGTCGCTTATATTGGAATCGGCAATAACTGAAATAATAAATTCAGAACTGGAAAATCGTTTCTCACTGTAAGTCACTATACCAACTGCTTTACTTCCCTAGGTCATGAAGTTCAGTGTGTCCCCTGTGGTGCGTGTGGCTGTGGAGCCCAAGAACCCCGCTGACTTGCCCAAGCTTGTGGAGGGTCTTAAGCGTCTGGCCAAGTCAGACCCTATGGTGCAGTGCATCAATGAGGAGTCCGGAGAACACATCGTCGCTGGTGCCGGAGAGTTGCATCTTGAGATCTGTCTCAAGGCAAGTACATAAAATATTTTATGCGCCGTTTGTCCTGGATGTGTTTTTAAAATCTTTATGATGGATTAGTTGCTAAAGGACAAATCTATTCAAACTATAGTCCCAAGTGTTGCCAGTTACTTAATAAAAGCATCTGGGTGTCAAAGAGGACTGACAGTAAACTTCATACCGGAATTGGTTGTTAGCGTCCATAGCTTGTGACCCCATAAATGTATGAGACATTTTTTTACGAATTTTAGAAGTATACTACTAAATATCCAATTAACTAACATTTCAATTGGTAATTATAATATTGTCTATATCTTTAGGACTTGGAGGAGGACCACGCTTGCATTCCAATCAAGAAATCCGACCCCGTGGTGTCGTACCGTGAGACTGTGAGCGAGGAGTCCGACCAGATGTGTCTGTCCAAGTCGCCCAACAAGCACAACCGTCTGTTCATGAAGGCCCAACCCATGCCTGATGGTCTGCCCGAGGATATCGACGACGTAAGTTCTTGTAAAAATCTAATATATTATAATTGTAATAGCAAATGTTCTACTAACCAATGATAAGAATCTTCGCGTGTATTCGCATTTTTCATCTAATGTATTTGGACCTTCCGGCACCCCGTACCGCGCCGTAGCGAGTCAGTCGCATGTCGGCTGCTTCGCGCAGACGGCTGCGGTGTGCAAACGAAGCATAGTAAAATGAGCCCACGTCTAAACGCTGCATAGGACCTCTATCCTTATGTCCTGGGAATGTATGCTACGGCCGGGCTGCACATTACAACTGACTTAAAATTATTATTATTATTATTTTGTTTAATCTTATTTAGTTACATTTGAATATAATCAAGATTTTTCTCTTAGGGTAAAGTGAACCCCCGTGACGACTTCAAGACCCGTGCCCGTTACTTGACCGACAAGTACGAGTACGACGTGACTGAGGCGCGTAAGATCTGGTGCTTCGGTCCTGAGGGAACCGGCCCCAACCTAATGGTGGACTGCTCCAAGGGAGTGCAGTACCTCAACGAAATCAAGGACTCAGTAGTGGCTGGATTCCAATGGGCCGCCAAGGAGGGAGTTATGGCTGAGGAGAACTTGCGTGGTGTGCGCTTCAACATCTACGACGTTACGTTACACACTGATGCTATCCACAGGTTCGTACAAAATGAACATTTTACTAATTGACGTTATATAAACTACTGCTACACAATAAACTGTTACTTGCGAAAGTTTATTTTTGTATTACTAAACAAGACGAAAGGTATGTAAAAAAAAATCCTTTTTTGATGATTATTCTTTTTTACCCAGGGGTGGCGGTCAAATCATTCCAACAACGAGGAGATGTCTGTACGCGTGTCTGCTGACGGCGCAACCGCGTCTCATGGAGCCCGTGTACTTGTGCGAGATTCAGGTTCGTACCACGACTGCCTGTGGTGTGCATGGACTGTTACATGTGTGATTGTAGCCGCGCGCATCCAGGATTTGTCTTTACACATTAAATAATACTACAAATAAATATTCTTTCTTCGGAGATAACTTCAAGAATCTGTACCTATACTATTTGCCAATTTAAGTCAAAATTTTGTGTAATTATCATGAGACTACAGTGCGTTGTACATATTACAAAACTGGATTGCGAGACAACAATTAATAATACAGAATATTATGTCTATATAAATATGGCAGAAACTGCCATGTTAATATTATTATTATAATTATAAGCTGTGAATGTATTCCCAGCATATGACACCACGTTTTTCCTGAGCGGGCTAGCATGCACCGATAGTTCCGCCTTTCCGAGACGTGGCAGATCAACAGCTCTTTGTTTTGGCATTGTGGCCCAACAAACACCTTGCCTGAATAGGGGAACTAACACTACAACAAAATTATAACAACCTTTACTATTAGAATATCCTCATTTAGATTAGATACATCAAATTATGTACCTACATAATAAAACAATTTATGTATTTAAAAAAATATAAATGTACCAACCCTAAGTGGGATTTTAAATGAATGTGATATTGAAATCTTAGAAAAATACTTGTAAGATATCAATATAATACATATTTACAGTGAAACTTGGATAAGTGGGACCTGGATAAGTAAGAAACCTCCATAACTGGAACTCATGCTGAGGTCCCAACACTTTGGCACTGAATTACCTCTGCTAGTGGGACGAAGGAAACCTCTATATCTGAGATTCGTTCTTTCGATTTGTGGTCATAGTTACGTCTATAACTGAGGCAGCGAGTGAATTTTATATGCATTAACCACTGTAACTGAGATAAAATCGTTTTATTTGTTTACTTACATATTCTTATTCTGTCCGCAGTTAACTACGTAAGTAATTTTGAGCCTCAATGACCTTCAAATTTAGTTTTGCTTTACTATGATATGCCTATGTTTATTTGAAAAATGTCGAAACGTAGGCTTACATCGCTATCAGTACGTGAAGCCTCTGTAAATGAGACAGATATTTATTTATACCTGGATATCTGAGACACTGTGTAAGTGGAATACCTCTATAAGTGAAACAAATTTGCAGGTCCCTTGATATCCCACTTAACCAGGTTTTACTGTATATGTAAATATGATATGACCAAATAAACAGTTTCTGACATGAGTGTTGTGTAATCTTTACGCGCAGTGCCCGGAAGTGGCTGTGGGTGGTATCTACGGCGTGCTGAACAGACGGCGTGGTCACGTATTCGAGGAGTCCCAGGTAGCCGGAACACCCATGTTCGTGGTGAAGGCTTACTTGCCTGTCAACGAGTCCTTCGGTTTCACGGCCGATCTTCGCTCCAACACCGGCGGACAGGCCTTCCCGCAGTGCGTGTTCGACCACTGGCAGATCCTGCCCGGTGACCCATGCGAGGCGGGCACCAAGCCCTACGCTGTTGTGCAGGTTCGTAACTCATTATTGTTTCTAATATCATAGTATAAAAGGCAAAGATAGGAACAAAGTATCCACAATAATGTCAACCATATATAAGACTAGGGGAGGCCTACGTCCAGCAGTGGACGAATACAGGCTGATGATGATGATGATGATACATAAGACAAGGGAAGTTGGCATGATAGTCATTAATAGTTATTTTGTTGCTGTACCTTCCGGCACCCCGTGTCGCGCTGTAGCGAGTCGGTTGTATATCTGCCGCCTCGCGTTGACAGCTGCGGCGTGCAGACGAAGCATAGCGAAGCTACCTCGCGTCTAAACGCTGCATAGGACCTCTATCTATATGTCCTAAGACTGCATGCTACGGCGCGGGCTACACATATAATTTTATATATTTTATTTATACTTGTGTCAAAATAAAACATAATAATAAATGTACGAAATAATTCTTTCTTTTGCAGGAGACAAGGAAAAGGAAAGGACTTAAGGAGGGCCTGCCCGATTTAACTCAATATTTGGACAAGTTGTAAACGTCGTAGCTAATGCAATCCATACTGTAATATATGTAACATTATTGAGCGCGCCTCACGCACTATATACAATTAAACATTACGATATAATTTTATTTCAAACAAAACAATGTTTCGCCTCAATTAAGTTAAGTGTTAAGCACGACGACGCTGGTCGGACCGTTTGTTACTGGGTGACAGAATGTTGGTGTCACCACATGATACTAAATAAATAATTGAAAATATCAGTCTGTTTGATATGAATTGTTACGATGTCGGGAACCATGATTCATTACTTGTACTGTAATTAATTTTTAAATTATAATTTTTCTATTGTAAACAACTAAAGTGTTTTTATTTGGCTGATTAAGTCGCAGTTGAATAGGTGAGTTATCATAGACTAATTCTCAAATAAAATTACACTTATTATGCTTGTTATTTTTTATCAGATTTTAAAGTCGAGTTCATTTTGCAGGTGCAAACAATCTGACGCGCAAGCATGCCAACTGGACAAATAACATGAAAAAATCTATTAAAATAATGGTAAGAAACTTCTATAAATATTTAAAAAAAAACATTAATACCACAGTAAAAATATAGTGGCTGGTATTTGTTAAGCTTTTTCTCGTGAAACGGCTAGGTCAAAGTTACGTAAATTTTATTTTTAGCTGTATCTGTAGTATCTAGTTTTAGTTACTTAAAATAGTTAGTAATAATCGGCTTATAAAAAGTCAATGTCATATTTTAATGATGATTATCACAGACCTGTACTGAGTTATGAGGAAAACAATATTTTATTCTGAAATTAGAAACATACTAATTATAAATAATTAAACATATGAATTTATACTTATGGTAGAATATATTTTATTGCAGGTTGGTCACATACACAGATGAGATGTGTTGCAGAAATGTGTTATGAAAACATAAGGTAAATATTATTGAAATAGTTTCTTGGTGCCATAGGCTTTGTTTATGAATGCGTATATCATATTAAAACATGGGATGACAGAGTAGTGTAATAAGTTTCAGTAAGATGTCATAATATTTTTGTGTTAATGTGCACTTATAAAAAAATACTTTCTAGTTTACTATTACGGCTTACACAACAGTGACCAACTAAAATCAATTAATATCACTTTCCGTCCCTCCTTCGCTTCAAGTTACTATGATTGAAGTAAATATATAAATTAAAATTTACGATGATGATAAAATTCCTCCCGATGCCACCATGACGGTTCATACAAGCTCAACAGGACTGAAAAGCATAACGCTATGAATATCCAAATATTAAAAATCGAATAAGCAATCTCACAAGGTATTTTATGTTACAGATCAATGCAATACCTGTTGCAGTCAACATGCTGATTATTTTTATATCAGGTAATATATAAAACATATAGCATAATAATATATATATAATATAGCATTTTGTTTTCAAAGTTAGTTAGTGCATAATATGACGCACATTTAAAATAATAATCCAACTATAATTATAATTGAATTTTGTATTAAATGATGACAACATTTTTCCTTGATGCCCCGTGATGGTTTTACAAGCTCAACAGGCCTGAGTTTTAATTATTTCAATTAACGTTAAACTTGGAAATGCAGGATTTTAATTATTTTTTACTTACAGATACCGGACAACAGTGCGCGTTCGAGAGAAAGAATTGTGAAGCAATTAGGTAAAGATTAATTTATTTTAAATCTTTCTTTTGCCTTATATGGTCAATTTTGTAACGAGCCACATTGTTGGACGATTTTAATTAAATGATGAACAATCACAGACCTGTTCTGAATTATTTTGAGGTTAATATTAATGAATTACCTGATATTTATATAATAATTTATATTACTTGAGTCAGCAATTTCTTCCACTAATTAAATTGTTTTTATTCTAGGTACCGAGATGCCGCATTTCAAAAGTGGTTAAAACAACAATTGTCTATTTGAAATTGAATTGTATTTATATAAAATAAAATAAACCATTATCAATAATATATTGTTTTTTTGAACATCGCTAAGGTGGAAAAATTATGAGCACGTATCCTTATAAGACGATAGTCAGTATATGCTTCCCAATTTCAAGTAGCAGTCCTATACCACTCAACCTGTTGGTATAGGAGGGACTACTCGCACTTATTCAGCTTGTCCATACTCCACATAAAAATCGCTTATTTACTGAATAAGTGTGTGTAGTCCCATAATCGCCATTATTCGTGGGTTCGAATCAAACGAATATTTGCGTGAGATTATGTTGATAATAAAATACAACTTCCTCAATCCTACGAGAGTACGGTATATACGGTACAAGTGTTCGTTACCCCAGCAGGAAAGTTGCTCCTAGAGGAGAGATGAGTGGATCGAAGAATCAGTGCGTAAATGTGCGCCCAGTCTTTTTGGAAAAAAATATGTTTTATTCTACAGGCGCTCATGCAATGGTTTTCGAGATTCGCGATTCTACAAAACGTTACCCCAGCAGGAAACGCAATACAAGATACGCTCAAATTTCCAGTGCACATTTTTGCGCAAATATAAGCTCTACCCAATGCACAATATTTCCGCCTCCGATCATTCGTTTATAATTTTTCTGCTGGAATAACGCTATCTACTCCAGCAGGAATCTATTATCGAGCGGCTGAAGTTGGCCAAGCGTAAGCCACCAAGCTGAAACTGCGGGGTGAGCGTTAAAACTATCGACGATAAGCTCGCGTGGGTCGCCCAAACTCCGCAGCACCGGATCCGTGACACAATTAAATCTAGCGGTGGGTAATTCCGGAGGTACTGATCCAAAGGTGCCGGTACCGAACGCGGATACGATAAGCTTAATGTATCCGAGCAATCCTTACCGGCACCGCCGGAGCCATTTATTCCGGAGTGAGTGAGTGAGACGGACCGATGCGGTATAGGTGGCGAATGTGATTCCTTTGGCTCAGTTGTCGGCTCGGCTGACAGACAATATGCCGCCTTATATTGAAAGAGTTAGAGTTCAAAATTGTCTCGTTTGCACCAAGAGAGCGACCGGTGGCCGGAGCCATTAATACATATAATAGTAATAACAGTGTAGTAAATTCTTATTTTGATGACGCTAGGGTTTAATTTGGATTAACTAGTGTGCATAAAACTTTGAACTTTTGTCGTATCATGTCATTGTTAATGCCGCTGAAAAAGATTTTATTGTTGTTACTAATATTTTTCGCTATTAATATTTACCGCTATTTGATTTTTTTTAATGTTTTTTTATATACAAAAATTAAGTGTAATTTACTTTGCCACTGTTATGGCAAAGTAAATATACCTATTTACTTTGCCACTTTTATCAATATTAGAAACTTATAGAATTGCGAAGAAAAGTTAATATACATTAGTATTAAACAGATATGATATGAATATGGTCCCCTATAATATTCATTGGACCATCCACTATCCAGTGATACGACTGAATAATCGGGCCCGGGGAGTCATTATAAGCGAATGAATCAAAGGAATAAAAGGTTCTGAGGAGCTAAAATGAGCGAGTGAACCAAAGGAATAAAAGGTTCTGAAGAGCTAAAAGATCGGCGGTGCCAAAGGAATAAAGGAATCATTAAGGTGAATCGTTACCGGATTCGGATCCGGAATAAGTGAATCAATTCCCTTTCCGGAATAAAGATTACCCACCGCTAATTAAATCCGTTTAATGTCAAATGTGATCGTTCACAACCTCGATGTAAAAAAAGTTAATTACTTTCGGATCACAAAGATTATGAATCTGTTTTACACAAGAGTATATTTTTGCGACAACAATTTAAGAAAAGTGTCATCGCTTTTGGATGTGTCGAAAATATCATATAGGCTCTAATATGATGTTAAATAACATATCCATATAATCAAGAAACCGTTATGTTCACACATTCATGTTGCGGCAGTTCGAATTGATTAATAAAAAACTTTAAAAAATTACATTCACTCCATATCGATTAAAACTTTTTTTGTAGAGATGCAACACCGCTTTTAAAACATCGATGTTTCCAAGGCAAATGTCGACAACTCGTTACTCGACACATGTTTCCACTCCATTTGACGTTTCCATAACGTCATATTCAAGGCCGTCGCTTTGCGCATGTTTTATAAAACTAATTGGAATTTAGCTAAATGAATTAGTCTGACGACTTGATGCTGATTCGCGCGTTGCGGCAATATTCGCAGCGTCTTTACAAAATGGTGGTGCCCGAAGTTGTATTCGTATTGGGAGCACCTGGTGCCGGCAAGGGAACGCAGTGCTCATTTATTTCCAAGGAATATGATTTCGTACATCTGTCCGCTGGCGATTTACTGCGCGAGGAGTGGCAGAGACCTGGCTCCGAGTACGGAGAAATGATCGAGGAAAAAATTCGCAACGGCGAGATAGTACCTGTAGAGGTTACGTGCTCCTTACTCCACAAGGCTATGCAGAACTCCGGTAAGACGCGCTTCCTCATTGATGGATTTCCGCGCAACAAGGACAACTTAGACGGTTGGGAACGCGTCATGTCCGACAAAGCCAAACTATTGTTTGTGTTGTTCTTCGAATGCTGTCCAGAAATCTGCACGGAACGGTGCCTGGGTCGCGGTGCGGCGGGCAGCGGGCGGTCCGATGACAACTTAGACAGTCTCAAGAAGAGATTCAACACTTACATCAATGACACCTTACCCATTATCAACCACTATGATCAAAAAGGCCTTGTGCGCAGGATTAATGCAGAAGTGTCTCCAGTTGAAGTGTTCCAAGATGTCAAATCTGCATTTAACAATGTTGGTTTGGAAAAGCATATAGCACATTAGTTAATTTATCTTAAGTAGGTCAATCTCCAGTGGATGTATATTGTACAATTCAGTGTCATCACAAATTGTGGAATATTGATTGATGTTTAAGTGATAAAACAGTGAGCTTTAAATGCTAATTAAATTATGGCCAATATGCATTAAAACACTCACCTAAATAAATGTAAGCAATCAATATTGGGATAGGCAGATTGTAATTAATAAAATGGTTTTGCAGTTGCATTCATACAAGTGCTTCAAGGTTTCACATCTTCAGTTAGCCGTAATGATATTAAGTTTGACCTTTGCAAATAAACATAGTTTGAATTAGAATTCAGAAAGTTGTTCTGAGAATTGTTGCCTGTTATTGAGAATAGAATATTTTTATTGTTATCATGACTAGAAATGCCAACTCATATTGTTCATGGGCTTATACATCATTCTAAAAATTAAAAATAAATAATCATTCAATAATCCTCTTGTACCTTATTTATTAAATTGTGCATAATATTTAAGTTATTCTACACATACTTTTTATATCTTACAACAGTTTTATATCAAAAATATAGCTTCATTTAAAATGTTATAATTGGTTTGCCGTGCTTGGCCTTTGCTAATATAGACTCATATGAATAGGTTTTGATTAATAAATGTTTTGATTAGTAATCAAATTCTACATAACATTATCCCTCACTCAATCCTTGTACTAATTATTATTCAGGTATGCTTTATTAACATTACAAGGTTTTGACCATGGCTTTATTAATTCACCACAATTCATTGTGTAAATAATTTTCCATCATTGGATGCTGCTTATATAAATACATTGCAGTATTTTATTTAAAACAATGTTCTCTATTGAAGATTGCCAATAATTTAAAATGTACTTATTTTAACTGTTTACTGTACAGTAAATATTGTAAAATGTTATTTTCTTATTAATTAAAATATAAGTATGTATTATCAACCATTATCAATCTATTCAGCTTCACCTACCTATGTAACTTAAATAGAGCAGCATTTCTTGAATTTAATAAATCTCTTATCTTACTTCAAATCTAATAATTTATGGTTTGGTTAGAATATACCTGTATGTTCCGAATGTGTGCATTGTTCAGACACATTCCTTGAGTTAGATACAAATATTCATTGTTAGCCCAATGTAAAAGTATGTGTAATAGTTAGATTGTTGTTGATCAAGTAGAGAATGTGAAGTAATTACAATATTTTATGTTGTATGTTATTGTTTTATTAATGACCTACAGCCTCTCATACATTTTTGGTAAGTGGTTTATTCAGAAATCTGTATTTTTTTTATAACCTTGGTAAGTAATAATAATTACAGCGCCATCTAGTACTGAGCCATGCATCGACGGTACTAGATAGTCTAAAATTAATACTTACTGATTATAAAATTTTAGACGCAAGATGAATCTGAAAGCACACTGGTAGGTACTTGCCTACTTATGATTATAATAAGTATTATTTTCTTAGGAATTTTCTCACCTCATGGGGTAAAATAATATCATAAAATAAAATAATAGCCCGCCGAGCTGCAGAAATCCAAGTGACGTTTGTCGGCTCGTAGGTACTAATGATAAGTAAACAGTTAAACACTTTACGTACACATTAGGGCGTATAAAAACATCAGTCACCTTATTTTCATTATCACTTATTATTGTAAGTTATTATCATACATTATCACATGATTAGTATAAATTTTCCCGCCGCATTTTATACAGATTCCCAGTAATGGACGAAGTGACTTGAGGATGATAGGAAGCTTTAGGAGTACAATCCGTGCAAAGCCTAGGCAGGTTGATGTTTGGTTTTAACCAACGAGTATCTAACCACTTGAGAGCCAATGCATCAATTTTGTTTAGGCTCACGACTCACCACTAGGGCCGGGGGACGAAGAAAAATGCGTTGTTGTGATTTGCTAATGCAAAAATGTAAGGACGATAGCCGGGAGGGGCTATCGTCCTTAGTGCGGGATTACTACTATCAATTTTTCGACACTAATCGATATCGATAAAATAAAAAACTTCTTATCCTGTACCTACATTTAAGAATCGATCGAATTAAGTCTTCAGTATTATATTTTGATGGTAGCATTTTATAACCGTTTTCTAAAAAATAAAAATATACGGCGTCTATTTTTTTAAGATTCAAAGCAGTCAGTTGTTGGATTTTGTTGGATAACAATTTTCCCTTTGAACAGCATTTAGCCGTTGTTCTTTCTATTCCGGGACCGTCGGGAAACTAATAAATGACATTTAAATATTATAAATTATAAATATTAATTTACATTTTATCGATATTATAATCGATATCTACAAGAAAAAGTTTTTACACTGAACTATGTGTAAAGAAAGAGACGAAAGTATAGTCAAATATCTCAAGATAGAAAGAGAGGCATGCTGCATGTTTACGTTTATCAACCAGTTTAACTTGAGCTCTGCATTAAAAATAATATTTATTAAAACTGTACTTTACGATGAAAAGTAATGCCATTTTTTTATAATTAGATATCTTAAATAATTTACCACACCACCTACTGGAACAGGAAGGCATAATGTATTTTTGGACGGATATGTTTTTACAAATCTCGATTATTATCATGTGCGCACGGATCTAACATTTGGTTGATACTAAAATGGCCGCCCGTACCGCCGACTAACATTGGCGCTAAAATGCATACGGTTCGCGAGCAGGGGTCGCCCTGTATGAGCAGTCAAGTGGTTTTATAGTCTTTGGTTTTAACGAACGGTAGGTATATAGAAGATTGTCTACAGGGGGATTGCTTTTGCAACATTGTCTGCGTGTAGGGATGGACGGATAAACACAGTAAAAATACCCGGACTTTTGGGCGAAATATGGCTTTACCCCCGGACACCTCTGTAAAATTTTTTTTTTGCAATAAATATAAAAATATCGTTATAATTTTCGACCGTAGACTGTTTTGCCGTGCCTTGAATGCTGGTTATTATGAATGAATATTTAACTAAGATTTATTTCAATTAATCGCTTGTCTATAAAAAAATGATTTTCCCGGACACTTAAAAACCCCTGCCGGACGGCCCCTCGTCGCCCTTCAAACTGGGACAAATGCGGGGAAACCCGGACAGATGGCAGCCCTATCTGCATGCAACAAGTCATACAAAAATTTCAAACAATTTCTTTATCCTTTGTGGTATGCCTATTGGTGCAATTACTATTGCCCTGAATTGACTCGACACAGTAATCCAAATAAGCGGAGTACCCGCTACATACAGTTGGCCACTGTGAGCGATTACGATAGGTATTTTGTTTTCAGTTATCAACCGTCGTTTGGCCTTGTTATCATAACGTACCTACGTAATATTATTTTTTATTGTATAACGTCCCACAACATTTTCTGAAACAAATTTGTGCACAAAGGTCAGTAAAGAGTCAATCATCAATTACGCATGCAATGCGGTGATGAACTTGCGGCCCGTAGTACCGAAGCCCATCGCTCAACCACTGCGCTCAGATACCCAATAATTTTTTCCGCCGGGGGCCGACCAGAAATTTGCTGCCCCCTATTTTAGCTTATTACTGCAAGAAAAATCCTTTTTCCCAAATTTACCGCCACCAAAAATCTGCCGCCCGGAGCCATGGCCCGCCCACGCTACGCCGCTGACAAAAACAATTTGTTTAAAACGGTCTGTTTCCCACATTTATTTATACAATGCGGAATCGGCTATACCTAACTGATCATTAAAACTAGTTTTAAATATTTCTGCCAGCAAATGACTTATGACTTTTAACTGCCTCTTTGGTCTAGTCGTCATACAGTCTGACTGCCGAGCAAGAGGTTTTGGGTTCGATTCTTAGGCAAAGTGTTATTGGGTGTTTTTCAGTAGCAGTTTGGAGTTTGGATTCGTGCCCGGTTGATGGCAATAGGCTCGCCCCCTACTACATACTTTGACCTAAAACATACCGGCAAAACGTGGTGAACATTAGAACACCTCTGCCTAACCTTTCGGGGACGACAGGCGTGATGGTATGTGTTTGTGAAGGAGACTTCTTGTGAGCGGGCGTGATGCGTGGATAATTTGAAAAACTGATACACCTTTGGTTCACTTTGTGTTTTTAATGCAAATACAATATTTTTACAATAATAATGCGATGGGTCGACTCTGACGCGCTCACGCGGTCGTGGTTTTTGGGCGAGTGCCGGCCGTCGTCGGTAGGGGGCGCGGCGGGGAAACATGCGCCGCGCGCGCGCTAGCCGTCGCTCGGCGGAGCACTGTCGGTGTGTGCGTCTGTGTTCTCACACAGACGCAAGGCGTTAACATATTGCCACCCCAGGAATGGAGTTTTAGTCCTGGTCCACCACTGGCAGTGGACACAGTCGGTTGTAGGCCCGGCGCAGGATACCGGAGGTGGTGAGTACGTCGGCGACGCGTGCTATGCCGTCGGTACCAGGATGCAGGCGCGTCACACGCCCGAGCAGCCAACGGTTGGGTGGAGCTTGGTCGTCCTTCACCAGCACCATCTCGCCCGGCTGAAGCTGCTCTCCTTCCTTGCGCCATTTGTAACGTTTCTGGAGCTCTGTAATATATTCGTTGTAAAAACGCTTCCAGAAATGGGCTTTCAGTTGCTGTGTTCTCATATAACGTGAGAGTGTATGCATAGCAGCATCGTTCTTGACCTGAGATGAAGGAAGTAACGTTAAAGTTCGTCCAATCAAAAAATGTGACGGAGTTAGGGCTGTAAGATCCGAGGTATCTGAAGACATGGGAGTAAGAGGCCTAGAGTTTAAAATAGCCTCAATTTGTACAAGGACTGCATTCATTTCTTCATATGTTAAATTTGCTAAAGAAACTACTCTTTTTAGGTGAAATTTTACTGACTTTACCGAACCCTCAGCCAGACCATTAAAGTGGGGACTATAGGCTGGCGAAAACTTAAAATTAATTGACAATTCTGACGCTCTTTCACTGATTAAACCGGAATTTTGCTTTAGAAATTTTGATAACTCACTACATGCGCCCACAAAACATCTACCGTTATCAGAGAAAATGTTGACGGGTTTGCCCCTGCGCGCAATGAAACGGTTTAAAGCAGCTAGAAAAGTCTCACTGCTCAAATCGGTCACAAGTTCTATATGTACTGCCCTTACTGTCAAACAAACAAAGATACATAAGTAGGATTTGATTAATGTACTGCCTCTACCCTTTCGGTTCAATATCACAACCGGTCCAGCATAATCAACAGCAGTGTGTGCGAATGGAAAATCAGCATGTAAGCGTTGTTCTGGGAGATTTCCCATAATTGGTTGCCTGATTTTTCCTGAGAAACGGCAACATTTTATACATTTATGTACAATTTTTCTTGCAAGGTTTCTACCCCCAATTACCCAAAATTTATGTCTTAAAGTTGACAGCAGCAATTGTGGACCTGCATGCATGAGTGATAAATGGTATTGAGTGAATATGAGAGCTGTTATATGATGTGATGAGTGAAGAAGTATCGGGTGTTTTGTGTCATAATCATAAAATGAATTAGACAATCTTCCGCCTACTCGCAGCAAGTAATCATCTTTATTAAGAAATGGATTTAAGTTGCTCAACTGATTTTTTATTGATAATTGTTTATTGTTTTTGAGTAAGTTATATTCTGTGGAGTAATTTTCCCGTTGTGCAAACCTACATAATGAATTAAGAGCTGCATTGAGTTCATGAATTTTTAAATAACCAGTATGTTTTTCATGTGGATGTATATAATTATAGATAAAACGTTGAACATACGCTATGACCCGTTGCAACTTACTAAAACTAGAAAACCGTTTTATAAAGTCTGAAAGGTAACTATCAGGATTAGTTTGTTCTGTTGAAACATTACATTGAATTTTAAACTCTGGCAAGTCTGTAATATTTGTTTGTGTCGGTTGGACTGGCCATTCTGATTTATCCTGTGTAAGAAATGATGGACCTGACCACCACAAGCTACAACTATCTAACTTTTCAGCATCTGTGCCTCGTGACCCTATATCAGCTGGATTCAAACTTGTAGGGATGTATCGCCACATTGTAGGTTGAGATCTATCAAGAATTTCTTGTATTCTGTTAAAAACAAATGGTTTAAGTAAATGGTTTTTTGGTGACTTTAACCAACCTAGAACAATTGTAGAGTCACACCAATATGTAACACTACTTATACGTAATCTTAATGAGGAAATAACCTTTTCTGTAAGTTTTGCGGCAAGTAGAGCACCACAGAGTTCTAACCGGGGTACTGTCGTTGTTTTCATGGGAGCCACACGACTCTTTGCTGAGACTAAATGAACTGATACCTCATTATTAACAGATTTTGACTTAATGTAAACACATGCTGAATATGCTAATGTTGATGCATCACTAAATGCATGAATTTCTATGTCCAAAGGATCCAGAATTACACATCTTTGGATTCTTATTTTATTTATGTATAGTAATGAATTTAAGAATTTTTGCCAAATGACCTGGGTTTCATAAGGAACAATTTCATCCCATGTGATTTTAGAGGACCATAGCTTTTGTAATATTAATTTTGCTATCAGTAGACATGGATTGATTAGACCAAGTGGGTCAAAGGTTTGTGACATAATAGATAAGATTGTACGTTTAGTAATTTGTGTGGTTTCTTTGATGTTCACTGAAAACAGCAAATTATCATCTTTACAATTCCAAAGCAAACCTAAAGTCTTTGAATATTCATTAGAGCTAAGATTAAGTAAACCATCACTGCTGTCACCATCAATGATTTTATCAATAATTTTTGGATAATTTGAGTACCACTTTCTTAAATAGAATTGGCCTTTCTCTAACTGCTTTATCACGCCCTTGCAAATTTCTATAAGTTCAGATTCAGTTGACCCTCCTGTAATCAAATCGTCAACATAGAAGTCATGTTGAATTACTTCAGAAACTGATTTTTCAGTACATTCTATTCCTAACTCTTTTAGACATCTAGTTGCAAGGTAAGGAGCGGATGCAGTACCGTATGTGACGGTATTAAGTTTATATAGTTTGAGCTCTTCGTGAGGTTCAAACCGCCACAAGATTTGTTGCAGCTGTCGCTGCTCTGGATTAACGTTAATCATGCGGTACATTTTTTCAACGTCTGCGGTTACGACGAATTTATGCTGGCGCATTCTAATTAAAATACTAATCAAATCATCCTGTATGGTCGGACCAATCATCTGTATATTATTAAAAGACAGACCTGTTGTGGTCACCGCAGAGGCATCGAAAACGACCCGCAACTTTGTGGACAGGCTTGATTCACGAAGAACACCGTGATGTGGTAATATGTAAGCATATGTATCTTGTGTAGGATTCGTATTTCCTGTCATGTGACCTAAAGCAATGTATTCTCTAATGAAGTCACAGTACTGTTTCTTGAATAGTGGTTCTTTATGAAATCTGCGTTCTAGAGACAAGAATCTGGACAATGCTTGCTCGTATGAATCACCCAATTTATTTGGCGATTCTTTTAGTGGGATGGTAACTAAAAACCGTCCATCAGACTCGCGTTTTGTGTCATTTATGAAACCTTGTTCACATTCCTGCTCTTCCTTCGATATTTGTTTACGAATAGGTATGTTTTCTAACTCAAAAAATTGTGTTAACTGGTCTTGAAGTTGAGTATCAGTATTTAATGTAATAATGTGATTGCAATGGACTGTATTAATAATAGTGTTCTGTGGTATTTGTATGGAACCCGAAACCAACCAACCAAATTTGGTTTTGCTTAACGTGGGTTTATTTTTTCCTAAATAAATATTCTTGGATTGGAGCACACTCCAAAAAATATCCGCACCAAGTAGTACATCTACTTGAGAAGGAATGCAAAATGTTGGATCAGCTAACTTAATGCCCTTTGGGATGTTTAATAATGTAGGGTTTATTTGTATAGTAGGTAATGACTGTGTAATGTTAGGGACAATAAAGCAATTAATGTTTTCTGTGTATGGATTTATGAGTGATGATATAACGGCATCACAGCTTTTAGTAATGCGTGATGTTTGACTATTTAAGCCTTCAACTAACGACGAGGTTGAAGTGATGGGTAAGTCTAACCTTGCACATAAGTTTTCAGTGATGAAACATGAAGTGCTTCCATTATCCATTAATGCTCGTATGGTATGTTTTTCACCATTTGAGTCCTCAATTTGAATCAATGTTGTTGACAATAGAACACATGTTTTATGAGTTACTGATAAAGAAATATTACTATCATTACAATTATTATTAATAATAGAATTAGGGTTTTGTGTTGCAGGTGTTTGTGACGGTGACATCGACGAGGATGACTGCGATGCGGTACAGAGAACTACAGTATTGCTAGGAGTAGCTGCTGCTGCATTTGAAGATGAAGTGTTAAGTGTAGATGCGTCATGACTACTATCGTGTAATAAACTATTGTGTGGCTTATTGCAAATGCGGCAGGGTCCCAACCTACACACACTCACAGAATGACCTTGACGCAAGCAGTTCATACATAAATTTAAAGACTTAACCCTTTGAATTTTTGTCTGTAATGGAAGTGATCTAAACTTAGTACAACGATAAATGGCATGATTATTTTTACACAATGGGCAAACATACAACTGGCCTGCAGGTGGTGAGTGAGAACTGACCACCATGGATTTATGACGGTTGTGTGTGACATCACTATGCCTACGCTTTGTGTGAGACTCATCTATGGTTTCTAATAGATCAGATCGGTTTTTCAAGAACTCATTGAAGTTATCCAATGTAGGCAGCTCTTTGATTGTGCTACGATGAGTCTCCCACTCACGATTAGTGACAGGATCTAATTTATTAGAAACAATGTGTATTATAAGTATGTCCCAGTGTTCAGTATGTAATTTTAGTGTGTTTAAAGCTCTTATGTTTTTGTTTACAGTATCTATAATGTTACGCAAACCCTTAGCCGACTCCTTAATTAAAGTTTCAATATTAAATATAGCTTGAATGTGATTATTTACAAGAAGCCTTTTATTGTTAAAACGATCGCAAAGCAGATCCCAAGCCACGTCATAATTATCAGCTGTGAAATCAAGTGAACGTATAATTATGGCAGCACTGTCTTTTAAAGCGGCACGTAAGTAGTGGAATTTATTTATTGAAGGTATATTTTTGTCATTATGTATTAGTGAGCAAAATGTGTCATGAAACTCCAACCAGTTTTGATATTGACCCGAAAAGGTAGGTAAATGTATAATAGGGAGCTTTAATTTTGGCCCACCTCCATGTGCAGTACTAGAACCTGTGTCCGAGCTGGAGCTGGTGCCCGCAGCAGGGACATCCCGCGCCAACACCTCTCGGGCAAGCGCGATCGTGCTGAAGTACTGTGTTTCGAAGACTTCCCTCTCTTTAAACTGTTCATCTGGAATTTCACATATATTTTCTATTTCAGTCTGAACAATATCAAAATCTGAATAAAGCTCTTCGATTTTAGTTAATCGTACGGTTAGTTCATGAGTTTGAAGCTTGCTTAATTGTTCACAACTATCTGTGATCTCTAAATAATTCTTGAATTGAGTTAATCTAGCTTTAAAGGAAGATCGCTTCTTTATAATGGTTTTGAGATCCATTGTATTCAATAGAAGCTAATAATGGCAAAGGCGACAAAAAAAGAATAAAAATTCTGAACAAAGACAGTAGGTAAGTAATGAAGATGCTATGAAATAAATGTGCAATACTTAAATTAGCTGATGGTTCGGTAAAGCGTGCGCAGGGTGCAGTTATGAAAATATTAGTGCATGAGGTAGCAAGCGGCAGCACGTTCTGAGCTGGTTGCAGCGAGGCCGATCAAGCGCCCCGACCGGTCTAGCGCTCACACTCACGACTCGCGTAATTTGTATTCTGAAATTTGTAATAATGCGGATTATAATATTTGTTACGATAAGATGAATACAGCACCTGCACAAACGGGATAGCCAAACCTCTAGAACCTCTGAATAATTAACATTGGAATAGGTACGCAGGTACCTATTTTACGAGATATGAAACAAACACCGTCAATATTATGAAGAAGTTACAAATATTAATGTGAGATTCAGTATTTTTACTAAGAATAATTCAATGAATTGGGAATTTAAGTTATAATAACGAAATAAGAATAATTAAGTTGTCACCACAAAATGGCGGAACAATGATGATGCAATTTTTACAAAGGGCTCAGAAAATTGGAACGAACTCACAATAACGCTACTCCCACAGGTTTTTACGATATCCTTGCTTGTAGTAGGTGTGATTTTCGCTATCGTTCAGATGTTTCATCCACGCGTTGGTACCCGTCCAACGTGGCGCCTTCCCTCGTTCATGATTTTCTTGTTTTTTATAAATCCGGTTCGTGGGACCAATGTTTGTGAAGGAGACTTCTTGTGAGCGGGCGTGATGCGTGGATAATTTGAAAAACTGATACACCTTTGGTTCACTTTGTGTTTTTAATGCAAATACAATATTTTTACAATAATAATGCGATGGGTCGACTCTGACGCGCTCACGCGGTCGTGGTTTTTGGGCGAGTGCCGGCCGTCGTCGGTAGGGGGCGCGGCGGGGAAACATGCGCCGCGCGCGCGCTAGCCGTCGCTCGGCGGAGCACTGTCGGTGTGTGCGTCTGTGTTCTCACACAGACGCAAGGCGTTAACAGTATGTAAAATAACTTATTACGATATATTGCCGTTATTAGGTTCCGTCAATACTTATTTACTATAAACAATGCAATGTCGTATAAGTATACTACTACCATAATTGTACAACACACTGGATTGTGCAGCAATAATAAAAAAGTTTTAGTTGTAAAAAATATTTATTGATAAGCAAAAAATTAAAAAGATATAAGTATAAACAATAGTAATACAAACTCATTAGATATTTTTTAATATTGTTAGAGGAATTTAGGGCGTTGGAATAAATTATTGTGCTTACATAAGTGTCTATTAGATTTTTTTTTGTATAAACTAAGTACTAATATCAGTCCGAATGACGTCATTTAAATTGCAATGAGTGTTGCCATTCTTAAAATAATTATGAAAAATATTTATTAAATAGAGTAACACGTGTTTTTGGAAAGTAAATACTCAATCATATTTTGTAATTACATAAATAATATAATCGTTGGTAAATACTCGAGCCCGGAATACACACACACCGTGAATAATTTATACCTAAAAGTTATACCTAGTAAGGATTAAAGTGTATATAGTAGTGCAAAATTAATTATCTGTGTTCTTTCACCATACAAAAAAAAAATGGACTGAATATCCTAAAGTGCGCATCGAAAAATATTATCATATCATTTATTGTAATCTGTACGTATTTTAAAACATATTGTCTCTTTACCTCTCTGTCTCTTCGCTGGAATTAATGACTTGGTTACTCATCCGATTTCCGTCGTTATTTTTTTAATTCTTCGAAAATATGTTCTCTGCTTAGGTTTTCGTACATATATGTACTATTAATGACATGATTTATTTTACCAGCAGGTTTTATTTTATGACGTTGCAGTTTCAAAACCATATTTTGAATTTGGAGCGGTAGTTTTAAAGAGGTCGACGTTCCATTTGACACAAAATGTTTTATTTATAGGATAAAAAATCTTGCACAACTATATCGGAATTTAAACTTATTTGTTATATAGTTAAGGATAAATATTGTATAATAGTTAGCTACCTGTTATTTCGCTCCTGGCGAGTATTGCTAAGCTTTAATATTACCGATTTTTTTCGCATATCACTCGTTTACGACCGCCGCACGGCCGTTAGTAATATAATATATACATACATTTATATTATTAAGGCATCCGACATCCACATCTAATTCTGAATAATCACCATGTTCAGTCAAGTTTCTGGCTTTTATTTTACATACTAACAAACATTCTAACAACTATTTCACGCTGTCATGACTTGATTGTATCTGTGCATAAAAGACCAGAGTCCTTATTCAGGGAATCCAGAAAAACTGTACGCGACAAAACCCACAATATGAATTGGACGCGAAAATCAAATGTAAAACATGTAAAATGGAATTTGTACTAAATCCGAAAATTAACCATAGAAAAAAATATATTCGATGATGACTAGAAAACTATTTTGGGGAATGTAGAAGTTCAGTTGTGGGCAACACATTCGTTTCTACAGTCTTCACGTAAAGGTAACAATGTTACCAACTACAAAAAAGGTGGTTGCAATTTTATCTATTCTATCAATATGTCCGCAGATTTGATCTGTACCTATAGATTTTTTTATTTATCTGGGAGAAGGTAGCTAGGTAGGTATGAGCCCCGTGCCGACATTTATGGAAAAAGTATATAATTTTCATTTCAAATGTACACGCAGCTTCCTGCTCATCTTTAAGACAACTATACCAAGTTGGTGTCATGTAACATTTCCTTTAGAAAGATGGTTTAATTAATAACTACATACTTACGATTTGTCCATTTCGTCGATGTCTTTATCCGGTGAAGTCGGGTAAACCTACCATTGCGCCTGTATCTCCAGCGGGGTCCCCGAGGAGTCAGGCACAGGTGTATTAAGGTACACTCACATTTCACTGGTGTTTTAGGGCCCATACAATAGGCGGGCCTATTGTGGTGGGGTTTTTCTTTTTATATTTCAAGGATCTGTTTTGAGGGGTGTTATGACTACACCCATTTATAATTAGGCTGAACAATACCCAGCTCATAATTTCAACAATGACAGATGAAAGTTCCAAGCGTTGACTGTACAGCTAATGTGAGATTTTAGCTAAGTACTATACGCCACTAAGCAATCGTGTCAAAACACTATTTGTTTTGGGCACAACGGTTCGCACACTTTCCGAAGCTTGCAGACATTCTAGAAAGGTCGCTTGCCTAAGACACTTCAGCTTTCTGGGCGAAATATCCTACAATACGTGCCAAATTGGGGTACCCTACTACATCCCACCAACCACATCATATACAGCATACATACATACCTGGCAGCACCGACTTACATATATCACCACCAAATTTAATTATCAACAATATAAGCGTGAAAATGAGATTTTTAGGGTTCCGTACCCAAAGGGTGCCAACGGGACCCTATTACTAAGCCTCCGTTGTCCGTCCGTCTGTCTGTCTGTCACCAAGCTGTATCTCATGAATAGTAATAGCTGGATAGTCGAAATTGTCACAGATTATGTATTTCCGTATTTATTTTATTCTAAAAATAGAATAAAATATAAATATAAGGGGGGCTCTAATACAACTCCGTCTGTCTGTCTGTCACCAAGCTGTATCTCATGAATAGTAATAGCTGGATAGTCGAAATTTCACAGATATTGTATTTCTGTGTTTATTTTATTCTAAGAATAGAATTAAATAAATGTATAAGGGGGGCTCTAATACAACAAACGTGTTTTTTTTTGCCGTTTTTTGCTCTGTATTAATAACGGCGACAGTTAGCCGGTAAATGGTACGGAACCCTTCGTGAGCGAGTCCGACTCGCACTTGGCCGTTTTTTTATATAAATACCCGCCCTATTTTATGCCATCATCTGACATTCGACTAACGTTATGATCGAAAATCTCGACCGAACATAACCGAGTCCCTTTCGGTTATGTTCGAACTTTTATGGCCATCATAAAAGTCCTATTGTCTCCAGCTTGATAAACACCTTAATAAAGCTTAAAATAACACATTAAAAAAGGTGCAATTAACTTAAGTTAAGTGTGAGGGTTTACGCGGTCTGCGTGGCGTTCTGCTGCTCTTTAGCGAAGGAGAGGAACACCTCCTCCAGGGTGGTCTCCGTGACGGAGTAGTCCTCGATGAGGGAGAACTCAGCCCGCAAGCCCTCCAGCGTCGCGAACAGGTCGCTGTACCGCATCGTTTCGTTTATGTGGTAGTGTAACATCGTCTGTAGACAAGGAAATATGATTTTTATCACATCTATTCAAAAAGAGCTAGTTTATTCCTCGTAAACAGGGACCAAAATAGCTCATTAATCCCTAGGGACCAAAATTGATTTGAATTTGGAATGTGGATATTGTTAGTAAATGTTTCAATCAGCAAAGAGGTGAATCACAAACCATGTGGGAACAATGTATTGAATATGTGACTGGCTGAAAAACTGCGAGCGCGCCAAATTTTTAAAAAAAGTTGATGAAAAATAAACAACGCGCGAAATTAAATGCATTCTGCTTTCGTTCGTAGTTGATTCATATTCAGATTTTTGAATTATAAAAAATCAGCCTCTAATTATTTATATTTTATGTCTTATGGTTCTTAATTGTACGTAAATAAATTATTGTTCATTAGTTGCACTTACTTATTTTTTCATAGAGGGTGATAAAAAGTAGAGTGTCCACCTCGGGAACAACACTATTTTAAGCTCGAGTGATATACTTTTAATCCCTTGCTGCGCTCAGGATTCTAGTTAAGAATCCCTCGCTCCTCTCGGGATTCTACTCTAGAATCCTTCGCTCCACTCTGGATTAAAAAAAACACTCTCCCCTTTAAAATAGTTGTTTGCTCCCTAGATAAACAATCTACTATTATTTATATAATAATTCTGTCAACTAATTTGACAGTTTAAAATGTCAAACTAGTTGCACGACAACTTAAAATGTCTACTTTAAATAAATGATTTGAATTTGAATATACATATTATAATTAGAAAAACGCCACCAGCATCATGTGATGCTATCACGTATGTACGTAATAATAAAAATCAAACCGAGTTACAGTAAACAAAACATACACGTGATCTACGTGTATGTTTTGTTTACTGTAACTCGGTACACGTACTCGTAACACAGTACACGTGATCTACGTGTATGTTTTGTTTACTGTAATTCTCACTCACCTGGTGTTCATCTTTCAGAGTACAATTGAATTTCTCCAGTAGTTTCCCCTTCAAACGGTTCATTGGTGTTTTAGCGCCGTCTACCTCTGCAATGGTATTTCAATATTATTAAAATACAATAGAATATTTCAATTAAATATTATTAAATTTAGGAGTAACAGTTTATGTTTACATAACATTAATTGTTATTAGAAAGAAAGAAAATAATATTTATTGACACAGTCACGAACAATGCACACAATAACATAAAAAAGAAAGAAAAAAAAAACATTGGACAATAAACAAACTCATTGTGTGCCCCACGGCTGTGCCAAATGGCCCAGTTCAGCTAAAAGCCAGACAACTGGTAAGCTGCCTGGCGCTGGTTTTCAACTGGACCAGGAGGTGAGTGTAGAAAGCTAACAGCATAAGAAAAATGTTTTGTTCTACTTCTAATAATTTCTTTGATATTATTTTCATTGCCCGTCTGAATGTTAATACCTCTATGCGCATCGCAAAGATTAGAGTGTGGCGTTGTCCTTGTCACGACGGTGCAATACAAAAACTGTAACTTTTTTATGATATTTTAAATAACAAATGACGACCTATGTGGTGTAGTGGTTCGAGTACCGGACTGCTGATCACGAGGTAGTGGGTTCGATTCCCACGGGACACAAATATTTATGTGATGAATTTAAGTGTTTATGTTCGTCTGGGTGTTTCCTATGTATTATAAGTATGTATTTACAAAAAAAAAGTGTATAAGTATTTATATCCATTGTCTAGTACCCATAGTACAAGCTCTGCTTAGTTTGGGACTAGATGGTGATGTGTAAAATGTCGCAGAATATTATTGTACTAAAAAAAGAAGGATTATAGTGTGCAGTGAATATAGATACTTACGGTCGAGGTTGGCAGCGTGCGCGAGCTTGAACACGACGGCGTGGCCGAGCGCGTGCTGCGCGCGCAGCGCCGCCGGCGCGCCCAGCGCCCGCACGCGCCCCGCCGACATGATGGCCAGCCGGCTGCACAGCGCCTCCATCTCGTCCATACTGCGCACGTACAGAATACACTCAGTATGGTACAGTAAAGTACACACTTATAAAAAATCACTAGCCGCTAGCACGCCCCGCCGACGCCGGTCCTGCACAGTACAGGTCTGTACTCTAGGCTCGTCCAGCAGCACCAGTACAGTACAGTACAGTACAGTACAGTACCTGTGCGACGTGATGATGACGGAGCGCTGTCCCCGCAGCGCGCGGCGCAGCGCGGCCCAGAGGCGGCGGCGCGCGGCCACGTCCACGCCGGCGCTGGGCTCGTCCAGCAGCACCAGTACAGTACAGTACAGTACCTGTGCGACGTGATGATGACGGAGCGCTGTCCCCGCAGCGCGCGGCGCAGCGCGGCCCAGAGGCGGCGGCGCGCGGCCACGTCCACGCCGGCGCTGGGCTCGTCCAGCAGCACCAGTACAGTACAGTACAGTACAGTACAGTACAGTACCTGTGCGACGTGATGATGACGGAGCGCTGTCCCCGCAGCGCGCGGCGCAGCGCGGCCCAGAGGCGGCGGCGCGCGGCCACGTCCACGCCGGCGCTGGGCTCGTCCAGCAGCACCAGTACAGTACAGTACAGTACAGTACAGTACAGTACCTGTGCGACGTGATGATGACGGAGCGCTGTCCCCGCAGCGCGTGGCGCAGCGCGGCCCAGAGGCGGCGGCGCGCGGCCACGTCCACGCCGGCGCTGGGCTCGTCCAGCAGCACCAGTACAGTACAGTACAGTACAGTACAGTACCTGTGCGACGTGATGATGACGGAGCGCTGTCCCCGCAGCGCGCGGCGCAGCGCGGCCCAGAGGCGGCGGCGCGCGGCCACGTCCACGCCGGCGCTGGGCTCGTCCAGCAGCACCAGTACAGTACAGTACAGTACAGTACAGTACAGTACCTGTGCGACGTGATGATGACGGAGCGCTGTCCCCGCAGCGCGCGGCGCAGCGCGGCCCAGAGGCGGCGGCGCGCGGCCACGTCCACGCCGGCGCTGGGCTCGTCCAGCAGCACCAGTACAGTACAGTACAGTACAGTACAGTACAGTACCTGTGCGACGTGATGATGACGGAGCGCTGTCCCCGCAGCGCGTGGCGCAGCGCGGCCCAGAGGCGGCGGCGCGCGGCCACGTCCACGCCGGCGCTGGGCTCGTCCAGCAGCACCAGTACAGTACAGTACAGTACAGTACAGTACCTGTGCGACGTGATGATGACGGAGCGCTGTCCCCGCAGCGCGCGGCGCAGCGCGGCCCAGAGGCGGCGGCGCGCGGCCACGTCCACGCCGGCGCTGGGCTCGTCCAGCAGCACCAGTACAGTACAGTACAGTACAGTACAGTACAGTACCTGTGCGACGTGATGATGACGGAGCGCTGTCCCCGCAGCGCGCGGCGCAGCGCGGCCCAGAGGCGGCGGCGCGCGGCCACGTCCACGCCGGCGCTGGGCTCGTCCAGCAGCACCAGTACAGTACAGTACAGTACAGTACAGTACAGTACCTGTGCGACGTGATGATGACGGAGCGCTGTCCCCGCAGCGCGCGGCGCAGCGCGGCCCAGAGGCGGCGGCGCGCGGCCACGTCCACGCCGGCGCTGGGCTCGTCCAGCAGCACCAGCTCGGCGCCGCCGCACAGCGCCGCGGCTGCTCCCAGCCGCCGCACGCATCCACCGCTGTACGCTTCCACCGGACGCCGCGCGTACTTCTCTAAACCTGATGAAGAAACAACTTCTTACTTCCATATTCACATTTCGCATGACAGGTGAACTCTTAATACGTCTCACATACTGATAGGCGACAGCCATAGAAAGTCAAGGTTTCGTTTGCAGTTAGCCTAGATATAGCCGAGGCGTTCGATCGGGTCTGGCATCAATCTTCTTTCGGAGTTGCCATTTACGGATTCCCCGGAGGATTACACAACTAGGTTGCCAGATATTTGTTCCAACAGAAGCATTAAAGCCGTTGTTGATGGTAGCTGCTCTAACGGTACCGACATAAATGCTGGTGTTCCGCAAGGCTCCGTGCTGTCTCCAATCCTGTTTCTACTGCATATTATGATTGACGGCATTCATTGGTGCAGATGCAATATCCTTCGGTCTATTATTGATAAAAATCGAAGTTAACTTATTTCGGAAATCGAAACCTAAGTATAGATCAATTTGATTCAATCTAGCATACAAGTTTTGCGCGTTTACCACTAAAAAGCCCCATTTTCTTTACCAATTCAATTTGAGAACACATCCACTCGAAACACATTAGGATCCTAGGTTTCGACATTTCCAGTGACTTCCAGTTTCAATCTCAAACACATACATAACAACATAATCTTATAGACAAAACAACTGTTTCTAAGAATGTGTGCCCCACGAATATCAAACAGCTTGGTGTGGTCAACAGGGTGAAGCAGTACTTCGGGGCAAAGGTTTACGCCGTATTATGCGCAAGTTAGGCTATAATATAGAGTATACCTATATGGAGTACTGCTGTCATCTTTGCGCGGGTGTACCAGATTGTCAACTTGGCCATTTGACTCGGTCCATGCAATAACGCTCTCTGAGGACTGTCGACGACCCAATGATTAAGGAGGTGGTATCGAACCATTAAGTCTCAGGAGAGTCTTTGCCTTCTAGTGTGTGTTTTCCTGCCTGTATGTTGCTGTGTTCTAAGGAATTGCTTGACACAGTGATCACGGCTACATTCTACCATCGCACCTCTTGCCATCAGCAGGGAATTCATACCCAAAGAAATTTCATACCACGCAAAATCAAGCTGTGTAATTCGCAGAGTTCTTTAAAAAAGGTGTGCAAAAGTTAAATGGGGCGGCAACGCGCCTGCGGGTGACACCTACCGTACAAAAATAAACCCACAATAATGGCATAGGAATTAGATAAATATTATAGGGACGCGTACTGGATAAACGAAGTACATTCCTTAAAAAACATTGTCTGTTCGACTAAATAGAAACATTCCTTTAGGATCTTACATCATATAAACTTACCAACAATCTGTATCCAGGACTTGACCTCCTGCTTAACACGGTCATTATCATAGCCTCTTAGCGTGAGCACCATGGCCAGATTCTCTTCTCCAGTTTGGAACATATCTAGGCCGAAGAACTGCGGGCAATAGCCCAAAGTCTGCAGATACTGTAGAAAGAAATATTTTAATTATTATTATTGCAATTAGGAGGCATATTATAACATATATTAGTATTCTATCAGGGATATTTGATACTCAGAGATAATTTTAGTTACCTCTTGTTCTGAGGTTAAAACGATCCCTAAACTTGAAATAAAGTAGAATGCCTTTATTATAAAACAGTATTTTTTTTGATTGACGAACTGCTGCTTTTGAACGACTAAGTGTCACAGCACAATAGAAGGGCGGGAGTTTTTGGGGGCTGTCTATATTGAAAAATGAACCATTAACCACCTGTTTGATGGAAAATTGACGTTGGGCAACATTCTTCTTGACTAAATCCGCGCCAATGTTCGGAAAATTGATCGTTCAGAGAAGCTAAGTCAGCGTTCGGATAATCGTGGTTCTACTATTTACCTTAGAGTTTCCGCGCTTGAGATGGTAGCCGTTGCCGAAGATGTTGCCCCTGGTGGCGCTTTCTTCAGCAGTGAGCATTTTGAATGTGCTGGACTTGCCTGCGCCGTTCACGCCCAGCAGGCCGAAACACTCGCCTATATTATTTAATGCAAGGTAGTATTTATTAGAAAGTAGCAATGATAGCTTAGTGATCGATGATCACGGATTGCGGTCTGTGGAGATCTGAGAGGGTTAATGATGAAAATTCTCGAAAAGTGAGAGTTAAGCCGTTGGTTTTATATATTTATGTAGATTGTTTATCAACATGGATGACCCATGTTTAATTAAGATGTTAATATCTGTTTTGTCTAGTCAATTTAAATTAGTATCAAACCTATTGCAATTTTAATGTCAGTATTTAATACTCAAAGCCTACGTAATATTAGAATAAAAGAAAAAAAAAATAACATGAATAATAAATTAATATATTAACTTCTCCAAATAGCTGTCAGGGAGTAGAGTATCTAGAAGGCTGGCGGCATTGTCACGTCAGATGGTAATTTTATTTCTTTGGCCGACATATGAAAGGCATGTGAAACATCGACCAGGCCTTTAGCCATCTTTTTAAAGAGCAAATTTGACCCAAGAAATTCAACCGACCTCGAAATATATCTATTAATAAACTTAAATCCTTGTAACGGGCTCAAAAATATACTTAATAATTTGTTTATAATTGTATAGAATTAATTCTTTACGCTTGTAATAGAAATTTTGCAATTGTCATAATATGATTTTCACAAGTAACAAACACAATTTTAAAGTTATTTCTTCAGTCCGCTGTACTGTTTCAAACATAGGAAGTATGCAGGTCTTTATACAAAATACAGCGCTTATGCTGATTCAATAACCTGAGTTTATTACCTTTCTTGACGGAGAAACTGACGCCCTTGACGGCGTCGCAACTCTTCTTGAACAGAGGCACGTATCTCTTGTGTAAGTCGTCCACTAGCATGGCGTCGGGTATCTGCCTGGCAGCTGCATACACAAAAATAGAGATTGACATCTTGTGTTTAGTCATGGGCAGCATTTATGTATTGGGAAGGCATCCTTTACTGAGATACAGGACTTTCTTATTTTGGAGATTTTCTAGTTTAGGTGATAGCAGTGGCGTAGCGCGAGGGGGGGGGGGCAGAGGGGCCGTAGCGAAAACCCACGCTACGCCACTGGGAGATAGAGCTCCTTTGTATTGAGACTTTTGGGACCAAGAAAAACCCAATAACATTGCTTGACCTGGATATCCACTAATACCTCTTGCTCAACTGTCCTTTACGATCAACGGGCCAGTATTAAATAAAAAGTGAATAAAAATAATGAAGTATATGGTTTTACTGACGCATAGTGATGGCCTTGCTGACGTACGCCTTCTCCGCCCGCACCATCTCGTCGGCGTCGGGCTTGCTGGCCGGCCGGTACGCCGCGTTCAGCACCTTGTCCATCAGACCGTTGAAGATCCCGCGTTCCGTTAACACCACCATCGTCTGTAGGCAAACGTGGCTTATTGTAACGTTCATACATTTCACATCACTGCATTGTTCTCATATTGATGTTGAATATAAACATTGCAGAGGAATTAATTTTCTATATTGTAATTTGTATTTATTTAAAAGAGTATCTATGGAGTTTCTTGCCATAAAACCTAATTTTTGGAACCGTGCAACTAGTTTGGCAGTTCAAAAGCACTTGAAATAAATGATTTGAATTTGAATCAACTTTAACTTAAAACATTCTGTAATGTGGTAACTCTAAAGTAATGGTTTTTTTCTATTTTGTAAAGGTTTTAGCTGAAAACCGCTTAGAAAACCCGAATGGACCTAAGTATATGCTGATGATTTAACCTTTTGTTTTTAGTATCATAGTTGTTTTTGTAATTTATACTATAATAACTATTGTAACATTGAATACAGTTCATATCATTCTATTCTATTCTTGTAGATTCGCGGACAAGCGTTATATGGCGTATGTACTTTAAGACAGTTAGTTAAGGTCGCTATTTGTATGACATAAAAAATATTTAAGCGTGTTTAAAATAGTGTAATTAGGGCGACCAGACGTCCCGTATTTTAGGCACGAATTTTTCATTGTCCCGTAATTTTATGATTCAATGGCATTTATTGGTAAAAATACCTTTTTCCTTTGCAGATAATATAAAAATGTTAGGAATTGTATAGGTTATTTCATTGTTTGCTCAAAATTTAGAAATAAAAGTAATAATATGATATGGTATAGAAATAATAAAATAATGTTGATTTTTAATTAAAAAAAAAACGGAATGTAATATATAATGTGTATAAACTTGGTTAGGTGAATTTAATTTAATATAAAACAATAAAACTAAAAAAAGAAACTAAAAATTAAAAAAAAACAAAAACAAAACTAACAACAAAATAAAAACAACTAGCAATAAAACTTTGACTTTGATTTGATTTGTTATGAAGCTACTTACCATCATGATGACGAACTGCCCCAGCATTATGTATATTTCTTTCGCAGGAGAGAATTCATCCAAACAGAGGTAGCACCTTGGGTTCTCACCAGCTGAAACAGTTCAAATCATAAATCAAAATAAACACTATCATGCCTGTCTTGTCGGAGGGTTAGGCAGTGGTGTATTAATGTACACCCACATTTCGCTAGAATGGTGTAGCATGCCATAGGGGGAGAGCATAAAAAAAAACGTTGCCCTACACCAGAATTTTTTCCTGTGTCGTGGGTGCGTTTACAAACACAAATTTTCACATACACAATCGCCCAGATCTGCAACAACTACGTACACATATTATACGTACACGCACAAGCCGATCGCTCAGCCACTGCGCCACCGAGTCGTCAACGAGGTACGAATCGAAACATTTTTATATTATTATATTAGAATTTAATATTTTTTTGGTAAACAAAAGCCTGTCCTTTTTCTTTCAATAAGGTTGGTTATATCCCACTGCATATAAAAAGTCCAGCAATCTTCAACTGTCCGTTCATATACTGAAATGTTGGGCAAAAACCACACAGTGTTTTATCCAATCGGCTTATTTATTTCTACTCTTTCTAAAGAAATTTTGCGCTATTATGCGATGATTTCCGGGAAAAAAACTACTATCCTATGTCCTTTTTTATTTTATTTATTAAGGAAAACTAACAATTGCACACTATACATGGTTAGCAGTGGCTTATAATCTAGGTATATTAGTGCGTAACTAACAACGTTATCCACATGATACATATTCGAATATAAATTTGGAAGAGCACGAGTACAATATTACAAATCAATAATATTAATCTTATTCTTACAATACTACAGTACTTATTAAAATTTACACAGATCACACATCTGTTTTTTCAAGCATTTTATGTAGATCAATGCGAATTTTGTTAGCTGACAAAGAAAATATATCTAATTCAGAAAAAAGGGTACTATAGTTATTTGCTAATCTTCGTAGAGTCCTTCCCCGGGATTCAAGTTGTTTAAGCGTGAAGAGATTACACACAAATAGACACACTTTCACCTTTATAGAATGAGTATGAAAGTATCGATAGTACGGATATGAAAATACATAAATACCCGCAATCTGACAACGTCAGTTACTCACCGCAGCACTTGACAGAGTCAAACCCATGTTCGTTGGTGAAGGCGGCCGGGCACAGCGGCCGCAGCAGGCGGCACCAGGCGTTGAGGCGGCCCACGTGCAGGCACTTCAGCGCCGCCGTCACCATGCTGTGCGGCGCCGCCACGTACTGGCACGCCACCAGGAACATGTACATTATCGGGTTCGACTCCGTCTGATACGTCTCTTGTATCGTCTTCATGAACGGTGTTAGGACACCTGGAAATGATAATGGTTTGGAGGTTCTTAAGGAGGTGTGCACGAATAACAGTCTAATTGGTATATGAGTTATTTATTCTTACGACATTCCTTTTATACGCAGTCATGTTACACATAGAGGGTACATAAATAAAACTTGATATTGTTGTATGTACGGTAAGCCTGCCGCGCTTCCTAGTTGCAGCGCGCGTGAAGATATTAATTAGCTGTCGCTTGCCGGCCGCTATGTACATACGTTTGCAGCCGCGGATTCAGTAAGCGCGGCGCGCCGTGCGAGACGGACATGCGTCGTCGTCTAGTGTGCGTCACTCATTAATGATAATAATGAGTACGCTACATCATTCCCCCGCTAATAAAAGCGTACGGGGGGCTTTGATGTTCTCCCAGTTTTTGTGACGTATGCGTAGGTACTGGTAGCTGTTTCTGACTCTGTGTTCATACGAAATGCAGGCTTCAGTCTATCGATGGACACTTGATTGCATCTGTTATGTAACTGTATCGTATAATACTTTTCATTACGAGCGATAACTTCGTACGGTCCGTCGTATGTCAGCGTTAAAGGTTTCTTGGTGGAGTCGTTGCGTACGTATACATGGGAACATTTATGTAGGTCGTCATGTATGAATGTTGCTCGGGATTGGTTCGATTGTCTTTGCGCTTGTGATTTCTTTAGTGCTCCGTCGAGTTTATTCATAAAGTTCGATAGTGTAACGCGTTGACTTGTTGATTCATCGTAAAATTCTCCAGGTAGTCTTAGGGTTTGGCCGTATAATAGTTCAGCTGTGCTAACACCAATGTCTTCTTTTAACGATGCTCGCAATCCCAATAACACTGTAGGTACTTCGTGTGACCATGTTGTTGATTTGAGTCTCGCGGCTAGTGATGCTTTGAGTGATCGATGCCAACGTTCTATCATGCCGTTACACTGAGGGTGGTAAGCAGTAGTGTCCGGTGTATACCCATACGGTGCATCAGTTTATTAAATAGATCTGATTCGAACTGTCTTCCTTGGTCGGTAGTTATAGTTACCGGACAGCCAAACCTTCCGATCCAGCCCTGATAGAAGGCGTTTGCGACCTTTTCTGCAGTTATCTCTTCTAGGGGGCAGGCTTCTGGCCATTTGGTAGCCCTATCTATCATCGTTAATAGGTAACGGTATCCGTCAGATATAGGTAAAGGGCCAACAATATCAATGTGCACGTGTTCTAATCGGTTCACTGGTTTGAAACTCGCTATAGGTGACTTGGTATGTTGTTGCACCTTTGCTCTCTGGCACGGGTCACAGGTTCGACTCCAGTTGTTTACGTCACTGTTCATCGAAGGCCAAAAGTAAAAGTAAAAGCCTTATTCCGGGATGACTAAGGTTGTGAATCGCTTGATATGCCGGTTTTCGGAAATCCGGCGGAGGCTATAAGAATATCGTCGACGAATGGAAATGCGGGTAGGCCACGAAGAATGTTGTCTATATGTCTTTGAAACGTTTGGCCGGCATTCCTTAATCCGAAGCACATTCTCGTGAACTCATACAAGCCAAATGGGGTTATCACGGCTGTTTTCTTAATGTCTTCTTCTCTATTTTTTAATTGATAGTATGCTTTTTGCAAATCAATCTTTGAGAATATATTCTTGCCTTTGAGATTATGCGTAAAGTCATGCAGACGTGGTATTGGATAGCGGTCGGGTGTTGTCACGGCGTTGAGTCGACGGTAGTCACCGCACGATCTGTATGTACCGTCTTTTTTCAACACCATGTGTAGCGGGCTCGCCCATGGGCTATTCGACGGGCGACAAATTCCTTGGTTTATCAATAGCTGAAATTCTTCTTTAGCGATGTTATACTTATGTGGCGGAAGTGGTCTAGCTTTGGAAAAAATCGGCGGACCGGTAGTCTCAATATAGTGTTCAACTTCACTATTATACAATTTGTTTAAACTCGGTCGTGTGATATCCGGGTACTTCGCGAGTAGATCGTGGTACGGAAGATTGTCGTCGATTGTTCGGATGCTTCCTTCAGATGCGGGTGAAAGAGAACCGGGTGCCGATAAACTCGTTTTCTTATCTACCAGTCTTCGTCCGTGGAGATCCACCATAAGGGCATGGTGATGTAGGAAATCAGCGCCTATTATCGGCCTACTGACTGTCGCAATCACAAATCGCCAACTATAGGGACGCCGCATACCAATATTGAGAACAATTGTTCGCTCGCCGAATGTAGGTATTTGAGTTCCATTCGCGGCATACAAGTAGTTGTTCGGAGGTCGTTTTCTTTTTTCACATACACTAGCAGGTAGGACTGAAATATTTGCACCCGTGTCGATAAGAAATGTTTGTCCGCTGGATTTGTCTTTTATAAATAGGCGGTATGTTGATAAATCGTCGACTTCGGCCACCGCCTCGGCTTTAGTCTTCTTTAGTTTTCCGGCTGATCATTTTTGCTGTATGCTGCTTTTCCGAATTTTCGGTGAAAATAACATATTGTGTATCGCTGGTCACGGGATTTTGACCGGGAACGATTTCTAAAATTATTAGGTCGCCGGCGTTGGTACCTTGAGCGATCCATTTTCAATGAAGCAACCTCCTTAGTCAGGGTTTCAATCATACTGATGATGTTCTGGTCCGCGGTTCCCGGTAGTTTAGAAGTTGAAGGTTGACTATGACAAGAGCACACGGAGTTAACTTCCTTCATTTGCTCGTGCATTTTATCGGCCATGGCGGCCAAAGCGTCCAATTTGCACTCCTCACTCACAGCTAGCACTGCGCGGGTAGAAGATGTCCCATCCACAATATCCGCAGGGTAGCATCGGGCATTTTACCTCTTGCTAGGTCTTGCATTCGGCGAAGTAATTGTGACGGACGTTGATCACCGAGGTCCATTTCATTTAACAATTTTTGAAGCTGTTTACCCTCAGATTCTTGATAAACCGACACGAGTCTTTTCTTGGTCTCTTCGTATCGTCCGGTGTTTGGTGGAGCCATTATGATATCACTGATTTGTTCCACTTCAGTTTTCGTCAGCTGCGCCACCACTAAGCCAAATTTGCCTTCGTCGCCAAGTTTTTGGTTGGCGATCATTGTCTCAAACTGAGCAAACCAAAGGGTAGGTTTGTCGCACCAAAATTGAGGAATGCGCGATTTTACGCTAATCATATCGATCTGTTCTTGCGTTAACATTTTTGAAACGCGGGGTCACCACTTTGGAGGTTCTTAAGGAGGTGTGCACGAATAACAGTCTAATTGGTATATGAGTTATTTATTCTTACGACATTCCTTTTATACGCAGTCATGTTACACATAGAGGGTACATAAATAAAACTTGATATTGTTGTATGTACGGTAAGCCTGCCGCGCTTCCTAGTTGCAGCGCGCGTGAAGATATTAATTAGCTGTCGCTTGCCGGCCGCTATGTACATACGTTTACAGCCGCGGATTCAGTAAGCGCGGCGCGCCGTGCGAGACGGACATGCGTCGTCGTCTAGTGTGCGTCACTCATTAATGATAATAATGAGTACGCTACAATGGTATAAATAAATATTCCCGGACATTATTACACAGCGCCATCTAGTTCCGTGGTAAGCAACGAGGCTTGTGTTACGGATACCAGATGTTTGAAATACTACTACTACAGGAGGAAACCAGCATGCTTGATAAATTTTCTCGATGGCGTATGAAGTCTGCCATCTCACACTACGTACTGTCCCACGGCTGGGCACGAGTCTCTTCTCGTTTGAGAGGGATTATAGTCCACCACACTAGCCTACTGCAAGTTGGCAGACTTCACATGTCATCGAGACAAATTTCTCAAGCATGCAGATTTCCTCACGATGTTTTCCTTCACCGTTTGAGCTTGTGATAAATACGCACATAACTTCCGAAAAGTCAGCGGTGCGTGCTTTGGGTTCAAACTCGAGACCTTTGACGTCTCAGTCCACTGGTCACACCGCTGGGCTACCACAGCTCCAGGACTATAGTCTAATTCCTCTCAAATGAGAGAATACTCTTGCCCAGCAGTGGGATAATAAATGGGTTGATGATGTGTACCTTCGTTTTGAACTGTAAAGTTGTCAACTATCACATAATAAATTACGGTCGACCTGCAAGGGGCTTTGAGATAAACGACAATGGTGGAATACGAAGACAGACTCCGGTCATGAAGACAAGAAATGTGAGAAGCTTTCAACTATATCGTTCTATTCTTCTTTTGATGTGAAACATCTATAGCCGCACGTAAAACCGATTTTTGTCGTGGCGAAAGCGTCGCCACGAAATTTAAATTTGATTTTAGTTCTATTTTCAAGTTTACCTTTTTTTTTCGAATTGTGAATTGTATTACACCTCTTTGAGTTTATGTTAATATGTTTCTTTTAACACATATATTTTTGATGTGGAAAAAAATCGTATTATTTTATTTTATCATTATGACATATTTAGTTCCTATCACAATATGTTCTTTTCTGCATATTACTTTTACAAAATAATGTCGATGTTTCACATCTGCCAGGCGTCCCGTGACGGCTCACTGTTTTTTTAATTAAATAATTTCATGCCTTTTTAACCGACTTCAAAAAGGAGGAGGTTCTCAATTCGTCGGAATCTTTTTTTTATGTATGTTCACGAATTACTTAAAAACGCCTGGACCGATTTGCAAAATTCTTTTTTTGTTTAAAAGGGTAGACTTTACAGTTGGTCCCATTGTAACCACATCATGATCTGATGATGGGATCCCAGGAAAATCGAGGGCAACCCTCAAATTTTATAGGCAATTATCACGTTTTGAATATATTTACTGAAATTGTTCCAGTATTTGCGTCTGATAATCATCATTTGATGTTGATGAGCTGATGGTGGAATGTAGAACTCCTCAAAGGTTAAGAGTTAAAAGGAAATTCTTTCAGTTATAGGCATTTATTACATTTACATGTATTCTCCAAAGCTGTTCAAGTATTTGCATTTGAAAATCACCATCTCATGTAATGATCTGATGATGGAAGGTACAACTCCTCAACGGTTAGGAGTTGAAGGAAAAATCTTTCATAATTATAAGTATATATGGATCGATAGTTGTATTCTTTCAGGCAGTTAGATTGACCTGATATGAAAAGTTTAATATGTACAACACTAAAAAGAAAAAAATAAATTAACTTTTTAAAAAAAGAAAAACCAACTTCAAAAACTAAAAAGCAAAAAATAACTTCATACAGTTTGACCTTTTTTTTAGTTTTAAAGGTATGAAGTCGGTGCCGATGATGTGGTGGTTTTAACCACCCCGCTCAAGGTCACTCGCGGTGAGTGTACTTACTTTGGCTTGGCACCGACTAGAGAAGTTATTTTTTGCTTTTTAGTTTTTGAAGTTGGTTTTTCTTTTTTTTAAAAGTTAATTTATATTCTACATTGAACACTAGATTATTCATACAAGAAGATGGAGTAATCTTACCGAATATGATGACGCAGGCCACGCAGATGATGCTAGTGCTGCGCTCGCCAAAGTTGAAGCTCACCAGGTACATGAACGCGAAGAACGACATGCTGCCCAGTAGCAGGATCAAGGCGAACGTTGCTGGGGAAAATTGAAACAATATTTACCCATTTTTTGGTAACATACCGAGATGGTATTATTACAACAGTGTGTGTGTGTGTGTGTGTGTGTGTGTGTGTGTGTGTGTGTATGAGTGTGTGTGAGCGTGTATGTGTGTGTGTGTTATGTGCCTAACAGGGCCCATCATTGTTTCTTTAATTTTAAGCCTATCTTTACTTTTGCCTGTTCTTGGTGACAGGATTCATACATTGATGTGAGCCACATCATAGCGATATGGCTACAGCATAAACAAAAGTCGCTAGGCAAGAAAGAAAAGCTTGTGTGCATACATAGTATATGTATGTGCATGTTAAATAAAATCGATAATTATATTCTCTGTACTTTTTACATTTTTATTTTAATTAATCAATATAGGTCTCATACCTAATAAAAACCTAAACCTGGCTACTTTTTTGCAATCAGGAGCTCATCATACATTTTTGACCCTTAAAACTAGTCGGTACTTACCAATCATATCGTGCTGGTCGATAGTGGCGTCCTTCTCCAGCGTGAGCGCGGCGACGACGGTGGGCAGCACGAGCGCCGCCGCGGCCACGGCCGAGTGGAAGGCCAGGCTGGCGGCCCAGTGCAGCTCGGGCGCGCAGCCGCACAGCACGTGCGTGTGGCGCGCGCCCGAGCCGCGCTCCTGGCACGCCAGCGACACGCTGTTGATGTTCGTCGCCAGGATTACTGCGGGACAATTGTTACTCTTAACTCACTATATTTATTTATTCATTCATCCACAAGTATTTATATTTTTGGAACGAAGTTCCTTATCGCGCGTCGCGAAAGGATGGAAAAAATTAAGACTTAAGGCTTAAATTAAGGCTTACTGTAGCAAAAACTTGTAACGACACTTTTTGCTACAGTAAGCTATTGTAAAAAAAAATACAATTTTATTCCAATTCCTTCACTAATTAATCGAAAGGAACTTCGTTCCATCCGGGTGTCTCTTGACACCTCTCAAGTTGTTTTTGTTTTTTTTTTCTATGTATAAATTGTTAACGATTTTCAAACTTAAATTATTTATTTAAATTAGACCAATATTACAAGTACTTTTGAATTGTCAAAAACTAGTTGCACGGTTCCAAAAGGTAGGTCTTATGGCGATGAACCGGCAAGATACTCATAGATACTCTTTTTAAATTAAATAAAATTACAAAATGTTTTTGTTTACAATGTTTTATGTATATAAGATCAATATGAGAATAATGCAGTTTGATGTGACATTTAAGAAAACAGCTAGTGTTGGTTTTTAGAAAATAAAGTCTTACTTTATTCAAAATACCAGTTAAAAATATCGAGGTGGAATTAATCATTTTGGAATTAAATGCTTCATTGCTTACTAAACGTGATAGCGATCCCCCATGTGATGATGGACTGCATCTCCTTAGGCCTGGTCATTTCGTTGAAGCTGTGGTCGCTCTGGATGGGGTCGTTCACAGTGACGATGGTCCGGCCGTCCGCCCACGATATGTAGCGCGTGGCCAACAGGTTGGACAACAAGTTCAGCGACACGGGCGCCGCGTGCCGCACTGTCGTCGTGAACAGGACCTAGAAGGAGCAAGGAGGGCTTTTTGTTACAATCAAATCAAATATTAATTTATTTATTTATCACACATACTAAACACACAAGAAAAATCTTAATGCGATAGTGTGGTTCTATATATCTAATTATCTTTATCTTATACACCCTATAATATACCTATATATCTACATAACAAATTTATTTATTTATTCCCAACAATATCCTTAAAGACTAATTCCAATTCGAAGAGTTGGACTCCTCCCAAAAAGACTGGTCTCTAACAGTTAGAGACAGAGAAAAGTGGAATTAGAGTGGGGAGGTCTTATATCAAATATGGTCATATTAAGAACCTGATTAAGACATCGAGATTCGTAAGAGTCGAGTAAGACTAAAAAAAACTAATTTATTTATTACTAGCAATCACTCGCTTCGCTTGGGGTACTATTATCACATTTTTTTGCAACACGTTCCTTTCTAACAGAGAAAGAATTTTCAAAATCGGTTTAGTAGATATAGCGACCCCCGACGATCCAACAACAACCTCACAAACTTTACCTCTTTATAATATTAGTATAGATTCTGGTAGAATATATAGCAGTATATACATACCTTGGCATTCGTTTCGTTTAGTTCCACTCCCACTAAATATTTGTTGTACTGCAGTACATCGGTTACACCCGTACGGAGAATACCTTTTAAAAATACATATACAGTTAATATACTACAAAAATTGCGTATTGCGTAGGTTTAGTTAGGTGCAAAAGGTCGCCATTCGTAAAAAGTCCCAAGGTCATTACACATTCTGCGAATGCGACGTTTTGCGAATGGGAAATTCTGCGAATGCGACGTTTTGCGGATGGGACATTCTACGAATGCGAAGTTTTGTGAAAGGGAAATTCTGCGAATGGGAGTTTTTTAACCGTGGGACTTTTGCGAATGGGACGTTTTGCGCCTTAACCATCACTTGATAGTATGTTATGTTCTGGCGTGTTAATACTGACTTTCTGCCACATCGGCGGCGGGTTCGAAGGAGACTCGCTGGTACTGGCGTCGGAGCGGAGTGAGCGACACGTCGGCGGGCGCGAGGCGGTACAGCACGCGGCGCTCGTGGCGCGCGCCGTACACGTCCAGGTCCATCGCCAGCGCGCGGGACGACAGCAGCGCCTCGTTGTTCATTTGTTTCGTCATCACGAATATCATGATTATTGGGAGAACGATTTGCTGGAATAAAATAAATACATATATGAGTCGTCTAGTTTCAAATCCCGCTAAAACGCTTTTATATAAAATTTTAACCTGATATGATATTTAAAAGTATTCTTATTATTCCATATACATATATTATATGTATATACATATAATATATGTATATGGAATATACATATATATGTATGTTCCATTGGCGCTGTTTCCTAACATCCATATGGATGTTAGGAAACAGCGCCATCTAGTTCCGAGATAAGCGATAAGACCTGTGTTATCGATGGTTAATACATATTATACATTAGCTTTTGACCTTTGACCGCAACTTCGTCTGCATAATTAGTAATTTTACCTAATCTTCTTTTAAATCAACGCTTGACCGCTTAATAGATTTCGATGAAATTTGGATTGAACTCATGTCCCGGGGGAGTACAGAGAGTTCATCCCTCGAAAAGGCGAAAAGGGAGGTGGAAGTTTGCATACGGTATCGATAATTTCTTACAAGAGAGTGGAAATAAATAAGCGGAACCTGCTGGATAATAAAACTAATAATACACAGACGAAGTCGCGCGCAAAATCTACTATATTAAATATATCTCATATATAAAATTCTCGTGTCACAATGTTCGTTCCCGTACTCCTCCGAAACGGCTTGACCGATTCTCATAAAATTTTGTGAGCATATTGAGTAGGTCTGAGAATCGGTCAACATCTATTTTTCATACCCCTAGGTGATATGGATGTCCTTCACCAGATTTTTTTACACTCTTCTACCACCAACCCATATAATGTGGCAAAACAACGTTTGCTGGGACAGCTAGTTATATATATATATTAGTTGTTCTGTACATTAAAACATAATTATAAACTAAAAAACTTGAGAGGTGTCAAGGGACACCCGGATGGAACGTAGTTCCTTTCGATTAATTAGTAAAGGAATTGTAATAAAATTGTATATTTTTTTACTATACCTTGCTATAGCAAAATGTTTCGTTACAACTTTGAGTCTTAATTTTTTCCGTCTTTCCTTTTCGCAACGCGCGATAAGTAACTTCGTTCCAATATGATGCTTGTACTCACCAAAATGAGGAACGACCACTTCTTGTGCACAGCGTATTTGACATGTCTCTTCAACAGTACCTTCAGCTGTCGCATGTACAGGTGCATACCAGTCAGTCTCTTCTGTGGTGCCACTGGACGAAATATACAAAACAAGCGATTATTATGTACTAGTGGTCGCCCAGTAGTCGAAATTCGACCATAATTAATTTAAATTATAAGTTTTTTATGCAACATTTTAATAGTTATTTATGCAACTGTTGTATAATAAGGGGTATTAAAACACGAATGTGATAATAGTATCACATGAGTGTTTTAATACCTAATTATAACAGTTGCATACAAGACTTTATCTACACCCATGATATGAATCCTCTATATTTGTAAACAACAAAATATATTTTTTTTTTCAATACTATTATTGAACAAAAATGGCGGGATACGACGTCAATTAAAAAAATCGAATAAGTTTTTATTTTAATTACGGCGCTGTGGTAGTGAAACGCGCATGCATGACATTGTTCTTTTTTGAAATTCATTAAGATGCCATGAGAATGTGGCTGTTCGATGAGTAAAAAAGGAGTTGCATTATGAAATTTAGTACAACATTATAACACCCGTTTGGATGATATTATGGTTATTATGACACTGGCTGTTTTAATATTGGCAATAAGCTAACTGTTTCAAGAACTTTTATAGAGGATTTATAGCATGGCATCTTAAGTGTGGGAAATTTCATACTCCTCCGTCCACGCAATTTTGGTAAAGAGGGATACAAAGTTTTTGCTTTACGTATTAATAATAAATAGAAATATAAATAAAAATATATCGTTTAAATAATAATCTCGTGTCACTGTGTTTGTCGCTGAACTCCTCAGAAACGGCTGGCCATATTATTATGAAATTTTGTATGTATATTTGGTAGGTCTGAAAATCGGTCGTAGGCAATTTTTTTAACCCCTAGGTGATAAGGATGCCCCTCACCAGTATTTTTTTGTCAATTTTTTTTTTGTTATTTGCAATCAAAATACTTATAGACTCAAATTTCACTCTTCTACCACCAACCCCTATAATGTGGCGAAACAACGTTTGCTAGGTCAGTTAGTAGAGGTATAAATTAGAAGTACCACATTGGTACTTATTTTACTGCTAACCAGTTATTAAATTGGTCACCTTACTGGACTGCTTTTTGCTATAGTGGTCTTAAGTGAGACTGATGAGCAAGAGGCCCTGGGTTTGATTTCCAGGTCGAGCAAGTGTTATATGAAATTCTCAATAGCAGAGTTTGATGTCGTGCCCGGTTGATGGCAATAGGCTCGCCTACTGGTACAGGTTTTTTTTAAATTACTAGATCGCTTTTCATCGTTTATTTTTTAAATAAGACTACGAAAGTTGGTATTTCATTTTAGACGATACTTTGCGATGGATAAAGAAGGTACTCACTTTGTTCATTAGCGCCTTCCACCTCATCATCAGAAAACGTAGTATCGACGTCACTGCACAGCCTTGAAAAAGTAAATTTTGTCTTATTTATAGGGTTATTACAATACAATCCGTGCTAAGAACGGGTCCCTGGGCTATAGTCTATCATGCTAGTCTAGTATGGGTTGGTAAACTTCACGTGCCATCGAGAGAATCTCTCAGTCACGATATTTTACTTCACCGTTTGAGAAGTTTTAAAAGTCAATGATACGCGCCTTAAGTCCGAACTCGGGACCATGGACTTCACAGCCTACTGACCATATCACCATATTACCAAAATATGAATCTCACTCACTTCAAAAACACCTCTTCAAGCGTAGAAACGCCGACGCCAATAGAATCGATGCCCAATTCGGATCGTTTGGACTCCAGCGCTGTGAACAGGTTGGGGAACTTCTTGCTGGCGGTCGCCGGCAGGTTGTACGATATGGAATTGATGGTCTGTTCCTTCACTGATGCGTCGGGCACGTGTGAAGTGATGACCTTCGTGATTGCTGCCTCTTTAGGAGCTCCGATGGTGGTCAAGGATAGCCGGTAGCCGGTACCTAGAAAAAATACAGCTTGGTTATATTCTTCTTCATAATTTTTGTCAATAATAGATGAGAAAATATGAGCAAAAATGCTCTTCCTCTCTTTCATATTAAAAAGGGATGAGTTAAAATGGTGGGATTTTAGTTTTACATTTTAAAGATTGTTACAACAAATTATTTTGCCTAATTCATTTCTCATCAGAGAATTGTATAGTAAAGTCAATGTTATCCAAAATCGAATAAAGATATATTTTTTTAAACAATTCAAATGTAACTTAATCAGAAAGCTTTCAAATGGGGGTAAATGTCAAGTAATAAACAAAAGCGCGGCGTGCGAATGAGATAGCTATAGCTTGGCAAGTTCGTATGTGGCACCCCCATGGTCCACGCTGGTGGCGGGGGACGTTACTATCCGATGACGTATTGTACACCGCTACACACGATACGGATTACGTTACGATTTAATCTGCAGATATCCATGAATAAAATTGCTTATAAGTTAATTTGTTGCGTTGTATTGAATATGATGTGCTGTAAATACAAATTATTACTAACAATATATAAGGGGTATTTTTATGAACCCTAGAAGCCCAATTATAGGTCAAATGAATACACAAATATATATTTTTGTGACTCGGTTAATTATGCTATATCTATTAATTATTATTAATATATATATTAATGTTTTAAGAAGTAGGTAAGAAACATTATAAGTAATTTGTTTGGCTTGACGTCTTATCATTTTGCCTATCGGCGGATTCATCTACTAAATGATGTCGTGTGTGTTTTGTCTAAAGTGTCCGCACCCGAAAACACATGTGGCCGTCAGTAGCGACGGCGGCCGACTGACGCTCCCGTCAGATAATCTCCGTGCCGCGCGCACGTGCCGCCCCACCCATTGACTGACGTCCCCCGTCGCCCGCGGACCATGGGAGTGTCACGTACGAATTTGCCAAGATTATAGATGTTCTCACTATACTCTTGCATATATAAAATATGAATAAGGTGCTGATTTTGCAATATATATAAGTAAGGTTAGATGTGACATCATCTTGTAGCCGGCACGCATGTATGACAAAATATATGAATGTGGACGAGCTAAAATTGGTATGCAGGGATCGTAGCGCGAGGCATTCTGTAGTTTCTGCCTACCCCCATGGGTAAAAGGTGTGGTTCGATGTGAGTACTGACCGACAGCCTTCTTGAGATGCATGGTGGTGGCGAAGCAGCGCAGCACGCCGGCGTGCAGCGCGGCCACGCGGTCGCCCAGCGCGTCCGCCTCCTCCATGAAGTGCGTCGACAGCAGCACCGTGCGCTCGCCGCGCAGAGACTACACACCAACCATTTTGTCGATATTATAGTAAGCATTTATATCAAAACGTAACTAAAAACGGATATGAGTTAGAAGATATCAGTTATTGAACCTAGGAGATAGAGAGCGCTGGAACTAAAAAAACGTTAACGTTTAAAGTTGAAACATGTCAGGAATTTTTTGCATTTTTTTTCTTTATCTGTCCCATTCTATATAGAATTCTTGCTAAAAAGGGAATTCGGAACTATTTATCGAGAGCTACAAATAATCCTTCAAAGAAACGCAGGTTGGCCCCCCTGGTACATGACTCACCAGCAACAAGTCCCACAGCTCCCGGCGCGTCTCCACGTCGAGGCCGGAGGTGGGCTCGTCCAGCACCAGCACGTCGGCGCCGCCGGCCAGCGCGCACGCCAGCTGCGCGCGGCGCTTCATGCCGCCGGACAGTTCGCGGCTGAGCGCGTGCAGTTTGTCGGTGAGCGCGAGACGGTTGGCCAGCTTGCGGGAAGACATCCGCGCTTCGGAGTAAGTGCCCTGTTTCAGCTGAGGACAATACATGTAATATGAGAAAGAGAGAGAATCTTTATTTGCAAATATGACACGAGTGTGTGCGAGAGAGAAATCCTATTCCGCGACATATCAGATTATCTGGTAGATGCAGTAGCGATGAGACATAATAAACGATTTCAATGGACAATAAATCCACGGCCTGAAGCCACGGATCATGAAAAGGATCTGAAAAGTCGGGATTAAAATAATATAAATATTGTGAACCCTTCGGGTAACTGATGTGCTTGAGTCTCAGGCATAAGGTTATAATCCACCATACTGGCCTAGGATGCAGGTTTCGTCACGACGTTTTCCTTCTATGACCTTAGACTTCAAAGTACACTTGGCTATCACAGCTATAAATATGTCGCAATAAAATCAGTAAAAAGTTTTTATTGAAAAAAAAAAAAATGCTGCAAACTCACCATAGTGAAGAATATGATGTGTTCCTGCACGGACAAGTCTGGGAAGAACAGGTTGTGTTGTGGACAGAGGCCGATGTTCTTACGTACTTCCTCACGCTGCAACACTGTGTCTTTGCCGTTCACGTACACTTTTCCCTCCGTAGCACTCGTCATACCTACCGAACGAGTTTTTAATGAGAATGAGTGAATGAAGAACGAATGTAACTTCGAAATGGGGACAAGCGAAACAAACTACAGCTTGCTTTCTTAAGAAAAAAAGAAAGAAATAAATCAATGGTTGTACGTTTTTATTTGAGTTTGAAGTGATCCCTGGGGTATCTCCAAAGCCCCAGCTATCATCACACAAATAGATTATTTATTACGAATCGATGTTTATCGAGCATTTAATTGCGCGTAATTTTTTAATTACGGGCATAATAAATGCAGTTGATTGAACAACCACCTCTTTCTTGTGAAGTTGATCATCAACCCATTATTGTCCCACTGCTGGGCACGGGTCTCTCTCATTTAAGAGGGATTAGGCTATAGTCTACCACGCTAGCCTACTGCGGGTTGGCAGACATTACATGCCATCGAGAAAAGCTCAAGCATGCAGGTTTCCTCACGATGTTTTCCTTCACCGTTTTGAGCATGTGATAAATACGCACATAACTTCCGAAAAGTCAGTGGTTTGAACTCGAGACCTCTGACATCTCAGTCCACTGGTCACACCGCTAGGCTACTCAGCTTGTGAAGTTATTTAAACGTTCTACGTACCAGTGATGATGGACATAAGGGTAGTCTTGCCAGCACCGTTGTGTCCCACCAGCACAGTGATCTCGCCCTTATGCACCTCCAGAGACACGTTCTTCAACGCATGTTGTTTTGGGTATACCTGGAGAAACAAAATATTTTACTCTAGAATTTGTTTTGTCTTTATTTTTTTTTAAATGTTACCCCCCACAGTAGGATTTTCTCCTGTCTTTCGTGCGTTTACAAACACAGATTTTCATATAACTACGCAAGCGCCCAGACCTGTAGATTGTACAAATAATTGCTCCGTGCGGGGATCGAACTCGCATCCCGTGACGCACAACCCGCTCGCTCTGCCACTGCGACAATGAGTCATCATATAGAAATATATTTAGAGAAATAGAGATCAATCTTTCGAAAGATGTTTGTGTGATGAACATGGATATTTGTATCTGAGTCATGGATGTTTCCATGAAGGCATTTAAAAAAAGAAATATCGATATAGTTGTAATACTAGTATCCGTAACATAAGCCTGTGCGATATATTTATTTATATTGAAACCCGTTCTCACCTTGGAAACGTTAACGATTTTGATGCCGACCTCCATGTCGGCGGGGGTGGGCTCGAAGAACCACGGCTCGGGGGCCATCGGGTTCTCCTCTTCAGACTGTGAGTCGGGCTTCACTTCATTCTTATGCCAGTATTGGGACTGCACACAAACATTTTATTTTGAAAATAACTATTATTAGTACTGGAAGTAGAATAAATATGTACAGTCGACCAAAAATGTAGTCTACCACCTTACGGTTGATGTTAATTTAAACGTCATAAAACAACTAGGTCGGCTTTTCCTCACAATAATATTGCAAGAACTGTCAACCTTAGCGATAAGGGGATGTCACAGAAACTTGTCAAAACTGGTAGACCACTTTCTTGGTCGACTGTACAGATCGGCCACTCTTCGCTACCCATTACTGTCCGTTAGTGTGCCTTATTGTGCCTGTTAGAAAGCCTTACTTCATGGAGCAACGTCAATTAAGAAGAAAAGAACGCAATTCGATGTTGATTAGACAGATTTTTTTTTAAATGGTGCATTAAAATAATTAATGAATTCGTGAAAATCTATTCTGTGAAGAGTTAGTATTGTGGTCTAAATAAGACTAGAAAACGATGCTACAGAAAAACCACTGAAATTTAAAACCTACTAACATCCTCGTCTTCACTACTGGAGGTCTGAGTGGAGAATTTACTCCCCATTTTGGTTGTCTTACTAACTCTTCTAACTTCGTAATTTTTTCCATAAGGCGAGGCTTTGTTCGTAGAGTTCTCCGATGCGGTTAGTTCAAAGTCTGCTACGCTTTCAGTCTTGTACGATAAATTTCTTTCTTGTTTTCGCTGAAAATTGAGCCTAATGAACAGGCAATTTGAACTGAAAGGAGGCCTAACATCTTATTTTGGACATTTTATTGAGAAAGGGCACTTTGTACAAAAAGGACAATCATTGAGGAAACCGGTACTACCGGCTTCTACGCTACGAAATCCAGGATTGTTTTTATTTGTCCTGACGTGCGTCCTATACGACATAAGGATACCACTCCTCCACTCCGCGCTCCAGTAGACAGACAATAGAGGCTAATTTTATGAGTTCACTATACCGAAAAGAAAACATATAAATAAGTAAATGTAAGTAAAAATGTGTACAACCCCAATTGTGCATGCACGTGTGACGTACACGCTGCACGCCACGTATGACTATGCACGTGTAATTTTTTATTATTATTTTGTGTTTCTGATTTATAAAGGATGATGACGAATCTCTCTCCTACGGTTGTACGTACCTTGAAGATGAAATTCCAAGGCAAGGCCTGCCCGTACTGGCCTGGCCTGACAAGCGACAGGTACCAGGTAATGGCGTAGAAGATCGTGGCTTGCAGGATCATGAACACGAAGCTGAGGAATACGGAGCCATTGTTGTACGCGTGTGACGTCATCATGTTACTGAAGTATGTGCCGCTTCCTGGATGAAGAAAAAGCAATAAGTACTTTGAAATTATTGGGTTTGATTTATTCGCGATCAGCAAGAATTTGGTTAGTCATTTATTTGTTTAGGTACATTTAGTACGCACTCTTCTATCTCTTTAAAGATTCTTTCTCTCTTTATCTTTAGAGGACCACACGCGTAAAGGACAAATTCTCTATGTGCTCTTAAATTTATTTATCCAATTGTGATTAAGCTGTCGTGGGTTGTTCTGTGGGCATCCGTGATGGTTTATAGCCCAAAAAAATGGTAGGGTTGATGATGATGGCGCTTACTCTCCCGGACCGAGTTCAATAATTGCTGTATGTATAATCAATATTGTATATTAAGTCTACCCCCCATTTTCCCCAACTACAGATTTGTTAGAAATTTGAATTATTATTATAGCAACACCAACATTAAAATGTGTAGATATTTGTATACTATGGCACCTCCATCTGTGACAGTGATCTAAAACACATGGAAATTAACTTCTCTGCCGTTTTATTTATTCTTTCTTGGCGCCAGCGTACCAGCATCTACCATCTCATTAATACACCGCTAAACGGTGCTGCAGAAGAAACGAGTAAAATAGTATTTTGCGACATTTAGTATCAAAAAATGTTCGGGGATTTACTTATTTGGCTAACTAGGCTAATAACTTCATTCGCGAACCTCTTCGTAACATCTTAAAACGCTGCGTATATAAAAAAAATTTTTTTTTTTTACTGACCATATATTTCAAGTACGGCCACCTCCTTCCAGAACCAGTACATGGGCGCGTGCGGGAACAGGCCGGTGAGCAGCGTGGCCGGGTACGGCATGTGGTTGTACTCCGACACCACGCGGGTCGGGATCCACAGCGTCACGTACGCCAACACCGACAGCGTCGCCGCGTACTGCGCTGTGAGTACAGGCAACCAAATATTATAAAGTACGCCACTTTTGAAAAGTTCTTTTTCTTATTTATTTTTCTATATCTCTCGTCATGACATAATTAATAATATTCAATATTCCTAATATTCCTGGACATTATGGCACACAGCACCATCTAGTTCCGTTCTAAGCAACGAGGCTTGTGTTACGGATACTAGCTGGTTGATATACTACATATATACTTTTTTTTTTTTTGTAAATAGTTACATACATATTATAGATAGATACATCCATGACTCGGATACAAATGTTCATGCTCATCACACAAACATTTGTCCCTACCGGGATTCGAACCCGGGACCCATAGCACAGAAGGCAGTGTTAACTACCGCTGGACTAACTGGGTCATCAATTAAAAATTATGACAATAATGAACACAAACAAAAAATATATAATTTTGAGCTTTTGTTGTTTTGTCGTGTCTTAATATCAGTATTTGGTAGATACGGCTGTTATTTGTGTTTTTTATGCCAATTACGACAAAACTTTTGGTGGGTTCTTGTGTTAGCAACCCAAAAACAATGGAAAGACCTTGATAAAGTTATTCTTAACTGCGTCATTGGTCTAAACTAGGTCGTAAGTGCGACGATCGTAAGCAAGAGTGCCCGGTTGATGGCAATAGGCTCACCCCTTATCATATAGGATCTTAAACATCCCTCTGCCTAACCTTTCGGGAAAGGCATTTATGTTTTTTGAATAATTTTATCAAGATTGTTTTAATAGAAACCATAGGTCGCTGGAATCCACTGGATGCGGGTGGCGCAGGACCGGTCGTCGTGGCGATCCTTGGGGGAGACATATGTCCAGCAGTGGACGTCTAACTGTTGATATGGTGATGATGATGATGATAAGAGCTGCTACCCATAGCACCGCTGGTTTCTTATAAAATATATGTCTTAAATGGTATAAACAATAGACTTACTGCCTCTAGAGATATAACTGCAGACGAAGGCCAAAGATACGACGGTCTTGAAGTACAGCAGCAGCATCAGGAAGATGAGGAACCCGTTGGAGTTGGGTATGAGAGGGTTGGACGTCACTTTTAACAGTATCGTCGTGCCGATGGAGAATATCAGGCCGCAGGGCAACACGTTTAGAAAGTGCGACAGCCCTAGCGTGTTAAGACCTACGCCAACCATTTTCATTAGCTCCTGGAAAAGATTTAAATACAAACATAATCGTGAATATGATTTTAAGGTTGGCAACACGCGAGCGATACCTTTAGTGTTGCAAACGTTCATAGGGTACGGTGACACGCTTACAATCAGGCGTGGAGTAGGGGGGGGGGGAGTAAAGGGGGCCATGGCCCCGGGCGGCATATGAAAGGGGGCGGCAAATTTCCAGACGGCCCCGGGCGGCAAATACCCACGCTACGCCATTGGCTTGTTTGCCAACCTTTTGGTATAAAAATAGCTGTGATAGCCTAGTGTAACCAGAGGACTGCGAAGTCAACGGTCTCAATTTACATCCAAAGGCACGCACCACTGACTTTTTAAAGTTAAGTGCGTATTTATCAAATGTTCAAACGGTAAAGAAAAATATAGTGAGGAAACCTGCATGCCTGAGAGATTTTCTCGGTGGCGTATGAATTCTGCTAGCCCGTACTAGGCTAGCGTGGTGGTCTTTAACCTAATCCTAATGGAACAGTAAATAGGTCGATGATGATATAATGCAATGTGCATATGTGTAATTTAAGGAAACTCAACAGGAAAAATGGTTTTAAATGTAATGGCATATGAAAATTGCCACCACAAAATCATAATAAATAAATAAATGTATTATTTATTATTATTGTTATTATATTTATTTATTATGATTTTGCAACCATAATCAGTGGCGTATTTACATATTTGCCTCCAGCATGTTATAAATATTTTGCCGCCTCTTTGCAATTCAACACCCTAATCCACAATCATATAATTTACATTTGTTTTGTCAACAAAATTACAACTTAAAAACGCAAAGTGTAAAATATCATCACAAATTAATTATTTATCTATCGTACGGTAATCGACCCCTTGATACGTGGCACTAGAGCAGATTGTCTTCATCTTGCTTTTTGTAATAAATTACAAACAAACAATGTTTAGAGCTGTGGTAGCCTAGTGGTGTGACCGGTGGACTGAGATGTCAAAGGTCTTGAGTTCGAACCCAAGGCACCACTGATTTTTCGGAATTTATGTGCGTATTTATATCACAAGCTCAAACGGTGAAGGAAAACATCGTGAGGAAACCAGCATGCTTGAGAGATTAAAATTTGTCTCGATGCCATGTGAAGTCTGCCAACCCGCAGTAGACTAGTGTGGTGGACTAGTCCTAGTCCCTCTCAAATGAGTGGAGAGCCGTGCCCAACAGTGGGACAATAATGAGTTGATGTTTGCAATTTCCCGGTATTATATATATCCGAATGGTAAATCCCAATAACACTAGTGGGTGAGTGTTCAGGAAATTATTTTGAATTAATACCATATTGTTATACTGCGTGTAATTAAAAGGAGGATATACTGTAGAAAATTAATCTATGCTTGTTCGTCTAACACAATATTAAAAATTTATATTATATTATATATAATGTAACATAAAATAAATTGCAAAAAAAACACTTTTCCTCCTCTCTCTTATTATACTTTTGCTGTGCCCGACAGGGTCCATAATTGCATCTAGCACTAAGCCTTACCACCTGTATTTAAAACATTATGGAATGCAATAAAGTTGACTAGAATTGAATTGAATTTGAGTCTATGATGACGCATCATAGTGTCAAAAATTACAATGATAATAATCATCATCAACCCAATCAATGTCCAACTGCTGGGCACGGATCACCTTGAGAGACATTAGGCTATAGTCCACCACGCTAGCTTACTAGGCAGACTTCATACGCTATCGAGAAAATGTCTCCGATATGTAGGCTTTCTACACGAAATTTTCCTTCAGCATTCAATACAATAAATACGCACGTAGCTTTGAAAAATCAGTGGTGGCTTGAGAACGAACTCAAGATTTTTGACTTTATAGTCCACTGACCACACCACTAGAATATAACGGTTGGTTGTACTCTGTACAATGATAATAATGTCTAGTCTCAATTCCACTACAAATAAGTATTGATTTCTTACACTTCAGCGAATATTAGACATTTACACAGACGCTCGGACACGGTGAGCTCGTTCTGTGTAAATCGGATTGTCAATAATTATTAAAAATGTAAGGTAGCTGTTAGTAATTATAACTTCAAGACGACCAACACCGAAACGTAAAAAGTAGTTTTATTTCAATACAAATAAGTATGAAATTTCCATTTCCCATTTAATGGGAAGCAATTTCCACTGCTCTCCCATCTGCATAAAATTTTTCGTTATAGGTACAAAATGTTTGTGCGCAATTTTGTACTCTTTCTTGGTGTTATTTATTTATAGGCTTACACTTAAAAAGAATTTACTCATTTAATGTGGTTCGGTGACAGTGTTTGTAATAAATACGCGAAGAAAATTGACGTAGAAAGTAATTGTGTTAATAAATCTCTTGTTTATTGCTTCATTCTGTGTTCTTTATTAATTTCCTCGAGTTTTGAGTACCAATTAAAATTAATTAATAAATTTCGTATATAAAGCATAGCTATGTTTACTGTTGCTGTAATATTTAAATTTTATACTTTACTTTAATGCTATTTTAGTTCAAACTTATTCTCCGTATTTCTAATATTTAGAAGTAGGTAGGTATATTAGGGTTATACAACAAAGAAAAAAAGATAATTAAATATAAAAATATTTCTGACAGCACCATCTAGTTCTGAGCTAAGCTACGAGGCTTGTGTTATGGACACTAGATGGTTGATATATTACATATATACTTTAGATATAGATTCAAGTTATTTATATCTACGTGTTTAGAATAATAATTAAAACAGTAAGGAAGACACAGAACAGTAAAACTAGGTTTTCACTAAGATAAACAAATCTTTAACAACAAAAGACAGATATCTACCTGTATGCCGGTGGTGCGCTCCTGCAGCAGGCGGCACATGAGGAACACGAAGGTCAGCATCAGCGACAGCCAGCACAGCACCGTGAGGAACTTGCACACGGCGTACGTGTCCACGTTCTTGCGCGTGTGGTAATACGGGAACTCTTGCATACTCACTGTCTGCAAATAGATGGACATCAAGCTGAGTAGGCATTATAAAGCAAAGGTTTCTTTTATCAAATATTAAATGGTAAAAACACCCAAACACGCAGCGTGGGTAGGCCCCCGGCAAGTTCGACTGACAAATTGGTAAAGGTCGCTGGAATCTGCTCAATGCGGGCGGCGCATGACCGGTCGTCGTGGCGATCCTTGGGTGGGCCTTTATCCAGCAGTGGACGTCTAACGGTTGATATAATGAAAAACACCCTTAACTGTGAAGGATTTTTTCAAATGAACCTGTAATATTTATTGATTTCTTATACATACGCGAATATTAGACATTGAAATAAATCTACGGATTTTATCGCGGTATATTGATATTATTTTAACGCGACGGACAGACTGAGGTGTTGGTTCGGTTACCCTACATTTTTTATTATTATTGACAATCCGATTTACACAGAACGAGCTCCCAGTGCCCTTGGGTCGTGTATTTGTTCTACGGTTTAGAGTTCCAAGCGTATTACCAAAAATGTACGGTTACTTTGTTAATTTAGTTACCTATACTCATTTTGTCTTTTTTTTTGATAAACTCTATGTTTATAATGATGATTAATTAGGATGATCAACCCATTTGTTGTCCCAAAGCCGGGACGGAAGAGGCAGCACGCAATTTATAACCCTGGTGTTGCTAACGTATATATACCCTGGTTGCCACCATATTATTGATAGGACCCACAACAAAAATACATTTACGTTAAATACGGATGACGCAGACAGCTTGACTTGACATCATCAATATAGTTGCTTTTAATTAACTATTAGATTGCATAGTCTTCTTATAGTTTCGTCTTCTTATCAGCCTATTGCCGTCCACTGCTGAACGCAGGCCTTCCCCAAAGAGCGCCAAACATCCCGGTCTTGGGCAGCTCGCATCCATCCGCTGCCAGTTTCCAGTTTCAATTTCGGCTTTCAGTTTTAGTTTCCTCTAATGAAACCTAACTCTACATTATTGGTCATAAATTTAAAATATTGGAAATACGTTTCTCTAGATACTCGATATCGATTGCACAAAACGGCACAAATCATTATCAATGCCATCGCCTCGTAATGACAAAAGCATTTGCAATATTGACTGACTTTCACTAAACTCGAATTTAATGAGCCTTGTAGGGTTACTCACAGAAATTCATTTATATTTAACATAACATACCATCACGCCTGTTGTCCCCGAAGGGTTAGGCAGAGGTGTATACCTCATGTATACCCACGTTTAGCCAGTATGTTTTAGGTCCCATGTAATAGGGGGCGAGCCTATTGCCATAAACCGGACACAAAACCAAACTTCGACCTGCTACTGAGAATTTAATAGAATAACCCAATAACGCTTTGCTCGACCTGGGAAACGAACCCAAGACCTCTTGCTCGGCAGTGTACGACCACTAAACCAACGACGCAGTTTATTTATATTCATCATCAACCCATTAACGTCCCACTGCTGGGCACGGGTCTCCTCTCATTTGAGAGGGATTAGGCTATAGTCCACCACGCTAACCTACTGCGGGTTGGCAGACTTCACATGCCATTGAGACAAATCTCTCAAGCATGCAGGTTTCCTCACGATGTTTCCCTTCACCGTTTGAGCATGTGATAAATACGCACATAACTTCCGAAAAGTCAGTGGTGCGTGCCCGGGTTTGAACTCGAGACCTTTGACATGTCAGTCCACTGGTCACACCACTAGGCTACCACAGCCTATTTATATTATGTGACATAAAACCGCAATATTTTTTTTTATAGAGTATAAAACCCTCATGGGTTGGAAGTGGTAGGGTATTTCTGTTTCTTATCGACCAAAAACCACATTTGCCTATCGTCGTCGTTGTATTTCCATGGAACTCATAAACACATTCACCACAACTTTAACGTTTTAAATACTAGTTTGACTGTTGGACCCTTTTAAGGAGTGAGGCCTTCTCCTACATCCACTACTAAAGCTCCAATGTGACAAGCAGCCGCCGTATATTGGGGCCATTTACTAGTCCTACTGGGGCAGGCGTCTCACGCTCCAAGCAATATTGACAGGAGTATAGAAATCTATTAATCGGTAAAATGGATTTGTGTATGCTAGCTCACATAATAATAGCCATTTGATAGACTGAGTATTGAATAGATTCATTTTAATATTGTATAGAATTATTAAATTAATTATCATACATAACTGTTGCTGGGGAATTTGTTGCGCCGCTTCTTCTCCCCAGCAAAAACACTAGGAAGCAGTGAAGTGCGGGCGTTATTGGGGGCTGTCTTTATTGTTGACGTTCGAAACGAGCCAATTAAATTTGGCCTACTTTGAATAAATGACATTTTGATTTTATTCAGAGAGACTATTTAATTGTTAGTTGTAATTAGTCCCAAAATTCTGGACTCTTTAGTCTGGTAGTCTAGGCAAGATTGGAACCGGCCCAAGTTGTAGGACTGTTTTTAATTTTACTGAAAAATACAGGCAATCAATCAAAATTTGATTTCAAAATAATTCGTTCTTAATTAGCTGGTTCTGTAATCCCAACTTTTTTGTATTTAAATGGGAATAGATCCTTGGAAAAGTAAGTCTCTGTCCTTAACGGTGTACAGAGTAAAATATTCTATTGTTACCGTGTTTTGTGCGGATAAAGAAAAAAAAAAGAATTATTATCAATGGATAAGTCAAATGAGTTCTACATTAAGGAGTTGTTATTTACAAATGCTACAGATTTATCTGCGCTTATCTGACATTATCTAGCTGTGGTGATTAAGTAATTGCATGGTGATTAGTCATAGTACAGTGGCTTTGCAACCTCATCCTGCTATACAATGGACATTGTTTTTATCTTTGAACTAAAGCCTTTGTTGTGATATCAATTGGCTATATGAGCGCTCTGTTGAGGTCTTTATCAATTATTTTGTCAATGTCAGGCGTTTTGTTTTCGAATAATTTAGCAAAATATTTATATCGTGATTAGTTCAATGGATTGTACAACGTGATTGTGTGACGTAGTTAAACAAAAATTATCAATTCTACGTTCACTCAGTTTTGAGATATTGAATTTTAAAGTTTAGAAGAAGTAAGTTTTCAGTGGCGTAACTATAAGGTGGCAGGGCTGGCAAAATGTCAAGGGCCCCCAGCCGGATGGGGCCCGGCCTTAAAAGCCGCGAGCTTTTTTTTATGTCACAAAGGTAGCAAACAAACTTACAGCCCACCAGCCTACTTGGCCGTCAGAATGCTTAGTAACTACATAGTCTTTTTACTGGGGCCCCATCCAATTAATTTGCCACGGGCCTCAATATGGTATAGTTACGCCACTGATTTCTTCATTGACGTATTTTAGTCTGTCTGGCTGTCACTTGAAACCGAAGTACGCCTCACGGAGTAACAGCATAATGCTGAGGTATGGCCGTTTTGTGTGGATGTGACGCTTGTCTTCTTTAAAGATGTTGTTTTAATCATTCAAAATTTGAATGGATAAGGTAGCTTATCCTTTCCACTACTAGAATTTCGGGAAATGCGTTGATTGAGAATACATTTATGAACTACGTTGTGGATCACCTTTTAGTCTACCCAGATGCTAAATATCAGACTTTTACAGTCTACGAGGCAATATCGATATTCTAAAACTAAACAGAATTCTCACAACCACTGACTATTGTCATAGAAATTCTTTGAAAGTAGGGACCGACTGCTTATCGTACTCCGAGATGCACGGAGGGGTGTCTATGTATCGAAGAATGGTCATCGACAGTGACGGCCCTAGACCAAGGCGGGCGTCGGCGACATCAGCTTTGCGAGGCCCCTCTCATTTTCCAGTCAAGTAAAACAGCCTCTGGCTAAATTACTACTCACGTGTACGGAAATAATTACGAATAACTAAACTTTAAATAACTTGTCAAATATTTGGCAAGGCCTCTTAGAGTCGAGGTCGTTAGCGGTCGTCGACGTCGCTGGCAGGCAGTTTTTAACCGACTTCAAAAAGGAGGAGGTTCTCAATTCGTCGGAATCTTTTTTTTATGTATGTTCACGAATTACTTAAAAGCGCCTGGACCGATTTCCAAAATTCTTTTTTTGTTTAAAAGGGTAGACTTCACAGTTGGTCCCATTGTAACCACATCAGGATCTGATGATGGGATCCCAGGGAAATCGAGGGCAACCCTCAAATTTTATAGGCAATTATCACATTTTCAATATATTTACTATGATTGTTCCAGTATTTGCGTCTGATAATTATCATTTGATGATGGAAGGTAGAACTCCTCAACAGTTAAGAGTTAAAAGAAAATTCTTTCAGTTATAGGCATTTATTACATTTACATGTATTCTCCAAAGCTGTTCAAGTATTTGCATCTGAAAATCACCATCTCATGTAATGATCTGATGATGGAAGGTACAACTCCTCAACGGTTAGGAGTTGAAGGAAAAATCTTTCATAATTATAAGTATATGTGGATCGATAGTTGTATTCTTTCAGGCTATTAGATTGATCTGATATGAAAAGTTAATTATATATATATACAACACTAAAAAGAAAAAAATAAATTAACTTTTAAAAAAAAAGAAAAACCAACTTCAAAAACTAAAAAGCAAAAAATAACTTCATACAGTTTTACCTTTTTTTTAGTTTAGTTTTAAAGGTATGAAGTCGGTGCCGATGATGTGGTGGTTGTAACCACCCCGCTCAAGGTCACTCGCGGAGAGTGTACTTACTATTACGTTTGGCTTGGCACCGACTTCATACCATTAAAACTAAACTAAAAAAAAGGTAAAACTGTATGAAGTTATTTTTTGCTTTTTAGTTTTTGAAGTTGGTTTTTCTTTTTTTTTAATACTTTACTGATCATCGTGGTCTGCAAAGAGCTGTGGCAACGTGGTGGTGTGACCAGTGGATTGAGCACGCACTACTGACTTGTCGGAAGTTATGGGTGCATTTATAATATGCTCAAACGGTGAAGGAAAACATCGTGAGGAAACCTGCATGCTTGAGAGATTTTCTCGATGGCATGTTAAGTCTAACAACCGACGGTAGGCTAGCGTGGTGAAATAATACTCTACTCCCTCTAAAATGACAGGAGACCCGTGCCCAGCAGTGGTACAATAATGGGTTGATGATGATCATCGTGTTTATTGACATATGCTATAAAATAATTTGCAGCAAATGTAGTAATATATACACAACATACAGGATAACTAATATGAAATGTACACTATTGTTTATTTATAGTATTGTAAAGTTAATTGTAGTCAATAGCAACGGAGTAATAGACATACAAGTAGGTACATAGTTTCTTTGTCCTTAAGAGTTCGAGGACATAGAGGGTCGTGTGTACTCATGACATGAATCAATATGATTAAGAATTAAACTAGGTACTTTAAAGAATATACCCAATTGGTAATATTGATGGAAATACATTTATTATATGCCTAATGGACACTTTTGAACACAGCAATGTAGGACAGGGGATTCAAAATTATTGATTTTTTTTAATAAGGCCCATATTCATATGGCCCTCTTTGTCTAGCAATAGACTGGGATTTATTCATTTAGACGACGACCCAATTATACCAGCGGTAGTTAACTATGCTATGGGTAACATACGGGTTCGAATCCCGTATGTTTGTGTGATGAGCATAAACATGTATGTATGCAACCAACTAGTATACGTAACACAAGCCTCGTTGGTTAGCTCAAAACTAGATGGCGCTGTGTCATAATGTCCAGAAATATTTAGTATTTATTATGTGTTTGTTTCTTACGTTTTCAAGCCTAAATGACTGAATGACTAAGCCAACTTGGATTAAAGAGTACCCATTGTCTTGTAAATTCTATAGGCTATAGGCAAAGTTGCGGCAAATATTATACCTAAATTAAGTATCATAGCATGTACTCAAGTAAATGTTTTCAAACAATTAGAAGTTGAAGAAAGGCCATATTTTAGGTTATTAGTTCTAATAAATAATATTATTTTGACGTAGTATTTCTACAAAGTGATAATCGCGCTATTTCTAAAATATGTACAGTGTGTTATATATAACACATGCCTTAGGGTAGTCATTCAATAAACTTTTCGAGGATACAGAAGCGGTAGTTGATGTTTTGTCCTATTCTATCATCATCATCATCAACCCATAATAATTATCCCACTGCTGGAAACGGGTCTCTTTTCATTTGAGAGGGATTAGGCTATAGTCCACCACGCTAGCCTACTTCGGGTTGGCATTACGTGCCATCGAGAAATTCTCTCAAGCATGCAGGTTTCCTCACGATGTTTTCTTTCACCGTTTGAGCATGTAACAAATCCGCACATAACTTCCGAAAAGTCAGTGGTGCGTGCCTCGGGTAACTCGAGACCGCTGACATCTCAGTCCACTGGTCACAGCGCAAGGCCACCACAGCTCATACCCTATTCTATGATTAACTTTAATACTGTAGAATTTCTTTGCTATTACACTTTTGACTACTGTAAAGAAAAATTGGTAGAAAATAAATTAAGCCTTGGAAATTGTACGGTTGTCTTACCAGAGGGACTTCATTGCCGGTCAGGACTTTGATGTAGCTGGTATCGATAGCCCACTGGATCTGCATAAACGTGCTGTAGTCGACACCTGGCGATCAGACATAAGACACATTTTTAAGCCCTGTACAGGTCTCGAACCTAGTTCAAGACTCCAGCTCTCACTAAGGTTATAGTTTAAGGCAAACTGTACAAATTTAACTAAGTTAGTGTAACAATGTACCTTTATGAGAGAAATAAAGTACATTATTATTTTTAAGACCTGTATAGATTATTCTTAGATGTTCTAGGTTGTAAATATTATGGCGCCAATTTTTGTGTAACATGTAATTTGTCCACATCCATACATCTTGTCATGAAACCTTGATGTCATAAACTTTTTGAAGGAGTTCCCCAATTAAATCGTTTTCGGACAGGCGTTTCCACTGACATCCGCCTTATAAATTATTTTTGGTAATCGTCTATCATTCGTCCTCTCAACACATACAAGCGCATCATAAAAATGTATGTTAACTGCATTGTATTTACATTGTAAATTATCGAGGCAGGAACAGAGGATGGTGGTGACTGTGCCCGCCTTGATAAGTCATGATAATCGCAGCATGAATGAATGGGAGTTTCATTGATGCGGTATTTCAGAGTGACCATGTAATACAGCAGTGTAATATAACAGTGTGTATAACGTTACCGTGTAGGGTTGCCATCTCTAAAACATGAGAAACAGGACAAGAAGCGTGAAAGACGAAACGGATTTTGGAGCATAAAACACGGGCTTGTCAACTGTTTTTTAAAGTTACTCCGTAAAATAAAAAAAAGTTTAAATAAATTAGTTTAATAGTCGATTGCGACCGGTGACTTGAAAATTTTAACTCGTGTAACAAATTAAAACCTGTCCTGAAACTGCAGGTTTTCGTGAATTCCCTGAAAATTAAGCTTTTTTTTACGATCTTCACAACCAACTATAAAAAATAGTGTACGTAATACATACTGCCATGTATACATACAAGGTCAGTGCCACAAAGTGTACCATTATACATATATTATTAATAGGTAGGTATATACTTTTGTAATTACAGCACTCAGTGTAATTACTAATAATTTCCGAATTTTTACCGTTTTTAAGCTGCCAAAATCACAACATTGCCTGAAATAACACTATGTAGGTTTTACAGCATCACATCTTTCGTACAAATGTACGGATTTGAAGCAGACTGACTGAAATATGCCAGTCTATCTATAAAGATAAATCAGGTCCTTGTAAATTCCAATTGTACCAATTCGTCCTGCGAGGTCCTGTCCTATCATCCAAAAACCTTTATTAGGAGGACGCTCTCCTTGAACCAGGTTTCTGATATGTATTATGACTTACCAAACATCCTGTGAGGCCCCGGTGTGTCGTCCAGAGACTCGTACGTTTGTGTCAGGAAATTGTTTCTCATACGTATGGTATAGTTCAACCTCTCTGGCCATGTCTCCCCGGTCATTTTCTGACAATATAAATACACCGTTATATAAATACCATATTTTTTTAAGCTAGTAATGTGTATTTTGTATTTACTCAAAAATTACTATTAGATCGTACGTTTTAAGCGTCATTATTACATTTCAGGATGTCCCTTAGAATGCACAAACATTACTCGTTTTGTTTCTTTGAGAAGAAGACACGGTGGAAGAGACCCTACTGTCTGTTAATTTACAGAAGTATTGTCAATTATACTTTGATTAATTTTACCTATATAGAAGCATAGCATATATGAATAGATCTTAAACTTACTTCGAAAATGACGACAGCCCCCTTACGGGGCATTGTAGAAGTGAAGTCATTCAGCTGGCTTGTGTTTGAATATGGAAAGTAGCCTTTTGTACTGCGATCTGTGGACAATAGGATTGAATAATTAAAAAAGAAAACCTACTTGTCCCCGATTAGTGGAAACAAATAAGGTGAGCTAAACTATTGGCTTCTTATTGATTAGAAATTGACGTGCCGTGAACAGTAAGTACCACCCAGAGACAGCAGGATTTCAATTCTAGAAACGGATTATAATATATAACTGGCTCGTTGTTCTAGTTGTCCTAAGTGCCACTGCTGAGGTCTTGGGTTCGATTCCCAGGAGATCTTCCCAGAAATTAGTGTTTTTTTTCTATGAGTCTCAGTAGAAGTACGCAGTATGGATTCGTGACCAGTTGGGCAATAGGCTAGCCTAATTTACAATTAGTACACCTCTGCCTAATCCTTCGGGAGGAGAGGCGTGATGGTATGAAACGTATTATATTAAGGGAAAGAGTTGGACTAGCTTAGTGGACTTTCACAATTTTCTTGTATCTTTCATATTTATAGCATCAAAAACGGACGTTCCTTAGAAACCTTCCGTATCTAACGCCTGAAAATGATGTCAAAGTAAATTGGAAAAAACAACTATATTACATACATTGTAGGCTTTTAACTGTAGGTACCTTTTGTGTGTAATAATCATGTGCCAAAGCCAAGCCATAAAGCTGACGCACACGAGTGACACAAGTTGGACGACCTCTAACCTCGGCTTGGAAATCCGGGGGGAGGCTCCAAAACTCCTTAAGGCGATCCACATACTGCCCCGCACCACGCTCCGGGATGCGTGGCGACGGAGCCACGCATGCGGGTGCGGGAGTGCAGTGCAGATTTCTCCGTATATTGAGAGCATTGTTTTATACTATAAATGTTTATTAATTTCAAACTCATTTTATTTATTGTTATATTATCAGCTTATTGTTGTATAATCGAATTACAAGAAATCGAGTCTATAGCAGATATTGGGTACATCCTATTTTACGAACAAGATCGATGAATTGTTCAGAATTATTCGTCCGTGTTTTTCCGCATGTGGACGCGTGATCTGCAACCCCGCGCGTGAATGCGTTTTAGGTGTGTTGTACTATGCGCGTTTCGATACAAACGGAGGTACTTGCGTATACGTTCGATCACGCACTCCCGCACCACGCTGCATGATGCAGGGCAGTGTGTGGATCGCCTAAGATTTGGATGCCAAGATCAGCTAACCATCAAATAAAAGTAATTTATTTTTTTAAAGAAATCGGGCGCCCGGACTGTTTAGTTTCACTCCTCGGCCCTCCATACGCTGTGTCTATCACCGGTGCAGTGTACCTACATACTTTACACAGCATGTGTGCATATTTTTTTGACAGCTAATGAACAGATGTTGTCTTGTTGGAGTAATATATGCAATGCCTAAATTAGCTTTATGATTATCGTACGGATTAATTAAACACGTTTTAAAAGTTTCTCATTTTAAACTTTACGTAAGAGCTATAAAGTAATTAATCGATTGAATGTCTATTCCAATGTCGAACGGACTGACGTACTTGTGGTATTTGTTTGTATTATATGTGTATCAACTGAATCATGTATTTACTACTTTGTTTGTACTTTTGTAACCATGGATTATTATTATAAATGATGAACAATGTTATTGTAAACATAATATACTTATTATATTATTCCATACACTCCCGCTTTTTCCCCATACACATTCGTACATCTGTCGACACCCGGTTTGGTAACGCGCTGTTTAGGAGTACTGCGCACCCGACCTTTTTAAGGAGTTCACCAATTAAATCCATGTCTGTCCTTTTATATGGAAATAACGGGCAAACGAGCAGGAGGCTCACCTTCTAGGGAGCACCATTATATTATAAGTTCAAATTATCAATAAAAGTTAAACGAAAATGTTGTACACGAAAACCTTACTTACTTAGGTTTAAAGAAATTTATTCTCAAAAAACCTAAAACCTAAACCTAAACCTACTTACTTCTCTATTAACAAAATAGATCTTGTGTCATGGGATGGTTATTAAAAACCGTAGATATTTCATGCTATTTAAATTTGCAGTTCGAATAAAAATACGTGTCTTGTAGAAGGCATTGAAAAATATATCTGAAGGGTCATAAAATTTGATCATAATAATGGTTTTGATCGTAAAACGTATCTACATAGGTAGAGAATTTAGTACTTATTACTCCACTTGTAATTTTCAGACAGACGTATGATTATTGATCAATCGTAATGTTATTCTGATCTAGCGTTTTGCTCCAACCTTGCGTAATTGAAGGACGACCTTCATTCAAAATAACAATTATCTATGAATTTATAAAAGAAGTATAGGTACTTTAGTTTTTATTTATACCACGACGGTGACAAACAACCTTACGACCCCCTGATGCTAAGGAGTTACCGTAGCCTATGGACGTTTGCAACACCAGAGGTGTAGCTCACGCGTTGCTAACCTCTTAAAACCTAGTTGGCAACTAAATTACAGCTAACATTTCTCTAAAACTTACCTGGTTACCATATTTATGTATCTAAATAATTCTTCTCCACGTGTACATGTATATTTACTTCATCATCAACCCATTATTGGCCCACTGCTGGGCACGGGTCTCCTCTCATTTTTTTGAGATTGATTAGGCTTAGGATTAGGCACCACGCTAGCCTACTGCGGGTTGGCAGACATTACATGCCATCGAAAAAAACTTTCAAGCATGCAGGTTTCCTCGCGATGTTTGCCTTCACCGTTAGAGCATGTGATTCATGTATATTTACTTAGCTCTTCTTAAATATCTACGCCTATTTTGATTAAGTTTTTTGGATACCGGAATGCTGTTGATTCACAATTACCTACTCCTCTCGAGGAGCCGCGGGATGAGTTGCTAGTTATATATAAATTCCTCTTCAGACGTTTGTTTAAGTCGATTAGACACTTGGCTAAACAGAAACGCTCTAATATATTTTTCTTTGAAGGCATTACTCATCATCCAGTTTCATCTTGCGTTATTCGGTAGCATTTTTTTTATAATCGTTTGAATGAGATTGTCCCACAGAAGCAAGTGGTTCGCATTTTACAATAATAAAAATTCAGTCAAATTGATAACCTCCTCTTTTTTTTTGAAGAGCAATTTTACATTGTTACATTTATTACATTAAGACACTATAAAAGAAGGTCAGAAAATCATTAAGCAGCCATGTATTTAGGTTTCTAAGACGCTTTAAAAAATCTTCATGCGCTTACAATAGAGACCAAGTCATTTTGTAAGTATTTAAAATTTGTTTACAATTCCAATATGTCTATCTACATATATCCAAACAAAACGTTTTGTGGAAAAGCGTGGTTGGTTTTTATGAGTCCAGTAAGTAGCGGACAATAAAAAGACGTTGGTACTATCCGACAGTTACTCGCCCAGTGAGAGCAATAAAGAGCCACTGTTCACCGATCTTTCTCCGTTTCCCGAGGGCATATCTACCGCTAATCGCTACATACGAAAGCGAGCAGACAGTGACTGTTAAGTGCCAGCCGATAATACCGGGCAAGAGGATAGATTACATCAGTCAATCAACACAATAAATACATTGTTTTGTAAATAAACTTGCTACATACATAGGTAAGTATGTAGGTATACTGATTTCTTACATTTAAGAAACGAAAACATTCCTTACACATTTTATCGCGGTATCCCGTAATTTCGATTTTTTGCAACATTCATAGTCACAGGCACATATTTCTTGTGTACTGAATTTCTATTTTAGAACATACTTAATTTTTTTCAGTGGGTTTGGTTTGAACATATGTATGTATATTGCAATTGGCAACCCTGTCATATTATTATTATTTCTTGTGTACTGAATTTCTATTTTAGAACATACTTAATTTTTTTCAGTGGGTTTGGTTTGAACATATGTATGTATATTGCAATTTGCAACCCTGTCATATTATTATTATTACTATATTCGGGGAATCCCGTAAATAATTGATTGTAACGTAGTCGTGCTTATGCGATAATTCACGAATCATAACGCAACGCTTACAGAAGCAAAGAAAGGGGGGTCGTCAAAGGGGAATAGGTTCGATTACTTTCGCTGACAAGGAGTGTGCGAGATACTAATTTAGTGCCAGCGAAACGTGCCGAAAAACAGTGGACAATAGAGAACACGGCCAAAGCGTGGCAATACTGTATAAACAGAACTATACTTAACTTATACAGCAATTGTTTAATGAGCGTCCACGACCAGGGGTCATGAAAACAAGGCGTTTTAAAATAAAATACAGACCTATACTCCATAAGCAATACTGTATGGTAGGTACCTACCAATATTGCGACCAATTGTATACAATAATCATATGAGTCATTCTCTCTGACCCTACGTGCAGTGAGCGTGCCATGCCAGTTGTTATTATAATATGTAATCAAACAATGAAAACGACGATGTATTGAATGCAAAACATTGCCCATATCTAAGCTGCCTTGTGTCTACATTATTATTTTGTAACAGTTGGCTTGTCTGTCAGGGATAATGGTCGGGATAAAGTCTGAGGTCCGGACAAGACAAAGAAAGAAAGTAAACGATACTGACATAATGCTTTGTTATTTTTTAATCGCTCCCGACAAATTGTAAGGGAGGGTAGATATATAAAATATTTTTTTTACGAATAATAAACGCTTAGTTCCTTGCAAATTGAACTTGCAACCTAATACGCGAAATTCGATAACATCTGTCATTACATCAGGCGTGTGTTGATGGCTATTCCATTTCAAGTGCAGAAAGAACAATAGGGATTTTCAATTTTATACAAAATATTCCATCTTCAAACGTGAAATTCCATCACTTCTCCACAACCCTATTTCTTTTTAGGCTTACGTTAGTTTCACAACGAATATTATAGGTTTTTTTTCGATATTTGGAATGTATTTTAAATATCACCGATATTTTTTTTATTATTAAAATGTACGTCATGTGTGCAGATGATTTGTCTTATATCTGTATAGCAAATTAAATAAAAAACAAATAATACAATAGAAAAAATTGCATGCCGTGTAGTCATTTCCTCAGGAATACAAGCATCTTCCACTGATGATTTCCTTCGCCGTTTTAATCAGTAACATGCACATACACATTATGTCGAAAAGTCACGTGCGTATTATTCATAATTTGCAGAGGTCATCCATTAGAACCTCAAGATATGACATCCCGTAGTTTACTAGCTAAGCTATCTCTATATTCTTTACAAACACAGCAGATGAGGTACCTGGGAAGGTGTCGAGACGCGGCAAGTTGAGCTTGGGCCCAACATCGTCCATGAGCCACTTTGTGAGTGGTGTGTCGGGGTAGTACAGGATCCATAATGGCGCATAGTGTTCATCGACTAGCGGTAGGACATCCTGCGAACAAAGTGAAGTCAAACACTATAAAATCCTATAGTTTATAGTCCTATAGTTCCTATAATAAATATATGTACATATCACGGATCGAGTGATATTTTTTTGTTACCATTTGCATATCGGTACATACATCAAAGGTTGAAGCCTATCAAATTGTACCCATCTGACGTCATGACTTCTATAGGCGAATCAAATGGCTCGCGCAGTCGTTGAACGCATTTTGTAAAAGGCAGACATCCAATGCATGCAATCGACCCTGATTATAAAGCCAGTTACTGTACTCAGTATTAGTCAGTTCCATTCACTATGGGTTAATAGGTTCTCTATCGCGTGATAGCATAACCTCTAGCATTAGTTAGACTGAAAATGTTAGAGAGAATAGACTACTAGAAAAGGGACAACCTCCTTCTCGTCAGTAGAGGTTGTTCCCTTGGCAACCTATCAACGAAGACCACGCGTTTGTCGCTATTTGTCCTTGAAGCCCCAAAATATGGGAATTGAATCTGCTATTTGGCATTTTGCCAAAAACTCCCGTGAATCGGGTTCACGAAGACAACTGGCGTCAGGGATGCTATCGATTTGTTTACTATTCGACGCAGTTTTTGGTTCAAGGATACGAAGTCGAAGGCTTGATAATTTACCAGGGCTTGGTTTTATATAGTAGGTACGCGCAGAATATTATCATTTCCAATTCAGTTTATTCAAATAAGTAGTAGTATTTATAAATGTATTATCATTATTCTGTCTGCGGAAGTCCGTTGTGGGATTAATTTGTTATTCGTTATATAAAGTTATTTTACAACAAACAGTGAAATTGTAACCATAACTTTCAGTTAAGTCTCGTGTGAAAATCTTCAGAGCCTTATTCCGAAATGTTTGTTTAAACAAGTGCTAATTAAATAATTACATTTGTCACACTATCTTATGTTAGTAAAGTCCGATGACATGAGATTATAATCAATACTTTCACAGACTGGATAGAATGGAGGTTTTAAAATGGCTTAGTCGCAAAAGGTCTTTTTAGCAAAATGTCTACTGGTCGTAAAACGTCTCTTTCTCATACATAATGTCTCATTCGCAGAATGTTGCTTTCGCAAAATAATAAGGGAGTTATTTAAAAGATTTCTAATATCATCATCAGCCTATATACATCCACTGCCGGATGTAGGCCTCCCCTAGTGAACGCCACAGGGGTCGATGTTCGGCTCGTCTTAACCAGTTACTGCCAACTGCCTTCTGCAAACCGTCGCCCCACTCGGCCGGTCATTCTACACTACGTCTATAACTTAGTAGTGGGACATTTGGGAAGTAAATGGTATCCTTTTTAAGACACGTGAAAGCAGGTCACGTCTACAAAGGTTCGCACTACTTTCTCGTCCCAGAAACAATCTTTAGTTGTTTCTGGGACGTAGCCCAAATTAGCCTATATTTTTAAGAAAAGGCATACAGTGTATTTAGATTGAATATTTACATCACGCTTAAGTTGCCTATCTTGCCAACAGCTTTATTTAATGACTGCGATATTTTAAGTATGCCTCAAGGCTGCGTTAATATAACAAAAGCTTTAAATGAGGCGGATTTTTTATGTAGATTATAGAAATAAGTTTTGAAAGAATTTATGAATTAAATTCACTGAATAACATGAAAAATAACGGTACGATTATACCTATGTATAAGAAAATTTGTAAGATTTCAAAATAAAAGAAGTTATAGAACAATGAGGAGTGTTTTTAATTTATCGATCTCCAGTCTACCGAGTCTCAATGTCAGGCATGTTCAATATGTATCTATTTTTAGGATTTTGTACATCATAAGGGAAGAAACTAAACTTTTATGGGACACTAGGTCAAAAAGCTATGATAGTCTAATAAAATTCCAATAAAAGTCAAAGGTCTCGAGTTTAAACCCAAGGCAAGAACAATGGACTATTCAGAAAGTATTTCACATGCTCAAATGATGAAGGAAATCTTCGTGAGAAACCTTGCATGCTTGAGAAGTCTCTCATGTTGCACTATAGCCTTTCCTTTCAAATGAGATTCAGTTGTCGATGAGTGGATCACTTCGTTGTCCGTCCATTCGTTTTCTTCTTTCGTCAGATTAGTCAAAAACCTCAGACATTATTGTTATTAAAGCGTAAGAATGTGTTTTATTAATTAGTCCGCATTAAATATTATATAAGAGGCATTTTTATATCAACTAGTCCAACCGAAAGTGAATCTTAAAACAATTGTGGCATTAGCAGTAATCCTCTTTTTTATGAAAGTATCGAGTTGAAATTAATTTCAATACTTAAATCTTGACTGTATATAGGAGTAGTAAAATAAATCTAATTGATATGTCAATGTAATAGTTAATTTATTCATTGTTATTCTTGCGATTAGACTTTAATTATTTATAGTTAGATAGTATACAATATGATATTTATATGTATATTATATTTAAAATGAAAGATACATTTATTTTTTAATAAAATATATGCAATTTTATTTTAAATTTCCGAATTTTAAACTTTCATGATTCACCAATAAGGGGCCGTCCATTTATTACGTAAGACGAATTTTGTTATTTTTCTACCTCAGTTTTTATTAAATCTTCGCACCCCTTACCTATTTTATATTTTAAAAAGAGTATCTATGGAGTTTCTTGCCGGTTCTTCTCCATAAGACCTACATTTTGGAACCGTGCAACTAAATTCAATTTAATTCGTCAATTCAAAAGTACCTGTATATGTCTAATTGAAATAAATGATTTTATTTGATTTATTACAATTTAATTTTGAGTAGCTCTCACATCCCTCCACTTAGCACTTAAACTTACTCGCGTTCTGATTGGCTTAAGTAGTTTACTTTCGAGGAATTAAAATTTACTGTTATCTGTACTCAGAGGCATCAATTAACGTCAATGAGTCAACAATGGCGATTTCTCGGCCGACAGACAAGCTTGGCCTTTAAGTGCCTGGAATTTGTCAATATAGCAAGATAGCTAGCATGTTTTTTTTCTTTCTTTTTATGGTGATAAGGGGGCAAACGAGCAGGCAGCTCACCCGATGGCAAGTGATGACCGCCGCCCATGGACATCTGCAACACCAGAGGCTTGCAATTGCGTTGCCAAACCCCTTAAAAAAAAACTCAAACAATGATCAACGTTTATGACGTTTGCAGTACCTTCTTAACCTTTTTAAGTGTATTCGTAATTAACACAGCCAGTGTGACACCAATACACTGTCCTAGATTCATAAAATGCTTCATGTAATAAAAATATTAGATAAGATTTTTTAATCAATTCAATCAATTTTTGATATTTTTATTTCCAGCAAATGGCCTTATGGTATCTTGATTGATAACAGAAAACATCAAATGACATGAAAGTTGTGTGGTGTGTGCCTCACATAAAATAATCCAATGTGTATATACATAACTAACAGTTGTATAGATCAGACAATCAATTTTATAAGTTTTATTTTCTGTTATCTAATATATAAAATTCTCGTGTCACAGTTTTCGTTGCCATACTCCTCCAAAACGGCTTGACCGATTTTGATGGAAGTTTTTGTGCTTATCTGGTATCTATGAGAATCGGCCAACATCTATTTTTCATCCCCCTAAATGTTAGGGGTAGTCCACCCCTAAATTTTATTTTTTATTTTTTAGACAACATATTTTTTTGTATTTTTTTTTAGATTTGGCATAAAAAAATACATACAACCCTAAATTTTCACCCTTCTACCACCAACCCCTAAGATGTGGCAAAACAACGTTTGCTGGGTCAGCTAGTTTCAAAATAAATGTATGTATGAATAAGTAGCACTTCCTGAGCCCGATTATACATATGTAGATATTTACTATGATATTGTTCCAAACAACTATGTTATTATTATATGTGCATAGTGAACTGTTATTTTTATGTCTGTGGCTGGGGTTGCCAACCATACTGTTAAAAACAGTATTATACTTTTACTGCTCATTTATATACTTTTAACATTTTTTAATAATAATAATTGATTCACTGTAATAATAATATAATAAATATTAATAATAATAATAGTTAAAATAGTTTAAATAATTCTAAATAAAGTAAGCTAAGCTTATATAGGTTTAATAAAGAAAGAGCTTCTCATTTACTTAAATATTGATTTAAATTGTGAAGAGGCTTACAAATATTTTATATCTAACATTATATTGTTCAAACATGCACAAAGTTCAAACGAATATGCAAGTACCTATTTAAATGTAAAAAAAAAACCATTTCTTTTTTTTAAATACTGTTCCTGGACATTTTATTTCTCTGACCTAAGTATACTGTATTTCTTGTAGAAAAAGTTGATAGACCTATCTGTGGCTGACCTGTTGTAACATTTGTAACAGATAATAAGGTTGTGTCATATATATTAATAAAGCTGTATTAATATCAGTTGCACTGATTTAAATACAGCAATATGTAAGTATGAGTTTGTTAGGTATGGTGACGATTTACGACGTATTAAAAAAAAAAGGTATGGTAATTATTCAAAAAATTCATATTCATTTTCAGTTACAAAATTAAAATTTATATTTATAAATAAATTAAAATTCATAAAAACATATTGCTTAAAACGACGAATATTCGTAGACATATCATATCTGCTTGTTCCAGCAAAACAAAATAAAATCGGCCAAGTGCGAGTCGGACTCAAGCACAAAGAGTTCCGTAACATTGACTAGGTAAACAGCAGTGGGTACACAATTGAATGAAAGGTAAATTGCTGTTTACGATTTATGACGTATTAAAAAAATACTAACTAGATCTAGTTCAAACCAATTTTCGGTGGAAGTTTGCATGGTAATGTACATCATATATTTTTTTAGTTTTATCATTCTCTTATTTTAGAAGTTACAAGGGGGGGGGACACATTTTACTACTTTGGAAGTGTCTCTCGCGCAAACTATTCAGTTTAGAAGTAAATGATATTAAAAATCTCAATATGTTTTTGAAGACCTATCCATAGATACCCCACAAGTATGGGTTTGATGAAAGAAAAATTTTGAGTTTCACTTCTAAGTATGGGGAACCCCCAAAATTTATTGTTTTTTTCTATTTTTGTGTGAAATGTTAATGCGGTTCACAGAATACATCTACTTACCAAGTTTCAACAGTATAGTCTTATAGTTTCTGACAAAAGTGGCTGTGACATACGGACCGACAGACAGACAGACAGACATGACGAATCTATAAGGGTTCCAGTTTTTGTCAGTTTTTTGCAACATTATAATTTCAAAGTTCATAAGTATAGATATCCTATACCCTACATATAAACATATTTAAAAAATCAAACATACATATGACAATTAATATAAAAACTTGAGTATATTGCTTTGCTTATAACAACTATTGTATATGTATAATGTTTGAAAGTATATAGTCCCTTGAATGTTGTTATATCCCGTTTTGCCTGTATCTCATAAAATGTACTTGCTGTTTGTATATAAAATAGGAAAATTATTATTTGAAATAGATACTTACTTTATGCAAAATATAATATATACATATATAATAGGTATATCATAGGATTCCTTCTCCTGGTGTATATGAAAATTTGTTAACAATGACTCTAGATGGGACAACATTTTTAAACAGAATGTGTATATTAATTAATTTAATACATTTCTATATCTTCTCAAAGTAATTTGTGGCAACACTGAGCCCCACTTTGTTATTATATGTATTGCTTATCAACAACTCTGTCAAGCACCTTGTTGATAATGATAACATATATGCAATATGTATGGTAGTAAATATAGTTGACTCTCGATCATTTGAATCATAAAGGAGAAGGGAGAGAAATAATTGAGAGATCAAATTGTCAAATCTATGTAAATCACTTTAGTAATCATTTGTATTATGAATAAAACCAGGTGGTTTTTGAAACCTATCTATATTGTGGCTATACTGATAGCAATAGCAGGAAGCAATAGTGGTTTCTTGATGGAAATTTATGCCTTTTTAGCAACATTTTTTATTTAGTATTTTAAATAAGTATTTAAAAAATGTAATATACCTATATCTTACGGATGGTTATAAGTAATTTATGCCAAGTGGTATAAGATAAATATTAGTACATTCAGTGGGCAGTAACCAGCTCTGGGTGAAATTATATTATGGATGAGTGAAGATGAGATTAATCAGTGACACTTCATCAAAATATATACAATAGAAATACCTAAAACTGTTATAAAAACTGACTTTTTAGGCCATTTAGGTGTTATTTTAATGTAACATAAAAACAAACTCACAGTGTTGGCTATGGGGTCTCTCTGCTCTGACAGTGTAACTTGAGGTTTAATATTATCTTTGAAGGCAAATAATAACGTAAAAAAAAATAATGGAGATGCAAAATCTATTGTAGTATTGATGAACCTTCGTATTCGAACCACTGCATGTTTCCACATTAAAACTGATAACACTCGCGCCTTCATTACTACCGATTTAGTACCAAATATTAATTTTAAGACGGTTGATTTACACGGCAGAACACATCTACACTAATTTTGATCAGCATGAGCCACCACAATGGATTGTATACACCCGATATTTATATAATTATATGCCATTATTAATCGCACGCATACTTGTTTAAAAACTGTTCGTGTAAACATAAGAGGCTGGTGTAAAGTTCGTGTATTGTATATGTACCGAAAATTTTGCGAAAAGGAGGTAATTTCAAAATTAAGTTTAGTATTCCTCACAAAACTGCGATTTTACTACGTATGAGATGTAAGCACATAATATTATGTACATACGCTGTGACAACAAGCGAGTCACTTTATGACAGTGACAACAAAACCAAAAGTGCGTCAGTTTGGACTTCAGTTCACATTGACGAATCCAAACTAAGTGCTACCAGCACTCAAAAATATTTTTTTCCAAAATATATATTTTTCTGCGTCTTTTACCATTTTTTTATTTTTAATAATTGAATTATATTTAATAATAATTAAATACAACTCAATTAGCATTAAATATAATTGATGTGCAAATCACCTATCTCTAAACCACTTTTGCTTTTCTTTCCTTCGCCCTTTATAGCCATATTGTGTGACTTCACTCGAGCACTCGTGTCAATTATGATTTTTGATGTGACAGATTTTAATTTTATGAATAGATCTTTATATAAGTACACTCAAAGAGTATAGTAATATATTGGCGGACACTATTACGAGCACGGAACAGAAAAAAAGAGTGGAAGTGGTATGTGACAAAATTAGTATGGAACCGCTGTCGCCAAACTCACACAAATAAACCAATAATCATATTCTGCACTACATGTACACAATGCGGTCAATTGGTCATTTTTATTTCCGTCAAGAATAGATTAACTCCCTAATGCATAGACATTAAAGCTTCAATATAAAAAAGGAAGATTCAACTTTTTACTAGGAACGTAAGATCTAGTTCACTAAATACGATTGTTGAGATAATTTTACAACTTGACCAAAGATGGCGTTGTTATCTATTGAAGCAATTATGACCCTTAAATAAATACGAATTAACGTTTTAAGTATACGCCAATGTCATACGACAATCAGTGCGCGACGCATTGATCAAAATCGATATCGATACATCGATCTACAAAATATTAGTAATATTATCATTAAAATAAGCTTATTACTTACCACCTATTATTTGTTATTTAATTTGTGTTATCAATTTAGTTTCCGAGTAGGGTTTGCGTCTAAACGGAATGGGATATTTATGCTTTTATAGAAATTTGGGTCTGGATGTAAAAAGATGGAATTATTGTTAATTGGTAGCTACTAGGTATATTATCAAGCAATCATAGACCATCTTGCCGATTTTGGGAATTTGAGCGCTGAGTTAAAAGAGATTATGGAAAAGTGAGGTTACGTAACAATCTATATCTTAACAGCAAATCTTTGAAGGGCGATTGACATTTTGTATAGGTACCTAATATTTATAGGATGTTCATTATATTTTTAGAGTGGGTAAGGAGATGTTATGTTTATAAATAAAAATTGTATTTAACCCCTATGGGTATAGAAATACCGGGATTTAATCATTTGAATAAATAATATTATTTAATTTTTTATGTTATATACCCACTTGAATTAGGGATCGTGTTCTTGGATCTTTTTTTATATATTGAATTTCATAAAGAAACAGTTTAAATTGCTATTGAAATCGAAAAAGGGAAAAAAAATATTGAAAAAGGTTTTCTCAAACTTATGAGCATATTGAAGGGGTAGGTATGGAAAAACTTGAAAATATAAATACTTATAACGTTTTTTGGGATCGCTTTGATCAGATTTTATCTAAATCGTTTCTTGGATATTAAAAAATATCTTCTAAGAAGTGCCAAACCAGATTCATTGGCAGCCAATTAACTCTACCAGTTGCATCTATACATTATCCTTGAGTATGTAATCCGGATGCAATTGGTGATTAGTATTAATATATTTGATGATTTGATTACCTTCGCGGGTTTCGGAAGAAATCGGCATGTTTAAATTTATCACCTCGCCTGTACTCAACTTCAAAATCAAAATTCTCTAAGAATGCCCACCATCTATGGATCCTAGGCAGTAATTCTTGTTTATAGCGCGACGCTTTTACTGCATTACAGTCTGTAATTACTGTAAACTTTCTTCCATATAGAAAGTGGCGGAAATGCTTAATTGCTCGGACTATTGCCAATGTTTCCAGTTCGTAAATGTGGTACTTTGATTCGGCTGGCGTAGTTTTCATACTAAAATAGCTGATAACGTGACGAATCCCATCTTTTAACTAAATCAACACAGCTCCGAATCCAATAGCACTGGTATCTATACTATCAGGTATGGAGTTCTATTGGATAATTTTCCTGAAATATCGTGAGTAGAGGCGCCGAGGTCAAATAATTAATAATTTTTGTACGTATATCTTCATGGTTATCCATCCGCTCCCATTTTACTCCAGGCCTGGTCAGGTTTTATAAAGGTATATAATACAGGGTGAATTTGAAAACTTGCGACAAAATTAAATATATTATTCTACGTGGAACCAAGAAAATTTTGAGCGTGATAATATGAGAAATGAATAAGTACTTTTTGATCCTGCAAAAAAACGTAAAAGTGGCGAAAGTATCAAGATTATAATTCCGCGTATAGCCTTTATCTTTAATGCGTGTGTGATGAACCTATGAATGAATCGTGACCTCTTCAAGAAGTTTCCGAGCGACTGTCAATTCAAAACAAATCAAATTTCATTTGTTTACATTATGCGCGGACAGGCCGGCAAGGACAAAGCAATGCGTAAGATGAGTCGAACGGTTTGGCAACATCGCGCGTCATTACCTATTTTCTCAATGAAATAGTTAAAAATATTAAATACAATGCGTTGCCATACTTCACGTAGTATGTTCCTGTGGAATAGGTAAATAATAGTCTACTCGGCGCGGTTGAATTGATACTTGAAATTTATAATAATTTTATTAAAGTTTATAATTACTTTTATTTAATTTTTAAAAGCTGATAATTCATGTTTTTCTTATAAGATAACTTAGTCTACACCATTTAAAACTAAAAATAAATTTATGACCTTGACAATTTAGATTCGTGAAATTACATTTTAAAATGAATGGGTAATCGTTCCTGAACCTCCCATTTTGATTTGTCGCATTCTTTCAAAGTCAACCTGTATATATTATACTTATACTTATATTATACTCCAGGTAAAATCCCTTCTCTATCACTTTCTCTCACTGCCCACAATTGTAATACAACTCCTCAATCTCTATGTAATTGTCATATCTTATCCAGAACAAATTGCGTAAAATATCTTGGTGTACAGATTGATGATACACTTTCTTTTCACCCTCACATCGATGTTCTCACCTCAAGATTGAGAAAGCTAATATTTGTTTTTAAAACACTCAGCAATGTAGCTGACTCGCAAGTCCTTAGGATGACCTATCTCGCTCTTTGCCAGTCTATCACGCAATACTGCATTGTCACCTGGGGTGGAACGAATAAAACTCACTTCTTGAAACTGGAGCGTGCCCAAAGAGCAGTACTAAAAGTTGGCTGGCGGCTACCTTACCGATTTCCTACATATGACCTTTACAAAACATGTAATGTCCTCTCCGTTCGCAAATTATTTATCCTCAACACTATCCTCACTTCTCACTCACGCATTGCTTACAATTCGTCCAAATTAGACTTTAAACGTCGGAAACACCAGGTTTGTCCTTCGATTTCAGTCAGAACAAGCCTAGCTCAAAGATGTTTCTATTATCTGGGTAATTATGTGTATAATAAAGTAAACAAAATTTTGAACATACATCCATTAACCAAACTTAAATGTAAAAAAGTAGTAACCACCTGGTTAAATAATTTAGATTACGATGAAACTGAAAATATTCTCTGCAGCATAAAATAAAAAAAAAAAAAAAAATATCCTTCCACCCATACCTTCTTTTCCACTCTCATCCACTTACACACACACCCAATTACATTCATACACATATCACACACACACTTACTCATACATATATATATATATATATATATATACATATATATATTTATATACAAAATTTCTGTTCATACACAAACACATACATACAGAATGTCTAAATATAATTAAAAAAAAAAAAAAAAAAAAAAAAAAAAAAAAAAAAAAAAAAAAATTAATAAAAAATAAATAAAAAAAGACCTTAGTTCATGTATATTTCTTTCCGTAACTTTAATTAAATCTTATATGTATCACGTCTCATTGTAAACAGAGCCTGGAGATCTGTCACACAGGTTCCGTACCTAGTACAAACTCCAGCTCTCATCAAGGTGTTAGATTAAGCTATAATTTAGTTCCTAATGTACCTTTTTGAGAGAAATAAACGAAATATTATTATTATTATTATTACTTGAGAAATTGCATATGAATCGGCGAAAATATCCTGCTAAGCCGTTAAGTGCTTTGCCTCGAAGTTCTCCTAGTGCTTTATTTATTGCTCTTTGATAGACTGACGGCGCATTGGTCAAGCTAAAGGGCATTGTTAGATATTCTTATTGTCCGTCAGGTGTGACGAATGCAGTTATCTCAATTGATGTTTCAGATATAGGCACTTGATGAAATCCAGCGGTCATATCAAGATAAGTGAAGTATTGGCATCTGGTCTAACTTTTCGGAAATTCTCTGTAGTCTACACATAACCGGTCTTCTCCATTTTTCTTCTTTTAGAATACCTGAATTATACAGACCTGAATTGTTACCGGCAACATATACACTGATACTATCAATAAATAGTACAAGAAGTCCAATAGCACAGTATATATCTATATAGTGCCGATGGTGGTTTGGTTAAATCTCAACTATCGACTGTCTATCCATAGACTGTCGATATGCAACTAATCTGTTTGTAGTATATATATGTATGCTGTTGTACTTCTGGGTAGTTTTTTCTTACTCCTAATTTTGACGACCCACTTAGTCCAGCGGTAGTTAACACTGCCTTCTGTGCTATGGGTCCCGGGTTCGAATCCCGGTAGGGACAAATGTTTGTGTGATGAGCATGAACATTTGTATCCGAGTCATGGATGTATCTATCTATAATATGTATGTATTTACAAAAAAAAAAGTATATATGTAGTATATCAACCAGCTAGTATCCGTAACACAATCCTCGTTGCTTAGCACGGAACTAGATGGCGCTGTGTGCCATAATGTCCAGGAATATTTATTTATTATTTATTTATTTATTATTGCCAATTTTTAAATTTAAACCACTATAATTTATGCTTCATAACTTATAATAATATTTACAAAAACTAAAAGAATATTTACACTAATTTTTAAAACTACTTACATATAAGAATAATATTTCGGTCAACAAATGTTACGATAGCGAGGAGGCAAAAGCGACACAGGTCCGACCTCGGTGATGCCTGGCTGACTTCTGAATAGTACTGAGGGAGGGTACGGGGGCGGCGTATTGTTTAAAATAATATAAAAAAAATAGTTTTTCAAAAGAAATATCCATAGAATTTTCTTTGGAATATTTTTGTCTATTTTTTACATATTATTTGGGAGTGGCGTTCACTAGGGGAGGCCTACGTCCAGCAGTGGACGAATATAGGCTGATGATGATGATGATGATTTGGGATAAAAGTTTAATATGTATTGAGTAATACTCAAAAAACTATTTAAATTATACTGTTCTCGCATTTTTTTTGTTCGGGTGAAGTTATAAATATCGTGTTTTGAATCATAGAATAATCAAGAACAATTATTGAACTGTAACATATTTTTTTATCCGATCAAAATAAACAATATTTGAGTGTTTATTGTTGAATCAAAAATAGGTTGATTTCGAATTCACTCCCCTAAAAGAATAATTCAACTTGTTTTTTTTTTTAAATCTGTGTAATAGCAATCATACTATTTATTGCTTATCTATCAGCTTAGTTATCGTGAATTGCTACAACTTAAATATATATAGTATTCATTATCTTTTGACCGTGGTGTACAATAATGTAAAATAAGGTAACAAAAACATCGATATTTTTTAAACAATCGTATCTTTGGTACATACCATTTGTTTTTTTTTGTATTTTTTTCAGAATGGCTATTAGTTCTACTATGACCCATTTCAAGGTTATTCATTCATTACCGGACACTGTATATAATAAATGAATCTCTATTTCCCTTGGTCACGGGCGGCATCACGCGTGAACGGCTGAACAGATTTTGATCCATTTTGGTAGTTATTGATAAAGATGGAACTTTGGGGAAGGAAGGTTACTTTTTATCAACCTACCACGTGGAAGCTAGTAAACTATAAGTGTGGGAAATTTCATACTCCTAAGCTCCGAACGAGCAATATTTGAGAAAATGGATTCAAAGTTTTTGCTTCACAGCCTTCACGTATAAATATAGATAAAAATAAGAAATATAGATTATGATAGACGGCTTCTAATGAATTTATTCACACATCTCCAATGGGGATACCGGAGTCAGAGTCACAGGACGGCGGCGGGTCCGCCAAGCATTTCATCTTGCACAGTTCCTCGGTGTCAAAGAGATTTAGACTACCCCCGCAGCCACTGTATTTGTAAGCCAGGCACTTATTTAACATAGTATTCCACCCCCATCTGCGGAAATAATCATTTTATTTTGTTACACTTACATATTTTAATTTTATTTTTTAATAATTTTGAATTCGATGTTAATTAATGTAATTGTCTGTGCCTTTTAATTAACTATAAATAAATAATAATAATATTAATAATATATTGTACCTACCAGGTTTTGCATGCGACATCGTCTGCATAGAAATTTCTACTCCCATTTTCGTTTTCTTAAGGTGGAAGATCCACGCTAGCTCGCGAAATTCAAATAAAAATTACGAAAATTTGAATTTCGCGGGCTAGCGTTGAGCTTCCACCTTAAAGGACGATTTTCGACCATATTATATTCTTCTTTGAGACTCATACTATCTCTATACCAAATTCTATATAAATTTGTTTAGGGGTTTAGAGATAACAGATTTAATATAACATTATATTTCACTATTTACTCAGCATGTTTTTTAGATCTGGGATTCGAAGCCAAGATCTAAAAAACATGCTGAGTAAATAGTGAAATATAATGTTATATTAAATCTGTTATCTCTTAAATAAATCTCTTAAATATTATTTTATACGCGCGGTTTAGGGGTTTAGAGATAACAGATTTAATATAACATTATATTTCACTATTTACTCAGCATGTTTTTTAGATCTTGGCTTCGAATCCCAGATCGAGCAGAGTAACGGGGCTTATCCATAAATTTTCAGTAACAACACGGAGTTTGAATTCGTATATTAGTACACCTACTTCTATCCTTTCGCCTTATTCCTTATATTATGTTAAAATTAGTTTAATGAAATTAAATGTATACCTAATAAATTCTTCATTGCATTTTCCAAACTTTGGTCTTCTATAGCAGGCCTCTGGTTTGCCAGTGTTTTTACTAACATAGGCCCAAGGTGGCGGAGCCCCTCCCCCGTTGCCTTCACCTAGATCTGTTTTAAGGAAACATTTTGTAAGTTATGTAGGTAGGCGTATTCCTGTAAATAGATCTTTTGAAGATGCGTCAGAAATCATGCATGCTCCTGCATGCATGATTGATTCTAATATGCATGATTCTAATATGTTCCTACATATTAGAATTATTATAAGATAGATAGATAGAATATGCTTTATTGTACACCATATAACAAATTATACATTACATTAATTACTTAAAGTTATTTATGACATAAGGGTACAATGGCGGTCTTATCACTAAATAGCGATCTCTTCCAGATATGTAATGGAACGAATGAATGAATGAGCTGTTGCGCGCTACTGAATTTTCGGAAGTTATGTGCGTATATTTATCACTTGCTCAAACGGTGAAGGAAAATATTGTAAGGAAACCAGCAAGCTTGGGAGATTTTCTTGCTGGCATGTGAAGTCTGTCAATCCGCACTAGACTAGCGTGGTGGAATATAATCTAAGTCTTCTCAAATTACCTCTCAAATGAGAGGAGACCTGTGGCCATCTGTGGGGCCATAATTGGGTTGGTGATGATAATACCATTATCAAATTTATAAAAAGCCTGATGCAATCGCCTAAGTTGTACGTAGATTTAAGTAATGTATCAATATATGTGTGTATAAGATGCGCTGGGGTAAGAAGAGCTCTGAGAGTAAGAATGTAAGAACCAAACTTTCTAGCTTATTTGGCAATCCTTTTGAATGCATTGCGCGCCACGTCTTTATAATATCTCGCCGAGTTAGTTCAAGAATGTAAATCAAGAAGAATTACCTTTCCAACTCGGAGGCCAGAAATGGTACCCCTCTCGTTCCTTTTGAATCCTTTCCCTGTTCTCGTCAGTTAAGAAGTCAGTATTGTTATGCTTAAGCTCATAGTGGTTTAGCCAATCTCTCCAATGTTTATCTACATGTGGAGGTGCTGTCCAGGCTCCCCAATAAGCGATTTTGTTCCTTTCTATATGGTCTTTCACATGGGTCACAGAAGTCCCGTCTTTTTCTTCTTCATAATATTCGTTGTAATAATCACCTTTTTCTGGGTCTCTTTCGTCATATTCGCCACTTCCGCCCCAGCATGCCGAAGCGGTCCTCGACTTCAGTAATAAAATCACTATAACTTGTCTCAAGAACATTTGCTTTAACGAAGCATTGCGGGACCCAACGTTTGTGCCTTCAATACGCCTTGTAGCTACGCCATTTGTATTTATAATTTTGTGATAAGTCTTTGCTTTACATACTTTAAACATCACCTTACTTTCGTCGTAAAAGTTAGACATACTTTTACATGAGGCCACAATAAATTTTCATATTTTTTTAATTGGTACTTTGTAGTGGCAGACAAACTACACAGGCTTTTATAATTTAAGCGTCTTTCTACCTATACATACGACCCTTACTATATAATTATAGCACATACCAACGAGTTTGCCCGCGTTTTAATTAAGCGGAATAATTTCCAATTTATTTCCAATTTGTTTTTGATAATGAACTTGTTAATTAATGAACAAGTTCATTTTCAAAGTTTGTATTATGTGGTGTTTGTTAAATGTTGATCAAATTTTCTTGTATAAGATTTGATGGACATATTTAATAATACGCATTTGAAGTGAAATAGGTAATTATATGAAAGTCTATGAAATAAAAAAATTACATTATCTAGTGTTAATTCCGCTGCAAATCATTCCAGTTGCCCTCAGTCGCGCTATCCCCACTTCCGAATATTTTCAAGTTATTGGAACGAAGTTCCTTATCGCGCGTCGCGAAAGGGGGCTAGACGGAAAAAATTAAGATGAAAAGTTGTAACGACACTTTTTGCTATAGTAAGCTACTGTAAGCCGTGCGGCGTGCGCATGTTTCTTTGTCTGTTTCTCTCTCTCTCTCTCTCTCTCTCTTATAGAAAGCAAGGGACACCCGGATGGAACGAAGTTACTTTCGATTAATTAGTGAAGGAATTGTAAAAAGGAACTTCGTTCCATCCGGGTGTCCCTTGTTTTTTTAAAATATTATTTTCAAGTTATTTTTATGTAATACAAAATATTTTTATTTTTTCTAATATTTCCACATGAATGTAGGTCTATAGGGTAGCATTTGGTTTTAGTAAACTTGATTCAATGGCAAACACAATAGCTTTGTTGGGTTTATTAATATGTTGCCAAATAGTTGAGAATTTAGCGTGTGCTCCTTCAAGAAATACCCCTCACAAGCAAGCCGCACAGTTGCAACATAAAACTATAAAGATGGAGGAAGCTAAATGGACGATGCCCGAAGAGGTTTGGAAAGAATATTTGAAGAATAAAACAATTGCTAAAGGCGTTGACGTTCCCGTGGAACTTGCTGTACCCGAAGAATGGGAAGGTATTTTTTGCCATTATATTGAGCTATAAATATAAGTTATAAGCTCTTGAATGATTAGGTATATTATAAAATTATCGCAGCGGTATTATAGGTTATTTATTATTCGCCTTCTGTGGTAAGGCTCCTGGTTTCGAATCCCATTCATAATGTTCGAGTCGTTCATGTTTCTATTATAACTAGTATTTTGACGACCTGATTAGCCCAGCGATAGTTAACGCTGCCTTCTGTGCTACGGCTCCCTGATTCGAATCCCGGTAGGGGAAAATATTTGTGTGATGAGCATCAACATTTGTATCCGAATTATGGATGAAACTATGTGTAATAGACATGCATGTATTTAAAAAAATATGTACATATGTACCTAGTTATCTACCTTCCAGTATCCGTAACATAAGCCTCGTTACTTACCACGGAATTAGATGGCGCTGTGTAATAGAATAGAATAATGTTTATTAAGCATATCAAATGTACCTTCATATTTGTTACAGGTGTTTGACAGTTAAAGTTTACAGACAATTAAATTAACTAATAACCTTCACACTAGGTCGAGCCTGTCTCGTGGAGGCCTATGGCACTATATAACTAGTTAAATGATAATGGTGTCCCTGTACTTATAAAAAGGATAATAACATTTACATTATGTTTATATAAGAAAAAATAAGGAATAACAAACTTGACCAAACATAACCAAATCCTTAAATAACATAACGACGAGTAGGTGTTTGTTATAATAATATGTACAAGTATATAAAGTAGGTTGCAGCGTACATTGTGAGTGTGTTGATATGAGTGGTGTGGGTGCGTGAGGGTGTGAAAGAGTGAATATGTGTGGGTGTGTATGTATGAACTTGTAAGTAATTTAACAAGTTTATTTAATTACTTTAATAAATTTCTCGGTGCCATGATATTATTGGGCTAAAAGCCATTTACTTACGTATGTATAATTTTCTTGGTTTGCCTTTTTTGCATGTTTTTATGTCTCTTTATTATTTTCAAATCTTTATTGGAACAAAATACAACTAAAAAAACAAATTACACGCACAATGACCTTGTTAATTTTATTATATATAAACACAAGATAAATTCCTGCATTTTTTGAGCAAAGATTGTTTTTACGGGGACAGGAGGACAATTTTAAGACGCGGCGATTGAGGATTTGAGGATATTCGGGTATCTGAGTGACTGTTGCATGCTGTTTTAGAACTATTTTGTGATTTTATTATGATTGACGTACGTTTAGCTTAGACGTTTCCGAGTACAGGAGTTGAGTGGGATATCTGAACGGTTTTTGTACATGACCTTAAGCACTGATCTATGGGCTCTTTCAAGTTGTATCATGGTTGATATAACTCCACCCCATACTGTAATGCAGTAGGTGAGGAATGATTAGGGCACGCCACGATAGTGGCGGTAAGACCCATCATGGAGGATTGGCTTGAGAGGCGCCACGGCGCCCTCAGCTTCCGGCTGACGCAGGTCTTGTCGGGGCATGGGTGCTTCGGCAAGTACCTCTGTCGCATAGGCCGGGAGCCATCGCCCGGTTGTCACCACTGCGTGGGTTGCCCTGAGGACACGGCGCAGCACACACTCCAGGCCTGCCCGGCTTGGGCAGAGCAGCGCCGTGAACTCATAGCGGCAGTCGGCGGTGACCTCTCGCTTCCGGCCGTGATTCTATCCATGGTCGGGAGCGGAAACGCGTGGGATGCCGCCGCCTCTTACTGCGAGCAAGTTATGCGCGCAAAAGAGGCGGCGGAAAGGGAGAGAGAAATCACAACCTCTCTCCCGATCCGCAGTAGACGCACCGGGCGCCGGAGGGCGCAAACAGACCTCCGGCCTCCATGAGCTGTGGCCAGCGGGTGGGTGCGACTAGGGGAGTCCGCCGCCCGACCTGAAAATGGCCCCAAGTAGGCGGCGCGCGTGTTCGTCACACGTGCGCCCGCGCGGAGGATGCGAGGCGAGCGATGTCTCGCTCCTAGCCGGGGTCCAGCGACCAGAGCTGGACCGAAGCCCGCCGGGGTTGTGGTGCATGCTTTTGCGAATCCCATGGCCCCGGCAATTGGGTTGGTGGCGTTGACGGGTGCGGTTTTTTAGTCGGTAAACGCTCAAGCGGAGTCCGACACACCCTGTCGCCACCACAGGCGACGGGAAGGTCCGTAAAGGATTATTCCGCACTTAAAAAAAAAAAAAGGTGAGGAATGATTCACATAATGCCACATAAGACTAAACGTAATTTTTTTTCGTCTGCTGCGTTGCGCAAAGGTTTCATTAGGTATGTGAATTAGTTCAGTGTTGGTCAATTATGATTCTCTACCTCTAATATACCTTTTTTATTTCATCACAGCTGCAAGAAGGCTGTATACATTTTGATGAGTGGATTATTAGATTATTAGCTTAGTGGGAATAATTGGAGCCGACGCGGCGACGCTGCGGTTTTATGAAAGCAGATGTAGTTAGTTTTTTTTAATATTTAGTGACACAGCAGATTGTAGTCTTACAAGTCTTTTATCTTGGACATTCTGTTTTAGCCCATGTCTAGATATACTTATATTTTAAATATCTAAGTAATATCAGTCATGGCGCTGTGTTATAATGTTCGTATATATTTTATTAACGTGGTCTGTTGTACCCACAGCTAAGGGGCTTGGTCATGCCGGCCAGGACCCACCATCATGGGCCGTGGTTCAGAATGCCCATGGAAAACCCGATTACTGTTTTGACAACCTGAATGTAGGTGATTGCAATTTGGGCGCATTTCCAAGGTAACTCAGTACCTACCAGTTCTTACGAATACACCCACGTTGTAAAATAAGAAGTAGGCTCTATGTACATTGTACGCCAACTTTTTATCGTGCTTATTTATATACGGATATATATCTTACGCACGCAGATTTCGTGTTGTGTACCTCGTAGCACGAACATGAACGCATTCAATGAAATAGGAGTAAATAAAGAGTAAACATTTTTAGGCATGCTCCCGTTTCATCAACCTTTATGCAAGCTGGAATTTTAGCGTGGTCGTGCTAGGAAGGAAATGAAGGAATATTCCCAGCACGACCTGTATATCTAGGATAATTGAGAGGTATACAATTTCTAATTAGTGGTATAAAATAGTATATATTAAAAGGATTTATTACCATCAAAAGTTATAATGAATGCGTTCATGGTCGTGCTACGAAGTATAACACCAGATTTCCTAACAATGTTTTCCTTTACAGTTAGAGCATGTGAGTCACGTCAGTGTTGCGTGCCCTGGCATTGAACTTCAGACCTTTGACTTCACAGTCCCCTAGTCATCCTATCACAACTTTTTCGTTACGGTCATAGATTCTATCATATTGACTAATTATTCTATACTTTGTAAATCCATCGGCCGCAGTACCTGCTAGGCTGGGCACGTATCAATATTTTGTCGCTGTACGACCGACAAATGTGGTGGGCACCCCATGACTTTTGTTTAAGAACTGTTTGATAAGCTGTCAACTGCAACCGTACTTACTTATCTCTGTACCTAAGTACCATATTTTGCACCTACTAGGGTAGTTTGTTGTATTCTTGGGTACACGCACTAGGCTAGCGTCAGTGGCGTAGCGTGGGAACTTGCCGCCCGGGGCCGTCTGGAAATTTGCCGCCCCCTTTCATATGCCGCCCGGGGCCATGGCCCCCTTTGCTCCCCTCACGGTACGCTACTGGCTAGCGTGGTAGACTAAGACTTCTCAAATGAGAGAAGACCAGGGCTCTGAAGTGGGACAGTAGATAGGTTGATGATGTTTTTTCTGTAACTTGTAGGTATCGCTACGACGCTTATACCAACGTATGCGTCCAGTTTATGTTCACCGGATGCGGCGGAAACTTCAATAATTTCGGCAACATTTATCAATGTCAGGAATCGTGCGTGGACAAGCCACAAACTAATTGCGTAAAGACTAAAGACTACAAGGAGTACGACGCCACCGACCTCACGTACATAAGACCTCCGGCAAACTACGTTAAAGGAGGTTAAAGAAAGCTCTTATAAGATCTAGCTAATATAGCAAAAAATAAACGTCTTTTTTTCGTCCATGTACGCCCACACACACGGTAGTGAACCAATGACCTCGTACTATGTGCCCGTGCCTTCTAGAACGATTGAAAATCTCTTGTTTTATTACGTGCTAAAGTCTTTCCCTAAAAAAAAAGGAACCAATATCAGTTTCAATAAAATGTTTTTAATAAATACAGTAAAATAAGTGCAATGTATTTGGTAGTGAATAAGATGTTGAAACACACAAAATTATATCCATACTAATATGTTTGACTAATGTATGTTTGTTACCTCTTCACGCTTTAACCGCTGAACCGATTTAGATGAAATTTGATACGGAGATAGTTTGAGCACAAGGGAACGACACGAGTTTTTGTTAGGTTGGGGAGGAAGTTTGTACGCGAAAAAAAATAGCAGCATAAATATAACACACATGAAAAGGGAACACGGGTACAAAAGTTGAGAGCCACAAATAATCCTTCAGAGAACCCATGATGCTTTCGAGCCGCAGGTTGGCCACACCTGTCATGTAGGTTTATAAGCGGATCGTATTCGCATTCAGAGGCATAACAACCCGATATACCTATATTTCGAGGAACTGAGCGATTAATCATGTCACCACAAGAAATAACTACATATATTCAGCTACACTCCCTCCTCCTCATCTTCATCCTCGTCTTCCCTCTTTTCTTCGGTAGCTACAACCTGTAAACAAGAATACCAATATTTTATTACAAGAGTTTGTATAAATTTATAAACTCGACCGTAAGTATTCCTAAATAAGGTCTAAAGTTAAACATGAAAAATATTTGAGTTATATTTTAATTACGAAATCAGTTATTCGGATTTCGGACCTATCCCTAAAATATTATCGAATACAAATACTCATGTAACTCAATTACAATAACATTAATAAGTAAATAAATCGGTAAAACTGTTGAAATGTATAAAACTTTAATTTTAACATTTGTAGAACGTTGATAAAGTGAATTATAAGTACCTCTTGAGCTACCTCTGGTTGGTGATCAATAACCTGTAACAACAAATAACTTGTTTTAAAATTGTGTGTAAATTAAAAAAAAAACTTAGTTTTGCAAAATTAGGTCTGCGGTGGTGGACTACCCATCTTTGACACAGTCCGAGCCTACTAGTGGGACTAGGGTTGCCAACCATACTGTTAAAAACAGTATTATACTTTTTTCCGCTCGTTTATACTTTTTACTGTTCAATGAAAAAAACGTACATAAAATACAGTTTTCATACCACTGGTATTTTAAGTAATTTTACTACATAGTTACATACTTTACTTAGCTTAATTTAAAAAAAATCGAATACTGTTTCTTTTTCTAAAATACTGTTCATTTTATATTTCTTACCTAAATATACTGAATTTCTTGTACAAAAAGTTGGCAACCCTAAGTGGGACAGTAAATGGGTTCATCGTGAGCTTTTTCTGGTGAACACATACCTCTATCTCTTCTTCTTTGACGCTCTCTATCTCCACATGGTCATCTCCGTAACCAACAGGGAACATGGCGAGGCACTCCTTCTCACCGGTGGTGACGTCGGAGCTGATGTACACAGGGTTCAACCCAGCCAGCTGAAGCAGCGGCAGACTTCTCTTGCGGGATACCATCAGTGCTAGACGGTCGAAGCTGTGAGGAAATTCGCACCTTAAAGGGATTTTTGGATGACACACAGCCTGTAACAGATGCTCCAAATATGAATAAGTAATTTTTCTGTCTCATGACGGAGGAATCCTCCCATCACTGTTGTACACTCGTATGGCAAACCTTTTAAAGCTGAAATAGGTACGTAAAATATGTTCTGTCTGGGCTTTTTGTATTTGGAAGATTGTGTGTTGTAAATGCTCTTTCAGTACAGGAGAGAATCTTTATAACTACTTGTTAAATATTAATAAGTAATTAATTAAAACAAAATGCATGCCAAATTAGAAAAATATTGGAGCTAGTTTTAAACGTCATACTATTTCCTGGGCCGTTCCATCTTATCATACTGCTTGATGCTATAGGCTACGTGCTCCGCCTTGTAAGGGTCCTCACCGACAAAAACTCCCAACTAGAAACAATCATCGATTTTTTTACCTCCACTAGCAAAATATGGGACAGGCTAATTTCAAAGAGAACTAAATAGGCATGTTTCGATTTGGTTTTTTTTATCTTTTTCTAATAGTCTGATTAGTATGGGCATCTTGATCTCAATTGTTAGTGCTGCAAGTATTCTTTAATGTAGCAGGTTTGAGTTGCCAGGTTCATCCCCTTTTTTATAGAAATAAGGGGGCAAACGGGCAGGAGGCTATCCTGATGGCAAGTGATCACCACCTGAAACACCAGAGGATGCGCAAATGCCCCTATTCCTGTTAGGGTTATTCTGTATTTAGTCCCATGTCTTCAACGATCAGGGAAGGGATTTTAAGGCTCTAGAAGTCCTACATACTGTGCATCCTGTAATCCTTTACCTAACCTCTTGATATGTCGTATTATGGTATATTCCTCAGTAGAACGTACATGCAAAATTTCACTGGAATACTGGTTGACGACTTCCTGCACGTCGTACCGCTTGTCTACGGTGAAAATGACAAGCACGTGGGGCGGCAAATACTCCGTCTCCATCTTTTCGGTCAAGGCTTTCACTTGCTGAAAATAAAGGTACAATTAAAAATGTTCCGCAAAGTGGAGACAATGTAGGCACTAGTTATGATGCCGGGGTTAAATGAGGACTAAAAAAAATTGTCTTGTAACATTTTGAATGTATGTGGAATAGATGAGCTTTTTTTTAGAGTCCCACTACCTAGGATTTCTTAGGACATTTAGTTACGTCAATCCGGGACTGTCGTGTGAAATTGAATGCGTAAGAGAGTTTAGGCTAGCGTGTTTTGCTCATCCCATTAGATCAGGAAATTAACTGAGTTAAATAAAAGTTAATTGACTGAGTGTAAAACAGTGCAGATCTTATAGCAGTTGTTGTTGATTAATATTCCGATGTTTCTGCATCGATAGACATGGGCACTGGGCAGACTGTATAGCCATGACCATGATACCACGGTGAAAAAACCGTAAAAAGTAATTATTTTCATTTCAATGTCTGATATCCGTTTAAGTGTAAAAAATAAGCACTGTGTCACCTAGAGACGTAAGACTTGTATTATACATTTGTACATTTTGGTATAATACGAGAAATACCATTGGCATTGGCATTGGTAATGGTATTTTCGGTATTATATCATAAAATACGGATCCTTCGCTGAAATTGAGCTGCCCGACTGGGGAATAATCTCGGCCCTATATAAGATCGCAGTGAAATAAAAATAGTTGTGTTTTTACGGGGGAGTAAGGTTGCCAGAGCACGTTGGGAGAGTGACATGATTAGCAGTCACCAATATGTGAAAAGCGATGAATATTTAATTTAACAATTATAAAATTAAATTACGAAAAATATCGTAGTTTATTGTATAATATCAATAAAATACCTGATCATTAAAATTTGGTATTTTTACATCTCTAGTCTTACCTTAGGATAGAAGAACGCCAGTCCATTCGCCTTGGCTAGGTCATTAGGCGGTGTGTACAGACCAGGTACGAATAGACCGCCGGGAGGAATGTATTCCTCTCCCTCCACCTCCACGTCTGAATCAAACACTTCTTCCACTATTTTCTCTTCTTCCAAGACAATCTCTTCGTGGCCCTGTTGAATGAAATGGTCTCGTTAAGGGAAAGGGGAAGGAATAGAAATGACTTATGGCCCATATTAGGAATTTCGGGGGTGTGTTTACACATACAAATATAACACCTGAGCAGACCTGGAACAATTACCTGTGGGCCATACATATATTTCCGTGGGGTTTGTTCCGTGGGGGATCGAACACGTAACACGCCGATCGCTCGACCACTACTCCAACCATGCCATCAAAAAAGAAAGAAAGAGGTTTGTCGACTACCCTGTCTCAGTTAAGCATAAATATTGTCAACCACGTTAAGAATTGTTGCTTCATCAGCAACATGATTGTTTTAATAAGTATTTTATTTAAATACATGTTTATGCACATATTTATTTATATCATTTCATACATTACACCCTACATTCCTAAAAAGCAAAATGACTTAACTTGCCTCTGCGGGAGTCAATTCAGTGGCAGTAGTCACTTCAGAAACTTCAGTCATCGCTTTCTCTCCCTCCCCGCCCTCCTCTCCTTCCTTAGGTTCTCCCTCTCCTGCCCCTTCATCAACCTGTTCCTGTTCAACTACCGGTGGGGCCTCTGGTACTGGATCGGCTGGTAACTACAATGTAATATGATTTATCTCGTATATAGTATCGATAGTTGCGATAGCCCAGAGGTATGATGATGAGAGGACTGTCGAATTTTATTAAGTCAAAGTACTTGAGTTCGAGTTTGATCTCAAGGTATGCACCACTGACTTTTTGAGGCTACGTGCATCACATGATCAAACGGTCTAGGAAAACATCGTGAGGAAAACTGCATACCTGAGAGATTTCTTCTATGACGTGTGAAGTCTGCCAACCCACACTAGACTAGCTTAGTGGACTATACCCTTATCCATTTCAAACATTAGATGAGACCTGTGCCCAGCCGTGGGACATTTCGCATTTATAATATTAGTATTAGCATGGATATTAAAATGGAAAAAATATGAATGATGGGTTTTTCTATGAATTGTGAAATGGCGAAACGTGAGCGTACACGTTCTCTACCTAACCTTTCGGGGACGACAGACATGACGTATATATATGTTAAAATGAAATGGGTTTGGTATCTTACGCCGGCCAAATGGAGCGACGACTTGCGCAGTGCAGCTAGCTGGAGCTAACTGGAGGAAAAGAGCCGAAGATCGAGCTCTGTGGCGGTCACTAGGGGAGGCCTACGTCCAGCAGTGGACGAATATAGGCTGAGGATGATGATGATGACCTTACTCCGGCAGCTATCCTCGCCATTCGCTCCTCTTCCTGTCGCTGCTTCTCAACTCGCGCCGCCTCTTCCGCAGCCTCGCGCGCAATTCGCTCTTGTTCCGCTGCAAGACGATCCCGGTCTTCTTGTTCTTCTTTCTGTTTAAGAAAACGTTACAATCCTAGATCTAAAGGGTACGGAAAAGACCTATGTATATATGGCGAAAGATACGCCATGACATTCATATTCATAGTCTTAAATAGGAATTATCATAAGACGACCTGGTAAAGGTCGCTGGAATCCACCGGATGCGGGCGGCACATGACTGGTCGTCATCACGATCCTTGGGGGAGACCTATATCCAGCAGTGGACGTCTATTTAACGGTTGATGTGATGATGATGATGATGATGATTATCCTAAGCTGTTTAACTGTTGGGCTAGGCTCTGAACGATCTTCAGATCAAAGTCACATTTTAATGTAAAGTACAAGTTTTGACAAAACATTTATTTTGTATTTTTTTATGATTGATGATAATACCCTCAATTTTTACTCTTCTACCACCAATCTCTATAATGTGGCAAAACAACGTTTACTGGGTCAGCTACTAACCGCATAAAAACCATACCATAACAAGATGATCTGTGAATGTTAAGAGATATACGAATGTTTGTTTTTTAATACGTTAACGATTATACTAGGATCCCTAGTTCAGTCCCTTACCAGTTTCTGCAGCTTAGCGTTGTACCGATCGCGGCGGACCTCCCTCGCCGTCTTGCTGATGGTGGCATACCGCTCGTAGGCGGGCACGGGCGGCAACTGCTTCTCAGGAGGCACGTCTTCTTTCGGTATTGGTACCTCCTCGTAGAGCGCATAACGCATCAGTTCTAAGCGGTGCAGAAAAATGTGTCTAGGTCCTTCATTCAATCAAGTACCTAGTGTTTGTTGCTTTTCTTACGAAATTCTCATTTCCATTTTTGGATCCAAAGTTCGCATTTGTGCCGTGGTGGCACTAGGTATGGCACCTTTTCATGGAGCGTATAACATATGTGGAAGTACCTACATTAGTAGGTTCTCCGCTACCTACCCTTGACTGCAGAGCAAGAGGTTTTGGTCTTCCAAGGTCGAGCAAAGTGTTATTGGGTTTTTCTATGAAATTTTTAGTATCAGCTCGGACTTTGAATTCCTGCCCAGTTGATAGTAATAGGCTTAACCCTATTACATCGGACCCAAAAAATACTGCCAAAATGTGGGTTTAAATTAGTACACCTCTACGTGATGGTACTTCAGCTTATCGCAGTCCACTGTTGGACATAGCTGTCATATCAATTTTTTTAATTTCATCTTATTTAAAAGTATCTATGGAGTTTCTTTCCGGTTTTTCTCCATAAGATCTACTTATTGGAACCGTGCAACTAGTTTCGGAGTTAGTTTGGGAGCTGTGGTAGCCTAGCGGTGTGACCAGTGGACTGAGATGTCAAAGGTCTCGAGTTCGAACCCAAGGCACGCACCACTGACTTTTCGGAAGTTAACTGCGTATTTATCACAAGCTAAATCGGTGAAGAAAAACATCGTGAGGAAACCTGCATGCTTGAGAGAATTGTCTTTGATGGCATGTGAAGGCTACCAACCCGCAGTAGGCTAGCGTGGTAGACTATAGCCTAATCCCTCAAACGAGAGGAGACCCGTGCCCAGCAGTGGGACGTTAATGGGTTGATGATAATGAACTAGTTTCGCAGCAAACTCTAGAACTAGCTCGAGCATTGACACGGTCGAACGTGTCGTGCTGGTCGTGTATACTAACTAACAAAGTCCCGGGTGTCAGTCTCGAATATTTTGAAGAGCACGACGAGTACGGGCCCGGTGAGCAGCGAGTGCAGACACGCCTCGTTCAACTCCACGTCGCTCATGTACAGAGCTTCCTTCACAGTGTGCTCGTCCAGCTGAAACGTGTCCTTAGCCGACACTGACACACCTGGAAAAATGCAGACAGTACTAAGAGTCTTTATCATCAAATGCTTCTATCCAACTATGTTAGGAACGGCATCTAGCTATCGTTACCCAATCTCAATAATATTTATCTATTAACGTCAAACAGAATAAATATCGAACGTACACGTTTTAAATGTACGAAATAAAATATCACCTCACGTCTTGGGTGACCTCAATGGTTTAAGACACAATGTTAATAGGTAATTTAATCGATTAATTTAATTTAGAGGCTTTAAGGTTCATGGCTTACTGATATTATCCCACTTTTCGTATAAATCGTAGTGCGCCTGATGGCAGTGCGGCCAGAACATGATGAAATTGAGCTTTGAAATGTCTCGAGCCAGACGTTCGTTCACTCTCTTCTTCCGCGCGGCGAGAGTGAGGACACGAAGTCTCTCGGATGCTTCGCGGTATTCTTCTTCGAGCTTCAAACTGCCTTCCAGTTTTTCCTGCAGAACAGATTTAAAAGATTATGATTATGACCATAATTGATAAATATCACCATCATCAACCCATACTAGTCCATCGCTGGACGTAGGCCCCCAAGTGAACACCACAGAGATTGATCTTTGGCTTCTGTCATACAGTTTCTGCCAGCTGCCTTCCGCAAGTCGTCGCTCAATCAACCCCGCGCGGGCGGTCGACGTACACTACGTTTGACAAAACGCGGTCTCCACTCAAAATAAAAAAAATAACTCCATTCCATTGATTGACGACCCAGTTAGTCCAGCGGTAGTTAACACTGCCTTCTGTGCTATGGGTCCCGGGTTCGAATCCCGGTAGGGAAAATGTTTGTGTGATGAGCATGAACATTAGTATCCGAGTCACGGATGTATCTATCTATAATATGTATGTATTTACAAAAAAAAAAGTATATATGTATGTAGTATATCAACCAGCTAGTATCCGTAACACAAGCCACGTTGCTTAGCACGGAACTAGACGGCGCTGTGTGCAATAATGTCCAGGAATATTATTATTATTATTATTATTGATAAATATATTAAATATAAAGAGACTTTCCGATTAAGAAAGAAAGAAAGAAAGAAAATTTATTCTGACAATCGCAAGACACAAACAATTAATTTTGGTACCTAGTTCTAAAAGTAACTAAGTGTGCGATGTCAGAAAAGGTCCCGATCTCAGCACTATGCTGCAGCAAGCAATTTAGCTGCAGCGCTGATATTCTGATAGGGCCCGCTGATGTAGTCAGGGACAGTCAGTAGAGTACAACCATTATTACGACGATGGTTCAACCAACAAAGATTTTGGAAGTTTGAGCACTTACAACCAATGTTTCCAAGATACACTTGAAAGACAGATGTTTAAGCTACCTATTAACAAAATTTACTTTTAAAAAAAAGAAAAACCAACTTCAAAAACTAAAAAGCAAAAAATAACTTCATACAGTTTGAGCTTTTTTTTAGTTTTAAAGGTATGAAGTCGGTGCCAAGCCAAACGTAATAGTAAGTACACTCACCGCGAGTGATCTTGAGCGAGGTGGTTAAAACCACCACATCATCGGCACCGACTTCATACCTTTAAAACTAAAAAAAAGCTCAAACTGTATGAAGTTATTTTTTGCTTTTTAGTTTTTGAAGTTGGTTTTTCTTTTTTTAAAAAGTTAATTTATTTTTTTCTTTTTAGTGTTCCATATATTAAACTTTTCATATCAGGTCAATCTAACTGCCTGAAAGAATACAACTATCGATCCATATATACTTATAATTATGAAAGATTTTTCCTTCAACTCCTAACCGTTGAGGAGTTGTACCTTCCATCATCAGATCATTACATGAGATGGTGATTTTCAAATGCAAATACTTGAACAGCTTTGGAGAATACATGTAAATGTAATAAATGCCTATAACTGAAAGAATTTTCTTTTAACTCTTAACTGTTGAGGAGTTCTTCTACCTTCCACCATCAGCTCATCAACATCAAATGATGATTATCAGATGCAAATACTGGAACAATTTCAGTAAATATATTCAAAACGTGATAATTGCCTATAAAATTTGAGGGTTGCCCTCGATTTCCCTGGGATCCCATCATCAGATCCTGATGTGGTTACAATGGGACCAACTGTAAAGTCTACCCTTTTAAACAAAAAAAGAATTTTGCAAATCGGTCCAGGCGTTTTTAAGTAATTCGTGAACATACATAAAAACAAAAAAAAACAAAAAAAGATTCCGACGAATTGAGAACCTCCTCCTTTTTGAAGTCGGTTAAAAAGTATAAGATTCACCGGGTCAGCTAGTTTGGTAATAATCATTGTTTCGCTTTACAAAAAGGGAGAAGGAAAGATATATTTTTAAACTAACAAAACTAAAATAGCTCAGCGTGGGAGCCGTGGTAGTCTAGCGGTGTGACCAGTGCACTGAGATGTCAGAGGTCTCGATTTCAAACCCAAACGCACGCACCACTGACTTTTCGGAAGTTATGTGCGTGTTTATCACATGATCAAACGGCGAAGGAAAACATCGTGAGGAAACCTGCATGCTTGAAAGATTTCCTTGATGGCATGTAATGTCTGCCAACCCGCAGTAGGCTAGCGTGGTGGACTATAGCCTTTTTTTTTTTTTTTAAGTGCGTAAAAATCCTTTACGGACCGTCCCGCCACCTGGGGAGGCGACGGGGTGTGTCGGACTCCGCCCAATGTGAGCGTTTACCGACTAAAAAACCACACCCATCAACGCCACCAACCCGATTGCCGGGGCCATGGGATTCGCAAAAGCATGCACCACAACCCCGGCGGGGTGGTGGACTATAGCCTAATTCCTCTCAAATGAGAAGAGACCCGTGCCCAGCAGTGGGACAATAATGGGTTGATGATGGAAATAGCTCAACACATCTTACCGCTTCTTCAGGTAACATCTCATGTATTTCCAGTCTATTCCTTTCGACGAAGATACCTTGATTTTCTTTTTCTAATTCCACCAGTTCCTCTTCTATAATGCGACACAGTTCTATGCCGTTAGGGCCAAACATCGCGCGGGTTAGCTTTCCATGCTGTGAGAAAAATAGGGTCGAACTTACATTTATTAAAAGATAATATCATATAGAAAATGTGTTTAACTTTCCATGTATCTAATAAATGTATTTCTATGGGAATTAGAAATGGATGGGGACATTTTTTCTGCCATTATTTGATTTTACAGTATTAAAAACAATAACATTCTTAGGTCATCGTAACAGACTAGATTTAGAAAGGAGGTTCACACACGTAGATACTTTATCTTCATAATTACAGTTAACATATTATTACCACAAGAAAAAGAAACGTAGGTTCACTTTTGTCCTTGAATCTTGCCAAAGCATCGATGTTGTCTGAACAGCACTGAAACAACACCAAGGTAATTTATTAAGCCTTCTTAAATTTAGATATTCTTAAAGGACTCATACTAAAGGTCAGTGCAAACCGAGAAGGCTTATTTTATTTATTGGTAGGTTTTCGGAATATCTGGGTAGATTGAAAGTAGACCCTTACAGGGTAGGGAAAAAGGGGTTGGTTCAGTTGGTTAAAGATAATCCATACTTTGATACTTAATATTATAAATGCGAAAGTGTGTCTGTCTGTCTGTCACCTCTTCACGCTATAACCGCTGAACCGATTTAGATAAATTTGGTAGGTATAGAGATAGTTTGAGTCCTAGCGAAGGACATAGGATCATCCCATAAAGGGGGGAAATGGGGGTGGAAATGCGAATAAAATTAATATTTTACGCAGACGAAGTCGTGGGCAAAAGCTAGACCTGAAATAAAACTATATTTAACGGTTTTTATTGCAGCTTCCGCCTGTGACTATATATGTTGCAAAAGATACGAAATGCAGGGGTTAAAATAATATCAAAATATATCGCGACAAAATCCGTAAAAAAATGTTTTATTTATGTAAGAATATGTTAAAAGACAGGGGAATCATTTTGTATACTACACGGGGTACAATATCTGCAAAGTAAGCTATCTTAAAAAGTGCGTGTAATCACATCAATCCACCTCTGTTATTTGGGGCCTAGTTCTCCATTCCCTGACAGAGTGTGAACTGATCTGGAGACCCGGATAGGAATGTTCAATTCTCACCCGGACCATAGCTATTCGATCTTGTCCAATCTCCAGTTTACCCTTCCTGACTGCGTGGGCGGTTGCCAAGCAAGGCCCGCAGAAATCCGAGTACACTTCCATGCCTGTTTAGATAAACTAATTAACGTATCAGAGGAATTCAAGTAAATTAAAAATAATAAAAATCACCAGACATATTGTGTTGTTATCTTGGACCGATTTTCGTCAAACATAGCTAAGGACACTCCTTACTAGCAAAATCGGACCATCCGTTCGGTGGCTACGATGCCAGACAGACACACAGTCAGACACGTCAATTTTATAACACACCGTCGCTTTCGCGTCGGGGGTTTTATATAAAACATAAACATACGTCAAAACTCTTTATTCGTGGATATCACAATCAAATTAACTTTCTCAAAGTATAATTGTAATGAGTAATAAGATGCACAGGTTTGTGTGCACCGCAGCAGCAGTAAATAGTAAAATAGCCGTGAATTTTTGACGGAAATTCACGAGTTTTCAACATTTCTTAAATAAATAAATAGTCTTCAACGCGTTTAGCGCCAAGGCACTACGGAGACAAATGTTGTGGCAATCGCTGTGTTATTTCTTTGAATAAATGACACCTCACAGTCTTAAAAGGTCTGAAGGTGAGTAGTTACTGACTGTAGGTTTAGGTAGGTGGGGTGCACTAGGTATATAATGACGAGTACCTACTCGTAACTGGAGCGCGTGCAGGACGATATGTATGAATGTAGACGAGGCAAAAGTGGTATGCAAGGACCGTAGCGCGTGGCATTCTGTAGTTTCTGCCTACCCCCATGGGAAAAAGGGATGAGTGTATATATGTACACGTGGCACTGAACGTGTTAGATTATTCAAGGCTATTCGCCAAGGCAATCGATAACTACTTACAAATAAGTTGCTCAACATGTGTTGCGAGATACTCTTCAAAATCTTCATTGTTTTCGATAGTATCTTGGATTGAAACTTGTTTACGTGCCATTGTATATTATAATAATAATAATAATATTGTAATTCTTTAAATTATTCCACACATCGGAAAGTTAATGACAACATCATTTGATAGTTTCTGGAGTAGAGGAAAAAGTTTTAAATTCAAGCAAAGAGTACCTACTTTAGCATGCTTTTGCTAGCAGTTCTAGCAGCAAATATGTGTAAATCAATAAAACACCTAAACTCTTTTTTTGAAATGTAACTACTTTAATTCCGACGTTTCAGATCTTTCACGAGAGCATTTATGGGTAGAATTATTATCAATTCCAGTAACAGGTTCCAGTATTTTTTTTTTCAATTTATAGTATTTACGTAGGTATTTGATTGATTCTGCGTTGATGAAATCTTCGTCCAGAAGACGTTCTGTTCGTGGTCAAACTTAAAATATGATTTGTTCAATGAACGTCAAATTAAATTGCCTCTTTTTGAACGTTGACAATAAAATGCAAGAGAATTTTGTAAAATGGTAAGAAAAATAAAATATATACCATGCTCAATATTTTTATTTAAAATCAACACTTTGTCCTTGATATCTATGTCGGAATGTCTTTGAAAGCTCAGTAGTTGAAGTGACAATGGGCCGGTCACATCTCTCGCAGAACTAGCATTCGTTAGAATAAGCTGGGTTTAGCCAAACGTAGTGTATGTAGATCGCTTCTGGCCGGATGGGGTAATGACTTGCGTAAAGTAGCTGGCAGTGTCCGGATAGGAAGAGAGAGAGAGGGGATGAGAGAGAGAAAGAGAGGAGAAGAGAGGAGAGAGAGAGAGAGGAGAAGATAGGAGAAGAGGGGAGATAGGCGGGGGAGAAGGGAAGAGATGGCGAGAGAGGAGAGAGAAGAAAGAAAGCGAGAGATAAGAGAGAGGTGACTAGAGATAGGCAGAGAGGAGAGAGGAGGTCGAGCTCTGTTTAGCGCTGCCTAGGAGAGACCCACATACTGCCGTGGACGAATATGTCCCGAATATACCTTTCCCCAAACGTTGTATCTTTTACCCATGTCCATTAAAATATCTATAATTTCAAGTCATTATATTTTTGATCGATAAGGCATGAGCCTCCACTGTGACTGAATCATTTCCTTATTGTTTTCAATCATGGCCAGTTTGGATTCATCTGAAAGGATAAAAGATAATTATTCTGATATTTTTTCTTAAATGGGGCGCGATCTATTGGGCTCAGAAGCGATTGGGTTCAAAAGATTTTGACGAGATGGATGGAGTTACATTAAACTGCCATAAAACGTTAATAAGAAATTCACTATTATTTTCAAAAGAGCCTAATTAGGATTAAGTATAAACTTCCAAAAAAAGTTGCAATTGTCTTTGACTATGGTTTTTAAAAGAGACTAACATGGCCTAGACTGCCAAAATACATTATGATAAGGCCACCAGCTCTTGTGAATATGACGACTCACCCTTGTCCTGTATGTAGTGAGCAAGCGCATCGCTGAACACAGTGACGGGAACCGCCATGTTGACGTATGGGAAGCAAGCGCCGCCGTCACTCGTCACGTTAATCGCTATTATACCTATCACCTCTACACGGTTCTTCGGGCTGCAAATAGACAAAAAAAATATCATCTTAAGGTTCAAGGAGGTTCTATATTTGCCCAGAATAAACAATAACACTAACGTGACTGGAGGATAATTCCCTCAGAAATATATTAACAACATTTTCTATGCAAGCCAAATTGTATGTTACGTGCATAAGAGAACGGCGATAATAAATTGCATATATTTTTCCTGGTTGACATTAAGAGCTATTGGGCTATAGTCTACTACACTAGCTAATGCGGGTTGGCAGTTGGCATGCAGGTTTCCTCACGATACTTTCTTTTACCGTTTGAATAAGCAACATAACTTTGAAATGACAGTGGTGGACAGACGGTGTTTGTCTTGAGATTGAACTCGAGACCTTTGACTTCACAGTTTCCTCATCACTAGGCTATCACAGCTATAACACAGCGCAACAGAAAAACAAGACGCACGCGTTTACAATTTTATCGCAAGAAGATGATCAATTTGTAATTTTTCATAATCTATTCACAATAATAAATAAAAAAATGATTTTTGTTACCTGGTAACTCTAAATATAGGTCCACCGCTAAAGCCGGACTGCACGCAGCACGAGGTTTGTATCATAGATGGCGACACTGTGTTGACGTGGCCCGACGTTATCGTGGGGATGAGGTTGGTCAGGTCAAACTCGTTGTAATACGGAAACCCTGCAGCCAGTACTGATTCACCTGTAACGGAAAATAGAAGGTTTGCAAACTCACCGATTACATATCAGATAATATCCTAGCGTCGCCTAACGATCAATTGATTAAATCATTAAATACATATTTTATGGACATTATGAAACAGCGCCATTTAGTTCCGTGGTAAGCAACGAGACTTGTTACGGATACTAGTTGGTTGATATACTACATATTATTATATACATTTTCTTGTAAATACATACATATTATACATAAATACATCCATGACTCGGATACAAATGTTAATGCTCATCACACAAACATTCGATCCCACTGGGATACGAACCCGTGACGTGGCCCATAACATAGCAAGCAGCGTTAACTACCGCTGAGCTAAACGGGTCGTCAATTAAATTTAATTAAAGAACTAAGTATTGAAATAAAACTAAGTAGGTACTGTCGGATCTTTTCGTAGTACATTATTTACGTTTCGGATCCTTTACAACATTTAACTTTTCAACGGCCGTAGTGATGGTTTACTTGCATTCGACATCGAGACCTATGAGAGGACAACTTTTGTCACGTTTTCAAGGTACATATAAAAATAGAAAGATTGATAAATTGATGATTGTTGAATTACCTTTCTCAGCTGCAACATTAGACAGCACAGCAGATTTCATATGACTCATTCTTTCCGGGTTAGTGAACAATAAAGCTAGGTCGTACGCCTTCTTATCCGGCGTCTTATATCTCACTATTGCCGTCTCACTCACTCCACGACAATACACTGACAGTTTGTGTGTTTGGTACTGAAACAAAATGTATATATTATTATGTATGTGTTCCCATAAAGTTTAGATCCCATACAAAAGGGGGGCAGCTCATTTAACTGGTCATTACAGACAGACAAATCCAATAAGACTATAATATACTTAAGTAAGACACTCCTTAGGTTTGCTTTAATTTTAGATTAATTTGTATTGATTCCACAATCAAACTGTACAGTTTGTGGAAAAATGTTACTTCATAAAAATACCATGTAACTTTCAAAACATAATAAATGAATAATCATGAATAAACTCCGAGTTGCTACTGAGAATTTCATAGAATACCCTAATCCCTTTTTTCTCAACCAGAAAATAGAGCCTAGAAACCTGACACTCAGCTGTCAAAAACTAGCATTCAAAGTATAATAATAACGCCGTGGACTGCTGTGTATACGACTATAGTCCGAAGTAAACTTTAAAGACGCTGAATTATGGTTCAAAATCAAATTATTCATGCACACTACAAATAATATTGAACTCAAGAAAACTAACAGTTGACACCACACATATACAAGTTTATAGGCCACGTAAAATGATGGTAATGTTATATGACGGATTTAGATAACTGGATGCCCAACGCAATCTTGGGTGGTGGCCCTAAAAAATGCTATTCACATACATTATCAAAACATACATACACTCACGCCTTTTTCCCATGGGGGTAGGCAGAAGCTACAGAATACCACGCGCTACGGTCCCTGTATCTCGTCACGCGCGCCGGTTACGAGTACTGCGAACCTTTTTGAAGGAGTTCACCGATTAGGTCGGTGTATGTCCTTCTAAGGCGCCCCCTCCCGACGTTTCCACTGACATCCGTCATATAAATTCGTCATTCGCCTATCATTCATCATCTCAACATGCCCAAACCATCTCAGTACATTCTTCTCAACTTTTGTCGCTAAGTCGTTTTTCAAACCACAACGTTTTCTTATCGCATTATTCCTCAATCTATCATTCAAAGTTACACCACACATACGTCGCAAAGAACATAATATCAAAACAAGACGACAACTGAGCTGATATTTTTACACCACAACTTGTCCGGATTAAAGTCTCGATCGTGTGCTCCTGTAGACGAGATGCTCTAAGCAATTGCTGAAATAGCTTATAGGCCAATGGTGATGGTGTCTCACCGACTTGACGACGTGTGCGCAGGTGACGAGGTACCCGCCGCCGAGGTACACGCCGGCGCCCCACGCGTGCCCGCACCGCACCAGCACTGTGCACCGGTCTATCTCATCTGCAATACATATTATGAAATATATTACTTTGACTGTGTATTCGTCTAGACTTCCCTACACTCCGGCCACTCTATAGAAATTTTCCGATTCCATAATGATGACAATCGGCTTGCCATCTATTACTTGGCACCTAAAACATACAAAATATCATTTATTCAAAGTAGGCCAAATTTAATTGGCTCTTTTTGAACGTCGACAATAAAGACAGCCCCCAAAACGCCCGCCCTTCACCGCTTCCTAGTGTTTTTGTTGGGAAGAAGAAGCGGCGCAACAAACTCCCCAACAACACAGTTCTGTCTGTTAATTAATTTAACGATTCTATACAATATTACAATGAATCAATTGGTACAGTTTATCGAATCAGCTAAATTATTATTATTATGTGAGCTAGCATACACAAATCCATTTTACTAATAAAAATATATAATTATGAATATTTTAATACACACTTAGCCTCCATTTGTCTGTATGTGCCCGCTCACATGTAATAACACGTTTTAACAAGTTACAATAGTGAGTTGTTTTGGGTCAATCCGGTGACCATCTTGTACTGTCACTAAAATAGTCATTTAAATTATAATATGCCTTCTTGATAAGACAATCTTTTATTTTACGTTTAAAAGCGTCAGTCGGTAGATTCAAAATGTCACTAGATATTCTATTATAAATACGTATACCGACTCCCTCAAATGAATTATGCACCTTATGTAAACGGTGACTAGGAGCGCATAATTTATGTTTATTTCGCGTGTTAATACTATGAATGTCACTATTTTTACAATAGGAATGTATATTTTGCCTTATATATATTATGTTGGCATAAATATATACCGCCGAAATGTGGGTATACATTTGTACAACTCTGCTTAACCCTTCGGGGATGATCGGCGTGATGATACGTTTTGAGTACTTAATAAATAGATATAGTTAGTACATTTCACAACTGACACAATGATTTAATTCATTACACCTCAAATATTATAAAAACAGGGCACGTTCATTACTGCCTTATTGGCCCAGTGGTCGTATAGTGCGACTGCCGAGCAAGAGGTCTTGGGTTCGCTTCCCAGGTCGAGCAAAGTGTTATTGTGTTTTTCTATGAAGTTCTCAGTAGCAGCTCGGAGCTTGGATTTGTGCCCGGATAATGGCAATAGGCTCGCCCCCTATTACATGGGACCTAAAAGATACCGGCGAAACGTGGGTGTATATTAGTACACCTCTGCCTAGCCCTTCGGGGCAACAGGCGTGAGGATATGTTTATTCGTTTGCTATAGCGGTCATCTGTCAAATTGACAGCTGTCACTACAGTTGGCCTTTGATAATATTCTATTTTTATATACCAAAACAGTGCTGAAGCTTACGGCCTGCTTGATGGTTAGCGGTTACCGTAGCCTATGAAGGAACACCAGCGTGTCACTGGCGCGTTGCCGACCCTGTAGATGTACTGTGAAAGTGAGTGTAGTTACTCAGCACATCCTGCAGCGGGTGCGAGGCCAGCGGCCGAGTGGGCGGCGGCGCGACCCGCAGCTTGGCGGACAGCACGGCCACGAGCGGCGCCACCAGCGTCAGCCCCACCCACTCCCCGCGGCACCACGACACGCTGCACACCACTGCGCCAATCAACTCTTTCCTTAAATTACAAATACTGCCATAAATCCCTCAATCACCCCTGACACAAATAGAAGACGCGATTGACGCTAGGTACGAAGGGTCAATACTATATAATACCTGCACGGAAATATATTTGTAAGAGCTGCAGCCTTGTTTGCTTGATTCGAAACTAGATGGCGCTGTGGGTATATTTATTTATTTAAATATTTGAATGTAAAAATGTTACAAGAGAAAACGTTAGCTGGTGACGTTTAAAATAAATATTCGTTTTATGAAGAATACGTTTCGTTGTACCAAGTGAAGCCCTAGTGGTAAAGCCGAAGTGAATTCCTAGTGCTCCTGGGTTGAGAACGGAGTTATGAGCTTGAAGTATATATTTATTTCTAGTTAGTGGCAATGCAAAAGCCCGCCACAGTGCGAATCTTAAAAAAAAAATAAGTTTACATCAATACTCCTTTGTCTAAATCTTTAGAGATTGTACGTACGTAATCTGCTATCAATTAGAATATATTTACGTGGGTCCTTCAGTGAAGACTGGTCCACCTTCAGATCCCAACGCTGTGGCAGCGTCGGTGAGCAACAGCGATGGCCTTTTACCCACCACCCCACATACAGAACCTCTCGTAACTGCGTTTAAAAATACCTGGAATGATTGACAGAAACTTAATTCTATAATATTTCCAATCAATAAAATAAACATTTATTGAACACATTGGTAGTCGACGGTTAAATTCAAGACTCACTATGGATACCTACAAGTCTTCAAGGGTAGGTTAAAGTTAGCATTTCATAAAATAATGTCATACCTCACACCCAAACGGCGTAGAGTGGACTTCAAGAGTAGAACCTCTTCCTGTCGGCGGCCGCACTACGTCTAGTAAATAAGACAGCGGCCTCAGACTTTCAACACCTGCAAAAAACTTACATTGACTAAAGATACTTATGTAGAAACTTTATAAAAACGGAATTTGAATGCAAAAAATGACTTCATTTTATTTGAATATAAGAGCCATTCTTGGCTAGACGTCAGAGTCAGTAACCCACGTCGTTATAACTTCTATCAGTAGAACATTTGAACGAAGATAATATATTTAGTAATAGGTACATTAAAATATTGTTAAAGCTCAAACCAAACCCACGGAAGATATTCTACGTATAAACTTTTTGTTTAATAATATGAGTCGTAGTATTAAACCTCTTTCGAATCTTTGAACTTATATTTTGAAGTAGTTTGAAAATCGACTGTCAATCAGTTAGAGCGAAAATGGCTCCAAAAGCATCAAAAGTTGTAAAAGAAGAAGATGACGAAAGCAAATGCGATAAGCAGGGATCTCGTAATTACTATAGGTATTACGATACTCCTGATGGATGCGACATGGGTAAAAAGGTAAATCTAATTAATTTGAAAAACATTGAGTTACATGTCAGATTCGCGATGGTCCATAACGGTTCCGGTGATAAACAAGGCAAGCCAAGAAAAATAAGAAAATTATAGAATATATTGAAGAATTGGTGTTTCTATAATGTGTAAAACTCGTGATCAAATTAAAGTAAATCATGTCACACTGCGGTGCATAAACTTTATCACCTTTGATCCCCTTCTCTCTGATGATTGTGTCTAGGGACCAGTCTTATTGGAAGGAGTCTAGCTCATCCCGTTACTCCCTGTCTGAGATATATCGGGTAGTACGCTTATACCATTGATTGTCAGACAGGTCCAACCAACTTCCTCTCTAGCTTGACAGCTTTACCAATATTTCTATGTTGGAACGGATTAATTATAAATAATACGTTTTTTTTAGATGATGGTGTGCGCCCGCTACGGCGTCGTCACTGGGCTTATAGCGGGTACCTACGACATTCTGATGTACTCCCATGTCGTAGGAATTGGACCCATGATAGGCAGGTAATTATTTACATACATCATCATCATAATTTCAGCTAAATGACGTCCACTGTTGGACATAAGCCACCCCAAAGGATTTCTGTTCCTGCGCCACCCGCATATTTTACCATTACCATTTTCCTTTTATTTACATATTCACTTCATCATCATCATCAACCCAGTGTTGTCCAACTGCCGGGCAATGGTCCTATCTCATTTGAGAGGGATTAGGCTAGTCTTACATTATTACTTACATTTACTTACGTATTATTAATTTATTAGATTATTATTGATTTCGTACACTTACGCGAATATTAGACATTGAAATAAAACTACTTTTTACGGATTTTATCGCGGTATATTTGATATTATTTTAACCCGACGTTTCGGATCCTTTACAGCATCCATGGTCACGGGCAGACTGAGGTGTTGGTCGTCTTGAAGTCATAATTACTAACAGCTACCCTACATTTTTAATTATTATTGACAATCCGATTTACACAGAACGAGCTCACCGTATCCTTCGGTCGTGCAGTTTTGTTCTTGGATTTAGATTTAATAGAATCTATGATAGGGTTCCAAGCAGGTGGTAATACCCAGCCATCTTCTCTATTGAAATTTGGGTGTTTTTTAATTTCAATAGCCTCACGAATCATCCTGGGTAGGAATCGGTTTTCTTTTGCGAGGACTTGTGGTTTATCAAATCTGATGTAATGCTGGGGTTTGTCTATGGTATGTGCACAAACTGCTGACTTCTTGGCACGGCGGTGTTTAACATCTGCTATGTGTTCTTTTACGCGGGTCCCTATGCTTCTTTTTGTTTGGCCTATGTAAGAGAGACCGCAATCACAATCGAGTTTGTATACTCCTGCATCTTGTAGAGGTATGTGACACTTGACTGATGGTAAAAACTGACTAATCTTCTTCAGTGGCTTGAAGTAGGTTTTGATTGAAGCGCGCTTCAAGATGTAGCCAATCTTGTCCGTGACTCCTCTTACATATGGTAATACAGCAGGTAAGCGCTCAACTGTGGCACGTTTCACACGGTTTCTATGATGAGGGTGCGGTGTTTGTAGCTTGTTGTCATGCAGTACTTGCTTAACATGTTTAAGCTCAGCAGCCAGGTGTTGCTCATCACAGATCCCACGTGCTCTCTGAAACAAATGAATGATGAAAACCGACAGTAGATAACTGTGTTGGATGGTGGTGCGAGTCACCGTTTAAATATTTGTCTGTATGGGTTTTCTTACGATACACAGTGTGACTCAAAGTGTTGTTGAAGTTATGAATAACTAAAACATCTAAGAAAGCTAAAGAGTTATTTGCCTCCGACTCCATAGTGAATTGAATTTTAGTATGTATGGAGTTCAGGTGATCTAAAAATGCAGTTACTTTATGGGATGGAAGTATAGTGAAAGTATCATCCACATGTCGCTTATAGAACCTAGGTATTACAGGCGCAGATTGTAGGGCTTTCTCCTCAAAATCTTCCATGAAGATGTCGGCGATAATGGGAGATACTGGTGAGCCCATCGCCACACCATCTACTTGCATGTAGAAATGATTATTCCACAATAGATAGCCAGATGTTAGGCAATGTTTTAAAAAGCAACAACACCTTGAGTCACACTGTGTATCGTAAGAAAACCCATACAGACAAATATTTAAACGGTGACTCGCACCACCATCCAACACAGTTATCTACTGTCGGTTTTCATCATTCATTTGTTTCAGAGAGCACGTGGGATCTGTGATGAGCAACACCTGGCTGCTGAGCTTAAACATGTTAAGCAAGTACTGCATGACAACAAGCTACAAACACCGCACCCTCATCATAGAAACCGTGTGAAACGTGCCACAGTTGAGCGCTTACCTGCTGTATTACCATATGTAAGAGGAGTCACGGACAAGATTGGCTACATCTTGAAGCGCGCTTCAATCAAAACCTACTTCAAGCCACTGAAGAAGATTAGTCAGTTTTTACCATCAGTCAAGTGTCACATACCTCTACAAGATGCAGGAGTATACAAACTCGATTGTGATTGCGGTCTCTCTTACATAGGCCAAACAAAAAGAAGCATAGGGACCCGCGTAAAAGAACACATAGCAGATGTTAAACACCGCCGTGCCAAGAAGTCAGCAGTTTGTGCACATACCATAGACAAACCCCAGCATTACATCAGATTTGATAAACCACAAGTCCTCGCAAAAGAAAACCGATTCCTACCCAGGATGATTCGTGAGGCTATTGAAATTAAAAAACACCCAAATTTCAATAGAGAAGATGGCTGGGTATTACCACCTGCTTGGAACCCTATCATAGATTCTATTAAATCTAAATCCAAGAACAAAACTGCACGACCGAAGGATACGGTGAGCTCGTTCTGTGTAAATCGGATTGTCAATAATAATTAAAAATGTAGGGTAGCTGTTAGTAATTATGACTTCAAGACGACCAACACCTCAGTCTGCCCGTGACCATGGATGCTGTAAAGGATCCGAAACGTCGGGTTAAAATAATATCAAATATACCGCGATAAAATCCGTAAAAAGTAGTTTTATTTCAATTATTAGATTATTTCTAAAGTTAGATCGTTATTTATAATACCAAATCACATATTAGCAAAACACGCCAAAAGAAAATTAAATGTGTCATTGGTATTGAAGATACAATATCGTGGCGTACTAAAATTAGCCCTTAGGCATAAACTAATAACTCTTTGAAATCACGGTGTGTAAGATGTGCAATAATCAATAATACTTATACGTGCGTGCAGATTTGGTTTAGAAATTATATTATCCTACAAGTGTGTGTCCAAAGTATTTATTGAAGTGCTTTATTCTCAGATATGCTCGCCACATCGTTCCACTCTCTCTGATGGGAATAACATTTGCCGCAGTAGCCAACACGGTTCAACATGCAAGAGAAGTCGACGACCAATTAAATTATTTCTTTGGTAAATTGTTTTGTGATTATTAGCGAAAAATGCCAAGCGGTAATTCACCGGCTTTGAATCTTCAATACTGATAGTATTTCAGGTTTGGTTATATCTACAGTAACAGCGAAGATCGCATGAATATAGGCAATATCGGTTGCTTATACGTATAAGTATTATATAATAGCAGTTAGAGTATGACACGGCCTTGGCTGGGCTTTGCCAGTATGTAGTCATCAAATATTACATGTATATATATAATCGTTTGTCCCTGTAGTTTAGGATCTGCGTTGATGAATCAGTCATTTCATCAAGATTTTTTTAAATTGACCCTTCAAGGGGTCAAATCAGGGTTGAAAATTTACATGGGAAGTCCGTCATTTTTAAAGTAAGAAGAATGAAATTTAATATTCAAGCTTATCAGAAAAAAATAAATGCATACGTGTCGTCGTTTTTGGAAATTCAACTCGTAACGGGCGAAATGAGAAGGAGAAATTAGTATTAAATTGCGCGGGCGAAGCTGCGAGCATCAGCTAGTTTGTTCATAAAATATTTGATTCCTATTTTTAGTAGCCGTACCCTAGCATTCCGAATGGATGGTACCAACATCATCTTTTTTTCTAGGTGGCTTAGCATGTGGGCCCCTCGTGGCCTTGTATACCCGCTCGCCCCATGGCGTCGTAGCTGGTGGGCTCCTTCTCGGTGTGGCAGCGGTTATGAAGAAGGAAGCCATAGAAAGGGATTACAGTTTTATTGCGAAGTTCCCCCCGCACATGAACACGATCACCGGCTGGAAAAATGATTGGACTCTTGTAGCCGACCCTCGAGATGGTAATTATAACCTCGCTTCTGTACTATTACTATAGTACAGACTGTATGTCTACTGCCATACAGGTATTATAGAAATCACTCGTGTCACAGGGTTTTTTGTGGTTGTAGTCCTCCAAAATGGCTCCATCAATTTTATAGTTTTTTTTAGGGTTCCGTACACAACGGGTACCATTACTAAGCCTCCGCTGTCCATCCGTCTGTCTGTCTGTCACCAGGCTGTATCTTATGAACCGTGATAGCTAGACATTCGAATTTTTTGGAGATGATGTATTTCTGTTACCGCCATAACAACAAATATTAAAAATAGGATAAAATAGCGTTTAACAAACGTGATCATTTTGCTATTTTTTTATCGGTATTAAAAACGGCGAAAGGTTGTCGGTTTTTTTGTATATTTGGTAGGTATGAGAATAGGTCGTGATATTTTTCACCCTTCTATTGATTTGCTCCTGCTGGTACAAGAACTTGGGAATGATATTAAAATGCTTCATAAGTAGGTATCATGTAATATGTAGAATAGAAGAACTGAAAATTAAACATACTCTCATTTTAATACAGCATTAAGACACACTTGTGACGAAGATTTTGATGATGATGACGATGAAGATGAATCCGGGAAGAAAAAGAAGAAAAAGAAGAAGAAGAAGAAATGTTGAACGAAACTTCCTCTTGCTTCGTATTAGAAGATACCTTCTCACGGGACTATAACTTTGTAGTATTTTTTTGACATTTATAAAGCAATTTCTTTTAGAAAAAGTAGTATCTTTGATCATCACCTTGAGCATGTAAACACCTAATCAATTTTCTTTTGTACCTACACGTTAACCATCTTTAAGTTCTCCAAATAATAGTTGAGCTATACGAAATTTATATTTAGGAACTACATCGCGTAGGCATTTTCTACGACCCTCTGAAATGAAATATTAAAACGAAAATTACTTTTAGTCTTTTAAGCTCCACTCATGTCGGTTTACAGTATGTATCTTCCAACAATTTAGGTCACCGACAGCTTTAAGTTTACAGGAGCTCAACAACTTAAAGCCCGTCAATAAAAGATTGGCAGGACACTTGCGTAAAAGTTGTCACTCACCTCTGGCGAGGAATATAGTCCTGAGAGAGGGAGGGAGAGGAAGAGAGAGAGAAACAGGGTATATTATTATGTCCTCTAAAACTAACCTCTTTTGTCGCTTTCTAAATCGATGAGCACGAAGACCGAAAACAGCGCGTTCCCGAGCTTCATCTGGTTGTCTATGTCCCCGTGTTTATGCCCTATGGTCCAGCTGTAGAGGATATCGTCGGCACATCTGTCTAGGATCGGACACTGCCATACGTGACATATCCTGGAAACAGTAACATTGATTAGGATTAGCAGTATTATGTTTTAACATTGACAAAGGTGAAAAAATGTTACCAACAATGGCGGAAATAGATAAATAAGAATTAAATATTTAGTTCAAAATTAAGAGGTCGACAGGAAATTTGCCTAAGAAGGAATGAAAAGTACAAGGATGCTATCAAAAGGGAAATTAAATGGTTTCTCTAAATATATACCCTCCCAATGGAGGTAATATTGAATGTTGCAGTCGTCCAGTTTGAAGTCGCAGAGATAAGTTACAAATAATAAAAATACACACCTTCCAGTAAGCACCCTTATCAAATAGCTGCTATGGTCTAAATCTCCCTGATACGAATTCCGTTCTCTGCTTAACTTCTCCACGCTTTCGTACAAGTTCGGGTTATTTGACTGCTTCTTTTCACACGTGACGTGTATTTCTGGTAGATTCGCGTAGAATTCGTCACTAAGAATTGGTTTCCCTTTAGCATTCCTGATTATTTTTGCTTCTTTCAAGGGAGATAGTATGGAGCCGTGTGTAAGGACCCAGCGCTTGGAGAATCTGATCCCTGAAGCGGAGACTGTTAGAATGTTAGCATATTCACCATCTTCTGAATAGTTATAAGTTACCATAACACCTTCGACTGCCATGGTTCTGGAAGAAAGATAATAACTGGGAATTAGTAAGCTTTAAAAGTATATGGTATGAGGTTCGAGGTATGGTAAATCATTTGTTTATTATACCTAAATTATATATAAGCAAAAAGAAAAGAGGATTTGATCTGAATTCGAACATCAGGTTCTTGCCTTGAGTTCAATTCCATAGCACGCAACACTGATTTTGCGTAGTTACGTGCACATTTATCACAATACATGTTCAAGCGGTGAAGGAAAACATTGTGAGGAAATCTGCATGCCTGAGAGATTGTGAAGTCGTGTGAAGTCTGCCAACCTGCACTTGATCGACTATAGCCTAACCCAGTGCGACAGTAATTTAGTTGATGATGACTGATTTAACTTAGTGTTCAAACACGTGCCTACAGAAAAAAATATGTGTATTTACTAACCAACTTACCTAAACAAGTGCGTTGTCAGCGATTTATTTATACAAGTTTTATCGGCGATCACACCTACAATCCTGTTGTAAATTTATCTAAACTAGAGATCGCAATGCACTATAAATAGAATAATCTGGAGGTAACTGGAATCGTCGCAATGCCGGCAATGATAGAACGGCAGCAAGATAAGATGCGCGTGATTCCTTTTAGGAATGACACACACCGGACGCCCGAATGTACACCGCATTACGGACGATACCTAGTCTTATTCGTCACCGCTTAATCTTCCATCCGGCCAGGAAGCCTATCCCTCAAGTTATTTCCATACATCAAAGCCTCTCCATCAATTTCTCGTGGTAAAAGACAATCAGAACTACAGAGACTTATACAGTTCTGAACTGCGTGCTTCTAAATCTTATTTTGATACTGATACTTGCTGCAAGTTTTTCTGGTATCGGTTTTAATGTTTAATTCTGTCTCTTTTGCTGCTATCATGTCAAAGTGAGTTACACAACGGCAATCATACCTTACTAAATAGATTAGGTCAATTAATGACTGGGTACTTTCTGTTCCATTCAGTCAGCCACGTACTAGCCATTTTCTGAATCCTAGTATGGTCAAAAGTCGTGTATATTTTGTTGAGTAAATATGACTGGAAAATCAATAACTTGACGAAAAAATTTGTTCTTCAGAGGAAGCCCTAGCCAACTTAATTGTCTACCATGACATTTTTTTCGCGATATTCGATCGGCGTATTTTAATTTGTTTTTCGATTTATTCCTATTCCTCAGACTTGGCTTATTTTTAATTTACGGATTTGATGACACGATTTAGACTATAATCGGTTTTATTTGATGACACGATTTAGACTATAATCGGTTTTATTTGATGACACGATTTAGACTATAATCGGTTTGTTGTCATTTTGATGGGTTAAAACGCGATCTAAATGGTAGGTACATCGCAGCTTAGAAACTACATAATTTACTTATGGGTAAACTCTCTTATGAGATGATGTACAGATGATGTCAATGTCGATGTGATGATAAAAATACTTTTTGCAGGTTTCGGTAGCGGTATAATGATATGTCGATCTAGACTAGATGTTGAGCTGAGAATGCTATGTTTTCCCCAGAATGTGAAGTGGCGTTTCATGGGCCACGCTCAGGGACTTGACCTTGACCCTTAGTTAACTACCTTTCTTCCCGCGGCTCTCTTGTGGCCCTCCCATAGAGTAACTGGCCCTCCTGTGCCTTATCTTTGACAGGTCCTAACCAGCTGTCAGCAACCATTATTTCCTAAGCGTGTTACATTATCTACCTTTTTAGGTACCTACTACAGTTCTTCATCGTATTTACCAAAAATTTCAGAATTCTCAAAATGTTTTGATTTTGGTGTGCACGCTGCCTTATTTTACAGATTTAGTGGAGCGTGTTGATAGGGATTGAACACAAATCAGCTGCGTTTGACCTTTGTTACTTTGTTATAGGAAATGTTTGATATGATTTTGCAAAATACAGACACACAAGACAATCTAAAATATCGAAATTGTCGTCATGATTTTTGTTTTTTTAACAAGTCATTCATTATTACACTTTAGGGCGAAGACAAATGAGAGGCGTGCCCAGCAATGGGACAGTAATTGGGTTGTTTACGATGATGAACCTACGACTGTCGTTATTTTGTATTAACAATAAAAACTGCGTTTAAAAAAAACCAACTTTAAAAACTAAAAAGCAAAAAATAACTTCATACAGTTTTACCTTTTTTAGTTTTAAAGGTATGAAGTCGGTGCCGATGCCTGGTTTTAACCACCCCGCTCAAGGTCGCTCGCGGCGAATGTAGGTACTTACTGTTACGTTTAGCTTGGCTAGGTTGGATAAATTTTGAAGTTGGTTAAAAAAGAATGATCAAAATAGGACTAGGTACTCTGTAAAAAGTTATGCGTGGTAATACATAAACAAAATATACGCGTCGATTTGAGAACTTCCTCCATTTTTGTTTCGTCTGTTGAAAATATGTAGGTACTTACAATTTGAACAACATTTTGGAATCGAATATGTGACAAAATTGCAGGGTAGGACAATTTGATTATACTACCCTGTAATTTTGTCATATTATATTTGTTTTAATTACGTACATGGCACACTTTTGCCTGTCACATATATGTGACAAGAGCGTTCAAAACGTTAAGACCTCATTACACATAAAATTACTTCTGTACATACTTATTCAATATAATTAAGTGGGACAATGTGTTTTAATTGACGACTCAATTAGTCCAGCGGTAGTTAACACTGACTTCTGTGCTATGGGTCCCGGGTTCGAATCCCGGTAGGGACTAATGTTTGTGTGATGAGCATCAACATTTCTATCCGAGTCATGGATGTATCAATGTATAATATGTATATATTTACAAAAAAAAAACGTACAAAAAAGTATATCAACCATTTAGTATCCGTAACACTAGATGGCGCTGTGTCATGATGTCCAGGAATATTATTATAATTGTGGTCGAAACGAAATAGGTATTTAAAAAAAAAACCTGTGTGGAGTAAAAACATGCGTATTATAGTAGTCAGTATAAAGTTTCTTATATAATTACTTACTGATATGCCTAATTAGGTTCTTAGTACAAATTATCATAATTAACTAATTACTAGTTAATAATAATTTAAATTTAGTAAGACCGCTCGAATTCCTTTTCGGATGACGACATCGGCTTTTGTGAAAAAAGGTCCCGGGTTCGAATCCGCATAGTGGCAAATTTTGGTGGGATGATCATGGACATATTTTATATTTGATTTATGAATATTTCCATGTATAATAATTATGTACGCATTGTATTCATATAACAAAACTATCCATATAATGTATCAACCATGTAGACACAAACTCATCGCTTAGGTCGTAACTAGATGGCGCTGTGTCATAATGTCAGAATACATTTATTTTAAATAGAAACCATATTTTTGGGGAACATAAAATCCTTAACCTTTTTAAATAAGGGCAACCCTACCGCGAATATTTACTACATAAATCAAGATTAATATTTCATCAATGTTAATAATAATAAAAAAACGTTTATTTTCAGGCTACTGTGGCCCATAGATATATACCTTACAGACTAACATATATATATCAAAAATACAAATCGTGTTAGTAATAAAAGCTTAGGCCTATGTTAGTAAAAACACTGCACTACGTATTCGTGCGTTCTTGTGGCACTTGTCCGCGGAAGCGACGGAACACCACGTCTTGCGGCCAAAACTCCTCTTCCAAGACGAGGTGCAGCAAACACGTGGGTATTCGCACCACAAACGCCTTAAAGTTGACATTCCGGCGCGACTCCAACAACTGCACTCTCGGCGCGTACTTAAGTTTTTGGCGCACGTACTCCACGATGTCCTCCGCCTTAGTGGTGTAATGTAGGCGGGAGATGTACACCGGAGCGTTCGGCTTCGCGGCGCGAACAGTCACACTGGGCTCTGCAGGAGCCGCGCCACAGCGGTTCTTGTTGGTTCGTTGTCGGCGCTTCTTCTTTACCACCGTCTCGAAACCCTCCTCAGTCCGCATCGGTGCCTTTACAGGCATGGGCTGCTTTGTAGGAGCACTGAGAGTGCTCGCGACGACGCTAGCAAAATCTCTTCGAGCAAGTCGAGATTCTGACGCTGTAGACACAGGCAGCGAGTCGGTTCGTCTTGCGGCGGCGAGTGCGGAACCCGCGGGGACGGGAGCGGGGCAGAGGGGCGAGCATGGCGCGCACTCTGCATGCTCTGCATTTTGTAGTGTCGGCGGCGATAGCAACACTGCTGACGCGAAGCCCGCTCCGCGACGCGTGTTGACGTTCGATGCACCCGATGGTGACCCAGTTACCGCTGCCGATTTACGCAACTCAGTGAGCTCATTGCGCAAATCGGCGACGGCATTTTGGGATGCATCAAACTTCTTCTGCATATCCGCTAAACTTGCCTTTAGAAAAACAATGTCCTTCAGCAGGCTTGTTACGTCGACGTGGTCAAAAGTGACGGGAGGGAGCTTGTGTAGGTCCTTCGCCACAAACGTCGGCACGTCGTCAGGGTCGGTCTCCTTTAGCAGCGTGATGATGTCTTGAATGCTCTTCTTGGTCCCGTCACGCCGGCGAGTCACCATCTGGTCGCTCTTGTTGAGCAACCGGAACAGAAGCAACTTGGAAGCGGCAATGTCCTCCTCGCTGAAGTTCGTGGCGCAGATCTGGACTGCGGACACCTCGTCCATCACGTCCAGCTTCTGCTGCAGGAACGCCAGCAGTTCATTCGCCACAAGTTGTTGACTCATGGCGATAAAAACTTACGAGCGATGGCTTGTGCCACCGCGTATTCAATTAAAACTAAGTTATAATACGCGTCAGCAATACGTCCGCATCGTAGCGCAGCTAGTATGACTGTCTGAATAAAATATTTCGATTTAATTAACCCATCACACATCAGATTCAAGATAAAAATAGATGAAAAGTAATTCACTTACATTTTCTTTTTCAAACGAGATAATTTAGCGTGACGTGGGAGGTCCTATCCTACAACTATTAAAAAACAGCTACAATTTCAGAATACATTGCTGGCTCACACCACACATCATAAACCAAATTCCGTTACCAATCCCGCAATGTATATCGTCACAAGCGAAAAGCTTGAACACACGGTGAGGTAATAATACCTTGGTATGGGTAAAAGATGGGTTGAAGACAGGGTGCGTACACTATTACAAATTAGACATAAACACACCCATGGAATGAGAGTAAATGAGCCATATTCAAGCGGGTGGCCAATATCCCCATGCAATTTCTGATGGTATAAAAACGGTACGTCAGACATTTCTAACCATGTTGTTTTGAGCACCGTCTCAGAAGAAGCTTGTGACTTGTGTTCGATTTTCAAATTTTCTGTGTTATCTGTCAAGTGTGTTCAAAAGTAAGTCTATGATAAAGTTTATTTTTTTTTAAGTAATTTCATAATGTTTTGTAATGCGAGTAATATTACGTCGTTGATAAGTCTGTTTTAGGTCAATATATCAAAGATTAATAAAATAAAATTAAATATGTATTGATTGAAATGCAAAGTTAACTGTAATTTCTACTTAAGTCACATCGTTTCCGTAGTGTAGCGGTTATCACGTGTGCTTCACACGCACAAGGCCCCCGGTTCGATCCCGGGCGGAAACAGTTTCTTTTGAGATTTTTTTTGAGAGTGAAAATTTATTTGCGTAATTTTCTTCTTATTTTTAAGACAAAATAATAATAAAGGGATAACCATAAATATTTATTTCTTTAAAATATTTTTATTATTTCAAACGAATACTTGTGGGCAATGGTGAATTCTTTCGAGATTTTTTTATTAAACCTAGTGAAAATTTATACAAAGTAATATTTATTTGCGTAATTTTCTTCTTATTTTTAAGACAAAATAATAATAAAGGGATAACCATAAATATTTATTTCTTTAAAATATTCTTATTATTTCAAACGAATACTTGTGGGCAGTGGTGAAAGTAAATGCAGAACTGCAAAAAGAAACTCCTTCGAGCCGGATTTGAACCAGCGACCTATGGATTACAATTTCTTAACATCTACAGTCCACCGCTCTACCAACTGAGCTATCGAAGGTTGATGTTCTAGGTCGAAATTAAGAATTGTTTACTTTAACACATTTTTTGTGTTTTTTTTTCTTACTTTCTATAAAATAAAAAATAATTGCTATAAAAAATGTACTTAGTTTATTCTATATAAACTAAAAACATAGTTACCTAGATATATTAGATCTTATACAAATTATGCGTAATACTACCCAAGGAGGTCCCAGATTATTTATTTCTTAGTTGTTAGTATTTCATCGGCCATTGTCAATTTAAGATAATTCTAGTCAATAAAGTAAGTGGACCTCTAGGTTACATTATAAGAAGTAAACAGTCTTTGTTAGTTGTATAAATAATACTTTTGAACTGTAATGTTGGTCGAGGAACATCCGCAATATGATTTAGATATTTAAATATTATCTAAGTATAATGGTAGGTTTTACCTGTTATTACTTAAGTAGGTACTTAATTTTCGTTGTCGGATCATTCGATCGACATTAAACTATTGGACGATGACGTGTACTCCAATAATAAATTGTCGTAACTCTTTACAGCTCAAACTGTTTCGTTAGAATAAGGAATTTAGGTATAAATTATGGAATTGATGACTTTATTTAAAATCAAAGACTTTAGAGTAACGACTATATTATTATATCAGTTACGTAGTAAATACTTGCTGTCTTCGACAAAAAGTTCTACATGACATTGGCAGAATAGTCGACATCAATTCCATTGCCACAAGGAAGTTAAACAAAGTTAAAAAATATAGTGACGACCTGTTTAGCTCAGCGGTAGTTAACGCTGCCTGCTGTGCTATGGGTCCCGGGTTCGAATCCCGGTAGGGACAAATGTTTGTGTGATGAGCATCAACATTTGTTTCCGAGTCATGGATGTATCTATGTATAATATGTATATATTTACAAAAAAAAAAAAAAAAAAAAAAAAAAAAAAAAAAAAAAAAAAAAAAAAAAAAAAAAAAAAAAGTATATATGTAGTATATCAACCATCTAGTATCCGTAACACAAGCCTCGTTGCTTACCACGGAGCTAGATGGCGCTGTGTAATAAAACGTCCGGAAATATTTATTTATTATTTATTATTTATTTTTTGCCACTTATTCTGAGTCCTCGTAATTCTTTCGCGGGAAAAGTAAAAGTTATGGCGTGTAGTTTGCGTATTAAACACTACTTCAATATAAAATTATATTCTCTTATTATTTGGATTAGATATGTTTATCTGGAGACTTAGTGACCTAGATGCAATGAACTTGATTTTATCAAACATTACTGTTACTAGTTCTGACTGACGCGATGAGTGAAATAAAATGATAAGCGCACAAAAATAAATAACAGAAATACAATGTCAGGAAAAAAAACACGTTTACAATTAATTAAGTCGTATCGTGGTCCTTATTTTTATAGCCAACTCTTTTATCGGACCCTGAATTTGTCCAATAACTAAGTCTTTCTCTTTATTTTTTTAAAGCGTAGTTTCATTGTAAGCAGATAATAATTAATGATAGGTGTGGTGCATAAAAAATGTGTTGCTTTTTTTTCGATTATATGGGTTAGCGTTTGAGCCCGATCTCACTTAATAGTAAGTGATAATGTGGTCACTCTGTCCTTGAAGAGTAATTAAGTAATTATAATCAGGCCTTCCTTTGTCTCTTCCTTCTTCATCTTCATCGTTATTTTTTTAGGGTGTGCCCCATAAAATAAGCCCTGATTATGGTTAGTAAAACTGTTCAACCTTGGAGACTCCCAACTGCAACGTTGCGTTTATGATTTGTTCAAAACGATTGATCTAATATACGATGCAATTATCAGGTATCCGCACCGCACACCTATAGACAACTTCATCCCTTGTTGGTAATAGTTAGATTTGTCGGGAAACCTAAGTCGATTAAACTTCATCTATTAGCGACCCAATCAAACTTCTGAACTAGTTTATCGTAGCCAGCAGGTAATTTAGATTGGATTTCAATACTTCTCACAAAACTCAAGGAAAGTTTATTAAAAAAGTGAATATGAACCTTCTAGGAAAGCGTGTTATATCTAAGAATACATCGTCACTTACCATCAGGTGAGACTGTGTCAAACACTAACATATTTTCAACACCTATATATCTGTATATTTTCTTAATTCACCTACTTAGTCGTTTATTAAATTATATTTTTTTTTGTGTACCTATGTAAATACCTATTTTGTAGAGACAGTTTAGGTAAGAATAAGAAGACTCGCAAATAGTTACCCCTAGTAGTTATATTGGCTTAAGCTAGATATAGTACCATATGAACCAATTTAAAATACGCAGGATGTCAAGAACTGCCCAAGATTAATTCTTCTCTCTTAAAAAAAAGTTGAACATAAGCAAAATAAATACTTTTTACTCTGTACCTTCTCTGAAACAATGCATTTATTTACTTCGAGGACGATACGATTTGTGACAGGAAGTTTTAGAAAATATTTTATAGTGGAATTAACTAAGATAATGTGAGATGTGCACATTTTATTTTGCCTTTCATCTACTTCCTTTATGAAAAGACAAGCTTGGCCGATTATTCACTAAGTGCATTCCCAGTTACAACATAAACAGTAACTACGTAATTTATTGTTCAAATGTTAGTATATTAGTTCGAAACTTATAGGAACGAATTTATTTAATGTAAACTAGTCTCGAAATGTAACGACTAAGTTGTTTTAGCTGTACTAATTAGTACCTTTTGTGTGTAACCGGAGGGGACGACGCTCACGCCGCGCCGCGGTACTCGCCTTGATGTGATATGGCTTCTTGTACCCCTTTAGTACAAGTTTCATAAATTACGTGACGAAATTTTGCTTTCTAGGTAAATATTTCAATTAATTTCTTTACCACCTGACCTTTAGAATTGGTATACGTAAGGCCACGTTGGAAGCTGTGTGATCCATTGCCGTTGCTAATTTAAAAAATGGAACTTAGTAAGTTTTTATTGTCTATGGACACCGTTATTAAATTAATGGATATTTCACAGGAGTGCTAATTGTTAAAAAAATTAGATGGGATTTTGCCATTTTGAATTATTAATACATATCTTATTGTTTTTAGGGTAAAGACAAATCGCTTGGTAGGTTTATCAGACGAATATTATACAGTGTAGGTACGTAAACAGTAATGATGAAATATTTAATAAAACGATAAAATATTCACGATCAATAATATTTATAAAAATCAACGAAGTTACTAAAAAATTGTTTAATGTTTTATTAAAAATACGTCAACGAATAAAGTCAAATTCAATTTTAGACTCTTATTTCCGGGATAATTCTAAATTCAAAATCAAATAATACTGCAAATACTGTTGACAGCTTGCAACGAACGCAAAGGTATTTATTAGAAATCCTATATCGGTTAATATTACGAGGAAGGTAGAGACGCGATAGTTGCTGCTGATACGCGATTGGTTGAAATCAGTGGTGTGACTGGCGCACCTCGCGGAGCTGGATCGCAACCGTTATACGATTAACACCTGCACATCCGTAATAGGAAACTTGTGCATAAATATTATCATTTCCAATGATACCTTTCGAAATGTCTCGGTAATTTTATAATTGAAATCGATAGTTGATCGCTCGATAATCCAATCGATGGCAAAGTATTTAAAAAGTTATATTAGATATTTAATTTTGTTATTCTTTACTTTTTTTTATTATTCAATATTCTATATTTATATGTATACGCACCATTTCAGCACACTGTTTATGTACCTATACCTACACAAATAGGAATTGTGCTGAATAAATTATTAACAATTTTGCCACGGTTGTATTAATTAAGCCGAAGGACGTAGAATACGTACATATGACGTCATGTATTTTATTCTTACAATTAACGACATCCTTGCAGACATGTCAGCAATAGAACAAGGCATTAAGGAAGACACATCTTGCCTACTCTATGTGGTTCTTCCTGATGTTTAATTTAAATCACGACTTAATTATCTTCTTTGTTTAAAGTGCAACCATTATAATCAACTAAGTAAAAATCAGAATACGACTATTAATGTGATAGAATTGACGGGGAGTACAAACATTCTAGCGATGTACGCATTACTGGCAAATTGGTCTCCAAATTCTGCTAACTTTTAAAGAGCCTTATTTTATTAAATTTTAAAATCAAACCCCAACAGAATTCATGACTAGGGCTGAAAAAGTAAGACAAAGGATTTGATTGGGGATTTAAATAATATCAATATGCTGCGATAAAATCCGTGAAACATCGTTTTATTACAATGCGTAGTTTTATTTCGCGTGCTTTATTGTAAACATATTCTATATTGAATATGTTTACAATAAAGCACAAATAGCCGTTGAGTCGTTCGACCTTATAAACTCATTGTACGTATCCTTGATCGAATTCGGTTGGAGTCGGGAGCTACCGACAGACGGCCAACGACACCACTCGGCAGTAAAGACCTAAAAATATTCTCATTCTCCTTACCAGTTTGAATCGGAGATTTGTAGTTTTATGGAGGTTTTATAAGGAACAGAACGACTAGGGTTCATATTACCTACGTACCTAGATGATGAATTATGATGTTACAACATTATCTTGGCGTTATTAGATACGCTAGGTCGAGTATTCTATCAATTGCGCTGTTTTTCTGATCGGTCAATTCATTGGCAAAACTAGTTCAATGCTTAATCCTTTTAAGCAGATCAATCCTATACATTTTCTAATGTCTTCTGGGTAATCTTCTCTTCTAAAAATGTGCTTTAGGGTTAAGTGTCCTAGATATTGATATCATACAAAATTTCAACTGTGCCGCAATTTGTGAGAACAAATGAGGAGTATATAACATGCACCTAGTAATATTACAAGATCTCCTGCCATTTTCGATACTGGAAAAGTATTTGCAAATTCATGTCATTCGGCCTACTTTGTCAACGTTGATGTTAAGTTGCGCCACATCGACGTTTCCCTCAGCTGGTTCCTGTGTGAAATATCAACGGAAATGGCCGGCTTCAGAGCTTCGCCGGTACTTAACCGAGCAATTGAACAAACGAGCGTGATAACCCTGGATCCGGTCCCGTGACTTGATTCGTTGTGGCCTGTAGTCTTGTAATGTACCTAAATGCAGTCATTACTGATGATGACTGATTTACGTCATGATCGTGTCTCGAAAGGATGTTTTCGCGTTCTGAAATGCGATGCTTAAAGTCCACTTGTATTGTAATTAGAGAGTTATTACTAAAACTTGATTATTGCTCACGTTCTAAGTTGTCGTTTTCATAATTGGAGTAAAAAAGTGCATTGAGTTAATTTGAGTTTCCCTTACCACCAAATTCTGAATGGCACGAATGTTCACTTGTCCGGGTCGACAATTTAAGGAGACACTAGCACTACGATAAGCCCACGACAATACAATAAAGGACGCTCTTTTGCCTAATGGGTCGCATCCTGCACAGCCCAAGCGCAGTCCAGTCAATGCTAAGAGTTCGCTCCTCCGCGGTACATGTTCGTTTCCAGAAATTAAATTTCATTGTTCATGTTTCCCTAATCGTGTGTGTGATCACGTTTCGTGTCATTGTAGACATCCTCGTGTGGGTTTCAAGTGTCGTAGCCGTGGTGAGGCATCGCTCCGCCAATCGACGGACGTCGGCGACGGCGTACGATGTGCCTGTTGCGATCTCGAAAACGATAACGAATTTCGACAACTTTGAGCCACGTTTATCTGTTTAGCTAAATCTATATTGTGTTACGGATGCAGTGTTGAGGATGGAAAAGTGCGTTTTATGAGAGAATTTTACCTGTGCAGTGTTTAGTGACGGACATGCCTGAGTTTCGACGCCTGGCAGCCAGTGTGAAAAAAAAGAAGCCACTTTCGCCGACTCAGCGGCCGAGTCACTCAAGCAGTTCTATTTACTTGATGCGATAACGTTTTAGGTGAGTCCGTCATTAGTGTAAAGTGGTGTATCCCTTACATTAATGGCCACTTAGCTATCGTGAACAGGTGTGTGGTTCAAAGGCGTTATCGCTGTTCTTAAAAATGTCCACAGATTTTACCGTTTTTAGGCAGTGTTTGTTGTAAGGTAAGATTTTCTTTTTCCATTCTTACATCTATTTGATGACGAATAGTCGAATATTATGAGTCTTACCTATCTAAAGTACCTTCGTGTATGTTTAAAATATCTATTAACTTTATAAACTTTCGTGCACGATTTAGTTTTGCATGCACTGCTGGCCTATTTGGAGATTAAAGATACTGGCACTTACCGACGTATAAAATGTAGGCATAAAAGTTTTTGAAGCATTTTAATTTTTAGCTCCTACTAAAGCCGAACAAGACAGTAACAATATTTATTTATTTATTTAAATTAATTTGTGCTAATTTATTACTACCTAAGTATATATCATTATGTTCGACTTGCTTGTTGGTTATTACAGCAAAATCTATGTACCTATAATAAAAGTATTTACTTAATAAGTAAAAAAAATGAGAGGAAATAAATGTCATCTAGAATTACAAAAACAAATACGTACCTACTTACCTACCTACTTAGTAGGAACTTTTCCATACAATAACAAAATTAAACTACTAAAATATAGGTACGTATAAATAAAACAAACTTTAATGTTACAAATTCTAACCAATTTTAAAGATTACCAAATAAATTAATTATGGGAAATAGTCAATACAAACAAACAGAAATCATTTACCTTTGACCTTAGATGGTTTGTTTACTTTTTTGAGGTTATGTTTAGTAAATCATGTCACAAAACTTCTTATTCCTTTTTCAAAGTTATTTTTTTCTTGTCACTTCACAGATATTTACCACGCACTGTTTTCAAGTCAAATACTGTAACTGTTTTCACACAATAATGCTAACAATAAATACTGTTGCTCTACCACTTATCAGCTGATGAGCTGTTTTTTGTTTTGTTGCAAATATTTGTAAGCATCCTTGATAAGTAATAAAACGATCTCTCTCGGTTTCATTCATTACTACAATCATTCATGATTTATGTGCAGACATCTTAGTTCGGGGCTATACCGCGAGATGGCGTTAATATAAAACTGAGCGTGTAATTTCTAGAAACTTTCTTTTTAATAAATACTGCTAATGATTAATCAATTTATTATTTCTGCGTTTAATTATATATAAATATCTTTATTATGTACATGGATAAGTGTAAAATAATGTTGCAATCCTAGCCACCGATACATTTTTGTAGTTTGTTCCGAAAAACGAAGTACAGAACTTTAGTTCACTTTCAATTAACATAATTATTCTTTAAATTAAATATGTTCTAAATGACACAGTGACGTCTCAACGATGGCAACGTGTAGATGCGAGAAAAAAATCTTTATGTGTTTATCAAATATTGGTTGATGTGACCTGTGCTTATTTGCCATCAAACAACTAGGTACTGGTATAAATAAAATAACAAGTGTTTTTAGTGAACTTTAAATTGAACTTGAAACACATATTTTTTATGTAGCCAAGTTTAGCTTTTTTTAAAACTTTGTCCCACATGAGTAATTTCCTGGGTCATGGGTGGGTTTACAAATACAAATTTTCAAAATGTACAAATACCCAGATCCGGAGAAACTACTTTTACGCCGTACATATACATATTTGTTCCATGCGGGGGGAGGAACCCGCGACTCGCGGCGCAGAAGCTGACTACTCGGTGACTGCACGAACCGTGCCATCAAAGCTAATCAGTTAGTTCGTTTAGAATCAATTAAACCAAACCTACATTTCAATCGAATGTTCAAGAACGTGGTTAGAAAAAAAAACACGTTACAAAAAGTATGCCACAAACAGTAAGAGAGTTGAGTAATTCGGCGTAATGGTAAAACAGTCTATTATACTCAACCAAATTGAATTTCTCCTCCTTCTCTCCTCTGATGAATTACGTAACATCAGTACCCTGAATATTGGTTTAGAAAATTGAAAATATAATTGGCTATTCCAATTAATTCAAATTCATAGTTCGAAGAGGCCTTATGAAACTGTTGCGTGGACATTTTATTATTGCCTTTAATGAAGAAGTTATTCAATGATTTCTTATTTAAAACGAGCAAGTAATTAATTGGGCTGAATATTTTCTTAGAATTTTCCGGAATTTTGTTTTGTCAAATTGAATTAGCAGGGAAATAGATGGAGAAAAGTATCAGAAAAAAAATTACTTTCACTTTCGAACGTATACTTATTTTACGAAAAACAACATGGTTGATAAACTATATAGGTAGATATTTTTTGTGGTACATAGGATTTAGTATTAGGGCACAAGTGTCCATCGTCATTACACATAATTATAATCATCCCTAACGGGTTTTGAGTCTACGATCCTTACCACAAGAGACTGCCATAACATCGTTACTATAATTGGATGTCCGTACATGTACCGTAAACAGTTTGAAAATTCGTCCTGTAGATTTTGAGTTTATCACATATTTTGTTCTTCTTCTTTAAGTATTTTCGAACCACACAAGTGTTGGCATTAGAGAAAAAAGGTTCATCAAAATCGATCAAACCGTTTAGGTAGAGAATAATTACAACACATACACATACTGGAATGTATATAATCATGAGATAAAGATATTGATAAAGTATGATCAATGGATCATAGTGTAAATACTTAAATAATGCACATTTCCATGTATTTTATTTTTGCAACATTGTAGGCATTGCAGGTTTTCCTTGATAAGATAAAAAAAAACTCTTGAGTAACTATGTCAATACAAATTGTTAGGGTCTTTATTGTGTAGATAAATCGTCATCATAGAAAGGCACAGTTGATATATGTATCTATATAAAATATTTTGAAAATAAATATACTTAAGTATTGTAATTTTTATTACTATTATATATTATGAGTGGGCTATACTATCTGTCGATTACAACGTGCAAATCGTCGTTGTGAAACCAATATCTGCTATATGCAAAAAGTATAACTTTGAGATCATTAATATAAATAGCAGTCTTTATTTGACAATATTTTGGCTGATGCACATAGCATATTTTTTTAGCGTCTATAGTTCACCGTATAACTCTTAGAATCATATAGCAGCCTTTTTATACGATTTTGATCAGTAAACTAGTTATAATAGTCAAAATGTCGAAATCTCCAAAAAGTGCACATAGCAGATATTCATTTGACAACGACGATATACTATATGTTACTTGTCTCTTTTCAACATCGTCTGTATGTTCATAGATAAACGTATTTAATCGCAGAATCCGGAGTTACTAATCACTTATTTTATTTTGAGGAACCGATTGGCGGAACGGTAATTAAAAGTTGGGTTCGACTCCCGGTTTGTGTGATGAGTGTAGACGTTTCTATGTATGATATGGATGTATCTATTTACAAAATAAAAACAATGATTGTGCCAAATATCTAGAATCCGTAACAAAAGCCTCTTTGTTCGGAACTCGATGGCGCTATGTCGTAATGTCTGCCAAGTCCCAACCACAGAACAGATAAAAGAGGTTTTATGTGTTCTGTGGTCCCAACCCTACAGAAGTAATTGCGCATTAGGTGCCACACATAGTCAATCGTCGTCTACACGTGTCAGCTAATCACGCGATGGAAATAAGTTGTTACAATGAAGCTATTTAATATCTTATTTAGTCACTTTAGTCATATTACATGGAAAAATTAACAGCTTTTCAAATGAACAGGATTCAGAGCGAAAAGCGGAACAATGTTTGCAGAGTTTATTTTGGCATTTCTTCACAAAGTCGTCAGTAGACCCTAAAATAACCTTATATTAAGATGATTTGTAAAAGTGTACAAAAATAAATTTATTTTATCATTTATAAGCCTTTATATGATGACTCGAGTGTCTTTCTTTCAGTATGTTCATCTATTATAACCAATAACTCTAGATAAAGAGGAAATAATTCTCGGTGATCACAAAACTTTGAACATAGACCTTCCTTTTATCCAATACATATCTTGTTTCAAACTACATCATACATGCAAAACATAATAAGCAATATCATCAAACTTTTTAATAGACTTCTATCAAAGTTGTCCGATCGAGTCTTGTCAATAGCGTCTACTTTTCTGTAAAATGTCACACCCATATATAATAGCGTGTGAAGTAGTCTGTATCGTGAAAGAAAAACAGGCCGAAAGTGCCATTTTGGACCATACTTGGGTACGTTGTAGCATGGTAATGTTATAGCACCAATACGGATACAGATTTAAATGACCATTTAATGGGCATCTCGCAAGCGAAGTTGGGGGCGAAAGTATGTACATAACTCATCATCATCATCAACCCATTAACGTCCCACTGCTGGGTACGGATCTCCTCGCATTTGAGAGGGATTAGGCTATAGTCCACCACGCTAGCCTACTGCGGGTTCGCAGACTTCACATGTCATCGAGACAAATCTCTCAAGCATGCAGGTTTCCTCACGATGATTTTCTTCACCGTTTGAGCTTCTGATAAATATGCACATAACTTCTGAAAAGTCATTGGTGCGTGCCTTTGGTTCGAACTCTAGACCTTTGACATCTCAGTCACTAACTTTAATATTATATTATTAGTATAATATTTTTTTATTGAAAATAAACCAGAGAATTTCTCCTGTGTCGTTTACAAACACAAGTACATAATGTATTTATCGATTCATGCATTGTAAAACTTGATAGTTTACACGATAAATTTAATGACATCATACCTGCATGCGAAATGTAAATTCGGCTCCATACTACCAAATTACAATCAAATTGTTGTAAAAAACAAAATAAGATCATGTACACACGTACCAAAGTCCGGATTTTTCTGCTTTCCATCATTTCAGTGTGATCCTTGACCGTATTACAAGTCATTTCTGTTTGAAGTGTTAGTCACTAATAAAATAGTTTCAAGCGCCTCCTTTAAGTGTATGAAATCACTTTATGTTTGACAAACCACTTAAGCTACAGGTGTTATCAATACTAGAACGCATCTTTGCTATTTCCGATGTAATAACTTCTAACCGTTGTTTATAAGATACGATAAAACTTAAAATTATATATATATTTTCCCATGAGGTTTGTTTAAGGTGGAAGCTCCACGCTAGCCTGTGAAATTCAAATTTTCGTACGTTTTTTGCATTTGCCGGTATTTGTCCGGCTGTACATTGAACAAAATATGATTCGCGCCTGTAATAGGTATTTAGTTACAGAATTATAATATAGTATAATTATATTATAGTATAGTAAACTACGTAGAAAACTGAAATTTGGATAGGTTCCCCTAACACAAGCGTCGTCTAAGAAAGGATTTATGGAAATTTCAACTTTAAAAGCAGAATTAGATTGAGTAGGATTTTGCGTGTTGGGTGAAGTTGGGTCGCGGAAAAATGTTAAAATCGCCAATTTTCCGTCGTTTAATTTATCCGTCTAAGTGTTATGACTCAATAATTACTCCCGATTCTAGTTAAGTGATTACGGCAAATATTGCACAATGGAAACTGCGAGCACCGGAGGCGGTGCGTTTAGCACTAAATAAAGCCTTCAGTCATCAATCATGATATGACTATTATTGAGATACCTACATCTACATATCGGAAAACCACTTCAAATATGATCGCCAACTATTGTGTTCTGGGAAAAACTATGGAGTGACGTACCTATATTTTTTTACCATCAATACTGACACAGATGAATTGTGATGACTATTGATTTCTTTCGCGAATATTAGACACTAAAATAAAACTATTTTTAGGGACGTTTCGGATCTTTTACATCATCCACAAGTAAAAGGTCAAGGATAGAACGTTGGGATAATATTATATCAGTATACTTACACTTACAGTATACTTGACATTTTTAGCATTTAGTATTTGTAAAATATTGGCAGATTATTAGAAAAATATTTTGCTAGTCACGTCTCGTACTCAAGAATTGTTTTCTGTATCGAGGGTACTGTTAACAAAGCTACAAAATAAAGGACAAAAATATTTTGCCCCGTGCAGGCATCGAATCAGGCCTTTCGCTATGGCATAGAATGAGCTTCTGTTCTGCTTGGGTACAATCGTACACTAATCGTGGCATCAAAAAAGCAATATAATAATATTATGGACCTGTTAAATATTTGAATAAACTGTACGAAGAATGACTCCTAAATAGATAAATGTTGTAGTCAATACTTAAAACTCGTGGACTTGAGTCGTTGTAATGTAAGAAGACTTAATAAAACCTACTTTCAGTTACCTACATACTTTTGAAATTTTCTGAAATCTTTGAGCCGATAAGCGCAGCGGTGCTGCGTTGTATGCACACCGGGCTCGAATCCTGGTAAGTGCAAATGTTTGTGTAATGACCATAGATATTTATCTCTAGAGTCAAGAATATTTCTATCTAATAATAATATGCGGATACAGGTATTATTTAATATATTGACGTTATCGTCTAAGTAGAATTTTTTTTTGTCTACAGAAATATAAAGTTACCTACATACCTATTAGGTTGTTATATTTAGTTATATCAAATGAATATACTAGTATTTTAATAGAATAAATTTACATGTATTCTGACTGTCTCGTTGGTCTAGTAGTCGTTAAGTGCGACATTCTGAATTGAATGGAGGATTGGATTCTGGCCCAGTTGATAGTAATAGACTCGCCCTTTTTATATGATACCTAAAACATAGCTGTGATATGTGGGTGTACATTGGTACACCTCTGAATAGCCCTTCGGGGACAACTGGCATAATAATGGTAAGGTAGGAAGCAGCTTATAAAAAGTTCTTGCTGTATACGTGTTACGTGATCAGATTGATGTATAATTGACCAACTGACTCATTATTTACAAAGAAATCATAGCGATTGACATCTGAATGAGGTAAAATGGTGCTGATTGATGAATGGGTTTATTCTTAATAGGTTTTTAGAATGATGTGGCTGATATGACAACAGATTAAAGGAATAACGGAGATAACTTCTTGTAACTACTGAGAATGGTTGAAGTGGTACGTACTTATTAAGATTATTAAAAAAAATGATACTGACAACCGCCACAGATCAATAAACAAAGTTATGGATAAAATAAAATGACATGATATCATTAAAACTAACTGTTGCACATTAACTAATAAAGCTTAAACTAATAAAGTTTCGCTGAAAGCATTCAAAAACTACACTGTCACTGTCACTGAACGTAGCTTAAAACCGATATTACAGAATGACTCAAGCATTTTCTTCGTTTTTAAGGTAGATTTCAAGAAAAAACTATATTTCATGAATATGCAAACAGGTTAGAATGGCATAATACAAATGTTTGTCCATCGCTGAACCGATTTAGATAAAAATTGATATTGAGATCTCGATATAAATGTTTCTATACTCTCCTTTATAGGATAAGGGAATATTTATTTATTTATTTATAATTAGGACATCCAGCAGTTGTTACATTTTTTCTTACTTCTATTAAATTTATAACACACATGTTTTAAAGGTGTCACAACATTGACAACATGCACAAAACTTAGAGAGCAACACTCAGTGTCAAGTCAGTTTAGGTGATAATTATATAATGAATAACTTAATTCTAAAATAACTTAGAAACTAAAAATAAAATTGTAATAATAAAACTAATCTTCTTTTTAGGTATAAAAGAAAAAGGAAATAGAATAAACAACTCCGAATAAAATCTAAATTAAATGGAACACGGTTTTCGGTTCCTTTTTAACAGTCTCAAAACAACCGTTCTAAACTTGTTGAGGTTGTCACTAAAAACGTCAACATCTCTGTTAATCGAGTTATAACTCTTTGAGATTCGAGGTATGGCGGAAAACTGCTTTAAATTCGTTCTCACCCGGGGCTGGTGCAGTAGTCCGAAAGCAGCGGATGTACTTCCATAGGACTCATACGAGTCCCATGGAGGCTTCCTAGCAGAAGTTTCTACGCAGACGAAGACTCGGGCAAAAGCTAGTGTAGTCCATTATGATAATAAATCATACATTTCTTTAATGTTTGTCCAAATGTCTTAGTGACGTACCTACACATTTTCTCGGAAAAATATTCATCATTGTTTGCAACTTACTATGTTGTCTGCACCACAGTACACATTTATGTTTAATAATCTGTCGCGTCATGGGACTTAACAGATTATAATTATATCCCATAGAGCAGGAGTGGCCAACTTAATTAGACCCAAGATCTACGGTTTACTGACGACACCCCATTCGATCTACCAATCACATACTTCTTGAAATTTCAAATGATACATCATGGTATTACGTACTTAGTATTTTTATTTTATGGGTGAATTGCACAAGCAAGAAAAATACACGGCAAAGCTGAGAACGGTAGTGCAATGTGCTGATTTTTAATTTTATATATATTTTCTTAACAACGTAAGTGCTCCTCTACCTGGGCAAAAAATATCATTGATTTCTACCCTCTAATTAACCAAAAAAATAATTATAAAGTGTTATTTTATCATCACGGTGGCCTGTCCCGAACCCAGTTCCGCTCATAAAATACCTTCCCCTGCAAATACATTCGTAATATGGATTTAAGTAGGTTTTGTTATCATTAAATTATAATATATCCGATCAAATAAAACTATTTTTGTTTGTTTATCTTCTTTCTCATGGATTTGACAGGCAGTCAACTTTTGTCTGGAAAAAAGTTATCATTTCAGAGGACAGTAAGTTTTAGTAAAATAGCCACGTCAACATTGCGTTGTTACGCACCTCTCACCTTTCCTCGCTTTGGATCAGCCCGGGTCAAGCTCTCGGCACGAATGCACCGGTCCTAACGTCTTGCGGTTACCCGCCAAAGAAGTAAGTTTATCATTTCAGTAATATGGGGACAAAAATATTTTCATTTCGGTGTCTGTTATAACTCGTGCTAGATTTCTTTAATTTGTTTCAAAATTGTATATAATATCGCCGTAAGTACTCTTTTGTTTGAGTAGTGTTCATATTTTTTTAATAATTTTATTTTGGTGTTAAATGTAGAACTAACCTCTATTTTATCATCTCAGTGTTATCATTTCAGTGGATTCGGTGGACAGTTATACCCGAAATGATAAAACCACAAAGTTTTAGAGATCCTTGTGTCAAATACAAAGTCTTGTAAGTTTTGTAATGTACTTTTACCTAGAGTGTAGATTAGATTATTCAGGTGTATTTGCTGTATAATATTTGTATTTACCAAACCAGCAGTAAAACTCATAAAACCTGATAAGAAAAAAAATCAAATTCTCGGAAGGGCTGTTTTTTATTTTATTTTTTACTTTTTAGTGTCTGCAATAGGTTTGTAGTAATAGGTCTCGTTGGTCTAGTGGATGTTCAGTGCGACTGCCGAACAAGAGGTCCTGGGTTCGATTCCCAGGTCGAGCAAAGTGTTATTGGGTTTTTATGTGAAATTCTCAGTAGCAGCTCGGAGTTTGGATTCGTGCCCGGTTAATGGAAATAGGCTCGCCCCCTATTACATGGGACCTAAAACATACCGGCAAAACGTGGATGTACATTAGTACACCTCTGCCTAACCTTTTGGGGATGACAAGCGTGATGGTATGTAATGGGTTGAACAATAAACGCGTCATCTACGTAGAAAATTTGAGGGTTTCTCTCAATTTCCCAAGGATCCACTCATCAGATCCTCACCATTTCCTTCCCATTTTATGGGACCACACGGGAAGCATCAGCTTTCATATAAAAAAGAATCATCGAAATCAGTTGGCGTGATAATGAGTTATTCGTCCATTTGTCACTCACATATTATTATTTAATGCAAATTTAAGACTTATATGATTTTCTCATGGATGCCACTGTCCAAACTGAACAAAATTGAAATGGGACCACACGGGAAGCACCAGCTTTCAAATAAAAAAAAAATGATCAAGATCGGTTCACCCAGTCGAGAGTGCTGAGGTAATAAACATAAAAAAAAATTACAGTCGAATTGACAACGTCCTCCTTTTGGAAGTCGGTTAAAAAATGGCACCATACATATCTAGACATGGATTAACGTTTATGTAAAAGGATTAAAACTACTAAGCTATTACTACTAAGATATTTTTATAATATTTCTTATTCATTTATTGTGTTTTGAAAATATAAGAGTTGGTTTAATTTTAGAAGTTTTACTTATATACCTGTAGAACACTATTCTCGTCTCGTTACCAATTTAACCTACCTAGCATTTTTCTCTTAGTGCAATAGGTAGACATTATGTATTATTATTAATGTCATAAATGCAGCCATAATATTATTCAGAAACTTTAAGCTTTCTAATCGCGCTTCGTTCACTCTTTTGAAAATATATCAATCAGTTTGTATTTGAAAAACAAACGAAAATATTTATTCATGTTTACCAGCATTTACGATAAAGTTTTCCAACATTTTCACACAACACAACAAGAAAAATTACCAAAGGTTATATAAGTAAAGAAACAATTCATTCATATCACAATAAACAATACATTAAATAATAATAAGTATTACGTTGGGGGAGGCCTACGTTCAGCAGTGGACGGCTATAGGCTGATGATGATGATGATGATACGTTGATATCGTAATACTAACAGTAATATCAGTATATAAATGATGATATTAAAATAACTGTGTACTGATATTAAAATAAGAGTATTAAAATACTGTCCTGTCTCAGTGTTTATCTAAAATTCATGGAAATCAAACCTAACAAAGTACGGAACCCTGGCTGCCAAGCGCGGTTGTTCTTAGCTGTATCATTTCGGTGGATTTATTTCATTCCGGTGCACAGATTATCATTTCAGTGGTAATTTTTATCATTTCGGTTTACTTTTCATTTCAGTGGACGTTTAAAAATTCATCCTTAAATATTTATGTAAGTTTTGATGATATTTGATGTCCACTCACACCCAATGGTATAAAATAGGCTAAGGTTTTATTAGTCACAAAAAATATGTAGATAGCATTGAAATAAAAAAAACCCACCGAAATGACAAATAAAAAGCTCTTGTTGAAATTCACCCTTATAAAGAGTGCAAACATAAAACTGAAAATTATTCTTAATAACTACTTATTTATATTAGTGAGAGCATTGCGTCTGAACATCTTCCGCTAGACTAGCAAAATCAGGTTTGTAGTTGGAAATGGCTAACCTTAAAGAATCCAATGTATGAGCATCTGTCAAGCGAGAACGGTGTTTATTTTTTGTTTGTTTTAAGTAGGAAAATGCTGACTCACATAAATATGTTGAACCAAAACACGAATGCAGTTGTTCAACACATTTCTTCAAATTTGGATATTTCTTGTTGGAAGCCAATGCCCAGAAATCTAGACCTGAAGATGACCTTGCTTTTAGAAATATGTCGCAGCGCAGAGTAATCATTTCGTTTTGAAGTATCATGTGGTTCATTTGAAATGTATCTGCAAAATTTGCAGCCATTTCATAGATATCACTATGATCAATGGAATGATTAAACAGATAACTGATGAATTCCACCACCTTCTCAATTTTTTTAAAATCACTAAAGCGCATTTCGAAGTCTGATACCACTGCCTTAATTTCTGCCGTGTACTTGTCAGGAATGAAATTGTAGGTAGTATGTCTTTCCATATGATCCTTGATGTTTACAAATTGTTGAAATTTTTTCTTTTCGATGTCAACTATCATAGACGCTGTTTGACTTTGAAATGCTGCAATAGAACTCATCATTTCTGTTATTGTTTTATTCTTACCTTGTAGTTCCAGATTTAATGTGCTCAGTTTTCCAGTAAAATCCGCTAAAAAAGCTAAATCACACTGCCAGTCTAAATCCCGCAACTGCTGATAATCATCACCCCTCTCTTCAAGAAATTTTATTATTTCATCCAATAGATCTCGAAATCTTTGTAAAAACTTGCTTCGACTCAACCATCTTACGTCAGTGTGCAATGCCAAATCTGGTTCCTTCTCATCTAATTGTTGTTTAAAGAGCCGCCTTTGGAGAGATTTTCCTTTTATGGAATTTACAATCTTGAACGAAATATCCATCACATGTTTTGTGTTGAGTCTCTTACTAGCCAGTACTTGTTGGTGAATTATGCAGTGGTAGCTAATGAAATTTGGAAAATCTTCGTCTTTGTGACAAAGAGCAATAAAACCATTATGAATACCTGTCATTGCAGGAGCTCCATCAGTTGTTATTGATACGAGCTTATACAGAGGTAGCTTACTCTGGGTAATATATTCTTTGAATTTCGTGAATATATCAAGGCCACGAGTTTTACCTGTTAAGGAAATTATACTTAGCAGTTCTTCTTTCGTCGAGAAATCTTCAAAGACCATCCGAATAAAAAATAGTAATTGTGCAGTATCAGTTATATCTGTTGACTCGTCAAGTTGTAGCGAAAAAGCAACACAGCGGAAGATATCTTGTTGTAGCTGTTCGTTTATGTTTTTACTAATCGTCTCTATACGACGCATCACAGTATTTCGAGACAGCTGTAAACTATGAATAGCTTTTTTTATTTCGTTTTTATTTTTGAAGTTGACGAACAGCGAATCTGATACTGCTTCGAAGATTTCCTTGATGTATTCTCCATCGGAAAAAGGTTTGCACTTTTTTGCAATTCTGTAGCTTACTTGGAAAGAAGCTTCAGTTGCAGCTTTGCTTTGCTCACTAGGTCCAGAAAACATGTTTTCTTGGACTTTTAATTGCGATTTCAATGCTTGCAATTTACTCTTTCTTATTTCGCTTTTAAGTGGAAAGTCAGTGTTATATTTACAATGCATAGTGTTAAAATGTCGCTCTAAATTTCCTTTTTTCGGTATTGCCAAGGATGTATTACATATTAGGCAGCAACAGTTTTCTTTCACCATGGTAAAGAAGTAGTCCAGTTCCCATTCTTGGTGAAAGTGATAAGTTTTTGATTTTTTTGGAGCTTTATCAAGTATCTGCAAAAAATAAAATTAAAATATGAGAAACATAATTTGTATAATAATAAACATACAAATATCCTACCACTCAAATTTAATGTGAATTAATTTCTTGATGACGGCACAAAGTTAGCGAGTGAGTGTAAGAAATCAAAGTGATCATTATTTTTAAGTTTTTTACCCAGTTACTTAGTGGTTTTTTTTTGGGTTCCAAAAACTGGGAGCCCAAAAAACCCAAAAAAATCCACTAAGACCCAAAAAAAACCATACTAATATTATAAATTCGAAGTGTTTTTGTGTGTCTGTCTGTCTTTCTGTCTGCCTGTCTGTTACCTCTTCACTCTATAACCGCTGAACTGATTCAGATTAAATTTGGTAAGGAGATATAGAAGTCTCAAAAAAAAATCCACTAAGTAAGTGGGTAAAAAACTTAAAAATAATGATCACTTTGATTACTTATACTCACTCGTTAACTTTGTTTTTATAGGCGCGAAAGAGCTGTGGTAGCCTAGCGGTGTAACCAGTGGACTGAGACGTCAAAGGTCTCGAGTTCGAACCCAAGGCCACTGACTTTTCGGAAGTTATGTGCGTATTTATCACAAGCTCAATCGGTGAAGAAAAACATCGTGAGGAAACCTGCATGCTTGAGAGATTTGCCTTGATGGCATGTGAAGTCTGCCAACCCGCAGAATGCTAGCGTGGTGGACTGTAGCTTAATCCCTCTCAAATGAGAGGAGACCCGTGCCCAGCAGTGGGACGTTAATGGGTTGATGATGATAGGCGCGAAGACTTTGTGTAGCGCTCGGTATGTCAATGATATGAACGCGGCACGTATTCCGCAATGTTCGGGAATGATTGGTTTTCGTAATTGTACCTACTTGCTTATTTTTAAGGTGGTTATGAGTTGATTAATCAGTTTAACGTATATTTATAACATAAATTTCGTAATGATTGTAGTATCGGTAGGATTTTTGAGGATTTTGTTTGCGAAAATAACAATATCAAAAATATTATCTTACTTTATTTGATGAACCTTCAGAAGCATTTCTTTCTTCATTCGATGTTCCTTCTGCGTTTCTTTTCAACCACTTATCCATACCGTATGTATGAGTTGCGATGCAGAGTCTAATCGTGTCTAATCGAAATCGACGTCGTAATGCCACTAGTCTCTGTCGTCAACTGACTGACGGACTGCCAACTGACAGTCGCTCCGCCCCCGCGTCCCTCGCGCTCCCCGCGAATTTTTCATCGCGTGCCAAAAACAAAAGAGAGGTATACTGCGTAGAAGAGAGGATAAAGAACGGGAGTCGTGACTGAATGGCGATTGAAAAATAATACCAGATGATGTGTGCAGCAGTTGGTGATTACGTTGCAGTACACAGTCTACGTATTTATATTTTTTGTCTTGTCGCGATCGACAGGACTAACAGTCGCGATCGACCGGTCGATCGCGATCGACCGGTTGGCCACCCCTGCCATAGAGTATATCGGTGTCATGGATTAATACAATAATTATATATTAGCTGTTCCTCGTAAATGGATCATGATGGAAAAAGATGGTGCAATTTTCATCCTAGCTGTGACGCTTGTTGAGTGTAGGTAGATTTTGAAAAGATTTCTCACCTTAGTGTGAAGTACCTATTATAATATAATATGTCAATTTAAACCTTGTATTTGATGTTTTATATAGAATTAAGAAAAGATTTCTAAGTACCTTACTTATCTACTTAAATTGTTATTAATCTGTCAATGATATGTTTATGTTATGCCTCTCTTTTCTAGTCTCTAATAGAGTTCTATACTGCCACAGGAGCATTTTAGATAAATTTTGTTATATAGATGTTCTGTGGCGGTGAATTAGTTAACATAAGTATAGTTATAGCAAGATATTGTGTCTTACTTCTAAGGGTTGTAGCGTGATATTAAATAACCTTTCTCGAGAATTGTGTTATGAAATAGGTATGATAAATGTTTTTTTTAAATTTGACTGACTGTTTCAGAGATTAGCGCATTTTAATACACTAACTCTGGAGATTTTAATATCAAACACATTGTATACTAAGTCACTTTCAAAATATTAATAAAGTGTTTTAATTAAATTCATAATGTGATATTCATACGGTAAGGGTTTCCCCTAAAGCGTTTGTTAAAAAACCCACTAAAATATTTTCTGATCACGTAAAAAAGATTACCTATGGGAATTCCAAAAGCAGTAACGGTATTAAAATTTTATGGAACTTTTACAAAAGTCCCAAATAACAGACATGATGATTAGTTTTATTAGCTGATTCCCGCGACTTCGTTCGCGTTTAGTTTAACGAAAATAAAATTGTTATATTCATTCACTGCGCCCGCCCGCTCCCGCGTTTCTAAGTCACGCGGTTTTAGTCCCGCGGAACCCTAAGTCATTTCTTTTTCTTTTATTAAAGACTAAGTTACTCCTTATAACATTAGCTATCTGTGAGTGAAAGTCCCGTCAAAATCGGTTCAGCCGTTTCAGAGATTAGCCGGAACAAACAGACAGACAGATGGACACACAGATAAAAAATATGTTTTTTGTGTGTAAGTACCGTATATACTTTTATATACATTAGGTGAGAAGCTGTTAATTTGAAATTACAAATAGACACTTCAATTTTATTTATTTGTATAGGTGTATAGATTTAGTGCGAGTTGTGGTAGCCTAGTGGTGTGACCAGTGGACTGACATGTCAAAAGTCTCGAGTTCAAACCCGGGCATGCACCACTGATTTTTCGGAAGTTATGTGCGTATTTATCACATGCTCAAACGGTGAAGGAAAACATCGTGAGGAAACCTGCATACTTGAGAGATTTTCTCGATGGCGTGTGTAGTCTGCCAACCCGCAGTAGGCTAGCGTGGTGGACTGTAGCCAAATTCCTCTCGAATGAGAGGAGACCCGTGCCCAGCAGTGGGACGTTAATGGGTTAATGATGATGATGAGAGATTTAGTTGGGAATATTTTATTCCTCACCAATAGTCTAATAGATAGGAGTCCATGAAACCATGCCATCCATGGTTTTCTAATATTTATTGATGTTGAATGATAGACGATGATGGGTGCTGATTGTCGAATTATTGGTTTATGTAGAATGATAAATTATTTTCCCAAGTTCCGCACTTATAAACACGAATATATTGAGAGAATTCGGAATTCACGTCGCACTGTTTTGTGATACTCGCGGGGAAATTTTGATTGGCACCTTGGCAAATATAGATTTACCTATTCTTAATATAATCGTTATACATAAAAAAAGACTTTGATTACATACGCTATAAACGTAGTGATTTTGCAGCCGGATCTCGTACTACTACCAAAAACAACGGTTAACATCTAGCATTATTTTTTAAGTCAATTCGTGAGTAAAATTTTCAGTCACATTTGTTTTTTTTTAATGTAAACTAAGTAAATATCGATAAAACCCTTGTCTTCTGTGTTTTTAAGGAATATGCAGCATAATTCCAAATCCGTGTTCCATTTACCATACAAAAAAAAAAAAGGAGTTTTGAGACTCCTTCACCTCTTTGATCTCTAAACTAATAGACCATTAATTAAAATACAGATATTAGACGCCGGTTCATTACTCTGTATCAATATCTTCATTACCTAAATTTTTTACTGTTCTTTTTTCAAACATAAAATGACAGCTCGTGTTGACTAACGTTTTCATATCTATCATGCGATTTTTTGCCGCCAATCAATAGTCCATAGACTGTCTGTATTTATTTTTGATAAAATATAATGTTACCAATATTACGGGATTACGTACGGGACTTCTTAAATTAAATCCATAGTATTTTATGTGAATTTACTTTATCGTTTTGCGTAGACGTGATAATTCGGTCAATTACACTTTTTTTGTCAGCCAACGGGTCATATTACGAGGTATGATTAAAGTTAGTTTAGAAAGTTAGGAGAAGGAACGGCCCAACAAATCCCCCAACAACGCATTTCTGTTTATTAAATAAAACATTCTGTATAATTTTACAATAATCCTATTTAAAATAAAGTAAGTACTATTCCTATTATATTCATATTTGGTCCAGGAATATTTATTCCCAGTTCATAACCACCAAGCTGCGAATAAGAAATGGACGTTGTATATTAATTCAAAACCAATTAAATACAAAACTAGAATTTTAATTACAGCGCATTATTTAACGTATAGTTACAATAGACTCGAACCAGGCTGTTTGCAATTAAAAAAAAACACTTTTCAAAAGGAAAAAGGCAATTGACGATTAATTAAAATATAATGTATATAATATGTAGTTTGTTTGTTTAGCTGATAGTTGTTTCTAATGACCAATCGAGCTGTGTGTGTTATACAGCTCTATAATAACATTTTTACACTATAATCGACCAAAGAATCGATCTCTAGACTCACCGGCCCGCGATTCAAATCTTCCCCAACGAAATTATCATATTAACTTTCCCGTGTATTATCTCGACTTACAAATTAACGTCACTATTGCCACAGATAAAAAAAATCAGACACAGGTAATATCTAAAGTTTTTTTTTCTTCTATTTTCCTTAAGTGGCAGTCTGAAGCAGTTTATTGTGAGGTTGAAGGCCGCTCACTTCCGTTTGTAGTGTTCTTATTGGTGGCGCCAACTTTTTGTCACATTTATAAGATTAATGTTTTATTGAGTATTGATTTCTTGCTAGATTTTGCTCGCGACTTTGTCTGCGTATAATTCGTTATTTTATTCAATCTGGTAATAAGTGCGACTGCTCGATGGGTTCGATGCCCAGGTCGAGAAAAGTGTCATTGGATGTTTCTATGAAATTCTAAATAGGCTCGCCCTCTTTTACATGGGCCTTAAAATATACCTACTCATAATGTATTCAGTATGTATTCTCATTTTATTTATAAAATCCTCTTTTAAGAAATTAACGATTTTACCAAAAAACTTTCACCCTCATTTTCGCCCTTTTAAGGGATGATTTCCGGGACTAAAACTCTCTCCATACCGAACATCAAAATCGGTTAAAGCGTGAAAAAGTAATAGTCAGACATACTATCATGCATTTATAATATAAGTATAGATGAAATGATTAGTTATTTTTTATTATTACTATGATTAAATATATTTTAACTCGTGAACTACCGGTGTATTTGGAAATTATACCCTATTAGCTCTAAATAGAACTCAGTTTAGATCTAATAATGGTCATTCGTCTATCTTTTTTATAATTTTGTAATGAACAATTTATTATAACGAATTTGTTTATGTCTATGCTTAGGTACATATATTTATTAATTTTAATCATCTTAGACGCCACATACGTCAATAAATTGTCGAAAACATGTGATACTACATTTTTTTGTAGCAAACATGAGAAATAATAGTATTTATAATAAAAAAAAAACTTTATTAAAATAGTATCTATGGAGTTTCTTGCCGGTTCTTCTCCATAAGACTTACTTCTTGGAATCGTGCAACTAGTTTGACAATTCAAAAGTACCGGTATTATTGGTCTAATTGAAATAAAATATTTGACTTTGAGTTTGACTTTAATTTTTGTGATTAACTACTTTGTTAGTCAAATAGTCTGTAACAGTTTAGAGTATAGATTTGTGTTTGGTGAATAGCAATAGGCGCGCCCCCTATTACATTATACTAATACCAGCATAACATATCGGTTATTTACACGAGATTATGTTCTAAGTTTTTAATATCTTCGGTCACAATGCTTAAGCTACTAAATAGATATTTAAAATGTCTCATGTAGAGTGGCTTTTACTTAAACTTAAATTGTTGTTGTTAACTCATTAAAAAGCACTAACGAACACTAATAAACAACAACCCATTAAAAAAAACTATAGCTCGCCTAACCAGACAGCATGTCGACGATTCTACAAACTTTCCAACAGTTAAATTTCATTCTTATCTTTATTACGGGTAAGTGTTAAAATAATTTGTAGAGCTAAAATATCTAGAGCAACAATGTACCACAATGTTGGTACTCCATATTTGTGTTTGAATTTGGAACGCGGAACATACGAAAAAGAAGAAAATAATGCTGAGATTAGCGCCTCTTACATCTGTGGAGTAATACAATATTATAAATGCGAGTGAATTTGTATATCTGTTACCTCTTCAGGCTTAAACCGCTGGACCACTTTAGATGAAAATTTGGTATGGAGATAATTTGAATCCCGGAGAAGGACAAATGATTGGTTTTTAATTTTTATTTCCTAATCAAGAAATATAATATTAATACTTATACAAAAGAATTAAAAAGCTCCTTTTAAAAAGAACCACGACAAAAGCATCTTTAAAGGGCATACCGGAGATGAGACAGAAAGGGCATTTAAATATCATACCCAGTGTCTTTAGTCAGGATAGTTTGTCTGTCAACCCCTTAACCCCACACTGTAAATAGGTACTACTGAGCCTATCAGAAATAAATCAATTAGCTCAATTACAGCTATGCAGAATTTTATAGTAGCTGTATATGAGCCATACAATATTAAAGCTATCCACACATCGTTGAGTATCAGGCGGCGGCGTTCGCAGACGATGACGCAAAACCCTTGCAGCTTCACCAAAAAATAACGCAAAAAGACCAATAATAACAGTCTCATTTGAATGATCATCATTGATAGACAACTTTAATACAGCTAAAAAAGTTATTAATCTTCAATTTTCAACCTCAGTACCATAAAAATAGAGTCCACATGTTAAAATGAGGGTTGTTAGTTCAAGTTTGCATCGAATCTCTGCGTGTATGAGCTGACAGGGATTGGGAGGTTTGAGTAATGAAGTCATATGTGAAACGGGTTTTAATTTTCAGGAATTCAGCCTCATGGTGCATTGTTTGGATTCCTATTACTTTGGCTGGATTTACATGATATATTGAGGTATATAATATTGGGTTATACGGTAGAGACATAGATTAACCACCACGACTTGACCAACGAGGTAGTAACTGTAGATAATATAATATTTATTCACATGAGTATTGTGAGACAGATAATAAGTCGCGTTAATTTTAAACGCCGTAAGGGCTATTTTACGTTTGTCGTTAGTTATGTACTTTTGCAATCATTAAAAAAAAGCAGATACAATTTGATAATATGAAGAATAATATGGAACATAAAACCTATGGAAAATTAACATGGTACAAATAATAAAAACAAAATCAAAATGGCTGACACATCTTACAAGTTCATGCAGCTTTTTATTTTAGTAATTATACCGACAGTGCTCCGCCACTGGATCTATAATTAATTACAATTAAACTAACCAGAGGTTAAACACCTGGCAGTTATTTTGACATCAATCAGTTTGGCCGCGCCCCAACACATGGGCCAATCAGACTGATAGAGAACTATGAGACTGAACAATAGGTACGAAATTAAGTATCATACATTATATGTAGGAGTACCAAAGATACCGCAAAAGTAACTCAGATGGCAGCACCTTCGATTGTCCCCGGCGCAAACAATTGGCCCTCTTGTCATTAGAAATTATGTTAAATACATATTTGTCTTCAAATTAAGAACATTTTTTTGTCGCTGGAGAAATATTTTTTCTCTATTATCTACAGTATCTAAAGGTTAGAAAGAAGAAGTACTTTTCCTATTTTCCGTTTTTCTTTACTTAATAGTAAACGTTCGAAAGATTCTCTTAAAAATACTGACAGTCGAAATTGCAATTTATCTATAGATAGAAACTGATTTACAAAACCCATCTTCTAATATTATTATTATTATACATCTACATTTCGTTATAGCAAAATCTACCTAATACAATCGATTCCAAGTATTTTTCTCGTTTAGTGAGAAATTGTTAGATCCTAATACAGAGAAACGATTGTGGATGGCGCCAATGGTCCGTTATCAGGCATTCGCATTATCTAGTTCTTAATAATTATATGTACAGATACGGTAGGAGTTTCTCTGGGTAATATTCTGTCGCCGAGCGTAGTATATATGGTTTGCATGCATTTTTGCACGTTGGAATCGATTTATTTGTGATTGCAATTAATCGGTTACTAAATCGACTCGATTGGTTCATTAGTTCTTATTGTAAATTTAATGTATAGTATGTTATTGGCTGTTGCTATGGTTGTGTTACAAAACATAACATAAAAAGTATGTACATTATAAATGCGCGCCAGCTTGATAAAAAATAACTCTATTAGTCTCTGTCTGATTGAAGTGTTAACCTAGTGATTAAAACCGTAGACTTCTGTGTTCAAATCCAATATTATCTTACTCACCTCTTTATTATTGTTATCAAGCCGGTATCTAATGAAATAGTGAAGAAAAACATCTTTCAGCTAAGAGCTGTGAGAAGGTAAAAAGGTATGAAACCAAACGATGATGATGACGATGATTGTAACAATGTAAGAAATTATATAGTATATTAAATATTAAATAATTTAATTAAAAGGCACGCAAAAACTGACTCTATTAATTGAAGAATAAGCATTGAGCTGTACGGCGCGGCGCGTGGCGTTTACACGCTGACAAAGTGACAACTTATATGAATTTCCTCCCCATCCAAACCTGACTGTCCGATCTATAAATGTTATAGGTACAGCACAATGTTTTCTAATAGTTAACCTCGATTATAAATAAATCAAATTCCAGTTTGCAAAATACCGTATTACGAGTTATAACCCTTTAATACCTAAATAACGACACAATCTATTAATAGCAAGGTGAACTACTTATTTGTAAACTTGTAAATGTCACGCAGTATTTTAACAGCTAGCTGCATGAGCAAATAATCTAATATTTTTTCGTCAGCGGGCTATTGACTTAAAGTTCTATATCTTTGGGCTTTTGAGGTTACCCCGGCGCGCTCGTCAAGAAGTGGCCACAGCTTTGTTATTTGTAATTTGGATTTGGCTGCCCGTGAAGGTAATTGGGAATCCCTTTGGCATATGACATAATTGATATGCATTGTAGATTTGCCCATGAGACTGGTACTTGACTGTCTCGAATATTTTTTCAAACCTTGATGAGGTTTGTCTTCCATCCTCAAGATGGGTGGTGTTCCCCTACAAAATCTTTCAAGCTAGATATAAGTTTAATTAATATAATTAATATATTATGTATTATGGTATGATGTTTAATTCTGTAACCTGCGATGTAATAATAATAGCTGAAATTGCAATATTAGTTATAAGTCAATATGCTGCGCCCTAACAGGGTTATGTATTCATTAGTTGTAAGCCATGCCTGTAACTATGTTTACATTATGCAATATTAATAAATAAATTAGCGGTAACCTACCACTTTATGACTGGTGTCTTTTAATCTAGGAAAAAAATCTCCTAGTTTAAAATATCACTTTCACTTTCATTATACCTAGGCCAAACGGTACAAAAATACATATATTTTGAAGTATCGTTAGCACAAATAATCAATATTTTTTTCGGAAAAATGCAAAATTTACATTGTGAAGACTAAAGTTGTTCGACAATCAATCAAAATCAGAAGGTTTTTAATTCAAATAAACTTTATTATGAAATTTTATATAACTTATTTATGAAATGTTAAGATTCCAGTTTCTCGGTTCCAAGAAGTTGATCTTATGAAGAATACATCAAGAAACTCCTTACACGCTCTTCTATAATAGAAAGTATTGCAGTAAAATATTCCAGTAACAGGTGTGCATCATTTAAGACTCTCTAGAGAGGTCAATGTAGGTTATATTGACCTCTCTACAGTGTCTTAAATCGTCAATAGTCAAAATAATCATACATAAATGATAAGATACCTATGTATAATTCTTTAGACATAAACAACTACACTGAAACCCACCAATGACACGTTACGTCAAAATATTTCATGTCGGGCCCTCTAGACCGCGTAACCACCTGTCAGACTTACATCAGACAGACCAGCTATAGTGACCTTAATGCAGTTACAAAATTGGCGTCTGCTAGCGATGACTTTACTTCGGAAAGCGTTGCATCATTCACCGTACGATTCTTGACGTGAATGAAGAAGTTGAATGACCAACTTGAGTGGATCCGATCGCACAGGAATGTTAAATTACGATGTTGGGAAAGAAAATGGAATCACAAGATTGCGCTTGAGACATCAAGCATAAAAAATAGTATAAGCAGAGATTTAAATAATATGAGTGATTCTGCAGGATAAAATCATCATGATTGTTAGTCCGCGGGATAAATACATCATATGCTATACTCAATTCTTTATTACATTTCATGGTGTTTATGCAGATAGACTTCAATCAAAACTGGTACACCATAGACCCTGTCAGGCCCAGTAAAAGATTTAGAAGGGAGGAAGCGGGCTAATTTTAATATTTAAAATAATCACTTTTATCTGTATATTCTGCAAGATAAAAATATCCTTTATAAAAACAACTCGGGATTTTAGAGGGGGATATTGTGCATGACCTGTTGACTTAATAAATTTATATTTTTTGTAAAATCGTCTAGAATACTCTACGCCGAAACCAGGTAACGCTAGCAGATTATACAAACTCTAAATTACAAATAAAGTAAATAATTGTTTGTTTTAATAATTTGTAGGTATCGTTGTTAAACATTTTTTTATCAGTTTGCTTGTAGCTCACAGGTAAAAGGGGCTGGATGGTCAAACATTTGCGTAGTTCACCTCGAGGTTCCAAAATCTGTCGTACAGTTAAAATACGCATACTTATGTAAATAGATATAAGAAGTATTCAACTTACTATAACCACCTGCACCGTTGCCAATTCCAAATACGTGTTATGTCCACGTTTGACACACGTCTTATGACGTCCTACTCGTTACGCAAAAGGCGTTATCAATGTAATACCTGTGCGCCAATAAATAAGAGCTATCACACATTACAGACTTTTTGTTGCATAAACAAATGATTGTAATGTTTATAAACTGTTATCTTCGCTAAAGTAATATTGGACGACAATGACGCCGTTGGCGCAGTAACTGAGTGATCAGCTTGCGCGTCACGGGTTGCGGGTTCAATCCCCGTGCGGAGGAATAGCATTGAGAGTTTTTTTGGCGTGTGAAGTCTGCCAATCAGCAGGGTGGACTGTAGCCTAATCCCTTTCAAATAAGGGGAGACCCGTGCCCAGGAGTGGGATGAAAATTGGATTGATAATGATAATGAAATGCGTCCACTTAGCAAACTGTTTTTCATAAGACCTGGTCCAAGTAATATCATTTAGCGATAAATGCAAGACATCAATAAAAAAGCGGCCTATTTTACAGTTTCCTTTTGGATTAGTACAAAAAGCCACAATCCCATCAAAATTAATTGTCATTTGCAGGGGTATTTCCATGAGCTCACTGCGATGTTTTGTAAAGGGCTGGTGGCGCCTGACATGTCGATAAACAAATAGGGTTGCCGATTGAAATTATAATTATTTATATTTGTCACTAGCTATTACACGCGACTTCGCCTAGAATTAGTAATATTGGTAGCTTATTTTTATCCTATCTGCCTATGTATTTCTTACGAAAAAAAAATTTGGATCCCCCATACAAACCTTCTCCACCTTTTCGCCCCCTTAAGGAATGATTTTTGGGATAAATATGATCCTATGTCCTTCCTCACGAACTCAAAATATCTCGATGCCAGAATTTAACTCAATTGGTTCCCCGATATAAATGTGTAGAGGTGATAGATATACATATTTACACTTATATTAAATATGGATTTGCTGGACCATCGTGAATTACAATGTCGACGTTCAAAAAGAGCTTCTTAAATTTGGCCACCTTTGAACACATAATATTTTGACTTAGACACGATATTTTTTATTTTTTCTAAAATTATGTCACAAGTAACTTAATTACTTATTACATAAACTTGAATTGTCATATCACCGTTATAAATTATTCAACAGTCGTTGAATGTTTTACTAGGAATAGATAGATATCAGAAATATAATCAGAAATAGGGTACCTCACTTAAAAATACATTCAGAACATGTAAATGATATTGTTATGCAAAATATTTATTATTCTGATATTATATATTTTTAAGAGGAACTAGCCAACCCTAATAAGAATATCAAACGACCACAACACGGTAACTTATTTCCCAGTTAGACTTAAGGTAGCGCCGCGTACACAATAACTTAAGAAACAAGAAATGTTCTTAAAAAAAGTTTAACATCGCTTTTAAGCATCGTGTAAACTTACTCACAACTACAACTTAACAGTTATCTGCGAAATAAAAAATAGTGTTTTTTTTTCCTTTATTCTAGTTTTTTTATAAAGATATCGGCTTGTGCCCACTGGTTGCGGGTTCGAACCCCGCACGGATCAAATGTTTGTACGATCTACAGGTAGTCGCTCCGGGTGAAGGCGTGATAAACTTTTTTTGTAAACACACCAACAACAGAGGGGAATCCTAGAGTATGTTTCTATTATAGATATAACTACTTAACGTAAACAAAGACAGAAATATATTGATGAATGAATGTAAAAGTGCACATAACGGAAACTATTGAATTTGTTTTCTCAATAAGATACCTATTTACATTTTTTTAAATGGCAATAATTAAATTATGCGCTGACTCCGGAATCAAAGCATTCAGCCATTAACGTTAAGAAAAATTTGTATGTTTAAAAAAAAAATGTTTACTCATAATTTTTGTAAATAGCACCATTTGTAAGATTTTTGCTACCGATGATGTGAACACAGGTTATAATGTTGATCATAACGTCGTTGATCTGAATTACCTTTATTTTAAGGATTTGGGAAAGACCGAGTTTAAATATAGCTATTTTTAGGTACCTACTACTACCAATGTGTGGTTAGAATATGTTTATTTCTGTTCAATATTATTGACTTGAATTACGTTGTTTGGGTTTTTATCTGTACGTAATATCTCCAATAATATAGTTGTAAAAATGACCATCTAAACGAATATATGGATAAACCCACAAAAAATAGCCAATTCAATGTTATGATCTTAATTTATTATATTATTATTTTTTTTTCCAACTTAAATAGGAGGCTATTTCATTTTATGATTAATTTCGTTGCGGGTTTCAAGACAGTTTAAATAATTCACCTGGAATACGCTGGGTGTCATTGTTTAGGCGGTTTTTTGATCCTGGCTTACAAAAGTTGTAATAGTTAGAGACTTAGTGTTGAGGGTCAAAGCCCAAGGAACTCAATTGAGCTAATATAAGTGTCTTTTTGTTGTTTTGTTATTTCTAAAAAACGATGCCATTACCTTTTTTGTTGTTGAGGGAAATCCTTTAAACGGCGCACGGCCTTTGTAGAAGACTCGCCTCAAAGAGTGTGGGATTCTTATCTCACTAAAACTACCCTGGAGTGGTCACCAATAGCATATCAAGGAAGGTCTCGCGGATCCTCACAAAATACCAACTGCGGAACCCCCAGTGCAACGCCTAAAAAGCCTCCCCAATCCCATGACCACTGTCATACTATCTTCTCTGGGCACACAAAGTGAGAAAACCCCAAATTAAACTATGCCCGACCTGGGAATTGAACCTAAGACCAACTCAGCAGTCGCACTTACGACCACGAGGCGGCTCTCTGACCTATATTAATATTATGTATACATCTCCCACCTGTTTTATGTCTGCAATCTCATTCGGGGAACGTCCGTGAGTAATAGTGGCGCTTAAGCTACATCTGCATAGCATCACAACCGCTTGCGCGCGTGTAAACTGCATAGGCAAGCCGTGTGTTTGCCAAAACTACGTGTTGCGTCCAACTCGCTTCTACTAAGTCCACGTGTACCTTGTCTGTTTGTTCGTGTATTAATTTATTTTTTAAATAAAAATAAAGTTTTCTTTTTCAAATTCCTTTGGCCAGTCTACCCGTGAACATAGTGGTTCCTAAAAAGTCGTGATCAAATTATTTTAATGTACCGCGATCTGTAAAAAGTAGTTTTTATTTCAATGACTGATATTCGCGGAAGTATAAGATATTAATTTTTATTTTCATAATTGTCTACTTATTTTTATACTAGCAACAATATAATTTATAAAATGATATCAGTTAGCAGCTACTGTTATTAAACATGTAAACACTACAAGCGACTTAAGTATTAAAAAATAGCGGCCCGTCCCGACTCCGCACGGGTGGACATTTGTTTTATGTCTATTTTTGGTAATAAATATATAGCCTATGTTACTCGGGGACAATGTACCATTTTAATGGTGAAAGAATTTTAGAAATCGGTCCAGTACTCTTAAAGTTTATTCATTACAAACATACAAAAATACAAATCTTTCCTCTTTATAATATTAGTATAGATAGAAGTAAAAAAAAAACATTAACTCCTTGTCTTTGCTGACGTATGAACAACTGACGTAAAAAGAGACGTCATACTACAACTGTCACTCAATGTAGGTAACTGTCAATTTTTTTTTCATATTTGCAATGACCCTGATATGATGAGGTATAAAAAAAAATATAGACCTACAGTCACCGGTGAATATATCTGAAGTGTGATATTATTTCCCAATAATCATAGCAAAGTTTATTTCTTTTATAAGAACTGCTTCTTTTTACGATTTTTCGTGTGAAATAAATAAGGAAGATAGTGAAATAAAACTAAGTTTTACCTATTTTAAAGCTGTATTTGGGAAAGACCATGAGTGCTCAAAAAGAACCAAAATTTCGGGATTAAATAATTTTAATAAACCCTAATGCGTAGTTCTATTTCAATGTGTATTTGCGTGTTTTTAATAAATGGGAAAGACTTCTTAAAATTTAAAACAAAAAAATGAAATGAGATATTTTTTCATAATTTGTCTTAGTTTCAGTAAAATTCAAATTCATACTTTATTTTGCATACTAAGTGTACAGAGTAGTATTAATTCAATGTAATGAACTTGAAACTTAGCAGCATTTTACAGGTGTTACAAAATTGAAACCTACTATTATATAAATTAAATTCTATATACATTCTAAATTTACAATCGAGTGTTACTTAATATAGATAGTTTTATTTATATATTAATGTTAGATTTGTAGATTACATTGTAGTTATAAGCATATTTTTTGGTACAGTCGAATAAGCGAATTGGTATACATGCAACTATAGACCGATCTATGTGTGGTTGTAAACCAATTAGCTTGTTCGACTGTACGTTTTTTTGACGTAGCAACATGCATCCACGGATATAAATCATGCGACATACAAAACAAATGAATCCACGGTCTGAACACAGTGGCAGTAGTACAATTTCTACAAGCCTAAACTTAAATAAATATTTGTTGACAGATTGAAAAATAAATCAAATATTGTCATAATCCTTGTTATAATAAAAAGTCATATGACTTCGATCTTAAATACATAGGCGAATATATAATGACGTAAATAGCTATTATACGTATATATATTTAGTTAGATATACTTATTTGTTGCGCTAGGTACTGCAAAACAAAAATGCTTGTTTCAAATCCATATTGTGTTATAAAATGAAGCGTAGGTACCTATTATATTTATGTATCTTGTGAGAATTACACAATAACATTTTAAAACATTCAAATTCGACAACCAAGTCACACGCCCTATAATAATCCTAGACACCCACTCAATAAAGTGGTGAAATTAATCTAATCACCCGAACTCTTCGCGAAGAGAGTGCTATCGTTCTGGTACTCCTCTGTTTGTCTGTATGTTTTCTATATCTTTATATGAGCTTTGCTAGACTAGGCTAGGAAATCACCACAGAACCACAATCTGTAATCCTTGTATTTTATGTATAGCCTCCAATTCATTAAAATGGTACAGTCGCAGAGTCAAGTGTAGCTACAGTGAATTCTCAAGTGTTTAACCTTCTAGTACCCCTGCGAAGTACGTGTATATACAAAATTGATTTCCCCGAAGTAATTATATAGTTGATAATAACGCATAAATGCAATCTAAAGAACTGTGCGTGACTGTACCAGAGTATGCAGTGCTGTGTGCAAGCGCACGTATACCTTTGATCAAAGACATGAATCATATAATGTATGTTATCTTCTTTGAAGTAAGGTCAAAATTGGCACGGCAGTAAATGGTTAATACTTGCAAGATTTCCTTTGCAATCAAAGTTCCCTATAGCGTAAATTCGCAAATACCATTGATCTGTTCATATGGACGGAGTGTTTTGTTTAACTTTAAACTAGGTCTGTAACTCCCTTCATTAGTTTATTCAACACCTATTAAATTCTAACTGCATTCTCCGAAATAGTCCGTAGGTGTTAGGATGTTCATCGTGAAACAAAATAGTTTTGAATTAAAACTGCTTTAGACATAACAACCGACGTTTCGGATCCTTTAAAGCATTCATGATCACGAATAATCTCATGGAAACCTACTACGATGAAATGAAGTAAAAACTAGTTTCATTTTAATGTCTAATTCCCGTTCAAACAATCAATAAAAAAGAATATTGTTTTAATTTAATCTAATCATGAGTTCATGACTTAATAAATATCTAGCGACAGTCGGCCTCTTGAGGAAAACTCATCGGTTAGGGGGCAAATGTACGCGTAAAGTGACATAATTTTCTCGTTGCATTTTCTCATAAACGTGAAGATAGCCTCTGGGCTATTCGATGTGTATCATAGCCCATAGGATATCTAGTCACATACGCATTAATTAATGATGACTCACTGAAAATGGCAAAGGAAAACTTCGCGTGGAAACTGTATGCCAGCGTGGTGATTTTTATGACACGACATCTTTCAACATGAAAGACATTAAATGGTATGATAATGATGATAACAATTTCAATATAATTATCATTAAACAATATGTACGTACCCATTTATAAAAAAAAACTATGTAGTATGTCAACCACCTAGTACTCACAGCACGAGCCACGTTGCTCAGCTCGGAACTAGATGGCGATGTGTCACAATGTCCGAATATATTTATTATAGATATTTTGCAGTAAAACAGATACCTGTAGGTATTATTCACTCTGTTGGCGATAAAATTGCAACAGATTTCATTCTAATCTCCTGTAGGAAGTAATCACTGAATCATTTCTTATAATATAATATAAAAAACCGAGAAGGAAGGTCGTATTATAACATAAATATCTGCCTTTAATGAGTTTCCTGCTAGTGACTCACATTTGGCAAATTTTTGGGAAATTTTCTTGTTCTTTTTTGGTGGAGGTATTCTTGGGTTGCCAGAACAAAAAATCATGACTGTTCTAACATTTTATGAAGAATCGTATGTAGAAAAAAATTTGCTGAATCATTCAGCTATTTTTTCTAACGTCGAGTGAATTCCTAGTTAGACGGGCAAAAGTGCAAATTATGAATTTATAAACAATCCGACTAGCTAAAAGGGAATGACAAGATTTGAAAAAGAAAACGATTTGTACTATTTATTTAAATAAATCTACCAACGGTCTGTCCCTGACTATAGATCCTTTAAAGGATCCAAAACGTTGAGTTTAAACAATATCAATATCCCTCTTAAATGAGATGAGCAGCCCCGTGTCCAGTAGTGGGCAGTAAAAATGGGTTGATGATGTGTTATTACTATTTATTACACAACAATTTGAACCTCAAGGTGATGATGGTTGGGTATTTCGTGAATTGTACACTGACAAGGAAGGTAAGTGTCGATATGATTGGGCTTCAAAGCGGAAAATTGTATGACAAAGGTTTATGTATATCTCAATGACTCAATATAGACTTATGTCCATATTACATAAGTAATACGGTAAAGGTAGGTGTCAGAGAAAACCACGCCACTGTCTACCATTAACATTTACCAATCTACTGTTAATTTTCGGTAATATATTAACTATCAGATAGTTCCAAAATGACGTCAGATGTACATTCAAATAAATACTATACCCGACCCGTTTAGCTCAGCGGTTGTTAACGCAGCCTGCTGTGCTATGGATCCCGGGTTCGAATCCCTGTAGGGACAAATGTTTGTGTGATGAGCATCAACATTTGTTTCAGACTCATGGATGTATAATATGTATTTACAACAAAAAAAAACTATATATTATGTAGTATATCAACCAAATAGTATCCGTAACACAAGCCTCGTTGCTTACCACGGAACTAGATGGCGCTGTGTCATAATGTCCAGGAATATACCTATATACCACTTACATTTTAAAAATAATCTTAGGTAACAAAAATTTTTTTTAAAGATGCTTTACGGATTCATCAAATTTAAAATTTATATATTTTTTAGTATTCAAATGGTTTTTATATCTTCAACGTGTGTAAAGTAGAACATATGTTTAACAGGAAATTCTCATTTTTTTATCACGATTCTTAATTTGAAACTATTGATTGACTTCACAGGCAGCTGTGACTCAGCGTAGCCCAGAAGTCGATACTTCGAAGTCGATAGTTAAAAAGTATTACAATTTCCGATACATTTCTATTGTTGTATTAATTAGGTATTCGTGAAATTCTTGGAAACGATCGCCTATGAAGCTTTATCGGAATTACTCCAATTTGGACATGAGAGTTCAGTTTCTTATATTGATTTAAAATTATTATTAAAAAACCTATCAGAAACAGGCTTATTTCTTTTAGGTAGTTATCGCTCAGGTAGAAATTAAAAAACGTCATGACGTGTCTGGAAATGTCGAAAAGTGCAATTTCTGAAATGTTTCTGACTTAAAATGGACTTTTTTAAATTTAATAAGCTTTTACAAGGATTTTATAAGCATTGAACTCAATTTTCTCTATGAACTTTCAAGTTTGAGAGAGATTAAGCTTTCTACCACGCCTAGCTTAATACGAATTGTCAGACTTCACACGTCATTGAGAAAAGCTCTCAAGCATGCAGGTTTCCTCACGCTATTTTCCTTCACGGTAATACTTACGTAGCTTCCGAAAAATCATTGGTGTGTGCCTCGGGATCGTATAAGAAAATCGAAGTAGGTAGATTTATAAAAAAAATAATAAGGAAAATAACCTAAATAATATACACTTTGATTTAATTTGAGCTGCGTAAAGTAGCAAACGGATCTGTTATAATCAAGGGTAACCCTCCATTCACTACCTACGTACACCTAGAATTCTCGTGCAACACACCTGTCTTATTTCGACCATTTAAATACCAAACGGAAGTTTTACGCTTCCTAGTACCTAGCACGGAAAAGTTTTTGTTAAAACTACCAGCTATCAATAATATGACGCATACGAACTAATTTCTCGTGAAACCAGGTGGAAATGTTCACGTGGTAGACTATTGCAATGTACGATGCATGTTTTTCTATAAACAATCGAGGTAGAAGTAAATTCCATTACTTATATTCAAAGAACTAATTAATGTTAACAAATACCTTCTCGTTATTGACGCTGTTTAGTATAATTTCCCATCAATATGTGAAGGATTTCGCGGAGGAATTATTTGGAAAGTTTCCGTGAATTTTCGTTCATAATTGAGCGATTTTTCTCAATGTTCACTAGCTTCATCTATAGTCAAAGTTCTATTTACATTTATTTTATTGTTTATATCACGAAGTTGCTAAATAAGCAGGGCTGTAAACAACGACGTGGCTATGCCATTAACTAATTGTAATTATTACAAATGTGATGGTATTATACCATATTGTCCATTCTATGTCGAATAACCTTTTTTTTCTAGCTTTAATCTTCGATGATCCTATACAATACAATAACAAATACAATACATTTATTAGCGGACAACTTCTAGGCATGAGCTTTTTTTGTGACCGTTTTGCTTTCTATCGAATTATACCAAATGATCATAGATATCACATGGATGCAATACATTTTTTTTTCCTTTATGGTGATAAGGGGGCAACCGAGCAGGCGGCTCAGCTGATGGTAAGTGATGACCGCCGTCCATGGATACTTGCAACACCAGAGACTTGCAAATGCGTTGCCAAACCCCTTAGAAACCGTTCAGGTTTCTTAAAATAGGGAGTTACTAAACTGACAGCAAATGGAATTCCCATGCTGTCAGAATAGTCACACTCCCAATGAGCTCTGACATCGTCTAATTATACCAATTTGGTCAAACGATACAATCTGGCAGCCCTGTAAATAAGTTTACGGCCCGCCCGGCTGACCGACCCGGCCGTGCAATACCAAAGGTGACGCTCGCGCGTTGCTGACCCTGTAAAAATCCTGTTTTGAAGAACCCCTACCTCTTTTTAATATATTTTATCCTGACAAGTAGACTGCCCGTGACAATGGATGCTGTAACGGATCAAAACCCCCGGGATTGAATCATATCAATACGCCACGATAAAATCCATAAAAAGCGGTAAGTTAGGTAATTTTAATGTCTAATATTCGATACAGTTGGCTGTAAGAAAATGTGTAATACAATAGCAGAAATCATCATTCATAATTGCTTCGTCATAGGAATAGGATTCCCATTTTTGACGTCAGATTTATATAATATTTCAAAATGTTCCGTAATAGGTAATTGCTTGCTTAGTGCTTACGTCGCGTGACTGCAAGCGGGAAGAAAAAGACCGCGTGACGTCATAAGGACCAAGAGGTTAGCGGTTGATCGTTTATTTAGTCATCAGTTTTAACAAAGCATACGTCACGTCTGTTGTCCCCCAAGAGTTAGGCAGAGGCACTAAGTACTAATGTACACCCACATTTCGACGGTCTGTTTTAGGTCCCATGTGATAAGCGGCGAGCCTATTGCCATCAATCGGACACAGCTACTAACTCCGAGTTGCTACTAAGAATTATAATAGAAATAGAATATCCTATAACAGTTTGCTCGACCTGGGGGTCGAATTCTTTGATTCAATTCCCAGGCCGAGCCTCTTATTTATTTATTTTTATTATGGCACTTCAACGACTTATTCACTAAAAATACAGTAAAATATAAAATACAATTATGTTTACACGGTGAATTTGTCACTTAAAGAAGTACACAGCACTAGCATATTTGCAAGGCGATAGTAGTCGATGCATTGTTATTTGGAAATATTATATAAACCAAAAAAGTAAATATATATATATACATAAAGAAACATAAACATAAAATAATAAAACGATGATGACATAATTTAACACTAAAACAACTCTTGCTCAGACGTCGCACTTACAACCGGACAAGAGGCAGTTTTACAAAGTATTTCACCATGTTCCATAATAGTTAATTGCTAACGTCGCGTCTAACTGTATGTGCGAAAAAAAGGACCAAGTGACGTCAAAAGGACCAAGTGACGTCAAAAGGATCAAGTGACGTCAAAAGGACCAAGAGCTTAGCGGTCGATCTTTATCTTAGTCATCAGTTTTGTGGTCAGTAATCATTTCTATAGTGTAAGTTTATTATCGTTGCATCCGACAGAGACAAAGAAAATACATAAAAAGGGATCAACTATCCGTCTTTGGTAATACCTAAATAGTTTATTTAACAAATCCAGTTTTGTATACCGATTTTTTCGACGCAAATATTAGGCATTGAAATAAAACTTTTTATGAAATTTATTGCGTTATATATTTATATTACTATTTAATCTCCACTATTTTATATAAAAAAAACCCGCTTTTTTATAATTATTATTTGTGTCAGATTTCAGGGATAATTTACCTAATGGCACGTAGAATTTCCTCTTCTGTTCAGTTATGTTTGTTTCATTCGGTCGTTCGGGCGAATAGTTCGCACTTTCTTGTTGAAAACCACCAGGTTCCTCGCAACGACTGATAAAGAATTTGTAATGCACGACATTGGGAATTTCCCACTCTCACTAGGGGTTCTCCTAGAAAGTTACCACGCCAAAAGTCGCCGAACAAATTCTTTCATACGTCATACCCCGTATGAATAGCATTTTGTGTTCGTATTCTTCCTTCCTCAAGAGCCAAGCTGAATATAAGGAAGAACAAGAATAAAGAGTAAAACCCGTGGTAACTCCCGATAAAATAACGCGTCACTGTGACGTTGTATATAGATATACTATTTCCCACATATTAAATAGAACGTATTTTTCGCTTAAAATAGACTGGTGTCTTTGTATCATAATAAAGTTGACAATTTTTTAACATAAAGTGAATATAATTATCTTTTGCGATTTCAACGGATAATATCGAAGTTATGACTCATAACTTCGATCATAACTTATGACCAGTTATGTCTTGGACTAAAAATGAATTTTTTTAAAATACAGATTTAAAAAAAACATTTAAGCATCAGCTATCAATACCAGGTTTATATCTATCTGAAATTTATATTTGAATTTGTAAAGGACAGATAGCTAAGAAAAATAAAAGGAGGTTTATTTTTTTTAATATTATTGACATGAATGCGCCTGGCTCTAGTCTTTAAACAACTGTTCCACTAAGGAGGAAGGATCGAAACGGTTGGTCCATCCTAGGTATTCAAATAGGAGACGAGAGTACCTACGATATGATAGGTGTTTTATCAATTCAACTCCTGAGCAAAACTTAGCCCTCAATACATTTGTCTACTTCTACTTCACGACTGCCTAAAACTCACATTGTTCAATGGTGGAAGAGAGATGGCACTATGCAGCCCGTGTAGCGCCATCCTTCTCTACTATCAATAATAAATCGCATTTTTTAAAACGTGCAAGTACAAAATGCTACGGAAGATCACCGCTGATAATTTATATCACAAAAACTAACATAATATTTAGCACTTTGAATAATTTGAATTACCAATACATTACATATATTGATAAATCATGAATTAATAAATCTACACAAGCCAATATACGATAAGAACATGACTTTAATATTTCGAACTACAAATACAAATACAAAAACATTTATTTCTCTCTTCACAAACATCAGTGTTATAAAAGACAAATTATTTACAATTTAAATGTTAGTAAGTCACAATTTAATGTTTGTTTGAGACTGGTGTCTGAACGAGGCACAGTGCCTGTACTACAGATCACCAGGATCTCACTTCTGAGTTGATATGCGCTTGTGAAAAATAATCATATTTAATATTAATATTTTAGTTATTACGAGACGTCTATTGATGTAAATATGTATGCAGGTGTGATAGTGTTCTTGGAGAGTGAGTATGACTTAGTGGGAACTCTTACAGTTTACCATTTATATTTCGCATTATTTTTCTCTTTATCTTGTGTATCTATAGTAATATTTTTTAAATCTTACATACACATAACCTGCTCCAACGAACGGTGCTCAATATTTTTTACGACATTTCGACACAGCGTCATCTAGTTCCGAGGTAAACAAATAGACTTGTGTTACGGATACTAGATGGCGGATATTCTACATAGATATTTGTTTAATATGTACATACATATTATACATAGAAACGTCCATGACTCAGGTACAAATGTCCATGCTTACCAGTATTCCAAAATCGGGACCATATCACATGAGGCAGCAATTTATTACGCTGTACAAATTATTTTCTTTCCCTTCTTAATTTTCCCACTAGTGAGGATATAACATACTTACAATGAGGTATGAGAATGGACTAGACAGCACAATGGCTAAGTAAATAACTTCTGAAGCGTACTACAAATAATTCAATACGCATAGTCATGCGTCGTGAGATAGATTCTCAAATCAACGCATGACAAACTGATTTGAGAGTAACACATCGGTTTTCGTGTTTTGATCTTTCTATACAGACTTTGAATTTATATCAGCAGGAAACAAGACAATTTACAGGGTCTGAATTTATTCAGACACTGTTAATTTACAGTAAAAGACCTGACCCTATCCAAAATATTATTTCTGTCAATGATTAACAATAAAATATACTTGGTAATTTAGACAGCTGCTTCTTATGTTCATCATTGCTGCCTTCTTCAGATGAGCTTAGGTCGATCATTTTGTCGCTTTTGTTTGAAATAAATATTTAGTCAATCAAAAACTGAGTTTGCATAAATCATAAAATGAGTTTAAATAAATCTATTAAAGACAGCAACTAAGTTCTCGTCTACGTTACCATGGTATGGTGGCAATTATAGAAATATTTGCGTGACCTAAAGTGAACTGGTTATTAAATGAGCCATTAGTTTCCGAGAAATTCAATCTAAATTGGTTCCGAACATAAAACCTTCCCAAAAGTCATTCAAAATTAGGTATCTTTGCTTGTAAACCCCCTTGTGAATCACCCCACCGAGTCTTCCGTGTCATACATTTAACTAATTAATATAAACCATATTTGTGTTCCTGTTAACATAAAAATATTAATAGAGCTAATAATTTTACCTACTTTACAATTGTTTGGAATCCTGCGAAAGTGTTTATTACTGTATTAGGTCCATAGTAGCATAGTATTTGTATTGGTTAATTCTAAAGTTACATAATACTGTATTGTGCATTTTAATAATTATTGTCTTGTATGGTGTGTTAAATATTCTATTCCCATTCTTATGTACGTCATTAAAGATATAACTAAATAAATAGTCAACAATAATAATATTCGTTTCCTACAAACAGTATTATAAAAAAAGGTTTCTCGACACATCCTACTTAGATATAGTGATTAAATAAAGCCCAAAATTTCCATAGTTCGTAGACCTTTTCCGACAATCTCCTATTAATTTGTGTAATGAGTAAAAAAACTAAAAAACTTATCGGCTGATAAAAAGTAACTAGATCTTATTTCCTTGTTTTATTTCGAATAAATATAAGGAAACTATTAAAATTAACTATGACTATATAGTAGTAGTGATTCAGTTTTCAAGCGATTAATATTGACTAATAAACTTATAGATAAACGATTGTATTATCACCCGATAGAGAATATTAACTAGAGCAAAAGAATATTCAATATTAAAATAGTATCTAGGATAACCAAGGACGCGATAAAATTGTTATAAAATGTTATCAATATCGTCACCATTTGTTGTTTAACAAAATCTAAGTGACCTAATATAGTACCTTGCGGCAGCCTTGAAGAGCGACCTAATTATAAAAGTTAATGTTTTGTTTTAAAGTCACAGTATATTAATACAATTTAGTGCATCTGTAAAAAAATATTGAATACTACTACTCTAAAAATAGTTCCACAGCTAATTTTATCGTAAAGACAACATTAGAAGTTTATCAAAAGCCTAGTAAAGATCTTATAACAATAAGATAAAGACATTACCAGCTGTTCTAGTGTTTATTTGTCTGCGCGATAGCCAGTTGTTTAATTAATTATAATCCTGAATTTCAACGTTTTGAAAAAATATTGTCGTCATATCCGAACAGAAATCTCTTCCAGCAGGCCTGAGAAAGGAGACGTATATAGTGGAAAAACAGAATTTTGTGTAGGTCAATAAACTTACATAGACTATAGTTACATATATACACAGATACATATATACTATATTATATAATAATATATATGTAACATAAACACATGACTAGGGCGAAGAGGAGAGGAAGTGTTAAATTTGATTTAGTTATCTATTTTAAATTCCTAGGATTTCAAGGTTGCATCTTGAACTTACCTTTTGAGAGTTCGGCGATATGAGTTATAGATTTATCTAATCATGTGTAGCGTAGCGTCTATGTAGTTATTGACGGATGACGATGAACATACAAAATTTCAGTGGCATCTTCTATTTATTGGCAATTGGAATGTTCTAGACACATAATCCGGACTATGCAGTTGGTTCACGCCACATTTTTCCTTTATAACTATTCGTTCTACTATCAGCTTCACAATAGTAATCCTTCTGTAACCTGTTCTCAACCACCAATCCTTCCATATAAACAACTACCTAGATACCATAATTAATATTTGGTCAGTGTAGAATCGTATCAGGCATTAAGAAATTAAGTTTAATCACTCAGCCAGTGCGTCATTGGTAATAAATATAAATATAATATTTAAATAATGTTATCCCGTTACTGTGATAATTTGAAGTCGAGTTCCCTTCAGTGATTCAACAGGTAAATCTGTAAGGTATTTTTATCTGGAATTCAAACATAACTGGTTTGTTTAAAAAAATAAGATTGCCTCGTATCAGACTGTCTCCTGGTCGTAAGAGCAGACAGCTAAGACAGCTAAGACAAGAGGTCTTAGGTCCGATTCCCAGGTCAAATAAAGTGTTATTGGGTTTTTCGATGAAATTCTCAGTAGTAGCTTAGAGTTTGGAGTCGTGCCCGGTTGATGGTAATAGATTTGGCCCCTATTAGATGGGACCTAATACATACCGGCGTAGTGTACGTTACTTCAGTTCTGCACATTCTTTGAATACTAATAACTACTGATGTTATAATGAATGAATACTAATTTTGTTCTAAACGTAGTGTTTAGAACAAAATTCATATAAAGAGTATTGGAAAATCTCTTCGGTAGAGATAAAAAATGACGTGTTGATGACCCTGTTTGTTTCCGGGGTGGCCGTCATGGTCAGATTTCAGCACCGCCGCCGTTCAAAGTCACGGTCAACGCTCGTTGTCTTAATGATTCACTCGCAGACAAGCAAAAGTTATTACAAAAATGCGGTTTCGGTAAATTTCTAACGCGTCTGAATATTTTTGGTACATTTTTTCTTTATGATCATTTAATTTTGTTAGTTGTGGTTTCAGTACCCATTACTAACTGGCAGTGAGAATAAATATCTGTGCCAAAATCGACAGGGCTGAATAAACCGATGGCGATTGATTTTTAATGCTTTCATTTAATACTTATACGTAGTTCTGATCGAAAGTCATGTTCTGATCAAGGCTTATTTTAGTCAAGGGATGGAAAGGTTTCTGTTGGAAAAATTATTTCATTCACGATTTCAAATACCAGTTCCTTTAATTTGAACGACATTATAATTAACAGTCTATAAGATGGTAAATACAATATATGGGCTATAAAATATAACCTTTCATTTTCAAGTAAAATGGTCTTATTATCATTTCGCGAGAGATCTCATCTATATTCCTGATCTCTTGGCGGTTTACTTACTTCTCTACTTTTTATATATTTTTTTAGAAATTTTGCTTTATTATTGCGGTTCAATTATTTTTGTATATTTTTGAGTTGTCATTATAAATTTAGTATTAGTTTTCCATGCTTCTGTTGCCTTCAACTTACTTTAAACCTCTATTTGCTTTAAAAAATTAGTCACATGTGTTCACGTCACATATACATAATCTACGTAACGCAACTCTTTATCTGATAAGTCTAAATCTTGTTTATTAAACATAAATATTTTGACTGTGTGTGTTCCGATTCCGTAATGTTTTGTTGGCTATATTACTAATGTTACCTATTATTATAATTTGAGTTATATAAATATATATATGTTACCTTTTAACATATGTATCCTGGGATAGACACCGGTAAAAACCGTATATGTGTTAGCGTAGTGTTCATTAATTCATATATTTCATTGTAAAGTCTGTTTTCTGATTATGTATATGTTTGTATATAACTTTCTTCTTGTATCTTCTCTTTCTTTGATTTTCTTCCTTTTTAAGCACCCACCAATTTGAATGTTTAAAAACTATTTTAATATTTTATGCTACTAAACACGAATGTTAGGAAATATTTTTTTTATTATTATGGGTCGTGCAGGGTAATCGAGCTTTTCTCTTTTCTAATTCCCAGTAGAAGCAAAGAGTTTGGAATTGTGCTCAGCGTTTGATGACTCGCTTCTTATTATACGAGACCTAAATTCATATTGACTACATCAAAGCACCTTTGCAGCCTTTATAGCAGATTGATGTGATTATGTATTTTAAACTTCATTGCAGAACCTACTATTTTTATTTTATGGTACCAGGCTATCATAGATAGATCCAACAGAAAATATCATCGTATAACGTCATCGTTTATCGGCGCCACTTTGCAATACTCAATAAAGATTGTCTGCAACTTCAATTTACTCTAAGTTGCCTCATCGCTACTTATACCCATACCCCCAGACGGCAAAGTAATGAGTTCTATACATATAAATGATAGAATCTAATACAAGCGTTCTTCAAGTTTAAAATCATACTTTCATCAAGCCATTTACTGCCCCCATGAATCTACTATAATTTCAGAGAGTATACCTATATAGAATACAGTGCCCTAAACATAAACGTAATGATTTTTTGAATAAGTAATATGTTTAACACTAAGTTCTTTGTGAATATTAGACATGAAAATAATACTATTATGGTTTTTCCTGGTACATTCATTTCCCACATGCGCAAACGGTGAAAGAAAACATCATGAGGAAAGCTGCATGCTTAAGAGATTTTCTCGATGGCGTGTGAAGTCTGCCAGCCCGTAGGCTAGCGAGGTGGTCTATAGCCTATACTCTCAAATGAGAGGAGACTCGTGCCCAGCAGTGGGAGAATAAATGGGGTTGATAATGACGGCAGACCGTACATAATACTCAATAGTTTTATTCTAAAAGTGTTAATTACGTTGTGCCATTATGAAGTAGGTATATTGAATAAACTGAATACCTAATACAACATTGATCATTAAGGTATCTACTAGATATGCCATGACAGGGGAGTACAAAGTACGGCGAAGATTATGGTCTGACACGCCGGAGGCTGCGTTATCAGTTCTAAGAATTTCTCACAATACAATATCTAGCGTGTCACTGCATCTAATGATAGATCACAGATTTGTTTTATATCATCCCAATAGCTTATAAAGTACTCGATTATATTATTTCTTCCTTTTGGCCATGAACAAATTAATAGTGCGAATAATTAATAGTACCAAAGTAGAGAGAAGGGAACCCTAATTTGTAAAGTTGAGGTACCCGCTGAGGTCAGTAATATGGATTGGTGACCATTCTCAAAGCATTCACCGTGTCTCAAAGAGCACATAAACCCAGAATTTTATTCTAAGAGCTCATACACACGGGCGGCTTGTACCATCCTACTAATATTATAAACGCGAAAGTTTGTTAGTATGGATGGATGAACGGATGGTTGTTACTTTTTCACGCAAAAACCGCTTAACAGATTTGAATGACATTTAGCATTCATATAGTTTATGACCTGGATTAACACATAGGCTACTTTTTATGTATATACCATGCGGGCAAAGCCGCAGGAGGCAGGTAGTCTCACATAATTGTCATCTAATATGGTCACGTTTTATTGTGATTAGTCTATTAGGTTTGGGACTGTGTTTCCTAAACACGGGATAGTTACTGAATTTTCCAAGAGTACAGTGCTCCACCCATTTATGTAGTTTGCAAATGTGTCACAGAAAACATTGTAAACCTGAATCCATACTGACGAGTAGTATTACAAATGCGAAAGTGTGTCTGTCTGTCTGTTACCTCTTCACGCTATAATCGCTGCACCGATTTAGATTAAATTTGGTATGAAGATAATTTGTATCCCGGAGAAGGGTATTTTTATCCCGGAAATCATCCCCTAAAAGGACAAAAAGGGAGGTGGTAGTTTGTATGCAGAATCATAATTTCTTAAAAGGGGGTAGAAAGAAACCGATTGATGAAAAAGCAGAATGGGTAATTATTGGGAATCTAATTGAAAGCAGTCACGTGAATATCAATTTCTAAAGAAATTATTATTTATACCTAATTAAAATTAATGATAAGTATTGCAGCCGCGAAGGTTAGACGGTAGGAAGAGTGGACGGGTGTGATTTAGTATCACTGGCATTGTAAAACAAAACCAACTATTTTGTAATTTTGTATTTAATTTAAAATTAGTATCTATGGAGTTACTTGCCGGTTCTTCTCCATAAGACCAACCTTTTGTAACCGTGCAACTAGTTTTTGACAATTCAAAAGTAACTGTAATATTGGTCTAATTGGAATAAATCATTTGAGTTTGAGTTATCTGAAGTACTTCTCAACTATCGTCTTAGTTTTGACCTGTTTGAGGGGCTTTGAATGTACTCAAATTACAATATAATCACTCAAAATATAGTTCGTTAAAGAGGTCATTGGTCCTAAATATGGAACTTTGGTCGAGAGTTAGTTACGGTATTAACTTATACTATAATATCTGCTGTTAACGTTTTAGGGTTCCGTACCCAAAGGGTAAAAACGGAACCCTATTACTAAGACTTCGCTGTCTGTCCGTCCGTCCGTCTGTCTGTCTGTCACCAGGCTGTATCTCAAGAACCCCGGTAGACAGTTGAAATTTTCACAAAATACTCAATTGTATTTTTACTTTAATAATTAATAATAAAATTAAAATAAAATGAATATTTAAGGGGGGCTCCCATACAAAAAACGCTTTTTTTTGTTTAATTTTGTACGGAATCCGTCGTTCGCGAGTCCGACTCGCATTTGGCCGGTTTTTTTAAATCCGAACATCAGCGCCACCTAGTTCCCAGCTAAGTAATGAGGTTTGTATTACGGATACTTCATAGTTACTAAACTTCAACAGCGATTTAATATTAAATATCATCACAGCGGTATTCTCCAAAGGGAGGAGTACCACCATATAATACGAACCTATACTGACATATTATCATCCAGTAAGTGTTATTCGGGCCTTTTTAAACTCTCGATCGCATCAGAAAATATATAAAAAATCGAATCGAAATTAAATGTTTTATTTTAATTAGATCAACATTATAGATACTTTTTAACTGTCAAAACTATTTTCCACAGTGACAAAAAGTATGTCTTATGGAGAAAATCCGGGAATAAACTCCTTAGGGAATCGAACTCAATATACCACAAACAGCAGCCACGCACAAACCACCGGCACAACAAATCACATTCACATTTATATATCAGAAGTTACAAACTTATAATATTACAAGAGAGAACACATCCTCACACAAAAATAAAACGTATAAAATGCACACAGAGACGCGTCACACAATCTGAGTATATGTAGATAAACAATAGAATGATGTACCGGAGCGTTTCAGTGTACGGTGGCTGGACGGTTAGTCGCACCGCATTCAGGGCTCGTAACACACGCTTGTAACTCCAACGCTGTACGTATCTGTGTGAATTGCCGAATAAACGTAACAATATAACACTTGGGTAAGTCCTTTCTAAAATTTTACCTTATTTCCACTACATAAGAGCTATTCGTTAGTGTTTAATAGTACGTTTTAAAGTGTGCAATAATGAGGTCTGACTTTGGCATTCGATAAAAATGTGTTAAGAAAAAAATATATGACGTACATATAAAGCTTTTCTATGTGTGTGTGACTACGTACACTTTTTTTTTGTTACGTATATTTCGTACCAACTTGCTGAAAAATAATATTTATTAATTATATTATTTAACCGCAATACAGTAGCTCTTGCTTCCGTGGCCTCTACGTAAATGAATGCAATTCTTAACAAGTTGCCAAAGTATATTAAAAATCTATCGCCTGCGTGAGCCCTAAGGCTTTCGTGTGACGTAGCAACGGGCTCGTCGCATCGACCAATCACGGCGTTGAGTGATCCATAAAAACGTCAAGCGTGAAGCGGAAAGACCAAACGAGAATCGCACGCGAGGCCGAACGCACGCCGTTGACAAACGGAACGCGCCACATTCGTCCGCTCAATAAAAAAATACGCTCACTTACGATCAGTGTTGTGTTGTTCGCATTTCGGAATTTAAAAAGTGAGTAAAAAGGAAATATATTTTTTCCGAAAATTTCCCTCCGTTTTGTCTCCCGTGGGTGTCCAATCGGAACCGGTGCGTAATCGGATGCTGGATTGGTTCCAGTGATATTAACTTAGTACCAAGTAAGCTATCAGTTTTTATATAAAAAGTATGTTTAGAAGACAAAATTTTTGACTTGGTTCCAAGTGGACATTCATAGGTATTTAAGTCGCAATATCTGAATTTATCTTTTGATGTTTGCATAAAAATTAGTGAGCGGTGAGATGAACCAGTGTTTGCAGTGTTTCTCAACATTAAGTTTGTCATGTCAAAAGTGTCACAATCATAAGAAAACGTCAAATAAGAATGTTGTGAGAAAATGTTTGGGAAACTTAGCTTCGAAGCATAGAGTTAATAAGCAAAAAGGTTTTAGTTCACAGTGAGTGGTTGAGAAACGTTGCAAAATACTTGTGTAATTCTTATGATAAATCTATCATCAATTGTCTTTATCTGAATATTTTTTAGCGATCAGTCAAGTTTGATGAACATCTTTTATCTGTATATCTTACATAAATATTATCAGGCGATTTAGCATCATCAGATTGCTAATCTTATTGGATGCTCCATTGGCCAGAGAGAGATAAGAAATACTGACATATGTATATACTTCACATTTCTGCAATACCCACTTGGTAAAAACTATAAGTCTCTTATGTACTGGTAATAAAAATCTAGCAGCTTTTCCATGATTTATAAATACATACATAATATAGGTAAAATTTATGTTTAAAATGCTCCAAGATTTTTACGAGATATCATACAATTTTCCTCATAATATTTACCTTATTGAAGGCTCCATTTAAAAATAACCGTAGTAAAAAACGTTTAAATTTTTTCCCTATTTTATTTTATTAATCTGATTAAATTAAAAAAGTTACAAAAGTCACAAGGATATAAACTACTACTACAAAAATATTTGCAGTACAGGATGCGTTACACTTATTCGTACTATTGGCAAATAAAAAACTTATCTACAACACAATGTTGTCATTGATAAAATTGTGTCAATTTCATCAGATTATCTGTTACGTGTTATAAATAATGTCAATAATGTATATGATACTAGAAATATATACATCTTTAAATGTTTATTAATTGATAGTTTAATAAGAAAGAGGCTACATTTCCTAACCTAAATGAAATATAAACCAATAAGTACCAATGTATCTTGTCAAATGTCATCAACATTGACAGTTCCATTTAAAAATGACATTATGTCATATTTGTAATTGACACTTTCCCCAATTATTGTTTAGCCCACTAAGATTTTCTAGACTTTCAAGTGTAAAGAATCATTTAAATTAATTTATACTCGTCACTACATGCGACTAAAACGTCTAAATTCGTTATAACACGCGCCAAATTTCAGTAAACATAAAAATGAAAGTCGTTGTTTAGCTATTTAAACTCTTTACTTACATTAAAGACTTGTTTAAAGCTGAATGCAAGCAAAATCACGTGCGGTAGGAAAATAATTCACGTGTATTTTTTCTGCCTCGTTAGCCTTATGGCCGTTAAACTACTGAGCAAGGGGTCTTGGACTCGACATCCAGGTCGAGAAAAGAGTTAGTGGCTTTTTCTATGAAATTCTCAGTAGCAGCTCGGAGTTTGTATTCGTGCCCGGTTGATGGCAATAGGCTCGCCCCCTACTACATGGGATCTAAAACATAGCAACAAAATGTTGGTGTACATTAGTATACCTCTGCTGCACCCTTCGGGGACGACAGGCGGCATAATTATATTTATTCACATATAGACGATCCTTTGCATGATTAACTCCTATTATTTATATAACATTGAGAATGTTAACTAACATATCTTCTGATCTTCTTAACGATAGTAAAAATTAACTTTCATCTCGCATTCTTAAAAAAAAACAATTTAATAGGTTTTATCATTTCGTAATCAAATCAACATTGTTTAAAGTGACTCATTCAATGGCCGTTCACGCTTGCAGCATAAACATTATTAATACAACAAAACAATTGATAAATTCCTATGAAATGTTGGTATACATGTTAATCGAAAAGAGTCCAAGCTAATAATCTAAGACGGCATTCTAATAAACACTTTTGGAAACATGTTGGACACAAGTTCATACATACATACAATTATATTCAAATTACAATGTTAAGCGCAGCGTGCACATGTTAACTGAACATCATATTTATAACAAACATGTTATTCCTTTACAAAATTACGTCCTTGAAATCAAATATAGATCCCCCATATAAGTGAGACTAAATTTAACAATAAGAACGGTTTGTTCGCCCAGTAACTGAGTATGTTTATATAATTTATTTGTTCGTGTATTAATAAGGAATGCATTAGACCAGTCCTTATTGGCGGCGTCGTGTGTTGACACCTTTCTCTGCGCTACATCATCGGATGACGCAATAAGCGTTACTATTTCGCTATCACACTGCGGATGCTACACTATTTCTTTCTAAAGCTTTTTTTATAAAAAAAAAAGCTCCCTGTGGTGGTATTTCTAATGCGTTATAGGCGTGTATACTAGATATTAAAATAGAACTACTTGATACCGATTTTATCACGATATATTTATAATTATTAATTTCAACGTTTCGGATCGAAAACGAAATTCGGGCAGATTTTAAAAAGGTTTTATTCGTGAACTTTATTTATATGGAAAACAATCTGGATAAGAAACTCCATAGGTACTGGTTTTAATTTAAAAATAATACATTTACTGTAATGTTAGATGTCGTTTCTTCAAAAGGTTTTTTCAAACGTTGACCCACGTGTTCTAAATCAAAATGTGGATCCTAAAAAAAGACTGATTCTCTCTAAATTGGTTTGCATTGACGCAACTGTCGCTATTTCATGCCTAGAAATATCTAAAGTATGTGTCGATTATTAAAAGACCTATTTACAGAAATAAATATCATTTAACTGTTTGAGGGGAATGTAATGTTAAAATGTTAATATCAATATATACATTTATCTATATAGAACTTCAAAAACTCTAAAAGTTCTAAGCTTAAATTTTGACACCACAACAAACATAGTTTTTATCTATTTTTTCGCTTTAATGTAAACATAATTTGCCACGGCAACGCGTGGCATTATTCAGCTAATAAGTAATACATAGAAATGTATAATTTATACAGGTATATGTCGTACGACATATACCTGTATAAATTATGTATAAGAATAAAAGTAATAATACATATTTGAACAGAATCTTATAAGGTAAGGTATTAGCTTAAACAATGTTTATATTTGATCAATGTCTAGCCATAACGTAGTAATTGAAACAACTAACAAAAATATCTTGGGTATTAATGACACTATTAAATATTATGTGAACACGAAAACAAAATCCGATGTTTGGCTTTGTCATATTAAAAAAATAAAGCTGCTATAGTCTAGTGGTGTGACCAGTCGACTGCTAAGTAAAAGGTCTCAAGTTCAAACCTAAAACACCGCGATTAAACTTGGCAGGGGTAAAGATTTGTGTGAAGAATAAGATATAAAATATATATGTATAATTTATCTATATATTCATAACACAAACCTCGTTGCTTAGCTCGGAACTAGATGACGCTGTTTAATAATATCCAGATATATTATTTTATTAATATATAATATTGTATAAATTACTATTTTCCAGTACTGTAAAATGTTAACAACACTTCATGAAGTTCAAAGGTGAACAGTAAAAACACAAATAAAATACCACACATAAACTTAACTGTGAAAATACTTAAGTACCTATTGAACAAATAGTTAAGCACAAGTTAAACTTAACGCAATATATGTTAAGGTTAAAGCTCTCGCTTTCCCTTAGTCATGTGTCCTATAATCATAGGTATACAAATCCTGTATGCGTTGTTTGTAATTCTCTCCTGAATGGCTTGGCCAATTTTGATAATTTGGGCGGTATGCAGCTTAAAAATAGGTAATAGCGCTACCAGAAAAACCAATTAGCAATTGAATAAATATAAAAGCAGAAAATTGCAATAAAAATATAACCAAACTACACTAAATAGATTTCAGTTAATATAAATTCACGTAAAATTCAAAATGTAATAAAATTTAATGTACACTTAAACAAAACGATACATATACATGTATATACAACAAAAAAAGCATGTAAGACGTAATAACAGTTCCAAATAGTACGTGTTAGCCGTCCGTATACAAAAGACATCAACGCACTCGGTAACAAGGGCCCCACGCGACCACACCTTGTATTGTAGTCCTTCTAAGAACCACACTAATATGAAATCACAGGGTACAGGCAACCCGATTGAACAAACAAAATTGTTCCTCGAAAATACATGGTGCTTTTGAACCGTCTGTGCCACTCAAACCTATTGATCCTCCCGCATTTATGTGTATTATCGAATGTATAGCCGATAAAACAGAATAAATTGCCTGATGATTATCTTCATATTATTGCTAAAGCGACCATTTTGTTTGGTTTTTCGCTAATTTTCCATCAGTTTCACTACTTTTTTAAACTAAGCTTGGTTTAATATAAATTTGAAAAAATGGCCGGTGTAAATTGATTACTTATAATATATTTTTTTAATAAAACTTATTGTAGAATGGTTGATTATTTACTCTATCAATTGTTAACTAAATACTAAATCAAAAATTTACGTTAATTTTGATACAGTGGTTAATTATTTTGATAATAACTTAACGTTTCTGCGCGTGATCATGGATGCTGTAAAGTATTGCGATGCTGTAAAACATCCGCGTTGAGATGAAATAATATCAATATATATATTTATACATATTTCAATGTAGTTTTGGTGTAAATCTAAGAAATTAATATGATAATGTTACTTATTCAAAAACAAATGGACTTCTACTTAGTATGTTTTATTCAGAGAGCTTTGAAAATACGACAAAATACGAGTGTGTCACGTAGTGTACCTCGCTTATCTTGGGTACATTGGCGACCTCTAACGGTGTATACTCACAACAAAACATACTTTAGATAACCTCGGATTTTATTCGCCCATTAGAGTTAGAGACCTGTGACTTTTGACATGTTCCTCAAACTCCACCATGGTCCATGATTTTCTGTACTAACGCGAACATTAGACATATTAATAACAGCATCCATGTTCGCCGACTCAGTCAGTCTATCCGTGACCATAGATGCTGTAAAGGAACCGAATTGAGCGCTTCGACTAATCAGAGCGCTTTATTTTATTTGCAGTTGCAGCTTTTCGATGTTCGAAAAATAATACACACTTAAACATTACACGTCTAAGTTTATGTTTCTTTAAAGTTACCGCAAAAAATATAAAAAATATTCTTAAAATCTAGGTGTGTAAATATATTATGTTAATTATCTCATTATATAAAGAAATGGTACACCTATTTCGCATATCATATTTCAACTTGTACTCGCACAGGCAAAAACTCGTCTACCTACATGTCTACCTTTTTAATGACTAACACAGAACATACATTTTTTTGACACAGGACTTGCTAGATATAACTTGTGCACAGGTGTTGCCAAAATGTTCTAATAAAATAAAACAAAAATCATTAATATCTCATAAAGATTCGTATCTAAAAATAAAAGATTAAACACCGATTTATATTTAATACTCGTATTATTAGAATTTTGACAAGCGATCGACCTTTTTGAGGACGCTGAAAATGGAGACGACAAATTCTGGAGTGGAGACCGCAAATCGGCAAACGTAGTGTGGGACAACCCTAGCTAAACGGCTGACAACTTAAAAAAGATAGCGGGGATAGACTGGATGATGAAGACAGATGACAGAGTGTTTTGGCGCACTTTGGGAGAGGACAGTAATAGCCTGAGTTGCTCGAAAGTGGTCAGTTGCGGGCGGCAAATAACTGGTCCTTATGAAAATCTATGCCCAACCAAAAAGGGCCCCTAGGGCCCCAATGAGGACCTCAAGTAAAGGATAGCCCTAGCAATCCCCATACGTGTAAAATCTTCAACAGACTCCATAATCTAACAGCCATAAACGTCCATTAAAAATAAATTAACGATTCGATATTTATTTAAATTAATTTGCAATGAAATATTATTTTTATAGTATTGTTTCCATATTTGAATATCGTCGAACACCTGTGTGTAATCGGATATGGTCGTCGGCACCAACTGACCATAAATCTACAATTAATTTGACCATAAACATTGTTTTTTCGAATATCGAATATCTTTTGGGACGGTCCTTCAGGTAGAGGTTCCGAAAAAGGTTTCATTGATTAATTTATGATTGGAACATAGTCTTGAGTGTTTTGTATAACATAGGTACTCTGTCTATTTATTTAGACTGTTTCAATTAGACCAATATGTGTTACAATATTACCAATATGAGAATAACTTAATGCAATTTAACGTGAATGTAACATGATTTACTTTCCAGAAGTGAGGAAATATAAACCAATTCGGTTTCCCATAGCATGTATGAGCTGTCCTTTGGCTCCGTAGGTCACGACTGTTCTTTTATAAACATTATTACATTGAAGATTAATAAGAGTGTAGAACAAACTCACTTCGCACCACAATGTGACACATCAATCACGCAATAAGAAAGGGATAGCGGTATTACCATGTAGAGCGTCATCCCTCTCTAATACAACATATGTGTAGTGTGGACGGCGTCTGTCATCGCGTCGCCTCTAGAAGTACCAACCACTCAGTTCCACTACATAGTGGGTATAGTGTCACGCCACTCATGGTAAGCGAACACCGAGATTACGCGGAAGCGTCAGGTATGCCGTATATTAACATTGACACTTGACCTACCCGACCTATCCAATGCACGCCGGCTAATCTAGGTTTTTCTATCGCTATACTAGGCTTTAATGAACTTGATATATTTAACTGACGCTGTGTATCAGAGACAGAAAGCTGTATAAGCGTAATCATTTGTACAATTAACAGATTTTTTTTAATTTACGCGATTATTATTAGATATTCCTGGACATTATGACACAGCGCCATCTAGTTCAGAGCTAAGCAACGAGGCTTGTGTTACGGATTAAATATTAATATTTAATTAGTTATTGAAATAAAACGAATAAACCTAGTATATATGATATGAAGTACTTATATCAGGACATTTCCTTGACCATAAAAGCGTTTCGCATTACTATGGATGCGAAACGACGGGATATCATTATACCGAGATAAAAAAAACAATGGAATAAATGGTAAATCTACCTATCTACCTATATTTTTTAAATCGTTTTATAGGATACTACTAAATCCATGCGTAACTAAGCTTTATTTTATAACATAAGCGTCTGCTAAAACAATATTTGGAAATTTTAACTGATGATGAGAAATGGGGAGTCCCCGAGTGAAATCGGGGCGCACCGCAATTCAAGTATATTTTATTCTGATCTGAGTAAACGCAATGTAACCGCAGATAACTGTTTTAATTGTAACAAGTAGCCTCACTAAACTCGTTTCATTCATATTATTGTATAAATATATACGTTAGTTCCAACGGGTTATCAATTATTACACCTATGAGTAGTCCAGGGCTTAAAGCACATTAAATTAATTAAAAGGAGATATAACTAAGCTACTAATGAGCTTCGCAATTGAAAAATACACAATAATAGCGATTTTAATCCCAACACCCGTTCGGGTGGACTCGGGTAAACTCGGATAACTTCGTAACCAGCCAACAGTCGCCGTCGAGTCTCGTTCAACTCCCTACTTATGTTACAAACCAGATCTTGTTATGTTACATTTTATTTTATCATTTTATTTTCTTGCTATATTTATGATAATGCATATTTTTTCATTGGTCTATTTTGGTAGCAGCTATTTATGGACCTTGGGTGATCTGGACTTATAAAAAATTGTGGATTATTGTTCAAAACACATTTTACTACCATTAAAAAGGTAATTTAAATCTACATCCATGAGTAAACAATCCATTAATATTGATGAAATAATGAGAAAGTTATTAGCACTCGAATCATTGGGATCATTCGGGACATTTTTTGTCTTTGTCTCGCAAAACTAACCTTAAACTGAGGGATTTCAGAATAATTATGATGTAGTGTTGTCTCTGTTCCTCCTATCCTATTGAGAAGCAATACTTTATTAAAAGGAAATAAGAGTAATAGCTCTACGGATGTCGCTGGATGCACAAATAGCAAACGATATATTCACGCATACTCTAAAGAGGACTAAGCAGATAAAGAATCTCGTTGATTGCCGGCAATTATCACGAAGGCCTAGTGAAAGGTAGTGCATATCTGTAATTAGATCTCTGAGTTGTTTTCCTTGAGAACCTGAGACCGATAAATGTGCCGTCACATCTAATAGCTATCTGATCAGAGCGAGTTATCAATATATTCACATGGGATGTGAAAAGGATAAGGTATACCTAATACTTAAACTTTATACTGAATACTTAAACCATATACGTAATACTTATACTTTATACGCAATACTTAAACTTAATATTTGAATTTAGAAGCCTCAATAGGGTTGTGTATATGTGTTAATATTTCCATGATGATCTAATTTCTAATCCATTTGTGAGATTACCTTGCAATAAAGAATTGAGTATTGAGTATTAAAAGTCAGTGGTCTTGGGATTAAACTCGAGACCTTTTAAATTTCATTCAATTGGTCACACAACTAGGCTACAACTTTTCCTTCAAACATAGTGTAAAATATCCAATGTGTCAAATGCGGTCCATAAGTCACAATCCATAAGAATGAGGCTCAAAGCTATATAATACAAATAGTTTAACTTGTTCACAATACCTGGAAAATTTAAGCAAGACCATTTTAACGACATAACTCTTTACTATCTATATATTGAAAGTGAGCAATAATAGTGAGAGCAACACTGAAATATAATATAATTTTATAATATAGTAACACTAAGATGTCGTTATTACAAAACGTCATTTTCATTTCAAACCTTTTTATGTGTTAGACCTCATTTCTGTGGTCGTGCCTCTTGTTCAGCTCGTTCTCGGATTTCTGCTGGCATATTTGCAAAACTAGGTATCTCTACAGATAAACCTAGTTTTCCTAGTCTATCAAATATGTCATAGAAATTTCTAGAAATATTGATTGTATAAAACATTTTTGACTATAAATTGGCTTGATTATTCGCACAAGCTTTATCTAGGTAAAATATATATACAAATACATGCAATTAGCTTTGAGTATGCATATAAACTTTTAAAAAGAGTTTTACTAAATGATAGGAAAACCCACTTCACTATTCTATTGGTATGCCTATTGTAAGTAACATAAACAAGATGACGTTTGTACTCACGCTCATACGGATCGTACCTAAGCATATTTCGTAAACAAAAACAAACTGAACGACGTATTGCGGAGGCCCTGATTATGCGAGTAAATGTTCCGTGCGAATGCAACAACATTAGTATTTTATTTTATTTAAATAATGGTCGACGAGTGTGAATCATTTTTTATTGACATCTAAATAAAATACAAGAAAATCGGTTGTCAAACAGAAGAGAAAAAGCTACTGGCTAGTTTTTGCACGGAATTTCATCTGCGTAGAATCAGAAATTTTATCCAATATGCTTTTACATCAATCTGTTTATTCATTTCTTACCCTTCGCGTGTGATTTCGGGACAAAACTATCGTACGTCCTTCCCCGAGACTCAAACTATCTCTATACCAAATTTTATCGACATCGGTTAGGCGATTAATGCGCGAGGAGGCAAGGTAGGCAGATATACTTTCGAATTTATAATATTAAGTGAGAATTTTTACTGTCAAAACTATGTAGTTGCACAGTTCAAAAGTGTCTTGAAGACGAAATGGAAAAATAATCTCTATAGATACTCGTTCAACTTACAACCTCCTTCTTCATTTGCAGCGAAAATAAACTGAGTTAACCCCGACTACGCTTCATGTATCTTTTGTCAAAGTATGACTAACCGAGATTTGTTAGTCAATGATCACTTAACTGTCTGTTTTCATGTGCTAAAAATAACGAGTTACTTTATTGTTTCTTCAGACAGGTATATAAATACACCAGGACTATGTAGAGCGGGCATAATTTTGTAAATAAGTTTCAAAGCATTTTGAACTGCCCATAATATTTATGTTTGTAGTCAATAGTCAGTTGTTTATTTTTCTTTTATGTTAGTAGTGGTCAATTGATTAAAGGCGTCAGCTAAATTTACAGGAGATAAAGATTGTATCTTAACCAAACGTAACAACACAAATTAAATCAGAAGTTGAAGTAATATTTATCTTATGTTTTCAAGAATTTAATTTTCCGAAATCTTGGATCAGATATTAATAGAAATAATACAAAGCTGGTGCACAGGCAATGTAATGTAGCTATTACTTTGACTCAGCTATTATGAAAGTGAGAAATAAAAGCAAAAATATGTTTTTTTAATTTGAAACTTTATTAAAGATAAAATATTCTGTTTTATCCAATTAATTAATGTAACATCAGGGGATATATTTTGAAGCCACAACATGCAGTCTGGCAGTGTTGGGTTGCGCCATGTCGGCACCGTCGCACGCGCAACAGCGATGTAGATTGGATTGCGCGCGTGCGTCCGTAGAAGGCGTCAAGTTGTCTCCGTGTGTCCTCGCCTTAGTGTTGTCACTGCACACATGCGCAGCTTTGCAGGGACGCGACATACTGCACTTTAATTTTTTTAAGTAAACTAAAACTTTCCACATACGTTACGTATAAGATTCAAATGATACTTTACTAAATGAAAGTGTTTGATGAAGATAAAGTCGTTCGCTTTGTGTAGAAAAGTCTCTTAATTTAAAGAAAGAAGTACAATTTATTTGGCACAGGCTTCAAGCTGTGCCAAATAAATTGTAATGTGAACGTTGATAACAGAGAGACACAAATATCAGATATAAGAATAAAAAATCATTAAACTAAAATTATATTAAACTGAAACAACTACCTAAGATTAATAAATAAATATGATGTACATCAGTATCTCAAGAGTGTACCAGATCTCCAGATCAGCAAGTTGGCAAGTAGCAGAGTATTTGCGAACTTACTGATCTGGCAATAGAGAGCTTCACGTTAGTTTTTATCTAAAGATCTACAGAAGATATTCATTGTTATTGAAATTTGAGTATTCAATCCACACACGTAATTTATGTCATGTTTTGTGTCACCAAACCCAACCCTATTACCGACGACATAATGTTTGTATATCGTTAGGTTGTAACCATTTGTTTGTCACGTCAACTTTGGTTACGTCTGTAGAAAAATCTACTGTATCTTGTATAGCTTACATAAGCTATATTACTCATATACGTTCGTTAAAGTTTACGGCTTAGAATAGAATTTACAACCGACTTCACTAAAAGGAATTCCAAGATCCCCAATTTAACTATATGTATTATGTTACAAGCTATATTCACACCAATTTCAATAATTGTTTTTACAATTAGTTCAGAATTAACCTAAAATGATCTCATGTTCGTTTCATTGGTGGACTTCGAAAATACATGTCAATAGTCCAAATTATGACTCATAAATTAATTCATAGATTATTTTACCTTAACTACCTATATAACTAATACTATATATAATACTAAATATAACACCTTTAATTATTAAATCTATTCTACACAATTCTGGGCGAGCCCCAATGTGCGCAGGCGCGCGTTGCCATCGAGTCTGCCGCAGTCACGCACACACCGTGGCGCGAAACCCGATCCACACGCAGACACGCATGCAGGGAAAATCAGCGAAGTGCACAGCTCAGAACTGACTTGCTTTGCAAAGTGCCTGCAACTAAACCTGAGATGGATGTTAATAACTTAATACTCAGTTGGCACGTTCGTGTAATAAATAGAAAGACTGCTTGGAAGTTGAGTAGGAATTATCAACGTCAGAATTAACAAAATATTTGACATTGAAATGAAACTACTTTTTACGTATTTTATCTATGTATTTACGTATTTTGTCTATGTATTTTTCCGAAACGTCGGAAAAAACTGACATTATTATACCACTATTAATATCAGTTTTTTCCGACATTTCGGATTCTGTACAACATTCATTGTCTGCGGCTTGTTGGGGTGTTTGGTGTCTTGATGTTCATAATCATATTAACAGCTACGAAGTTAGAAAGAATATTCTTTATTTCCAAAAAGTATTAAATACAATTTAACAAATGAAATAAGTTGATATTTATTTTTAGAATTAGATCTTTTTGGGGGCACTTTTACAAGTCAATTTCTTAATTACTAATTGGCGCCGGCGTTTGCTTATTACTATTAACAAGGAATACCGAAACAAACTCCGCCAGTCTCTTTTAAAGTCCAGACAAACAGTATCAAATGAATTAAATTGAATATATTGAAGCTCTTATATAGAAAAAATATATAAAGGCAACGCATTTGAACGTCCTCTGGTGTTGAAGATGTCCATGAGCGGCGGTGATCACTTACTATCAGGTGAGCATCCTGCCCGCTTGCCCCCTTATTTACATAAAAAAACCTACGTTTTTACTGTTCAATTCTGTTCTACCCCTTCGATGAAATTATCCTCATTCATTTACCAGGCAGTTTCCGGTACATGGTATTTCAGTCCATCTGCCTTCCTGCAAAAGGCTGGTATTCCCATATAGGTAATACCGCAACAGGCCTATTCATATGTAATTGCTGATATTACGATCGGCCTTAGTCTGACGTACTCACACTACTTATTCAGTAATTAAATTGAAACTGTTTCCTTGATTAAATTTAAAACAATGACGCGTTACTTAAAAACTGCATATTTTTCCTTATAATAATAATAATAAATAGATGACTGGATGGGCGGTATTTTTGCGGAGTAGGTAACTTAAGTAGGCACCTATTGACCCATTTGTTTTCCAAAGGTTATATAATATGATACTAACAGTATTATTTTGTCCTCGGAGTTAAAAATCTTAAGTTTGTTACATGGGGCATCTTATTAAATATCTAAATATACAAAAACAAAACTAATTTAACGGCACATACCGCGGTATGTTGATATTATTATATAATCTTGACATTATCGGAATGGTAATGTCAAGACTTTAATGGTCACAGGCAGACCTAAACACCTTTTTCAGTCTGCATGTAACCATGGATACTTGATGATGATAGGTTAAGTACCCCATGATGTATTAAAATCTTTCTTCTTCTGACGCGAAATTTTACAAACCTCTTTTATGACAATTTAATTACAAATACGAGTATGTAGATTAATAAAATAAATACCTAAATACATTTGCATAGAATTTTATAAGTCACGCGATAAAGCTTGTAATAATAATAATTATATAATAAATATATCACTATGATTTGAGAGTGTACTGTCATAAAATGTCACTCATTAATAAATTAAGGTTACAGTTACAGCCTGTGCGCCAGCATTGTCCTTCCGTATTCAAATAATGCGTACTGACGTAATACATTTCCGATCAATCGGTATAGGTACTAACATATATTCTGTTATCTATATTTTACCAAAACGACTAAAATTATGGATGTCATTTTCCATTTTTATTTTTCCATTCTTAATTCCAGTGATAGGTGTCGTAAAATTGCCAATAACACATTTTAAAATATATATTAATTAAATTATAATAAATAAACGTATCACAAAAGACTGATAATTTATGTTTCAAACTTTCCTATATATACCAGAACAGACTCTCACCCATAAATGTTCTCAAAACGCGACATCTGTCAAGTGTCACACACTCATCTCCCATGTCAGGAAGTGGTTAAGTCCCTTGGACCCTATTGCCCACAACAATATTAAGAGAGGAAAAGAAAAGAATTAAGCAAAATACCATTTGTGACAGAATTCTTCAAAGTCGAGCAAGCCGTTTATTATGAGTCGACTTACAAGCATACGCATTCCAAAATTTTACATATAAAGTGTTCTTTTTCATAAATAAATGTCTTACAACGCTCAAACTGAAGTTAAGTACTCAATAAACATTACATTTTGTTCAATTGATGCTCAGAACAGACTAGATCTAGAGGGAAACTCGATGGAATGTCAATTCTCATAGCTATTCAGTAGCCATAGCTCCTCGTAACTCTGAACGTCTTTATGACGTAATATATCAAGCTGCCACTAACTTACAACATATTCACAAACGTGATCGTTAAGTCAAACACGTTGTTAACCACGCAGTAAACTTGGACACTAATAGATAGATACCTTTACAAACTGATTTTTCTCAATTTTTGTTTGCATGAATCTTGATTTAATTTTACAACAATATGATACTCTAGGCGTCAACAAACAATTCAAGTCACAAACAAAATCTTTTAAAACAAAGTCAATCAATATTCCGCGATAAAATCCGTAAAAAGTATTTTTATTTCAATGTCTAATAGTCGCATAAGTGTGAGGAAATCAATATTTCCTCAACATTAACACTGTTTTGTCTTGAATCTCGAGTACAGAAGATGTTTGGGTTGCCTTATAGTATATTTTTGTTTTCTTTTAGTTTTTTTTTTGGATTTTGAATTGTTTGTTAATGTTTTATGCGACCTGACGCAACGTGCCGTGCATTTTAAATCATAGGCTGATAATGCAACCACAAATCTTATTGCTTATAAATATTAACTATATTTATAAGCAATAAGATTTCCGAAAGGGAAGAAAATACGTTTTCCTTAATCGCCAGTCATAACCGAGGCTAAAAATACTCATATTGTAACATTACTCATATTTAACATATCAATGCTAATTTTGTTTTACGAATACACTCAGTTGATCGACACTAAAGTGTTCATTATGTCGTGTTTGGTCTACAAAAGTGTGTTTCAATTAAATTTATTTTGACGCATTTTATATTATAATGTAAGTAATTTGTTAATTATTGCCCCCCTAACGCAACCAGGCGGATAATAAGGCGTGTTACTAATTATAGCACACATAGTACGTATAGAAAACATCAATTTTCTAATATCCAAATAATCAGACCAGGAATCAAATTGATTGCAGGCCATATTTGATCTGTGTGTGCATTTGATCAGAACTTGTGAGACTAAAAAGTGTTTCTGGTTTTCGCACACGTTCTAAGCACCATAACTCCTGCAGTGGCTTATTTAATGAGACCAGGAACAGCTGAGGTAGCTATTCATATTCCATTTGAACCTATAGGTCCCCAATGCAACTTTTCACCCAGAATATTATGACTTCCTGAAATACAGGTTGTTACCTAGTTCAGGAGATTTAGTCTTTTGTACTTTGACGTGTTTAGTATTTAATAAACGTTATTTTATTTTTTATTTTACTTGTAGAGGTTTACGTGATCACGTCGGATAAATATTTAGTACGCTCTGTACATACAGTTGACATACACTATCTATGTATAAGTATTTAGGTACATAGGCGGTCGACAACGTCAGTCATAGTTACGATAATTATTGTTACTTTTTCACCATGACCCCAATACGCGATCATTAGTTTTCCTCTGTAAAGTGAAGGGATCATATTATAAAATCTGTTGTATTTAGTTTCCTGACTGATCGTTGAAGTAATAAATTTAAAAAAAAAACGATATATATATATCGCATTAAACACTGAAATAGACAAGTTTGGCGTCATTGTCGTTGACGCCAAACTTGAAACGGTAGTCTTCTGTTAATAATTACGACAACTATGTAGAAACAAAATAATTATAAATTGTTCAGTTGTCAGTGTTCATATGTTTTGGTCTAATGAACCAAAGCGCGAAACCTCTGAATGTGAGGTTCTGGATACCATGTAATAGGATATTTCTACAAATTATTAGCATCATTAGATTACAGACTGTCTGCTTACCTCTTTGGGATACTGGCGTGATGATATGTAAAGGACATATACAAATGGATATTCCTCTTTATCCTCTCATGTGAATTGAAAGGAATCAGATCACTTACAAACCTCGCGATATAACACGTGACAAACTAGTCATTCAGCAATCATAAAATATAATTTTAAGGATCCAAGAAATTCATCATAAAAACTTGCAAACTGCGACCTTTAAGCGGAGTCAATATAACGCGATATTAATGAAATATCATGTGTCGTGTGTACTTAAGAATGACCCAAATAAGGCGCTTTTATATTACGTGGCGACGAAGTGTCTGCGAAAAACCTTAAATGTATAAATAAAAATACAACTTTACATAAAAAATATTCTATCAATTCAGCCGATAATCTTTAAGTTTGGCATTTAGCAGATGCAGTGATAGTCCGGTAATGATAGATAGATCTCAAGTTAAAGCGAAAGAATGCATCCGAATGTAAAATTTTTGAGACCTTGACTAATGTAGTCGTTCTGATTGAACGACAAGTTCGGAGCAACACCTGTGATGAACACATATAAGATGATGATAATTGTCGAAAGAGAGAAAGGGATACAAAGAATATAGAGCCCTGATGATAAGTTGTAGGAAAAGGACAAAGAAATATGTGTGAGTGAGAAATTAAATAATGATGCATTTATAGTCCTACTAGCTGACCCAGCAAACGTTGTTTTGCCACATTATAGGGGTTGGTGGACTACCCCTAACTTTTAGGGGGATGAAAAATAGATGTTGGCCGATTCTCATAGATACCGGATAAGCACAAAAAAATTCATCAAAATCGGTCAAGCCGTTTCGGAGGAGTATGGCAACGAAAACTGTGACACGAGAATTTTATATATTAGATTTCCTGCAGTCCATGGTGCCAGACACCGTCAAAATAGTCTTTATAAATTTGATACTAAATCACTTTCTTCTATTAGCGAAAAATACGAATAAATTATAAAACAAAATTACTTTTTACGGATTTTATCGCGGCATATTCCCGAAAGCCTGTACACTCTACCTGTCATTATGGATGTTGTAAAGGATTCAAAACGTCTGGATTGAAACATGAAAATGAATATGAATATTATTTATATTTATATATTTATTTTATTATATATTATTAGAATATACCCGGAACCAATTGTCTTAATATTTTCATCTGAATCTAAGTGTTTATTGATACAACAAGCTTTGACATAATAAGCTTTGAATTTTGACCATTTCGGTTTTCTTACAATGACTTCTAAAGTTCCTAACTAATACCAATACCTTTAACCTTCTCTACGTCTAAACTATATGAAAAAATATCGGCTATAATTCTATATAGTATCGTTTGATTTGTAGGTCACAAATGAACTCCCTCGGTGGTTGTAGCCCGTAATGTGAGACTGGGAGCTAAATATAGTGGCACATTCGCATCAATTACATATCGATATTCGGTGTCGATTCAGTGCCTTACAGAGGAATCATTTAGCTTGTAAAGTTTAACACATGAAGATAATGGTCAATGATAAAACAAAATTGATCTTCATTCATTTTGACATTCGAATATTTTGAACGGGTTTTAAGTGAAGTTAAATAATTATCTTGAAAAGGATAATACAAGTCAATCTCTTCTACTAATACCTATTACGAAATAACAAACTGCAGTTTTTAAAACCGACAAGAAAAAGGCCAGATCCAACTCTAATGAGTATAACGTTGAGTTTATCCCCAAAATAACCAGAATTTACAGTTAAAGCCGACGTCTGGACACCAATAAGACATATTTACAACGCTTTAATGAAATAAATAAAATCAGACAAGCCGGCTCGGTAGCTAAAGTTAGCTTTTGTCTCTTGCCAATTGTCGGTACGGTTAATGAATTGCGTTTTGTCTATCTGTCGGTCAATAGTCATGTTGCTCTTATTTTGAAAGACGATTTAATATTTCTAGATTTCGTTCAAATATCACCCTACAGATCATTTTCTAGCGTTGATTTCTTACACTTACGCGAATATTGGACGTTGAAATGAACTACTTTTTACTGATTTTATTATCTTGATGAAAATGAAATGTCTTCGGATCTTTTACAATACCCATGGTTACGGGCAGACTTAAATAGTCGGGTTAAAACAATATCAACACCGTTGTCTCTATAAAGACAGAAATTTTAAAATTTTTAGCCAATGACAATTTAATTAGAAATATAATTTTATCGTTACATAGATTTAAAAATACTTACTTTATACTCTAATTACGTACATCTGAAAGTTCACTTTCGTTCGTCACAATTTCTATCTTCTTCTGCCCTTAATTTTTCTTACATTGCACTCTCTATTTATCATATTATACATCTCGTAATATATACGAGAACGCATTAACTCAGTCTGCATTTAAACTCACTCGTCCGCCGCTTCCAAGTTCGTCATTTCCTCTCATCTTTTTACCGTTTCTCTTGCATTAACATTATTGCGTGTTTCAATATTTATTAAGTCAAAGTCTGCCTAGTCTTTGCATCTCAATTATGTATTTTTTAAGATAAAAGCGTGATTTTCCACAGCGGTAGCATGCATGATGTGTTTGACAGCTTTATATCAATCGGAAACCGCATGGTCCACCTTCCTGGCCAGCTGATTGGTCTCGTCACGCCCTGCGGTTGATCCAACATGAAATACACGTCATGCAGGGATGTACTTGGGGCAGACGCTTCGGTGCATAGACCAGTGTTGAGGTTATAGGAAAATGGTTGTGAGTTAGTTATAAATGCACGTCTAACTGGCTTCTAACTTGTATCACGGTTTGAACCACTATTATATATAGCTTAAGTTCACTTGATAAAAATAATAGGAAATGCGATTGCTGCGATTGCAATCAAGAAAACAGGTTTAAAACCTTTTATATACTTTTGATTTATTTATTTTATCATTATAGAAATGATATCAATACTCTCCGATAGTGATTTAAATATATTATTCAATTCAAATAATTATTTTTAAATTGCCTTATGACTATAAAAAAAATATTACATAGACTATTGCACCGTCAATTTAATTAAAAGACTTTTCATTTGAAAAACACTCACGACTAGGTTCACATGCACCCACGCGCCGCGCCGTGCCTAATCCCTCCCTGGACCTACGATGACCGTCTTCGAACCCGCGCAGTCTCGCGAGCCAGATCCATATCACACAATTTAAAACCACTATATTTAAACTATATATATCTTCATTAAAGCTGGGTGGTCGTATCGTCGGGAAAAAACAAACGAAAGAATAATTTAACTACCATTAACTGGTTTTAACTGGAAAAATAAATTAATTGTTTTATATGGCTTTTGAATACAGAATCACTTACTGGTTCTTCTGAAAATTCGGTCCGGTAAATAATTTTTAAAATTAAGAGTAAATACGACTTTACGATTATAAGTAAAATCATTACGTAATTTATTTAATTTATTAAATATGAAACAAAATATTGTGTTATCATACAAATCAAATATCTTTGTAAGTGCCTATTTAGTTACAACCTAACTAACCTCTATAAAAACTTTAACATAACTCGTAATACCGTAACAAGTTATGTTAATCATAAACCAAATCATAATTAAATAACGATGTTAAAATAATTTTAAATAATATTATAGTTTGTCCGTATAATCCTTACTGAATGACGACCCACGCTTCCGAAGCGTGAATGAACTTGAATTATAACATCTTTGAGATAATAAGTGGTTGGAAGCAAGCCAATGCGGGGTACAACATTATATTTGGGATGAATTATCAATAAACAAACTTTATGTATTTTGTCCAGACATCGCTGACAGTTTTAATAAACACGTTTGATGAAACGAAGCTAATAAAACGAGTTAGATATTTTATATTCTTACAATATTTGAAGTTGTTTGACATTTTCTATAGTAGCAACTATAGTATAAGATTTATTTACAATAGAAAGGTTAATGTACATGACAATAAATTTTGATCCCAATCGTCTGGACGGACGTAAGCTGTGATAGTAGTGTGACCAGTGGATTGTAAAGTTCAAGACTTTTAAATGCCTGAGAGATTTTCTCGGTGTGTTAGGTCTGTCAACTCGCAGTAGGCTAGCGTCGGGGACTATACCGTATTCCCTCTCGAAGAAGGGGACACCCGTGGTTAGCTGTGGGACAATAATAGATCTGGACGTTCTTATGATAATGCTGACGTGACAATTTGTTTCGGTTGTTTTGCATTTGTATAATAAAATGCACAATCGTTGCACAGAGGATTGCCTAAGCTATTCCTTAGTCATCAGACTTCAAAAGAATTAAAAACAAGTTTTTAACTTTGTTCTTCATAATCTCCATAATGTTTATTAGCTGGGCAAATTATTTATATGTATTATTATACCTATTATAATTTATTTTTGTATGAATTCGAGGTATGTCACTGTTTACAATTTTTGACAAAATTCCACGTCATAATTTCACTTACCGTGCAATTATAAGATTTTACATATCTAATATCTAATAAATACCTTAAAAAGTAGGAAAAGAAAATGTTATAACAACTTAGTCATTTAGTAGTACATTTTGGAAATAAATTATCCAAACAAATGTAGTACATTTTATACATCCTAATTTGTTAAATTCATATAAGCCTCTCCTATTACGAATGATAATAGTCTGTAAGAATGGCACCTGTATTGAAACTGGTCACATATGTATTATATAACATTTGCAAGTTATGTATTACGTAATAATTGTTCGTAAATAGGTGTTTGAACTCGCTTTATGTTTACTATTATGTTAATATATATGTGATTAACACATTTAGTGGTTAACTATTGATGTTTTTGATATGTTGCTCTGAATTTTAAATGTGTAGTGTCGTTTCAAAAGTTTTGTGATCCTTGGAATTTATAATGATCGTATTATTAATAGCTGAGCAATCGAAAAGAAACCGCAAGTCGTGTTTGTAATAGCTTGTTAATATAATTTATTTATTATATAATGATATAATGTCGTGTTGCGATTTTCAAAGCAACATTTTGTCTGTAGGTCTTTGTATTTTTTTCAATGTTCTAATAATGTCGTGAGTTTCTAGAAACACAAAGTAACTTTGTGTTTAATATTCTAAATTATTGTGTTCGTAAGCGTCGTTCGTAAGTGGTCGTAAGCGCGAGTGCTGAGCAAGATATCTTGGATTTGATTCACAGGTCAAGTAAAGTGTTGTTGGCTTTTTCTATAAAATTCTCAGTAGTAGTTCAAAGTTTTCCCGGTTAATGGCAAGACACGCCCTATTAAATAGGACCTACAACATCGGCGAAATGCCTAACCCTTTTCGAAATTATAGAGATAATTCGTGTTGTTTCGGGGATACCGATGAAGCTGCGCGCGCCGCCGCCGTCTGGGCTCTCTGTTGCTAATGTACGATTGGTTAATTTTGGCCCGCAGACGCATGCCCGTTGACATGACTTGTTTAATGCGCCAGACGTGTGTCCTCTAAAGTTTGTTTATTTTGGTTTTTTATCGATGAATATTATTTTATTTCATTTTATTTGAATTAAACATGTTTGTATGTTGCCAGTTCTCCTTTGAAATTGTTGCCATGTTATTAAAAACGTAATGCTACGTTCAATCTTCAATTTGAGGACATATTTAATGCTAGAATTTTTAGAGCAACCAAATAATTTATGATTTATTGAACGCCGTTGGGGTTATTTAACTAATATCTCTTCAACTGGATAGTATATTCTACGTATATTTTTATTTAAATGACAGAAATTGGTATTTGTTTTATCTTTGGGTACCACGAAAATGATCAGTTTTTCTTTCTTCTCCCTTTCTTTGAAGTAGGAGGTTATTTAAACTCACTCTAAGATATTGGAATATTGCATTTCTTAAAATAAACGGTTACAGGGTGTCCCCCAAATAGCCTCACAGTGAGATCCTTTTACTGAGAATACGGGAATTACTGCCATATTATTCTATTTAATGTTTTATTGTTCAGAAGTATGTGGTATTATTTATTGCGTAGCAGGTTATGTGTTGTCTTTAGAAATAGGCAATTATATGACACAACCGGAACACGATTGCGGAAGCGGAATTATATAGACTTTGTAATTGTCTCTGCCATCTACAACGTGGAAAATTACATATATATAAATATATATATAATTATATACTAGCTGACCCGGCGGCATATCTTATTTTGCCGTATAAATCACGATTAAAAAATGGGGGGATAGGATGCCTATGCTTATCCCCACCAAACATAAAAATAAATACATTAAAATCGGTCGAGCCGCTTTGCAGGAGTGTGACCATAAACACCTTGTTATGTACGATATATTTATAGACAGATTATACATATAGTTATTATAGCATAGTTTGTGGTTTTTTTATATTCATAATAAGACTTCTTGGGTGTAAAACCAAAAAAATTAAATTAACTTGATTAAAAAGATATTTCTATAGCCATGGACTTGTCGGTTCTCCAACGATCTTGGTACCTTTGTACATAGCTTAGGTTCAATTAACACTTGAACATGAAGTACTGACTGTTAGAACTGCCAAGAAGTTGACATATGTATCGGATACTTATTTATATTAGAATCCTAACTTTTACCCGCGACTTCGTCTTCGAAATAAAAACTATTTTACACCTGGGACTAAAGCTATCTCCATACCAAATTTTATCTGAATCGGTTCAGCGGTTAAGGCGTGATGAGTTTACATACGGATACGCATTTATTATATTAGTATCGATAGTCTACCATTACGACTGAATACTTGAAGCCCTGAAGGGTATGAGGGCCTATCATCATCATCATCAGCCTACACTCGTCCACTGCTGGACGTAGGCTTCCCCTAGTGAAAGCCACAGGACCCGATCTTCGGCTCTTTTCCTATGCAGGCCTATACTAGAACAATTTAAATTTCGTCGCAGACTTATTAATGTCCCTTTTAACATGGGGGCAGCAAGAACTGATCCATTTAGCTCCCCGTCATCAAATAATTTGGCAGAACCAGTGTCATTAAATTAATTGAGTTTCATTATTAACAGAACAAGCACCTATAAATATTTTTCTCATGAGAAATAGGTACCCAGCTACGGTATGAAAGGGACAATCATGAGAATTTCCTATGCCTAGCACCTGTAGATGTAAGAATAGTTATGCCACTAGAATTCTTGCATAACTTCTGTATATCAATGAATGAATTTAATAATTAATACAGATGCCTTTTCAACGTATTTCATCATCATCAACATCAACCCAATTATTATACCACTGATGGGAATGGGTCTCCTCTCATTTGAGAGGGATTCTGCTATAGTCCACCAAGTTAGCCTATTGCGGGTTAGTATACTTGACACGGCATGAAGAAAATCTCTCAAGCATGCAGATTCTCTCAGGAGGTTCTCCTTCACCGGTTGAGCATGCGATAAATACGCACATAACTTGCGAAAACACAGTGGTGCGTGCTTCGGGATCGAACTCAAACCTCCGACTTTTACAGTCCACTAGTCACACTTGGTTATCGCAGGTACCAGTTCGAAGTACATACGGATTATTTTAATATGGCAACACTGGAGATCCTTGGGTCATGTTTCCCTTTCCGCCTCTCTGACTCTCGTTTTCTGTCAGGCCTGCGACCCACACGTCAATCGCCTCTCTATTATTACGCTGTATTAAATTTATCTCTAGTAATTCAAGGACCACCTGTGCAGTTCAACGGCACTAGACCCAACCAGTCTGTCTGGTTAATACAACCGCGTTAATTTACACCTGTCAAATGTTATTTTAAACGATATTCAACTTTATTACATCTATGAAAGCGGCAAACTGGATGAACGATCGGAAACAAGTTTTGCCGCCAAAGCGCCGTTTGTGTATATATTTATTTATTCTTTTTTAATCTGTATCTTGGTCTGGACGCTCGCGATTAATGCCTTTGCCCGCGAATGGTGTCTTTTTTTTAATCTTCGACGGTGGGCTACAGAATTGGATCATAATAAATTGACCATAATTTTATGGTTTGTGGGTTAGTGGTTCTGGTTGGACGTAGACTTGATTCGGTTTTATTTTATTGAACGCAAACATTACATAATAATTGATTTATTCAAATTTAACGGATTATGATCTGTAACATTTCTTGTTGCGTGTAATATATAAGAACGCGAATATCGAATCTTTATGTCAGCAAGCAATCGTACTTTATATATATGTATGTTTAAAACACATGTATGTTACTGTTGATACATTAATTACTTTATTTAATTTATTCTCTGACATATGCTGCCTTCCCTTCCTTCAATCAATATTAATTACCGTTTTAAAAGCCACAGCCTCCGCTCATGACGTGTGCTGTCAAAAAAACTGTCGTGAATCAAAAACCGGTATCTTGAACCCGTTTGAAAAAACCACGAAGAGTCTGCAGTAAATTTCGCATGCGTTATTATCTGTACAGTAATCAGCTGTATGGTGACGTCACAGTGGAGCCCGCCACTTTCTTTTCTCACACTAATTGGCAAAGGAAACTTGCGTTCCTTCTATGTAGGTAATTTGAAATAGGACCAATTCGAGTAATGACGTAGTTGATTTTAGTCGAATTACAGAAGCTAAATAATTGAAAAATAAAAAATTATTGTATTACAAATTGGTCATCTAAGATATGTAATTAATCATCTGTATATGTCTAATTAGATTTACAATTTGACCACATTGAAAAAAAATCTAAAGAAGTGATTGACTGCACTGCAAAGTAGCATCAATATAGTCCTATCTTACATTAAATACACTCAAAATAACTTAAATATTATACTTAAAGATAATTAAGCCTCGTAGAACATAACCGTGAGCGATAAAACATGTGATCGTAGCAAGTCGTGCGCTCAGCTTGTTACGTTAAAACTGGCTGGCTTCTCGAATGTTCCGACTTTCCTGCCCAAGCAGTTTTGCGCGACAATTTTCCAATACATGTTTTTTTAGTTGCGTGACTAGGGTTCTAGTTTTACACAAATAAACTTGATCTGGTCTAGTTATGTGGCATAATGGCGGGACCGGAGGGAGCGGAGCGATAATTAGTAGGTTCGGTTCGCTCTTGATTGTCGGATAAATTATGTAGACGATTCTTGTATCTACTTATAATCGCCGGGATAAACCCTTCGGAAAATACATTAAAAAATCAAAATACAAACGTCATGTAAATTGGGTTTGGAGAACTGGTTTTAACTGGACTAATGAAAACAACCTTTTGCTAATTATTTTTTAATAAGTTTACGTTATATTTTTTCTTCTTCTTGTTTCTTAGGCCTTTCGCATTATCTGGGATCTTTTCCATCTAGCCTGCTTAAAGTCTTTTTTGGACTATAGTTTAACCAGGTGGCGTTTAGTTTTACCATTAGACAAAAATATTTTTATTACAGTCGCATAGTGCCTTAATGTCCTTTTTTGGACTATCAGGTGGCGTTTAGTTTTTCCATCAGAAATTCATTTTGTTTGTCGTATATACATAGTATAAGCCTCCCCTAAAAATCCTTCAAAGAGAAACACATTTTTACCGCATTAGTCATGTGATTGTAACATTTATAATGTTTGCGCATCGCCAGAGCATATGCACGCCTATTGATATTTCACTAGGCTATGCAAATCACGCACTGTGCATTGTTGCACTTAAACAATACGGTCCTCTTAAAACACTCGATCAAACGGAGGCTATTCATTAAATCGAAATAAATTGTTTATTGAACAAGAAACAACTTCATTATGTATACACGCTTATAAACAATATAATGATTTATTTATAAGGCAATATTAACATTATAGATTATATCATCACGCTTGTTGTCCACGAAGGGTCAGCAAAACACCAACATTTAGCCGGTATGTTTTAGGTCCCATATGATAGAGGGCGAGCCTATTGCCATAAACCGGGCAGGAATCCAAAATTGGCAGCACTTAAGACGCAGCAACGAGGCAGTTAAAGTCTCAAAATGTTAGCAAATATAGATATGTATATCTAGATGACCTTTTCATTGACTCTTTGGTAATGTTATACTAATATGGTTTGTATTCAATAAACGTAGTGTTTGCGTAGGCCTTCACACCATAAAGTATGGTGTTAACAGTCTTGTTATAATGAAAACGATATCCCTGCATGAGTCAAGAGATCATCTTTCTTTCGACTGCAGAACACGTATTCGCACATGTGACTCCATTCAAATGTACCTGAGGTTGACACTTGAAAACTCAACAAAAAATAAACAATATTTAACTGAACACTTTATTAAAATAATTCTTACTATGTTGAACATAGAATCATAAATGGAAAGCCTCTCTAATTATTTATTTTTTTATAGCACAAAGGTTGCAAACATTCTTACGACCGGCCTGAGGATAAGATTACCGAAGCCTATGGACGTTTGCAACACCGGCAGTGTCACTCGCGCGTTGCCGACCCTGTAAAAACCTTCTTACTCCTTTTAAATTCCATAAATACGATGAATATCTTTAAAACTACAGTTACCCATTCACCTATTTCGCTAATCCCCGGTGTTGCAAGCCTTTTAATAGTGCAAGCTAATAAAACATTAACGTTAAAGTGTAGCCAATAATTTTGTTAAATTAATTCTGATGAAATAGCACGTAAGTGCGGCACATGATATATTTACACGTTTAGCTAAAAGTCAATCATAATCAGCAAATGATTACATCCTATCTGCTGGCGAACGTAAACCAATTAAGTCGCTAACGATTGCGAAAAAGGAAAATTCATGTAATTTTCACGACGAGTTTGTTTAGGGTTGTGCCGATACATGTTGTAATATTTATTTCTCATTTACTTCTGACTAGGAAATGTATCTTCTAAAGGATACTACTGTACTTTTTCAAAAAGAACGGTTTCACATGGTATAATGACATTATATTTCTACGTTATTTAATTCCATAACCGAATAGAATGATTGATGATACTGCAATTAAGCGATTTGTGACTCAATCTAGTGGTATAGAAATATTTTAAAGTTTTTCTTGATAAAATAAATCAATGATATATTTTTACAATTGAAATAGTAACTATACAATCGTACAATATTTAAAGAAGTCGTCAGCCCTATCTATGGTACGCATGTGTGCGTTGCGTGAGTAGATGTGCGTGTAACCGGGCGCTGGTTCTCATTGCAGACTGCGAGGCGCGATCGAGTGCGCGGGCGCACGACGTAGGTACTCGCGATGAATACATTGAACACTGCCAACTAGTGCCAACCCATTCCCATGCATGAACTAGACAAAATTGAACTTGGAATCTTGGGTTCGGTGACACGACGCGCATGAATGTGATTTAAGATAGAATTTTTAATAGATAGAAAAGGTCAGATAAAATCAAAATTGTTTATGAGAGGAAGCAAAGAGGTATGTGCACATACCATCACGCCTATGCCCCTGAAGGTAGAGGCAGATTAATTATGAGACAAAAGCTTGGTACCGCATTCTTACATTCTCAATAGCTCACGATTCAAACGTACATATATTATTACATTACAATGTAACAAATGACTCGTAATATCTTTCTCGAAACCCCTTGTCTTTGCCGACTAAAATTACTACACTAAACTTACCTAATACCTGTTAGGTACTTTTGACAGAGTCAACCAAGTACCGACATAAAAAAATACAGGTTAAAAATTGAGATAGACAAAAATAATTCTGACAAGTGAATAGAAGTGTCATGTCATTTCTCTATCCTTCAAAGCTCTCGAAAAAAAGTAATGACGTCAGTAAAACGGTACCTAACCTAACGGTTTTAAGATGGTAGGTATATTTAAAATGATGTGTAGTCAATTAGTTGCACTAAAATACTACGTACAGAAATAGTAACGCGTAATAAATTGGCATCAGACAACGATGACTAAAGATTCTTACCAATGACACCGCCACAGAATTCTAAACAACTAGAAGTGGCCGAGTGTAAAGATGCGTTTGTTTTATCTTACATCATAAAATTAAGAGTATAATTGTTGTCTGTATAGTCGGGATAATCTAATTTACGTAAGGCTTAAGTAGAGCTGAGAAAATGGCTGCTGTCGATTTCAAATCGGTCCTTTTACTTATATTGCTCGATTAAGAGATCTATTAGATCTACATTTGAACTTCTTAAGAAATTTTCAAATCTATATGTAGAGACTAGCCTAAGGAATAAAACCTACTTACTAGAGTAGGTAGTATTTTTATTAACCTCTTCGAATCAAGCTTAATAATAATGCTTATAACTGAGAGTAAATTAAACACCTGAACAACACCTCTGTATTGGATATAAAAATGAATACAATAAAAACCAATTAATATTCCAATTCCTTAGACTCTCATCGAGGAAATAAACTCTAGAAAATAATGAAATTTCATTATATTACAACATTAAAACCAAATTAACACGGTTTAATAGGGAAAAATTGGCATCCCTGACTCAGAAATGCTTCAAAGAAGAAGAATAAGAGAATTTAATTAGATAGTTTCGCTATTTCGCAATACAGACAAAACTAGCGTCATATCTTTATGATTCGGATTACCAGGGACGCATAAGCCTACCGTCATCATATTCTCTAATTCCTTGCTGACCTACATCGCAGCACGCGGTTAATTGTCGCTCATTGGCGGGAGGGAGCCGTCACGCGACGCCGACCTAGCCCGCTAATTGTTCCTACGAGATACAGAATCGTTGACGGCTTATATAAAGAAACTGCGAAGTATCTCTGTTACCTACTTGATGTTGATGCATGTTTCTGCACGTTTTGAAGCTTGATTAAGCTCGAATGCTGGGTCCGAGGTTAATAATAGCGATAATCACAATCATTAATATCTGCCTCATCGGTCTAGTGGCCGTAAATGCGACTCCCTGAGCTACAGGTCTTAGGTTAGATTCCCAGGTTGAGTGAATTGTGTTTTACAATGAAATTCTTAGTAGCAGCTCGGAGTTTGCAATGGCAATAAGCTCGCCCCTTAACATATGAGACATAAAACATACCGGCAAAATGTGGGTGTACATTAGTACGCCTCTGCCGAACCCTTCGGGGAAGTCAGCCGTGATGATAGTGTGATGAACTGGTCCACTTTTCTGGTTGCTGCCTAAGGCAGTTTAACAATTATCATAATTATTCCTATGTCAACTGCGAGGTACGAAAGTGTTACGGTATGTTAAGAATGAGCATACATAACTGCTTTACAATTGACTTTGCAAGTTACATTACTAATTTCTTAAACTTACATGAAAACATTGAAAAAGTAACTATTGTTTTAAGATAATAGTATTGGTATTGTTTATTCACGACGTTTCGGATCCTTTACATTATCCACGGTAACAGACATACTGGTCAATAGATCTTGCTGCTCGATTGATGCTTTTTTTAAAAAATTCTCCTGTGCAAAACACACAAATTTACTCCATGCACAAACTCCCAGACCCATTCTTTCCGAGAATGTTAAACATCATCATTATTAACCCATTTATTAACCAGGCTCATTTGAGTAGGATTAGGCTTATAAGGCTTATAAGTTATATTCCACCTCGTCATCGAGGCAATCTATCGAATTATCGACTAATGTTTAATTCAAATATTATGTCAATGGCTCAAAAGTACTCGAGGCGGTCAGGGAGGGAAGGGAGACGTCTTTCAAGAATATTGACTTGAAATAAAACCTCTCATATAAACGTCTAGACTCTATCATTGTATGACCCAGTTAAGTTTCCTTATAAAGAGGAAAGATTTGACTTTTTATTTGTATTAAATAGGCTCAGAATCTACAGGACCGATCTGAATAATTCACCATTAGAATAGTACATTTTCCCTGATAAATATAAAGATATGTATGTATTTCATTTTAAAAGCATGTTTAAAAACTTTACCGAAAAATACCCTTACAGTGTGTCCCGTTTTGTTTACATTTATATTATAAACATAAATCTTTGTAAACAAAAAACAACAATTTTGTAATTTTCTTTTTATTTAAAAGAGTATCTATGGAGTTTCTTGCCGGTTCTTCTCCATAAAACCTACTTTTTGGAATCGTGCAACTAGTTTGACAATTCAAAAGTACCGGTAATATTGGTCTAATTGAAATATTTGACGTAAAACATTTGACTTTGACTCGAAGTTTATAAGTTGTTGAATATATATTTAATATATTATATATATTCAACAACAAATATAATAATATTTACACCTACCCATATGAAGTCGGGGCAGGCCGTTAGTCTAATAATAAAAGCACGCACGCGCAAAACCCGGGTCTAATTTATCGTGATTAAAATTGTAAGTGAATAATTAATAATCAATTATTTACAACTCCTTATTGTATATGAAGAATTTATTACTACTTATCTAATGTAGGTGACAATAAATTGTATAATTAAGTATATTAATAACCAGTGCCCTCTAATAATTAGATTGCAAAGGTCAAATGGCGTCGTTCTGTTCAAAATAATGATGTTCAGACAGATCGGGAATGTAACGCAATAATTGGGAATCGGCAAAATATATATGTGAGAGAAAAAAACACCTAAAGACGTTAAACATTTTATAAGAGTTTAGTATCATTTATTTGTGCAATTCGATACGTTGATAGTGACGATTTTTCTTTGAACTGGGATTATCATCCAGGTTTTATGGAAAAAAGTGGATTAAAAATGTTCAACGCCGCCCACGAACCTCTGCAACACCCGAAGGCTTGCAAATTCGTTGCCGGCATTTCAGAAAAGAATATGCTCTCTTCTTAAAAGTTCCCAAGTTGTTGCGGTTTGTATGTCTCTGTTTCGCTCGATTCGTTTACCCAGCAGGTAAAATCGGCTGAATACTGAGAAATACCACCATATTTGTCGAACTATTTGATTTTATAGCCAGTTTCATCTTGCCAGTCTTCCTGCAGTGAAACTAGGAAGTGAGAGCGTCCGAATTGGTTCGGTAAGGCCGCTGGGAGGCCACCGTGAAGGTTGCCTCTGTGCAGCTACAATGGCGGATCGCCCCATACGCCATTGTCACAACAGCATTAATTTAACACATCACGAACACTAGATTGTATACCTGATACGCGGTTAAATTGAGTCGAAACTGCTATTTTATCCAGTTATATTTATTTACTGCCTCGTCGATCGTAAGTACGACTGCTGAGTAATGTCTTCAGTTCGATTTTCAGGTAGAGAAGTGATAATGGGTTTTTCTATAATTCTCACTCCCTGCTCGGAGTTTGGATTCGTGCCCCGTTGATGGTAATCGAATTACCCCGTATTACATGGGGCCTTAAGCTCGACTGACATCCGAGTACTATAAAAAAACCATATTAAATCCACAGGCCGTGTAAAACCAACATCAATTAAACATATTTCTTCAATATAACTGTACCTATGTTCGTTTAAATGCATTTACAAAACTGTAAGACGGTAAAAATATAAACATCATAGCACTTCTCGAGTTTAAGTCGGTTGTGGGCGTCCTGCGATTAAAATAATCGTAAAATCGAGAGGTGCCACACCGTCTATGGCGCATATCCAGTTAAGAAAGACCTCTCAATTCTAAACAAGTCAATAAGATAAGAGTTCTCATTACAATAATCGAATAATTCGGTAAACATAATAAAATCGTAGGGTTTATGTCGTTTGATGACGTTTTACATTAGTACGACTAGTTTCTGATTGGTTTGTTTGTAAACAAGTGCGGTAAACATACGGAACCGTGAATCTTTTACATTAGTAATAATTTAATAGTCTTGTAGAGGATAATCAACAAAAATCGGCTTAAAATATTTTCAAAATACATGTTGACAAGTAGAGAATGATTGCATCATTGTTAAACTTAGGTAATTAAATAAATAGGTAACTACGTCCGCCTTAAATATCCGATAGCAATCCAAACTCGGAACTGCTACTGAAAATTTCACAGCAAATTAGGTTTTGCTTAACACTGTTCTCAACTCTGCACTGCTGCTCAGTTACACTTACGACCAATAGACAAACGAAATAGACTTAACTAGATCGCCCTAACCTGAACACACCCACGGCGTGCCTACACGAAAGCGATCTACATTTGCAGTTTTTCTACAAGCTTGCGCATACGCAAGCCGGCTACATAAACAGCCTAGCTGGGTGGCGGCCGGGCTGTCTAGCTAGTCTCTATACTTGCGACGCAACCTGCGCCCGCGTAAGAACGCACACTACCACACACTTTTGCGTAACAAGTTTCTGTCACCCCTAACTAGCTTCCACGTACTTATTTATGGCGTTAAATGCTGCTTAATATTACCTAGTTCATTTTTAGATTTATTGCCTTCGATGATGGCGAAAGATTGGTTGATTTTGAGACTTGAAAAGGAACATATGTTCTAGGCTTTTTGAGAATGTGGTAACTGCTGTTAAAAATATCAATGTAAGTATCACCGCTAATAGGTTTTTAAAAGGTCGCCAACGCGTGAGTGACATCTTTGGTGTTGCAAACATCCATAGGCGACGGTCACTGCTGCGGCACAATCAAGCGGGCCGACAGCTTGTTTCCAACCATTGTGGCATAAAAAAATACTCTTCTTCAATTAAATACTTACTCTCATTAAGTACATACAACAAAACAATCCGTCTACCACCGAACATAACGACGTAATTATCCGAATAGTCGATTATTATAGCTATATAGACATAAAACTTGAGTTAAATTAAAGCGTACAACTACATTGCCTTATCTTAGTATGTATCTCACAGCGGCCAAGCCCGGCTTGTTGGGTGGCAGCCGAGCAGTCTGATATCTATAATTGCTATGCACCTTGCGCATGAGTGCGTGGCTCGTAAAGCCGCACGCTCATTGGCCGATAACTGTTGGGTTACTATCACGCCATGCCGCGTCTGTCGCATTGGCAGAGAACGTAAGATATTCCTTTAACAAACTCAATTATTTCTCCCAAGTTTTCACTTAAAATTAATATAAAATTTAACAATGTATTAACACTGTTTCTGGTTCCTAAAGACACTGAACATATTTAAGTGGTACCTACTGATCATTTTCTGACTAATCACTTTTTCGATGATTTATTTTGTGAAAAGAAAATTTATTGAAATAAAACTACTTTTTACGGATTTTATCGCGGTTTATTTGGTATTATTTTAACCCGACGTTTCGGATCCTTTACAGCATCCATGGTCACGGGCAGACGTTTTATTTCAATGTCTAATATTCGCGTAAGTGTACAAAATCAATAAGAAAATTTATGCTTGAGAATCCAGGTCGCTACAGAAAGGTGTTGTGATTTTTTTTGACTTTTAATGCTTATTGTAGATCTATTAAGTCCTCTCTTTTTGAGTTGAGATTTGTCCTCAACTGTGGGACAATGTAATGGGTATACACCGGCAATCGGGCAGTATTTTGCCCAACATTTGTATCGACTAATGAACACTCTACTCTACCGCACACTTGCGTAACTTTGGCGATAGTTTGCACTGGCTGTTACATTATTTATGTGCTAGTTAAGATATGTGTGGGACATCGCTAGTCCCATGCCAGAAGAAAGTTAAGTTTTCAATGAATTGTCTCTGTTAATGAATATGTGATTCAGGTTAAATTCCTGTTCGTAGGCATACTGTCCTGAAAATTAATGAGAACCGCTTCATTATTAATACAATACACACCACTTATTATTACTACTTTTCTTTACGACATAAGTATTTATGTATGTAAACACACGTACACACAAAATAAATGTGTGTCTTTCATTAATAGTATGATATACGAGTCATATCGATAATAATATCCATGTATGAGTATTATATATGATTTGAAAAAATCTTATTAGTTAGATTTTTGATTGTCTGCAGAAATTGTATCGTAAAATTATCAGCATCCAGTTATGACTGGATGAAATTTTACAATAAACCCTATTATCTATGTAGCACCTAAAACATACCGGCGAAATGTGGGTGACCATAAGTACACCTCTGTCTAACCCTTCGGCGGCGACAGGCGTGATGGGTGGTATGTTTTAATACCGCAGACTTGATTGACAACTGCCATCCTGTAGACCACCAGTTGGCCAGCCCACCGTGGTGTAATAACTTCATAAAACCGACCATGAATCACCAGTGCCTGGGGGAACCTCGTTTAAGTGATGCGTTTCGTATCCACACCACACAGATACAACAGAAGGCCCAATTAAAACTAACTAACTTTAGCCCGCGTCTTTGTGTGCGTAGAACTATTATTATAATTAATTTTATCCATTCTGATTATTTATTTCCTACCCTCCATTTTTTTAAGAATTGCGTCCGCATACTTCTACCCACTTTTTGCCCTTTTAACGGTTGATTTTCGGGACTTTCCGGGACTCAAACGATCTCATCTAAATACCGATTTAAAGAGGCAACAGACAGTTGGAAGACATACCTACTTTCGCATTTATACTATTAGTGTGGATAAATATCGGTCAAATGTCACGTTAATCAACGTTTTATACTAAACTTAAAACCAACTAAAAATGCAGGTAGACAAGTTGTTTTTGCGTTCTAAAATACGGCAAAATTTTAAGCGGCATTTTTTTTTGTAATTTTATATTATATTTATGGAGGGTAGACAAAATTGGACCTTATTGCACTCGTGCGAAGCCGAGACGGGTTTTACTGTAAGTAATAAAGATCAAATCGTACATGTATAAGTCTTCTGTTTCTGTTATATAATGCCCTGGCGGCTCACTTTTAAACCGATACCGAAGCACGGACCGGTCCACTTGGCCCAATCAGGAAACATATCGTATATGTATAAAGTTTGTTTATTGATACTGGCAACACTTTATTTAAGTGCGTGCGCAGCGGCGGCAGATCTTTGAGCAGGTAGTAGTAGCAAGTTTTGAGTTTTATCAATTTTAAAACAATAACGTAATTATTTATCGAACTTTCGTTTGAATTTTCTTTTGGAGTTTCTTTTTCTAGCAAGACTTGGTACTCACCCACGTCTCAAAACTTCAAAATTATAATTTCGAACAAATTTCCTTACCTACATTGTGTTCTTAAGTACTCAACAACCTTAGAAAGTGAAATTAGTTCCGCTCGACTTTTATTTAACAAATTGATAACCATTAAGGTTGAACTTTCGCGAAAAAAAAATAAGGTCACATCCACACTTTAACATTGTTTGGGACATTCATCACATATGAATCATTACAAAGTAGGCCTTCTGAGATGAGAGAAACACACGAACGAAATTGTATTTAATGGCTAATAACATACATACACTTTTCCCCTGACATCAGGCGATGTGGTGTGATCGCATTGACGTCACCCGTTGTCTAGTAATTATTGTGCAGCTGCTGGCCCAAGAGGTTTTTGATTCGATACCTAGGTCAAGCAAAGTGTTTTTGGGATTTTCTATAAAATTCTCAGTAGTCTCCGTATCTGGTTGATGTTAATACGCCTCGCAGCCTTAAACGTACCGGTGAAATGTACCGGTACATTAGCAGCAGTTAAAATGGGCGGGATGGAAGAGTGGGATGGTAGTAGTTGCATCTAGCTGTCTCACTCGCACTTTGGAAATTTAATTGCGGTGACGTAACACAATGTTATGTGCATCCCTTTCTTGATATTTGACAGTTACCCCCACCAGCTCCGTAACGTTTTTTAATAAATTAAAAAAATATTTTTTCTATATTAGATTGTTAAGATAACTTTAAATAATACATAGATTAAAATGAGACAACTACCCTTCTGCAGTCAATTGATTTGAGACCCTAAGCCAGTAACGTTATGAATTATTTTCTTAGACTTAGAGAGTACAATAAGACCTAGGGGCCGGTAACTATGTTTCAGATTCGCATTGAATCTCCGCTTCACCACAACTAGGTAGGCACAAACAGTAACAATTGCGGTAAACCTCTTTTCACCCTTATTGTTATATATTTAAGGTTCAATAGTGGTCAACCGCAACTGTCGCTCATCATGCCAGCCTATTATGTATGACTAGTCGAGTTAAGAGAGATAATAGAATAACATATACTTACATATTATTGTAATAACTTAAGAAAAATCGAAAGTGCACATAGAATTAGTAATTTTAATTAAATTTGTTTGATTCAACCCTCCATTAAGAAATTATCTGTTCATTATACAAATTTCCACCATGATCTCTGGGACTCAAACTATCCCTATACTAAATTTCAATCTAAATCAGTTCAGCGGTTATAGGGTGAGCGGAACAGACAGACAGACATGCTGTCACATTTATAATAATTATTAAGTATGAATATTAATTACATTAATATATGTATATATTCATAGGAATATATAGAAGTTGCACAAGTAGGTAACAACTCAATATCCGTGTTGATTGGAAAGCAAGGGAAAGGAGCGTGGAATATGTTGTAAGTTGTGATAATTTCCTGTTTTATGAACGTATTACTAAACTAAAATCACTAATGGTACCTATAGCAAACTGTTCGCTCTCTTGAAAGTCAGAAAAGCGACGCTGAATAGGGCGTAAGAGTCCCGTTGTGAAAATAATATTCTAATATCCGATAAGTGTTAGTTAAACCCCTACCTCGTACGTAGCAATTCGTGTCCGGTTGACGGCAATAGACAAACCTACAATGGTACTATGGTAAACATATCAACAATAAAAAAATTGGCTCTTCTTATCTTAATTATCTTTATCTTCCCCTATAATGGGACCTATAATATACTGGCGAAACGTGGGTGTACATTAATACACCTTTGCCTATTTATTGTTTACATCGATTTTTTTATGTAGAAACTTTATATCGCAAGTAGATATACCTACCTTACTACGTACTTATATGGGTTAAACCAATATTGAAAGTAATGGGTGCATTTTCTGACCCACTTAAGAGATAATCGCTAATTCACTTAAGTTAGTACTTAACAGTTGAGGCGGCGCGGCCGTTCAGAAAGTTTTAACTGAAGTTTAAGTACACAAGAGATTAATTAGCGGAAATCGGTCCAATGCCTATTTGTGCCATATTATTATACTTTTTAAATGTTGTAGTAAATGGGGTTGTGTCGTAATTTCCGGATATATTTTAGTAATAATACATATTATAAAGATACATGTTTCAAGCAACATGCCGAGAGACCTTACACTAGTGTTGACATTTCGAAAGAACCTTTAATATTGATATACTTGAAATAAAAATATTTTAATTTGACCTACCTAAATATATTATAGAAACAAATTGGTCCTTCGAGACAATTGTGTAACAAATCCTTTTCTTTTATTTCAGATGCATCTAAGTTCGATTCAGTTGGCGTGCGCGGCACTGGTGGCGGTGGCCCTAGGCGCAGCAGCGCCGCCCTCATCGTCACACCACGTCGCGCGGCGCTCCTTCTTCACCCTCGAGTGCAAAGGGGTGTATGACGCATCCATCTTCGCCCGCCTCGACAGGATCTGCGACGACTGTTACAACCTATTTAGAGAACCACAGCTGTTCACACTATGCAGGTTAGTTGCACTTCGTGTTCTTTTTTTAAAATGTGACGTTTTACAGTTTTTTGTGAATCTGCCATTGAATGGCGGGAGATTCAAGGATTTTTTAAACTCAGGATCGTGAATTAATTCCTAAAATTATTATATTTTATTACTCTCACTTTTCACATACGTGATAAGATAAGATTATTACGATAGTCACACAACATTTTTGTTTTCAAGCATGACATAACTGATTCACGATCTAAAGTAACACAATATGAGACTTTATGACCATGTAATAAACCGCATTATTCCTTGTTGGGGCACAGGAAAGACTGTTTCACGACAGATTACTTCAAAGGCTGCGTCGAGGTGCTACAGGAAACTGACCAGTTAGAACAGTTCAAGGAATATATAAGAATATTACACGGGGCCGTCCCCCCGGCTGGGAATTAGGTACCAACCGAATTTATATTGCCTCTCCTTCTCACAACTATATTTCCTATATCTATCTCTTTCTAATGCGTAAAGCATTTCCTTCAGCTTTGGGGTATTAACAGCACGCTATAATATACCGCACTTTTATTCTTATATATCGGCTATGCAAACGGCTTGTAGTAACACTTAATAAGTTTTATAATATTCGATTAGATATTTTTAATAACCTTCCATTTTGAGAGTAGGTTACTTAGATTAAGTAATATGATTGATTTTAAATTATGCTGCAGATTTTCTAACAATGGTTCATTAAATTTAATATATTCGTTTAAATGTTTAATTTAAAATTTCATGAAGCATTTATAGTATTTGTATTTATTTTAACAATAATAATAATGAGTTCTGCACATAAAATACAATCAAACCCTATTTAATACTGAACAATATAATTTAATTAATCTAGCATGGTAAGTTTGAGAGCTAGGGATGGTAAGTTTACGATCTAATTCTATTACACATAATTTTTTTCTCTTCTAGCATGTAAGTTTGTAGAAGCTGACTTAACCGCACGCCCACGCTAATAATTTTAAGCACTATTACAATATTGTTTAACTTTGCTTTAACTTAAAGCATTACATTAATATTTCTTACGACGTTACGGCACGAACCTAACACATTTTTTGTTTATAAATTTATGGCACCCATGTATTTAATGTATTGAAAATAACATATTATATATTTGCTCTTTTCACTAATATAACAGCAGTCTAACTGTAAACAAATATCTCTTTCAAAAAACTTAAAATCTTTATATAATAAGACTTCAGTTTTTTTCTTTTTTAGAATTCTATTAAAAAAAGGACCAAGCAGTGTAACTTTCTACTACTCGCCTTCTCTACTTTCCTATTGTTCTATATTTGTTAAACAAACTTCAATTACGCGAAACTAATTGAAAATTCCTATTTTCCAGGGAGAAATGCTTCACAACACCCTATTTCAAGGGATGCATGGAGTCTTTGTACCTATATGACGAAAAGGAACAAATAGATCAGATGATAGACTTCGTCGGCAAACGCTAACATACAACAACGCAACGCCCGCTACGTTCCGACTCATCTATCGTGTCGACACTACGCAGTTTTGTACCAACTTCAAACGCAACGCAACGGTTAAACGCAACGACCGCTTTGCCAAAAGCAGATAGATGCCACAGACAATGTTCCTCTTGGACGTCTGCTTTCTTCCTCAACATATTCTAGTCTTTAAGCGACATAAACAGTTTTATGTTCGCAACTAAATGTAATGTTATTATAATTTGTATTAAGTAAACAATTAAGGACATTTATTATCTATATTATGGTTTATATGTTATTAAATGTTGTAAGCTTCTTATGTAGGGAAGTGTAAAGTAGGTACATTGAATCACCTCCTAGTATTGAAAATGTAGAGTCGATTAATAGAGGCCATTTGGTGTCGATGCTGGTCATCTAGTCTGTCTCTTGCGATCGGACTGAGATTAACGATATTATAGTCTGGCTGTTGTTTTGAGACCTGCGAACGAATTGAGACCGCGCCTGGTTGCTTCACTTGCTTCCAATACAGCTTGGCCCGAATGCAGTTTCGCTCGTTCGAAGGTCTCAGATTAGCAACTGATCTGCGACGCATTCCAATCACAGTATTTAAAAATACTTACGCTTTTCTCAATCTTATAATTCATTGCATCACATTTTTTGTATTATTCTTTGAGTTATGTTTTGAAATAGCCTAAACTAAGCCTCACAAACATAGTATATACGAATTTAAATTAATTACCCGATTTTTATCTTAGTTTTGGAATTTAGTATTCACAATCTGTTGCTAGTTAGTTTATATTTAAATCACGCATGTGGCTTACTATAACATCACTTACATATCTAGATATAAAAGATTAAACTCAAGGAGTTTATTGCTTTCATTAATTTCTTTCGTGACTATTTATTAACTAACCACGTTCGTATATAAGGACCAGTTTTATTGACCGATAAATCGAAACTTTTCCATTTAAAATAATAGTTATTTATAAGCAAAAAGTTCATAACCAGGTTACCGAGGTAAGTGAAACTGGTCCTTTTTAGAAATAATGGTAGGTTCTCATTTGTATGATTTACTTGGTAGAGTGCGACTGTTTTGTCGTTTAGTTTAAGTACGTTTGTACAAATGGAAACTAGCCTCTACACAAGATTACCGAATTTGTGCTCACATTGTTTTAAGCAGGTTTCAATTGCCAAGCGGTTTTAATTATTATTTTTATTAGTTAATTTCACTAGCACGTAAGTATTTAAAAAAAGATTTATTTTTATATACTTCCGACCTATTTATTACCTATTGTTACTTTTTATTTATATTTTTTTAATAATAAGTATGAATAGAAACTTTTTCGTGCAGCGATAGAGTGTACCAGTGTGAAAAATATTAACTGTACTCATATTATATTCCTGATTTTTATTTTATCTTTAAGTTGCGGTTTATACTTATTTAAAAGTTTTTTTTTCTTTTGTAAATTCCGCTATAATTCTTGTCTGTGTTCGAATCTCATCTTTTTTTAAGTTTATTAGCGTTTCTTATGTTTCATTGACATACTTTTTAATGAATTTCGACACAGTTTGTGACGTAGGTTTCAACAAATAGTCTGTTCTGTGACGTTAGACAAAATGGTGCCAATATTAATATTTTCATCCAGACACTAGGTTAAAAGAATTAGCTAATGGTATATAAACAATTTATAAGACGCATTTGTAAAAATGAATTAGTAAATTATTATAAATAAATAATTGTATAAATTTTATAAAAACAGCTAAGAAACGCTACGGGTTCCATGAAATATATTTGATTTGAAAGTCACTACTGTATTTTTTTAATCCTGAAAACCTGAATTCCAAAAAAAAAAATCATATTGTTCCACCAAATGGCACAATACAACTGACGCCGTAGTATAACTGAAGTCATATGATGGTGTTGGCATATTTTGTGACTTGTCAAAGGCATTTAATTGTGTGGATCATGATACTCTTCTACGAAACAGAACATGTATTAACTAAGCTCTATAAAGTTAATAAGCTTATACTTACCTATATGCAAGATAGAGTACAGAAAGTCCAAATAAATGGAGTCTAATGATCTGAGTGTTTAATTAAAATGGGTTTTCCCCAAGGTTCTATCCTAGGATTATTCTTGTTTTAGTACTTATAACATATAATTTTTCTTCGCCGGTTGATGGCAATAGATTCACCCCATATTCAAGACAGAGGGTCTTATACCGAAACTTCTACTTGATGTCAATAAAGTAACATATCTACTTGTATAAAAGGCGCCAATATGGCAAACAATTTTAAATCCTATTTCCATTAAAATAAGGTAAAAATGTACATGAATGAACGGCGGTTGTAAGAAAAACAATTACTAATAATTCACATTAATATATTTAAACATAATCAATCATTGACATAGATATGACCAACCCAGTATGGGATCACAGTACATAAGTATACATAATTACATTATTATTCAATTCCTTGCGTTACTTCATTAGATGAACTATAAGTATATGTAATTCAAAATAAAATGGCAATCAATCGATTTAATAACCGTAAAAAAGAAGTTATTTGAGAATATTGCCAATATAAATTACAATCAAATAATATTTTTTCTCAATAATTATTTATCGATACTTTTTAAATAATATAATGAACATACATATTTAACCGTATTCAAATTAAATAATGTGTCTAGTTCTCATGTAACCTCATTTTGCTAAATACTAAAAATAATCATGTCAAAAAATACTCACAAAATATAGTACTTAGGTTACCAATCAATCACAGATCCGTCTCTAAAAACTTTAATTGCGCCCCACTTAACTTTGCATCGATGGACATTTTATAGTATTTCGCCTTTGAAGACAGTTCATGAAACATTTAAAGTAAGCAAACATGCGTCACTTTATCTGACAAAGAAACTTTGAACAGTAGTACATTTATTGACTCTCACGGTCGTTCTATATTTTTTCACCTTTTGAAAAGGACATCAGACGTGTATTTATTGGACATAGACGTTTCGGCAGATATCCTCTTGGCGCTGTTGCTATTTTGGTATAGTTATCCATTTGAACCAAAACGGTTATCGCGTTGACACTATTAAGGAAGAACAATAATAATTAATCTAACAACACAAAATAAAAGGAACTTCTATAACTAAATCTAATATTAGACACTTAAAACATAAAAATATTCCATGCAGTCTCGTAAAATAGTTATACAGAATTTCGCGTTTGTGGCTAAGAATCTGTTCGGCGCGAAGGCACATGCAGTGTAAGTTTGGCACCAGAAAAGATGACCGTTTCAAACACAATACGTCTGCTCTATAAGCGTATTTCAGTAGCAAGTAGCGCAGACCGGTCAAGATATTTGACGCTGTTTCGGGATACACTTCATTTCTAGGTGGAAAAATAAAATATGAGCCTTCATACATGTTATTTATCTAAAGGCTGCGTTATTGTGATAGATCCCCAGATATCATGAATCGAAATATCATTACTATCAGACAAAAATGGAGCTATGCGAGATGCATGTCCATTTTGTAAGAGCGATGGGCCATTTCATAATGGATTAAGGATGCATCAAACACTTAAAGAGGATTTAACTTATAGATTCCTTTTAGTAGCTCCGCAGACCACAGACATTGTCCGATAGTTTTGATAAGAGACATTTCAAACGAGTCCAATCTTCGTACAGATTAAGAAACCGCTAGAAAGTCTTTAGTCTGTGAACGTTCTCAATATTGCCATTCAGAAGATATTGTTACAATTTCTAATTCAATGTATAATTTCATATTGCGATAAAAATAATTCGATTAACTTCTGTAATATTAAATATGTACGTATATATCGGCCCAAGGACGTCGCTAGGCTGCAAAGTAGGTACAGTTCAAATTGTTTTTGTGATTAAAAAACCCTCCTTAGTTTTAACAGAATAATACGTCATTAGCAATTTTACCTGTGTTAACTTCTAAGTTTGGTATATATAGAGGCGTTTGATGAAGCACAATTCATTCGAGCTCGAGCTGTTGGAGTCTGAAGATTGTAACTGATATCTCGATTCGAAATTGTAAGTACCAATCTATAATCGTTTCTCTTCTCATTGAAGAATGAGTGACAACCGGGTTTTCGTTTTTTAACCGACTTCCAAAAGGAGGAGGTTATCAATTCGATCGTATTTTGTTCCAAACATTTGATATGAAAAAATATAAATACAAATTAGATGTCATAAAGTACACCAAGTACAGTCGCCAGCAGGTCAACATACCCGAAACTGTCAAATTTTCCCAACTGAACATGAACCTTATTAGTTTGTCATAAAGTTGAAAATCTATCAAAGAAATTTGCTTTATTTTAAGCTTGATGTGCTGGCCACCGTACATTCGAGTGCAAAAGTTACACTGCCTCTCATTGGTCTAGTGGTCGTAAATGCGACTACGTCGCTAGATGTCTTGGGTTCGATTCCCAGGTCGAGCGAGTGTTATTGGGTTATTGTATAAATTTTCAGTAGCAGGTCGGAGTCTGGATTCATGCCCGGTTGATGGCAATTAGCTTGGCTCCCTATTACGTCCTAAAACATACTGGCAAAATGTGGGTGTTAGTACGCTTCTGCCTATCCTTTAGTCGACGACGTGCATGATGTTATGTTATATATTTCATGAAATAAGATTTATAATACACAATAAGTTAATGTAGAAAAAAACACGTCGAATTTTATATACCTACTAACGAAAATAAATATTCTATACTCAAAATAGGTAATTTCATATAAACAATCTTATATTAAAGCTTACATAATTAATCATTGTTTTTAAATAGTGTGACACGTCGAGTCATCGGCCATAACTAATATAATTTAGAAAAATATATTTTCAGCTATAATAAATTACAATAGATACTGGGCTTTTTGTCTTGTTCGCATGTTATAGAAATATATTTTAGACACTGTAAGTATGATATCAACGATAATGTAACTAGCTGTTGCTCGCGGCTTCGCTCGCGCAATTTTATACAAATTTCTCCACCCCATTTCACTCGTAAGGGGCTCCATTTCTAAAAACGACGAAACACGTATGCTTTTATTTTTTCTGAGGAACTTGAACATTAAATTTCATTATTTTTACTTTAAAATTGACGGACTTCCCATTTAAATTTTTCAACCCTTATTTCACCCCCTTAGAGGGTTGATTTTAAAAATCCCGATAAACGTGTTTAATTATTTCAAACCAAAAACTTGTATATTAAATTTCATATCTAACTTTGAAAATAACGGATTTTCATACAACCGTTTACCCCTTATTTTGGCCGAGTTACTAAAATTCCTTTCTTAGCGTTTTCATCATAAAATGCATCATCTGTCAAAATTTCAAGTTTGTTAACCCTGTGGATTAGGCGCTGCGTTGATTAATCAGCCAGGACAAACGATTATATATATAGATAGATAGATAAGAAATTTCCTAAGGCTTCAATATTTAACGAGTATAAGCGGAGTTCGCATTATAGTCATATTATGTATTGCTCAAAAACGAGAAATAAATAAGGCTACACATGAGAAATAGCACCATCCACCATTATTTAGAGGAGGTAGGGCATAGAGAGATCGCTGAAATTGAACTGCACGACTGGGGAAGTACTTACATGCGAGAGTATTGTAAATGTTTTTCTTTCGTTTAAAACTAAACTTGTTTTTCAGTGGAAGCACTGAAAAACAAGTTTAGTTTTCAATGTATATGAAAAGACATGACTCTTTGGGACACAACAGTGTTTACCAAATCTTTTTCTTTTTATTTCGAGATGCATCTAAGTTCGATTCAGTTGGCGTTCGCGGCACTGGTGGCGGTGGCCCTAGGTTCGGTAACGCCGCCCAGAGTCGTGTCGCGGGACTTCTTCAGCCTGGGGTGCAAAGGTGAAAATGACCCGGCGTCATATGCTATCCTTGAGAAGCACTGCGACGACTGTTTCAACATCTACAAAGAACCTAAAGTGTACACTGATTGCGAGTGAGTTGAACCTCGAGTTCCTTTTTTAATTGTGACGTTTTACAGTTTTTTTTAATCTGCCATTGAATGGCGGGCGTGTTCGGGTGTTTTTTTAATCCGAGGTTCGTACTTAATTCACAAACCTGAGATTAAAAAAATATGAATGAAAAAGATTTTATTGACTGTCGTATAATCTTTTTGATTCATTATTTCATTTTTATTTTATTTCACTTTTGACAAAAGTACGTGGTAAGATATTATGGACTATTACGATAGTCACACGACATTTTTGTATACCAGCATGACAGATCGTGCACCAGCTAGATTCACGATCTAAAGTAATACAATTTGAGCCTTGATGATTATGTAATAAACCTCATTATTCCTTGTTGGGGCACAGGTCTGACTGTTTCGCGTCCAAGGCCTTCGGAGAATGCATCCCTATTCTACATGCAGAAGACCGCATACCAGATTTCAAGGCAGCTTTAATAAAAGTACACGGATACCTTCCTGAGAACATTCTGGACAAGGAATGAATGAAATAAATCGGAATTAATACTTGCTAAACTTAATGGTTGATTTCTAATTATGTTAATTTATGTTACAGTTTTTCTATCACTTTATAGGTATATATTATTGTTGAAATATTTAATTACGGCTATTATTGTTTAACTACTTAACTTTTAATTAAGCTGTGGTAGCCTAATGGTGTGAGCAGTGGACTGACATGTCAAAGATCTCGAGTACAAAACCCGGGCATGCACCACTGACTTTTCGGAAGGAAGGGGTATGCGTATTTATCACATGCTCAACCGGTTAAAGAAAACATCGTGAGGGTTTCCTCAACTGCCATCGAGAACATCTCTCAAGCATGCAGGTTTTTGTATGCATGCTTGAGATTTTCTCGATGGCAGTTGAAGTCTGGCATCTCGCAGTAGGCTTGCGAGGTGGACTATAGCCTAATCCCTCTCAAATGAGAGGATACCCGTGCCCAGCAGTGGGAAAATAATGGGTTGATGCTGATGTGTTGATGATTTAACTGTATACATATTATTGTTTAAATATTTAATTAAAGTTGTTATGAAGCATTTATTATATTTTTTACACTTTTACACACAAATCACTATGAAACCCTGTTCAATATTTAACAATATAATGTCATAAATAAATTAGGATGGTAAATACTAGTGGTAGAAATGGTAGAATTAGATCTTAAATCTACTAAACAAAATCTTGCCTAGCATGATTTTGATCAAGCATGTAGGTATGTAGAAGCTGACTGACTGACTGACGTACTGACATATCAACGCAGGGCCTAAACTATAAGGGTTAGAAACTTGCAATTTTGCACAGGGTTCCTTTTAAAAGGTTGGGGAGCACTAAGAAAGGATTTTTGAAAATCCACCCCCTAAGGGAGTAAAACGGGGGTGCAAAGTTAGTATGAACCTTTTTTTCATTAATTTAAAATGCACGCGGACGAAATCGCGGGAATCCACTAGTTTATAATCTGTTGGAATTGCGGGATTTATACGATACAAATATCATTCTATGTTAGTTCTCCCTTTGAAAGAAAACCCGTCGTTCCTTGACGACACCGCCAGTGTCGTCGTGCACACATTTTTTCCGTCGACTATACCCGACAATAGCGATCAATAGGTTATATTTATAGAATGTGGACGAAAGAATATTAAATAATCTTGGAAAATATTACCCCTTCGAAGTGAAATGAGAGTCAAGTTTAATGATCAGTTCTGAAATTTATTTGTAACAACATAAAATATTGCAAACTTTATAAAACGTTTGTAACGGTGTACTTTAGTACACCTCTGCCTAGCCCTTCGGGGGTGACATTGTATTTATAATTAAATAATATAGGTGTCATAATTTTATGACACTAAAAGAATCAGTAATTGTAGAAATTAATTATACAACTGTTCCAATGGGTGCTGTGACATAATTTTGTCGCAGCACTATGTCGTTTTGGCACTAGACATACGGATACCATTATGACTACAAAATTATCTCGTTACGTTCTTTCGTCGTTATACTACCTAGTATCCTTTTTGCTATATTCCAGTATTCCTTTGTTAAATAAAGTTGTAGTATACATAAGATGGCACAAAATATTTATTTTCTACTTCTATTCTAACTAAACGTACAAATTTATCATATAAATGTTTATATCTTGTATTAGGTTATTACAGTAGTCACAAGAACTAAGAGTTTAAAAAAAAAAAACGGGTTGAAGATTGTTTAAGGATTTTATAGAAAATCCTTGAATACTTAGGGCTACAACTGGCGATTTTTTTTTGCTAGGCAACCATTTTCTTACGCTTTTTATCCCTTAATTTTTGGGACTAGTGTAAACATATATATTTTTATTATAGCTATAAGGTTTAATTTCAAATGACCCGCATGTTATCTTCAAATGGCCAACTTGAAAGTAGATCCAAAGTATATGGAACAATTTCAGCTATTTTACATCGTAACAAGTAAAAAAGGATTTTATGATAAAGCGTCTAGGCCTATTATTGCTGATATTGCCCGAGTATCATATCAAATTATACTCGAACTTGTATTATACATATAAAAAAGTATATTTAAAGTTTGAATGTACAGCAACTTCGTAACAAACAATAACATCTTTAAGTAAAGGTATTGGCAACATCCAACTTTTATCGAATTTTTAATATGGTAACATTTTCAGAGTAACCAAAGATGAAAATGATTTGACCACCCTTCTATTATTATTTACCAAAATAACCGAGCGACATTATATTTTATATAGTGGTTTGTGCAAAAATATATCTTTTCTACTATATAAGAGGTTATATGGTCAAATAAAAACGTTCGTTCACTGAGTAAATATGTACACACACATATAAACTTTTTATCAGTCAATTTAATAAATACCAACGACTTCTAGGTTATTGCAGTTCATCACAAAAAGTGACTGTCATTTGATCCGTGATTTAGAGCAATATTACTTTTAATACGATAGACTTATGGTTCCTTATCACGGGTCAAATAATACAGCGTATACAACATTGGGGAATATTAATGAAATACTCAATTTTCCCATTCAAATAAATTTTCAAATAGTTCATCTCATCATGATGATATTTATTTATTTATAACAAAAAAACAAAATTTTATATAAAAAATGCATTGCTATGATAGGTTTAACTTAATAAACGCCATAGTCGGGTATAGTCGACAAAAAAAGGATTGCACGATGACAATGTCGTCGTCGGCAATGAACGACGAGGGTCGAGTACACATTTTTATTCGTCGGCAATACACGACCGTGGCATTTAAAGTTACCTCAAGCTGTTTTTGCTATTTTTCTAATTAATGAATATAAGTAGATATTTTTAGGTATATTTTTGGAAATTATTAGAATAATTATATGCTAACGAAAATAATATTATATATTCAAATAGGTAATTTGATATAAACAATTTTATATTACAGCTTACATAATTAATCACAAGAGTGACACGTCGAGTCAACGGCCAAGACAAATTTATAAAAATATTTTTTTTAGCTCGGTATAATCAAGTATGATAGGAAGTGAGTTTGTGTGTCTTTGTTTTATTTTCTTTTCAACAGAACATTAATGAAAACAGTACATACGGCTCTTAGTCTGATATAAGTAGAGTTTGAATATATTAAAAGTTTTTTTCTCATAAATCCAAATATGGAAGCAGCTTCAGAAGCTGATTAATTTGAAATTAAATACTGTTTCCGTCGGCTATAACCGACAATATCATTCAATGGGTTAAACCGAATAATGTTACTTTTTAAATAAAATAATCTAATAGGAATTTTCCAAGTCCTGGCCGACAATTGTCCGCTGTACTCTACAGTCAAGACTAGTAGGTATATACACTCATACTAACATTAGAAGTCGTCGAGGCAGAAGTCGAAATGGTCTTCCATCACTTTATACTGGTCACACGAGAACCTCATGCATTTCGGGCACGTGTACACCTGAAAAAACAAAACAAAAACAATTATAAACGATTAAATAACACAATATTTAGTTACTTTTATTTTCATGCATAATAAAAAGGGTATTTTATAGAATGCATCAAAAAGGTAATTGGCATAATCTGGCAAAATATTAAAAACATATTTAATTTATTTATATTATATCAAAATCCATTTTTTTTCTTTAAACTCATTTGCATGAGGATTGACTCGTGGGCATACGAACTATGGGCAAAGGTTCTATGACTATTCGGGTCAAGTAAAAAGAGAATTAATGTAGCCTCTTCGCGAAGAATGTAAAATAGGGAAAGGTCAATAATTATTAAAAATAATCATCTTGTCGGCCTTTGTATGAGTGTGCACGAAGTTTGTCATTGGAAATTCAAAGGCAGACTTTTTTGATACAGAAAGAATTAGGTTTCAGTTGCTTTTACTCAAGCATTATAGAACATACACCTTGTGTGTGTTCATTATTGTTTCACCTTTTTGATACAAACTTATTACAAGGTAAAAAGGTACACAACATCCGAATTAAGTTGTTTAATATTTTGTTATGTATAGTTTGTTTATTATTTGTAGTTTGTTTTATTCCTGTATTAACCACATCTAAGAAATACCTTTTGACGGTTGGTTATGTTGCCCTAGTAACATTGTACACGCAATACGATCGTCCCTTTGCGTAAAATGAAGGAAATATGAAGTGATTTAATTATAACAATTATTGTATTATTTATTATTCTCAATGACTATAATAAATACACTGCCTCGTTGGTCCAGCTATCGTAAGTGCAACTGCTGAGCAATGTCTTAGGTTCGATTCTTACGTAGAGCAAAATGTTATTGGGTTTTTCTATGGGCTCATCCCCTATAACATGGGATGTAAAATATACCGGCGGAATGTGGGTGTAATGTAGAATTACCCCCCTGCCTAGCCCTTCGAGGTCGAAAGGAGTGATTATATGTTATGTCACTATATGTAGTAAAAAAATATGTTGCTACTAATCACATAGCTGTCAAGAGATAGTTCTTAAATTCGGTTAACTGTAGGTTTATTATCCCAAAGACATAAGACGGCAATGAACTATTCAAGTTTCTAAAATAATATCAAGATACTGCGAATTAAAATGTATACCGATTGGTGTCTTAAACCGTTTAAAGGTCACGAAGAAAATCTTATGAAGAGTCAGGCTGATCTCTGGGATTTTAAAACTAAAAATAATATTACATCAATCAAACAAGTAGCAACAATCAAGCACAAACAACAGAAAGAAACACGATTCATCATCACCACAATTATTGTCCCACTGTTGGGCACGCGTCTCCTCTTATTTGAGAGAGATTAGGCTATAAAACGCTATCTTAGTGCGTATTGGCAGACCTCACATGCAGGCATGCAGGTTTCCTCAAGATGTTTTCCTTCACCGTTTGAGCATGTGATAAATACGCACATAACTTCCGAAAAGTCAGTGGTGCCTGCCTTGATTTTGAACTCAGGATCTTCGACTTCTCAGTCCACTGATCACACCTCAAGGCTATCACAGCGATAATGATTAATACGGTAATGTATTTATATAAAAATGTTAATGAATCTTCCAAACACACGCAGTAACATGCCGAACTATATAAGTGATATTTTATCATTTTATCAGTTCATTGTTAGTTTTAGTAGGTACTGTCAAACAAATTAATTATCAATCACATCAAATACAAACAACTAAACGACGAACAATTCTCACCTATTATAAATTTGAATTTCTTTAAGTAGGCTTACAATAGTTAAAAAAATTACACATACAGATCAAAAGGTACATATATTTCTTAAAACTAAATGAATAAAAAAAACTTCTATTACAAAATAAAATAAATGCACAATGTTAGTAATATTTTGGTATAACAGTATTTAATACAACCCACTTAAATACATACAAGTATAAGACACTTAAATACAAGTACTGGGGTCGCTATCCCGGTCTAGCGATAAGTGTTTTTTAGCGATCTGATAAATATATACATATCTTTGTAATATCATTCCATTTGTCTAAACCGTATCAATCAAACAGATACCTGTATCTGTATATGTATTTGCCCGGTTGGTATATGAATAACAAGTATGCCTATGTATTAATCCAGGAAACACACTATCTGAAGTGAAAAGGTTTTTGAAAGAATAAACACTACCATACAATTTTTCTCGTTTATAATATTAATAGGATATATTTGTATTTTTGTTTCTCAGAACTCTTTTAGTATCGTTATCTGTATTTTATATACTTAATGTGATATTATAAATGCAAGAGTATGTCTGTCTGTTGTATAATGTATGTCTTGACGCTTTAACCGCTAAACCGATTTAGATGAAATTGGGATTGGAGATAGTTCAGTCCCAGGGGAGGAGGACATAAGATAATTCTTGTCGCGAAAATCATCTATTAAAACGGTAAAAAAGGGAGTGGATGAAAGTTTGTAAGCTAAATCGATCATTTGTCGAATTATAAACGGTAAATAAGCACGGTGTCTCTCTTACAACCATCCATGATCCTAGTAGAAATGTATATGCTTATCACAAACATTTGCCGCCCTACCGGGATTCGACCCTTTCCATGGAAGGCAGCTTTACCGCTGCATTAATCGAGTCGTGTTATAATACAATAAATTATAATATTTAAGCGTTAGAGATGCTTTTAAGTATTAACTTAATTAAGCGTCCACTGTTTAAAACGGGTTGCATTTAGGTAGACATTATAGGCCAATAGTAAATGGATCTTTTGAAAACACTTTTACAAGCCATGTATTACATTATTTTAAGAATCTAGATGGCATCGGCATTTCTTAACTGACGACCTCTGAGAAAAAATGCCGAAACAAACTCACGAGAAACATGGTTTGTTTTCATATTTTGCAATGTCTCTTTACGGTGAGTATGGATTTAGAAGGTTTAGACAGGGGTAAACAATTAAAAAACTATTTAGTACTACGCATTTAGAAACTTTTTCATCAATACTTAACCTCATACTGAGTTAAAAAATATCGACAGGTGCATCGTGGAGGGGAATAAAGTTGTAAAGCAACACGAAAGCCGTACGCCCAATGAAATTTAGCTAATATGTTTAGATAATTAGAAGTACGAAAACAACAATCAGCTGCGTGGGTAGCCGTAGATCAGTCAGCTGACGCAGTAAAGATTTAAAATATTGGAGCATAACTATCATCATCATCATGTCAGCCGGACGTCCACTGCTGGACATAAGCTGGAGCATAACTATTATTCTGCTTTATTTTTAAACACATATTTCAAATCAGATTCTGGTGCTGTTTAAAGCCATAACATGACTCTAGGCTTACTATGACTGTTAGATTTCCAACGCTACCTCCTTTTCTATAAATTTTTTTTCAGTAAATAGTAAAATTCTGTATTTATGATTTTTAGTATAGTATTCGGATATTTACTGAATCTAAGGCAGAATACGCGCATACCTTAAAGAGCGGACGCTGTACAATAAAAAAATTATTCTCAATAAACTTAAATTAAATGCAACTTTCTATCTAAATAAGAGTTTTGTTAATTGTACTTAACAATTACTAGCCCATAGTGTAATATTGAATTTTACTACACATTAAGTAAATACTGCAAACTATTTTTGTACTATGTAGTTTGTGTAGTCATACATAAACCCCCCGCCCCTCTATCTTTCCCCGTTATACATCTCAGTGTTTTCTCTGTAAGTGACGTCACAACGGAAATACCATAACAGGTCCCGTTTTTGAAAAGTTGGAATACATTCCTAAACTTAAAACTTAAGACTCATTGAGTAGTTGACACCATCAATCAAAATGTTGGTTGTCAATTGACATACTTTTTTGAAACTGTCAAAATGCGAACCCTCCATAGAATTATGGATGGCAAACGTTAAATTTTCGGTAAATCTTATTTTAATCGGGTTCTCTAAAATGCAACTTAATATTATGTACTTAGTGTTTGTCAACTACCCAATTTAAGACAAATAAGTTTAATATATATTATCGCTATATTCTAAACCAGTGTTAAGGTAAGCAGTGATCAACGTGGTGTTGCAACAATATGAGAGTTTTAAACGGTTTGTCGCACACAGGACAGTCGAACCGCAGCGGCGGCGGCGAGCTCGGTCTAGCGGCGGTGGCGCCCTCTTCTGGCTCTTCCGATAGTTTCTTCTTTTTGCGAACCTTTTTGTAGGATTTTAATCAAGATTTTGGAAGAAGTTTGCTTAGAAAACTGCTGTTTTACTTAGGAAAGTTGTTTGTTTTTTTGCGAAATAAAACCCCAAACAAAGACATTTCCTACCTGTATCATTGATACATAAATTCAAGAGACAGACAAAAATTCCATACAGGCTTCGAACCTGTAAACTGTAGCGAATACTGGTTGCGTAGCAACTTCGCTAAACGTGGCGTCGTCGTTTCTATAATACATATAACAGAATAACTAATTATTATTATTATTATAATGTAAGCTCACCACAGCGATAGCTTGTCACTGGACTCTCACGATAAAAATAAGCGGCAAAACAGCGAGATAGGTACAGGTACGACATAGTGAGATTTTTCAAACTAAGCCGATCAACTGGGGAAGTAGCTCCACCATACAGAAGACCGCAGTGAAACAACAAGTCAATAGTTGTGTTTCTGCGAGTAAGCTTGCCAAGCTCGTTACGGCAATGATTATTCTAACAGCATGGTAATTCCGTTTGCTGTCAATGTAGTAAGTAAATCCCCTATTTTAAGAAACCTAAAACTGTTTTTATGAGGTCGGGAACACGCGAGCTATACCTCTGGTTTTGCGAACGCCCATAGGCTACGGTGACCGCTTACCATCAGGCGAGTACCAGCTTGTTTGCCATCATACTAGTATAAAATAAATAAAAGAACGAAGGCCTTCTTTTCCCTTGCCTTCTTTTAAAAGAAATAAAAGCTCACCATGTTGCCTGTGGATGCTGTAGCCGCAGGCCTGGTGGGGGCAGCGGCGGGCCTGCTGGAGGTGGCTGAGCTCCTGGCAGCTGTACTGCTTCGGGCAGTGGTTGCAGTGCGATACACTGACGGATTTATTCTTCGCACCTCCTCTAACTGAAATGAAAAATAAATTATTATTATCATTTGAATAATTAGAATTACGCTGAACGTATCTTAGGGTATAGCAGTTTTACGCTTGGTTTTAGATTATATTCATAATGAATAAACACTAAGGATTCCGAAATTTAAAGTATCATTAATAAAGCGCGTAAAAATCACAAATGGTAACTTTATTTCAATTTTCAAGGTGTCAGATTATTTTATTTCGTTTCTACGTCATTTATTTTATTTTATTTTTTACTTTTTCTTATAAGAAACGTTGCCAGTTCGTTGAAATTTCAATTCTTTAATTTTCACATACACAAAAACCCGGAACAACTACCTGTAAATCGACTTGTCGAAACTTGTCTCAAGTTTATACATATATATGTTATATATATATATATAGTTATATATATAACTTTGACTTCACCGTCCACTAGTCACCAATAGGGAAGGGACAACACACCTGTTGTGTAAGTTCCTGGTTGCGTCTCTGCGAGGTCCTGAGGTCTGTGAGGATGTTCTCTTTCTCACACGCCAGCTTCTCGCGAGACTCCCGTTCTGCTTCGAAGTCACTCCTACAAATAGAGGGATAAAAGTCATTGAGAGACCCTTTTCGCACATCTTGTGGAGCAATGGGGCATTTGACAAATGTTTTGGACATATATAATTAGACACTGTAATTCAAAAGAAAAGCATTGTCAGTAATAATTCTGGTAAAAAAAACCCCGACTTCAAATGTTAGAAATGGACCAAATTGAAATGGGACCACACGGAAAGCATCAGCATCATCAAAATCGGTTCACCCAGTCGAAAGTTAAAAAAATATAGTGGAATTGAGAACCGGTGCGCGTGCATGACGAGATGTATGAATGTGGACGAGGCAAAAGTGGTATGCAGGGATCGTAGCGCGTGGCATTCTATAGTTTCTGCCTATCACATGGGAAAAAGGCGTGTATGTATGTATGAGAGCCTCCTCCTTTTTTGAAGACAGTTAAAAAAGACTGCAATTTTAAAAAAATAATCTGAGTATCAGCACTGTTGTTATGTGACGTCACAGGCTTGTAACGTCATACTAACTCTGACATCTCTCAATAGAATGACAGTTGCGGAACAAGGATAGAAAATACCCCCTCCCAAAACGAAATATGCTTTAATAGACATATACTACGGCGTACTAGACAACACAGCGTAGGTAGGCCTACGGCAAAATGGATTGACGACCTGGTAAAGGACGCTCAGATCCGCTGGATGCGGGTGGCATTGCGGCAATTTTTGGGGGAGATCTATGTCCAGCAGTGGACGTCTAACGGTTTATATCAGGAGTGGCCCTTTGAAGAATTATTTGTGGCTTTCGATAAATGTACCAGAAATCTCTTTTTTTCCAAGGGAGTCACTTAAAATTACCAAAACATAAAACTACAAGGAAATTGGGATTTTTTTAGCTCCAGCGCCATTGATCAAGCCCACCTGGTTGGTGGGCTTGATCAATGGCGCTCAAGCCCACCAACCAGCTCATTCAATTTCAAGCCATTGAAAAATGGCTCGGACTATCAATACTTGCCCAAGCCTAGTTAAATAAATATTTCCGGACATTATTACACAGCGCCATCTAGTTCCGTGGTAAGTAAGTTGATATGAACACGTAAATAAACTCACTTATACAGATCCATCTGCGCTTTATGCAGTTCTGTTTGGTCCTTCTGGTCTTTGAGTTTGTTCATCTCTGCTTGCATCATCTGCAGCTCTTGTCCCCTCGCTACCAAAGCAGCTGTCAACGCCTCCACGTTGTTGGACCGCTCCAGCCGCGGCTTGGAGACGGACTTCTTGAGGACCTCGCTGTAATCCTTGAAGATACCTTCGAATATTGAGATGGATCCTCTAACTTGGCTTCTGCAAACGGAATGGAATATGGATTAATGTAATTTACTAGCTTTTGTTTGCGATTTAAAATATGTTCGCCTAAAATTTTTAATGTTATCATATCTGCTTGTTCATCAATCAGTTTATTTCTTTGCATTTAAAAAAAAACTTTAATAAAATAATCATTTACGCATGCAAACCTCAAGGCCTATTTTCGCCTTTTAAAGGGACAATGTCTGGGATAAAAACAATCCTATGTTCTTCCCTGGGAATCAAACTATCTCCTGAACAGATTTAGATGAAATTTGGTAATTTCATATAAATTGGTTCAGCGGTTAAAACATAAAGAGGAAACAGACAGACCGACACACACTTTCGCATTCATAATCGCTGCCTCGTTAGTCTAGTGTATTTACGTATCATCCAGATGCAATTACTTAAAAGCCTTAGTATTTTAATGTACTTACATGTTATTAAGTGCGGTGCTGTGCTGCTTCTCGATCTGCGACTTGACTTCCGCGAGGCTGACCTTGAACTGGTCAGCCGTCGTCCTGTCCAGTTTGTAGTCATGTAAACTTGCTACCAGGCCAAGAGTTTCCACTAAACTGTCTGACATGCTGAAACAACATAATTGTTTATATTGACAGTGTGATTTGTGAAATTTGACAACTTAAGCAGACTAATACAATAGGGTATTTGACAGATTTTCGTAAAGTACTTCAAAATGTTTTAAAGTCGCTAAAGATACGCTTGACAAATCTTTCTCTTATATTTAGAGCAATTTTAATAACAAAAAGATAGTTTTAATAATTACATTTTGTATTTCCCGCTGAAACGCTAGGTCACGTGACAAATCTAAGGCGTGACGTCACGATGTAATAGTCTTTATGTAAACAATACGTGAGAGATTAGTTTTTCGTTCATGATTCTTTAAAAAATGGCTTCAAAGTCCTATAGAATATGTGCCGTTCCTTTATGTGAAAATACAAGTATCAAAAACCCTTCTAAATTATTTATCCACGTGCCACAATCGCAAAATCTTCGTGTAAAGTGGCTGCAGTTAGCACGACGTGATCCGACCAGTGTATCACCCAAATCTTGAATTTATTTTTGCGAGAATCTTTTTGATGTAAGTAGTATCACTTGAATATATCTATAAATATTGATAATTTACGTTTGATAAAACTGTAGCTACTTAAAGGTACCTACGATACTCTAGTAACATTTTGAGGTTAAAGCAAAGTTGTTTATTTATATTGTGTTTAAACGCACTCATTTCCTGTATAACATTGATTTGTCTCTATTACAGCAACCCAAAGGCATGGAAAACTACATGGAGTACAATATTATGGGTTCTGACTCGACAATACGAATGAAACCCTCTTGTTTACCTTCTAGGTTTGAATGTCAACCGGATCTTTTAAAGAGAACTAAAAGTATGCTCAAATTTGCACTGCCAGCTTTAATAAAACCAACTTCCATTATTTCTTAGGTAAACTGGACTTTGGACACTAAATAGTGAAGTAAATATTAATTAAACGAGAATGAAATGCGCCAAAATCTTTGTCACGATTGGTTGTTGAGACGTTTCGTGTAAATGATGCACAGATTCAAAAACTCTAATTTTTATTTAGGAAAATAAAATATTTAATAATTTTTATTTGTAATTTAAGTCAAATATTAGTAATTAGGACCTTAAATTATATAGTTTTCAATACAATACTTATTTATTTGTTAACTATGTCAAATACCCTATTGAAACTACTTTCTACAGAAGGCCTAGTCGGGGCAGCGCTCCGGGGCCCCCAAGTTCGGGGGGTCCCTAAAACCTGATTAGCAATATTTTTATTGAATCAGCAAAAATTATCCCTACCATCGGAAATAAAATAGGCTGCAAAATGACGTTAATCATGGCAAGTCATTAAAAAAAATACAGTCAGGAATTTCCTGGCATGTTTCAACTTAAAAGCATGATTTTTTAATTTAGCCCCTTGGCCCTTGATCACGTAGCTACGCCATTGGTATTCAATAACCGTTTACCATCATGTGGCTTGATTGCCATAGAATAAAAAGACATCATGGACAGACCTTGGTAGCAGTGTACCAAAGAGTAGCATACAAAGCTGGCGGAGGCAACCGAAGTCAAGATATTTCGTCTCCACAAAAATTCTAACTCACCCATGTGTTAGTATATTGAGAAGTTCAGCTAAATGCTTGAGTGTGGTGTCGTACAGCTTGACGTTTGACGTTAGGCTGGCGAACTCCGATGACGTCGAGTCGGATTCTGAACTGATGGAGAACCGAACTGGTTGGAACACCTGAAGGGGGCAAAATCACCATTATTATTTAATGGGACCGCCCATATAGGTATTTAATTAATCTTTTTTTAATGTGAGAGGGGTAACATAACTGATCAATTATATTTATTCTTGTAAATAGATCTTTTGAAGACGCTTAAAAGTCATATCTATGATTGTTTTAGGATCTACTAGATCCTAAAACAATAATATACTAGCACCTGCATTTCCTATCTGCCGACACATAATCATAGGCTCTTTTAACATATGTATTTACTATATGTGCCTTACGATGTAGTTCAACCATATTACGATAGCAGATAATGTGAAATCGTACTGGCCGGTGTCGGCCACAGCGACAGTGATTAAACGTTTTCAGCTCATAAGTAAAGAAGAAAGAAAGAACATAATTAAGTTATTCTACCTATTGATGCGTTTTTTGATGACTTACATATCAACTCTTTTTAGTAACGGATCGAGACTAACTAGCCACCGCCTAAGCTGAACATTCGCCTCTGTCGTCCTCGTAGGCGCCAAGCCATTAATCTATAGAACCTGCGATGAATTCCATCCAGAGAGACGTATGTAAGTTAGGTACTATACAAGCTTAGGGCACTTACAGTAGTGGACGCCTCCTTCAGCCTCAGGCGTAGATCTTGTATCTGCTCCTTATACATCTTTGCAGACTCCGAAACGCCTGACTTATGTTTTGAGAACTCCAGCTGAAAAAATGTGCATAAACCATGGTCATTTAAAGCGAAAATCTATACTAATATTAAAAATGCGCAACTATCTGTTCATCTGTTAACTTTAACCATTGAACCGATTTAGATAAAATGTTGTATGAAGATAGTTTCAGTCGCAGATATCATCCCTTAAAAGGGCGAAAAAGAGGGTGAAAGTTTGTATGCGGAATCAATAATTTCTTAAAAGGAGGGTAAGAAATAAAGAAGCAGATTGTTTTGTTGAAGAACTAATTTATAATATTTTCACTGGTATGTTAGCGCTGCTAGTTATTTTGTACCTTAACGCTCTCCAGATCCAGTATCTTGAGCTGCGCGTTCTTCAGCTCTGCCTGCAGCGTGGCAACCCTGTTTTCCAACTGTCGTATCAGCTGGTCGCGCTTGGACAACTCCTCTGACGATATACTGCTCTGTAATTATATTAAAGATAATTTATGTAAATAAATAAAGCTGCTGCGGTAGCCTAGTGGTGTGACCAGTGGACTGAGATGTCAAAGGTTTCAAGTGCAATCCTGAGGCACGCACCACTGACTTTTCGGAAGTTATGTGCGTATTTATCACATGCTCAAACGGTGAAGGAAAACATCGTGAGGAAACCTGCATGCTTGAGAGAATTCTCGATGGCATGTGAAGTCTGCCAACCCGCAGACGGCTAGCCTGGTGGACTATAGCCTATTCCCTCTCAATTGAGAGGAGACCCGTGCCCAGCAGTGGGACATTGATGGGTTGATGATGTGTGAAGTCTGCCAACTCTCAGTAGGCTAGCGTGGTGGACTATAGCCGCATCCCTCTCAAATGAGAGGAGACCCGTGCCTAGCACATGATGATGAAAAAATATTTTCCGACATTATGCCATCGAGCTAAGCGAACGACACAAGGCTTTTGTTACGGAAACTAGACGGTTCAAACACTACATAGAAGGAAACATCCATGACTCAGGTACAAATATCTTCTCACTTTTTAGGGTTCCGTACCCAAAGGGTAAAAACGGAACCCTATTACTAAGACTTCGCTGTCTGTCCGTCCGTCTGTCTGTCACCAGTCTGTATCTCAAGAACCACGATAGCTAGACAGTTGAAATTTTCACAGATTATGTATTTCTGTTGCCGCTAATACTAAAAATAAAATAAAATAAATATTTAAGGCGGGCTCCCATACAAAAAACTATTTTTTTTACCTAATTTTGTACAGAACCCTTTGTGCGCGAGTCCGACTCGCACTTGGCCGGTTTTATACATTTGTGAAGGTTTTTTTTTACATCCGTCCTTTTCCATTGTTCAGATCCTGCGTAAGAAATATACAGTAACCCCTCCATTCCCTTCAAAAGCTGTTTAGAATCAAAACCAAATGATAAACAACTCACAAAGCTACTGGCCGATTGCACCTGTTTCTGCAATTCTTGTATGGTGTACTTCAGTTCACTTATCTTTGTCGCGTACTCTGTGTCCTTAGTCGACAACAGGAGCTGGAAATATTAAAAATGCACGTTGATTTATAAAGCGAACATTAGTGGCTTATTGCTCAGTATGATTGAATAACTATTATTTTTTAAATAGCAAGGTTTCTCAATCAAATTGAGCTGCCCGACTGGGGAAAAACCACAGACGATGGCAGTGAATCAATATTAGTTGTGTCTCTGCGAGTGAGTAAGGTCCCCAGAGCTGGTTAGGAGGGAGTGACTATCGTACCAGCATGGGAATTCCGTACACCTCTTATGTCAAACTAGCTTCCCATCAGGCGGGTTTTAAGATAGTTTGCAACCCTCGTGATATGAAATAAACTACACAGATTTATCGATCTATAGGATTAAACTTTAACTGGGGAAAGTGGGGACGGGGGCGTTTAACAGTCGGTTCACATACTAGTTGTAGAATTATTATATAGTATACGTATCATCATCATCATCAGCTTATATTCGTCCACTGCTGGACGTAGGCCTCCCCTAGTGAACGCCACAGAGCTCGATCTTCGGCTCTTATCCTCCAGTCACTGCCAGCTGCCTTGCGCAAGTCGTCGCTCCACCTGGCCGGCGGCCGTCCTACACTATGTTTGCCGAGACGCGGTCGGTATATGGTTTGTATGCCTATAGACGATGGTTAAATCTTACTCATTCTCTGAGTTACTTACTTCGGCATTCTTGAGTTTCTCCTTGAGGTCATCTCTTTCTTTGGACGTAGCGTCCACTATGTGCTCCAGCGATTCCTTCTGCCACGTCAGTTTTTCATTGTCTACTATAACCTAACAGAAAATATTGGATGAGTTATCTTTGCAACATCTTTAGTATCAGTTCTTCTATAGGCATCTTTACTGTATCTTACATTTTCGGAGGTAGGGCATAGCGAGATTCCTCGCTCAAATTGAGCTGCCTGACTGGGGAAGTTCCTCCGCCTGACAGAATACCACAGTGAATCAACAATAGTTGTATTTCTGCGAGTGAGTAAGGTTACCAGAGCTCGTTAGGGAGTGACTATTCTGACAGCATGGCGTTCCATTTGCTGTCAGTTTAGTAATCCCCTAATTTAAGAACGCAACGCATTTGCAAGCCTTCAGGAAGCAAATGTCCATGGGCGGCGGTGATCACTTACCATTAGGTGAGCCGCCTGCACGTTTGCTCCCATATCGCAATAAAAAATAACTAATCTGAACTATTAAACCCTATCCCTAATAAATTTGACCTAAAAACATAACGGCGAAATGGTGGTGTACATTATTACACCTTTACCTAATCTTCGGGGCCGACGACGTATCATAATGGAATGAAACATTGTTATTACGTTTGTATTGAGGATTGAGTCCTACCGACCTCATAAGTGGTAATTCATTTAATGATAGACAATGTAAGAAATTACATTATCTATCATTAAATGTAATGTGACAATGTAAGAACTTACATTGTCTATAATTATTTCCCTGATAAAAATAAATAAAATTTCGATGAAAAAATCCCAACTCACCTGTCTCCTCTGCTTCTCTACCAGTTCCAGCTGCGAAGTAAGCTTGTCGATCGTGTCGTCTTCTGGTGACGTCACGAACTCCAGCGCGGACGAGGGACCCGACGGACCGTTTACATTCGCCTTGACTTCCCCAGTCTCACTGCTGACGTTGGGGTTTTGATCACTGTCTACAAGCCTGGCGATGTCCAACTTTAGCTTTTTGTTCTCTTGACGCAGCTGGAAAAGAACTATTCAAATTCAATTTTTGTTTTTTTGAGTTATAAAAGCGTGGTAAATTTTCTCCTGTGTCGTGGGTGCGCGGAAAAAAATTAATACCTATCCAACGCCACCCCACACCGTATGATAAACGAAAAAAAGAAATTCTTTTAAAACTTTTATGTTTTACTAGCTGACCCAGCAAACGTTGTTTTGCCACATTATAGGGGTTGGTGGACAACCCTTATCACTAAGAGGTATGAAAAATAGATGTTGGCCGATTCTCAGACCTACTCAATATGCTCACAAAATTTTATGAGAATCGGTTAAGCCGGTGAAGCCGTTTCGGAGGAGTACGGGAACGAACATTGTGACACGAGAATTTTATATATATGATATTACCCTTTATGATTAATATGTATACCCATGCAAAAGCCGTGGACAGACAGACGAACAGACGGATGTGATGAAACTAAAAGGGTTCTTTGTTGACTACGAATCCCTTATCGATACATAATCTGGAGATGGCAAGGCGCCATAAGGAAGACAGTGAATGGCGATCCTCAGCAATAAGGAAACGCAGAAGAAAATGAGGCGAATCTCTAAAAAGGGTAAAACTATTAAAAGTATATACACACCCTTTCAACCAACTCCTTGGTCTCGTCGAACTTCTCCTTGTGCAGGACATGGGTCTTCATCATGTCCTCCTGACAGGACGCAATCAACAGGAACTGTTCTTTCATCGAATCGTTGTTCTGTTTCAACGTCTCTTTGAGAATGACATTCTCATCCAAGATCTCACCGAAACGCTTTTGGAGTTCCTCTGTACTTTTGTCGTCTGTTATCATTGTGCTGGCTACCATCATGCTACCTGGTGATGGCTGAAAGAACAATGACATAGAAACTACTACATTATTATCGTTAACTATAAATTAATAGGTGATGCAAAAAAAATTTACCCTTTTTTCGAAAATTGAGCGGACGAAGGATTGCGGAATGCATTTTTTTTTTATTGTGCGTAAAAAGATATTAAATCAAGAAAATATATGGTCGAATATCGACCACTGGGCTACCCTACCACTATTTATATTATAAACGCGAAAGCTTGTATGCATGGATGTTTCGATGTTTGTTATACGAAAAACGCTTTGGATGGATTTGGATGGAATTTGGCACACAGATAGTTTATTACCTGAATTAGAAAAGAGAATTAAAACAAAGACTAATGGAAATTCACTTTGTATCTACAGCTTCTCTTACAATATCAGCAATATTCATTTTTTTTCTGTACAATAGTTCTTGTAGGTCTTTCAATAATCTCTTAAATGTCGCCTATGTAAGAGACTGGTGCCTTATATAGGTTTTTAATTAAAAACCTGTGTTACAGGTCACCAATAGGTATAATAAATAATGGTAATTTCTTCAAAAATACCGACCTCGATAAATTTTCGTAATACAAAGTAAAAAATATACTATCTATAATGCACACTGGGTACGTAAAAGCCACTCACCAACAACTTCCAATGAAAAATGAATGACGATGACGCCTAAACGTTCTCAACAGTAAACCTAGATGGACAATTTCCTCTATACAGATTATCTTAGGTAAAGTCCCTTTAGAAACAGACTCGCGTCACTCCTTAAGGCATGCACACATACCACTAACTAAATGCGGAAAATCTACTATTTTTAACCGACTTCAAAAAGGAGGAGGTTATCAATTCGACTGTATATTTTTTTAAATGGATTATTTGCACTGACTAAATAAGTTCTTAAATTTTAAATATAAAATAATTGTGGGAATCATTGAAAGGCATACAAGGAACTTCCTTTGATAATAACTCAGAAATGTATGGACTGGACCATAATTCACCATGTGTTGTAGAAGTCTAATCTTCTTCTCTTAGTGCCTATTCAACCAGCGACGTTACTGATTTCGACAAATAGACAATTTGACGTTTTGCTTCAACTCAACTCAGCGACAATGTGCCTTCACCCTTATAGAGTAAGATCCCAGGGCCGCCAGACGTCACGTATTTTCTGACGAACCAAATGTGGGTTATTGAGTAGTGCTAGTATGTACTAAGAACGCATGCCTACTAGCTAACTTGCCTAGTGGGCCAATTTTCAGGTATCAGGTAATCAAGGTACATACAAATATTACTTACCTCACGTAAATTCTCCAAGCTGATTTTTACGTATATTGTAGGCAATATCCTTAAAAATAAGTCGCCAATACTCCCAGACACTTTCCGTCGGCCGTATTGCTTTGCAGACGCTTTAAAACTCCCGAAGGAATTAATTAATTCTTGGACAGCAGCTAATGCTGACATTAGCTGCTGTAGTTAGCTACAAGCCGAGTATATTAGGCTTGTTCTTACTCGGTCACTGAATGGATCGCTCCGTACTAGTACAATCTTTCATATATACTAGTTCGGTCTTCTAGTACTATTAGTACAGTAGTACCGTAGTACATTGAAAGACTAGATAACAAGGGCCAAATTAACATTTGAACACTCTTTTGTGTACTGATTTTATATCAGTTCCGCTCGTTCAGTCGCGTTTCGTGTCTTTCTAGTACCCACACCCTACAGTACTATGTAGCGCGCGACTATTCGTTCAGAACCAGGGACTAAGAATCATTACATTACAAACGAACGACGAAGTACTAAAAGAATGATGTACTAATAAAGAAAAGGAATAGTTCTGTAGTTGTCAGTGTCGGGTACTAGTTCCTATTGGTACATAGTACATGTACTACACAAGCCTAGAGTATATATAAAAGGTAGCACACAGCAAGATTTCTCGGGCAAATTGAGCCGCCCGACTGGGGAAGTACCGCAGCCTTACAGAAAAGCGCAGTGAAACAACAATAGTTGTTTCTGCGAATTGATTTCTGACAACATTTGAATTCTAAAGCGCTCGTTTTTGCGATTTTTGTAGCAGTATATTGATCCTGACGTTACGGATCCTTAACAGGATACAGTCGGTCAGGGACAGGCTGTAAACTCGTGACCACACATATACTGCAATGAAATCCGTATAAAGTAGCTTTATTTCAATGTCTAGTTTTGTGTAAATGTAACAGGGAATTAGTATAAAATTTCATACATACCTATTGCCTAGAAACTACAGAATGCCCTGCGCTACGGTCCCTGCATACCACTTTTGCCTCGTCCACATTCATACATCTCGTAAAACTTCCTTATGCATAAACTGACGAGCGTGCATCGCATCACTTTTTAAGCGTCGCGCGTCTGTCGGTGCCAAGTTACAGTTTGGCGGGTGATGTGAATGTAATAGGTATTCGATTCCCGCTGTATCCCTGGTAGGGACGCAAGCTATCGAATACCTATTTGGCTTGGCACCTAATTCAAACTGACAAGTTTACTTTTAAACTTGTCAGTTTGAATTAGGTGCAACTTTTTAGTGTTTTTAGATGGAGGTTTTGTTTAATGACTTTTGTAGTTTTTTTTAATAAATTGCTTATCCAGGCCAAATAACGTTTAGCAAAGTTAAAAAACCATTTCCCACATCTTATATGATAAGGTAAAAAAGTACCCTATTCTAAATTTTGATAAATATGTAGTGACGTCATAATTAGGAGAAACGGATCATTATCATTTCCGCGCCATTGTATTATTCCTTATCAACAACGGTTTCATGTCGACGTTATTACGACGAATGGACGTACTATCGCAATTAGATTACATAATAAATATTGATGTGAATTATGGTAATGAACTGTCTCGCTAACATTAAAAAAAATATTAGAAATTAGCGGTCTGTTCAGTGGCGTAGCGTGGGTATGTGCCGCCCGGGGCCGTCTGGAAATTTGCCGCCCCTTTTCTATTAGTATAAAAACGACGTGGCACTTAATGCCGTCCCCTTTCATATGCCGCCCGGGGCCATGGCCCCCTTTGCCCTCCCCACGTTACGCTACTGGATCTGTTATCCACTTCTTGTTTAAAACTGACGTGATCGAGATGGTTTTAGCTACAATTTAGTCGGTCACTTAAATATTTTTAACTTATTAAATAATTAGAAAAAGAGATATATGTATATAAGATCTCGAGGCACGCACTACTGATTTTTCGAAGTCATGTGCGTATTTATCACATGTTCAAACGGTGAAGGAAAACATCGTGTTTCTCGGTGGCGCGTGAAATCTGCCAATCCGCATTAGAGGTAGCTAGCGTTGTGGACTATAGCCTAATCCCTCTTAATTGAGAAGAGGCTCATGCCCAACAGTGGGATGTTAAATTGGTGTTACTAGAACATTGCACCCGCGCTAAGCCGAGCGGACCTCTAATAAGAAGCAACGATAAAAATAGAAACGATATAAATCGACATTGAATATTGTCAACAATGATCGTATCGCACGCACACATACAAAACCCTGTGTAGGTTACAGTAGAATAAGCTGCGTGTGTGTAATTAGTTACATATACATACATACATATTTATATATTAAATTCCCTGCTAAATGAGCCGTTACATACCAATGAAGGCTTGAATGAAATCAATAAAATACATATAAGTGTAATTCAACACTGCGCTTGCACAATATTTGTACCAATATTAATAATAATTACGTTTTCATGAGCACACGTAATAAGAGGATACAATACAGTAAAATGGGAGTTTATTTAATACCAACTGCCTCCCGCGGCTTGACCCGCATGGTATAGAGATAAAAAGTATGCGTTAATCCAGGTAATAAACTATATGTATGCTAAATTTAATTCAAATCTGTTAAGCGGTTTTTGAGCGAAAGAGTAACAAACATCCATCCATCTATACTTACAAACTTTCGCGTTTATAATATTAATAGGATTCATAATTCAATGTCATTGTTATTCATTTGAGTGAAACACTTCTGGTTTTGGTAATGTTACCGCGAAACCTAAAATCCATAAAATTTAGCTTCTTGCAGACTAGAAACTAAACTTTTATGGACTTTTTGTTGATTGTTCTTTGGTTTTCAATCAAAGAAATATAATAAACATACCTACTTCTAACTATACACTTATATGGATCACCGACTGACGATAAGTTTTCCAAAAAGTACCTAGAAGTTGGTTTATATATTTATAAGTCCCATTTATATACGCTTTTCAACCTTATGTGCCTTATTCATAGGAGTGAAAATTTAATGGTGGTCGCACAGTACCTATACAACTATACATTAAATATATTTACTTTATCAAATGATTGCATCAGCTGCTTATCGGAAACATAAATATCGATTCAACGACAGATACAAGTGAGCTGTTTGCTGTTTTGCAGCTGTTGAATAGCTTTGCAAAATTGAACCTACTTTCCAATGTGGAAATACCTACTTTGTTACAGAGATAGGTCTACGGCACATAATAACTAACAGTAACATAACATAACGTACCCTCACGCCTGTCATCCCCGAAAGGTTAGACAGAGGTGTACTAATGTAGACCCACGTTTCGCCGGTATGTTTTAGGTCCCATATAATAGGAGCGAGCTTATTGCCATTAACTGGGCCCGAATCAAAACTCCGAGCTGCTACTGAGAATTTCACAGAAAAACCCCATTAAACTTTGCTCGACCTGGGAATCGAACCGAGGACTTGCTCGGCAGTCGCACTGTAGACTAGACTAGACTGTAGACTAGACTAGACCAACAAGGCAGTAACTAACAGTACTACGAATAAAATGAACACTCCGCGCGGGCCTCCAATCGTTTACTTTTGAGACTTTCGCAGTTCAGATATAACCGACAGTAAGAATCATCATCAACCCATTTATTGTCCCACTATGAGCACGGAACTTCTCTCGTTTAAGAGAGTTCAGGCTATAGTGTACCACGCTAGTCTAGAACGCATTTGCAGACTTCACACGCTGTCAAGAAAATCTCTAGAATGCAGGTTTCTTCACTGTGTTTTTCTTAATCGTTTGAGCATGTTATAAACACAATTTTACTAGGTTAAATACTTCGAAAAATCGTTTTTCCTTTCGGGGTCATGTGGCGTGTTGTTAAGTATGTTATGTTACTGTTGTTGTTACCAGTTTATCATCCGACGCGATGTATGTATACCGACACCGTGCAGTCATTCAAATATTGGCCGTCTATAAATATCTTAGAAAATCAAAAAACCCGACTGCGTAAAAAGTAAAAAACAAGTAAACGATTTTAACAGTCGGTACCCATTATTAGGAAGTCGAATTTTTTATGCTTCCCGACTGTTAAAATTGTTTAGTTAACTGATTTTAGTTAGGGTCAGTAACGAAAAGGATTTTCAAATACCTATTCAATGATACATATTTTCACATTATGGCGTCCAAAATCGGCCATTTTGATTTTTCTCAATTTTTTTATAGCCTACGTCACTTCCGCAGTCAAAACGAATCTAACGACACCTATACTATATATGTTAAAACCCATCATGCCGTTTAGGCTGTAGGGCGTGCCAAAGAATCAGACACATACATACACTCGAAAAACATAACCCTCCTTCTGACGCTGTCGGGTAAAAATATAGCCATTATTATATTAACTATCAAACCTAGTCATTAACATTAGATTTAATGTAATAGGGGGCGAGCCTATTCACCATTTTATAATACATATTATAATGTCGATAACTTCCTGTTACCTTGCTATTGTGACCTAAGACACGCAAGAAACTAAACATATGATAATATACTACGTACCTAAAATTTAAATTATTATCTATCGACCTCAAACGATAGACGTCACTCACTTCTAGTACAACGACATTTAGGTACATTACGCGAAACGTGTTTACAAACATTAGACATCAATAAAATTATTATTGGTTAATTTAGATACTCTGGACGGGAGTCGATTGTATTAAATGGTTACAGGTATAGTTTAAGAAACTGCAGAAAAAGTAGGTATACCTGTGTATTTATGCACCTAATAAAAGCATAATTATATCACTGCTGGGCGCTAGTCTTCTAATATTTTAGAGAAATATAGCCTATAGTCCACCACGCCCAGTGCGGGTTGGCAGACTTCACACGACATCGAGAAATACTCTCAGAGAAGCTAGTTTCCTCACGATGTTTTCCTTCATTGTTTGAGTTCCTATGTGACGAATACATACGTAACTTGAAAAATCGTTCTTAGGATTCAACTTTCCACTAAACTATTCACTAGTAACTAAAGCTATCGGAAAGCTTCTATGGTTAACGATGACGTTACATCCTGCCGTCCCCAAAGGGTAAGGCTAATTAGGGTCTACTACCCACATGTTGCCGGTTTTAGATAGCTGAAAGCCTTTTGCTAATATTGCTAATCAAACCATCGGAAATAAAACCTGCTTATTCTATAATAAGGTTTCTGTGGGTTCAAATTCCAGTAGAGGCAAATATTTGTGTGATGAGTAGATGAGAATATCTATGTGTAGTGTCCGTAACACAAACCCTGTTGCTTAGCTCCAAACTAGATGGCGCTGTGTCATAATGTCCTGATATATTTATGTATTTATATTAATAAAAACTCACACAATCTCCAAGTTTAAAGTGCGCTTTGAAGGCCATGTTAGCTTCGTCGGAGAGATCCTTCATGGCTTCTTGCATCTGTTCTTTGTCTAAGGTTATCTCCTCGGATTCTATGCCGTTGCACTTCATGTCCAGGCTAGATCCTGGAGACGATCCGAGGATGATGAACGAGTCGTCGTCTCCGTTCTGCAGAGTCGAAGTCATCATGTTTTTACATCAATCTGGAAAGGAAAAGAGGAATTATGTTATTGAATTATTGTGTCAGAGGTGTAATTGGGTGAGATAAGTCCAATTCTCACACTGAGGGCACACAATACTGAAAGATTTGCGAGGTAATTTTGGGATTTGTATTTATTTATTTTTCTATAAGTACCTACCATAACTTTAAAAATTATTTTACAATCGACTATGACTGTTATGAGTAGACACAGTAAAGTTAAACGGGAATTATAGTGTATGCACAATTATATACAAATACCTATTTAGTATATGTATTCCTTAATATACATATTAACTCGGGTTTGAATTCATCATTTAGTTCTTTCCTATTAGTCGTTGAGGTGACTCATTTCTTAATAAATTTACACAAAAAATATGGGTCAGTGGTCAGTAAGGAATAGTTTCACAACACTTTAAAAGATTTTTTTTTACAATACTTACTCATTTCCATATTTTAAACGGCGATATTATCATCATCAACCCATTAATGTCTCCACTGCTGGCCACGGGTCTCCTCACAATTGAGAGGGATTACGCTATAGTCCACCACGCTAGCCTACTGCGGGTTGGCAGACTTCACATGCCGTCGAGAATTATCTCAAGCATGCAGGTTTCCTCACGATGTTTTCCTTCACCGTTTGAGCATGTGATAAATACGCACATAACTTCCGAAAAGTCAGTGGTGCATGCATTGGGTTTGAACTTGAGACCTCTGACATCTCAGTCCACTGGTCACACCGCTAGGTTACCACAGCTCATAATGGCGATATTATATCCTATAATATACTATCCTGGAAAGTTTTAAGGGCCTGTTTCAATAGCATCTAACAGATTCCTAAATCTGTGCAGTTCCTGCAGCCTGGTTCAATAAGTAAATAATCATCAAATAAATATGATTTTTGATGACTTCAAACCCTGCTTTTATTGAAATAATTGATACATTAGTAACGATGGTTGATATATGGCAACTCACCATTATATTGTATACATTTATAATTAAAAATTCATAAAAAATATGATAATTGTTTAAGAACACCTGTATAAACAGTGATGTTAGCACTATTTGAAGTAGACAACAGATGTTGTATTTATATTCATAATTATTTTTTAGAGCTACTATTGTTAATTAAAATAGGTATATAAAATAAGTTTAAATCTTAAATCAAACTTTATGATCACTCTACTACAGTTGGCAATGAACATTCAACACTAGTGTTGCAGGGGTCCATAAGCTATGGTGGGTGCTTAACATCAGGCAGGGCATAACTTTGTTAGCCACCCTTGTGATACAAAAAAAAACTCTAAATTAAGAATAAACAAGTATTTCGAAATGAGGTTTGTGTTGTCATTGGTCACTTATTTTAAAAATTGTGGCACAGACAGAAACTTCAGGATTAAATAATATCAACCCCTCAATTGTGAGGATGATGACCACTATGTCATGGGCCACTAGGCCACTAGTTTAACACTCCAAAACACAATCCACTCTATGGGTGGCTGGGACGGATGGAGAGCATACTGTCATCCTTTAACCTTTATCTGCAAGGTCCATAGACTTCATGTCAAAACACATGCCCAAAAATGTGTCTCATATAAATCAGAGTTGTGGGTACACAAACAAATTATATCTTGGAAGCCCAGTTCTGGGCATTGAAAGTGTTAATGACATACTATTCATGATCCACCTATATCAATATACTGCAATAGTCAGTGAAAAATATTTTTCTTTATGTCTAATATTCATCTAAGTGTAAGTAATCAATATACATATGTATAGTCTCCAGACTTTGGTATTAATAATCTATACCCAATATATACTATATATAGTATAATTCCTTTATCAACAGGTGAGTCATGTATATGATAAACAATGGAGAAGATAATTATACTTTATATTCTGTTTTGTGGGTGCTTTTACTAATACTAATGTAAAATATATTTGGGCAGCTACATGATTGTTGATGCTGAGACCACACAAGAGCATCCAAGAACAAGGCAGACAAGGACAGCCAACCCCAGATAATGGGATGAGGCAAAGGAAAGACAGATACCTTTTTCCTGTAGTAACCCCCATACCCAGTCATGATAGTAATTTTATCAATACATTTCTCAACATGGTTTTTAATGAACAATAACAAAAATATATATAATAATAACATGTTAACTATTACTATTACCTATTTAGTTATTCACAGGTTCCAGTTTTTTAGTAGATGTATGTATGTAGTATGGTTATCACAATAACACAATTGCATTCCTTTATCAAATCAGTATTTAAGTGGCTGATCATAGATAATTGAGATAGAATATTTTTTAATGTACCTAATAGCTATTAAATGAAATAATAAGCTAATTTAAAACGGTACCTTTTAAAAAATGTGTTCCACGACTCAGGAAGTCCCTGTTGTGTCAACACCAAGGTATGACGCGCTTATAGCAAATAATTTAATGACACCGAATACACAATCAAATGTTTAAAACTAAAGTAATACTATAAAGGACGACCAGTCGCTGAATTGCTTGCATACTTGTGGGATCTATGCTTGTGGGCCAGAAACACTCATGCCGTGACTAAAAATAAATTATGAAGTTGAAATTTGTCATATTTTCGCGTGTAGGTAGAAAAATAACACTTACCGGATCTCAATACGGAGACAAAACGCAATTGTGCTCATGCACAGGTTTATATTACATTATATGCAAATAATAAACAACACCACAGTCTATTTATTAACGGTAACACTTTAAGAGGCGAATAATAAAATAGTAAATATGTTGATTTTTCTTTTCATTGATACGACATACGGTACGAAACGCAACCTTGGTTTTTTTGTGACAGTTACGGCGATAATTAGACAGTGACATATTCTATTCTGAATACTGACATCTGTATCATGAAGATCATCAGATCTTTCAAAATGACAGATTAACTTGACAATGACAAATTTTAAACTTACTTTGCTTGGATGTTTTGGCAGTTATCAATTGTTTTTTGTTTTGTTTTATTTTATAACGTGTTTTCGGGGGGTAAATATCATGGCGCAACAGTAATATAAAATAGTATCAACGTCCATACATTAGAACGAAGATCAGTGAAACCCATTTCTAGGCATTTATTGGATCGGTCTGTACGCAGCACTCAAATATCTCACTCAGACCGATTCCATCTCAAATGTCTACGCAAAATATTAAGAATTCGATGGTCTGATCTGCGCAGAGCCAATTTAGGTGGCATTGAGACTTATATTATGCTGCGTCTACTCCGGTGGTGCGGTCATGTGTCCAGGATGTTAGAACAGAGAATAGCGAAGCGCATCTTTTACTCTGAACTTGACTTGAGGAAGGCAAGCAAAAGCACGGCGGACAACGTCATATGACGAGGTGTGACATTGTACCGTCTAGCTGGGAGCAGCAGGCTGCCAAACGACCCGAGTGGCATGGCGGACTCTTGTGCAAACTAAAGTCCGTTACTTCGAAATACAATGGCGCTCTGAGCTTGACGCCAAGCGCGATGAATTCAAAGCCCGACCAGCTGCAGCATTATTTTACAATATCGCTAATGGTGAGCTCACATGCCCGCAATGCACTAGAACATATACTAAGAAAATCGGCTACATAAGCCACATGCGAGCTCGCCAGCGACAACAAAGTCCTTAAAGCGGTTACCGTGACCGAAACCGGTCGGACCGACCACCACCACGCAGCACCGCTTAGTACTAGCTTTGTGAAGCTTGTGAAGTTGGCTCGCTTGAAGGTTCTCAAGTGGTAACCGCGTACCGACTGGAAGACACAGCGTGTGTAGGACTCAGGTAAGGTGTTCCAACGACTTGGTAAAGGTTCCGCTCGGTGGATGCGAAAAAATAGAAACATAATTATTTAATTGGCAATTAATGCCTACGAATGTTATGATTGTATGACAATTTTGTGTGACATTTGACTTTGACAGATAAAAGCTGTTAGTCAACTGTCAAATAAAATAACGTCAGTCAGTTGCCCTTGTAAATGTAAAGTTGCATTTTCTTTCGTTCGTTTGTGAAGTGTATTCAGACTCGTATTTTCCTATTACATTGTGAGAAATGTCGAACGAAAACGTATTAGATTTACACCATGTCCATCAGTGCTTTCAAAGATGTCTTAAAGAGGATGACGACGTCGTCATAGAGGCTTACATAGATGGATATAATGAATTAGTGAAGTAAGTTTTTTGTTTGTATTGTTTCCATATGGATTTAAAATTTCAATGCTGATGATAAGATTTGACGGAAGATTTACGAGGTCAGCTTAAATTCGCAAGTTATGGTAGTGATGATTTTCGTATTTTTTTGTATTGAATTAATGTTTTCAAACACTTAACAATGAAGGAAAATTCAATTTAATTTTAGAGAATAGTGGGTCACAGTGTTACATTAGGGGTGTTCACTGGGAATGGAGAAGATAAGATCTCTTAGTAATCTGTTTTATCTTTTTGTTAATTAAAAGGAAATACAAAAGTAGTTCAAATTGATTCCAAAGGAATCAATTTGAACTACTTTTAATCTCTTTGAATCACTTTGAATCACTTTTAACTTGTTACCCTATAATTTATACTACTATACCATACCATACTAATATTATAAATGCGAAACTGTGTCTGTCTTTCCACCTCTTCACTCGTAAACTGCTGAACCTATTTAGATAAATTTGGGTATAGAGATTGTTTGGGTCCCAGGAATATAGTATAGAGCTTGGATATAGAGATTGTTTTGGTCCCAAGAATATAGTATAAAGCTTGGATATAGAGATTTTTTATCCTGTTTATGAAAGTAAAAATAGGAGGTAGAGCTAAGTATAGACAAATCGCAGGCAAATGTTTTTTATGTGTTCCATTACCATAGGCATATCTCTTACCTTATCATATACCTATCATCGTCAGTGATCAGATTAGTAGATCTGCATTTTATTGCTTTAAGAAGAAAAATGGTTTTGTGTCAAATTTGGGAAACAAAAACCAGAAACAAATTCAATTATTTTACTGTATTAATAAAATTAATAAATTATTGAATTTCCTTAAGTGATGTCACGAAAAAACAAAAAATCGGGACTATACCCCGAAAACAAAATAGATGTAAGGAAGTCTTTAGTTTTTGTATCTGTTCTTTAAATTTAAGGTAATTTTATTAGCACTCTTAATTCTGATGACTGTTCATCATGTCCCAAGAATTTTATATATTTACTTATTTTAGATATTGATATATTTTAGAATTTTATTTATTTGCTAGCCTCTTAAATTTAAATTATTATTTTCAGGTTTCTTAATCTAATAGGATCAGTATTCTCCTTTGTAAGCAGCGATGTGAAAAGTAAAATTAAAATAATGGAGAAACACAGGGAAGGAGAAGAATCAGTTTATTACGAGTCATTTAAAAAAATGATGAAGTATGAAAAAGAAACGAGTTTGTGTGACAAGAATGGGTTTGTCTCTGGCTCGAGAACAATGCTCCGTTTACATAGAGGATTGGGTATGTCCTTCCTTTTGTTGTTAAGGTGAATAACCTGAAAGTATTGTGATTAAAATGATGTTATTCATATGTACAGTGGTGAAGCCATTTTTTTGTCTTGTATTGTGTGTTATTAGTAGTTATTAGACCCCAAGCAATGCCAAGGAATTGTGTTTTTTCAATTTGCTCTGTATGCTGTAATACTAATGGCATGCCCCGTTTTTCTATCATAAAAGAATAGAAGTAAACACATTAAGCCTTTGTACGCCACTGTCACACATACGTGACATGAAAAAAATCGTGATCCAAATTCACGACGTCGTTACCCGCGACACAAATGCATGACAACATTACAGGGTAAGATATTAGAAAATAATAGTTAGGGCGAAGTTCTCGAATTGAAAATTAAAATCTGCTGTAGCGTAGTTACACGGCACAAAATTTAATTTACGCTGTGGCGTTCAAAAGATTAAACATTAAAATAATTATAACTGTTGTTTGTAAATTGGGGGCTTAAATAGCTTGCACATCGTCATAGAGAAATTAACTATTCGTATGCACCGGTCGAGTATAACCGACCAATGATGTCTTCTAGTCCCGACAAATATTGTTGTATATTTCCGACCATGGCGTTCCGTCGAGAGAGAACCACCAACGTCGAAAGTGTCAAAGGGTTAAATTGCCTTAAACGCAAGAACAACAACAACTCATCAATAGGCTAAATATGATCTTTGCCATTTCAAGTTTTCCAAAGAAATTAGATTACCAAATTTCTTAATCGAATTTTTTTTCAGTGGACTATAGAAAGTTCAATCAAAGTTCAATTAAAATCATGATGTAAATTAGCTTAATATACAAACTTTTGTACATCTAATTATTTAACATGGTTACAAAATTTTGGTAAGTTCTTTACTGTACAAGACAACAACAAGATAGCTAAGTACTGATTAGGTTCAAACACAACAGAATATCTATAGTTTGAAAAGGCTGTTTGTACCACTATTTTTTTTTGGTACCACCCAGGTGGCAAACATCAAACAAGTTTACGACCCGCCTGATGGTAAGCGGTTACGTAGCCTATTGACGTTTGCAACACCAGAGATGTCACTCGCGCGTTGCCGACATTAAAATTTCTTCTTCTTACGAATTACTTCGCTAACCTAAAGAATTTGTTCACAGACTTCATACGATTGTTCCTAAAACGCTTGAGCGACGCTGACGAGGATATGAACACCTGTACCACGTGCCAGGGCTCGTACAACGAAACCCTGGCACAGTTCCATCCCTGGTACATTAGAAAAGCGGCCACATTAGCCATGCATGCTTTGCCGTCACGACCTGACTTATTGAAAAAGGTAAATAAATAGAATAATTCTAGCTAAAACGAATTCATAAAAATACAAATTTTAAAAAGGCGAAAACTAAACCTTATACACGTCTAAAATGCAATTTTAAACTATAACTCTGAGCTATTTTCGCTTCTTGGACTTCTGGCTTATTATCTGAAAATTTCATCTAAATCGCTCCAGACTCCAGTCGGTTTGGAGGCCACAGGAAACATACATACATACTTCAATTTTTATGTAGGAATATCACTCAAAGGTTTATTAAAGGTACTTTTGAATTATCAAAACTAGAATAGGTCTTATAGAGAAGAGACTATTCATTAAACTCTTGAAAATAAATACATTATAATTCTTTACTCTTTTGAATATACATCAATATAAACATGTATATAAGAATCGTTGCAAGTATATTAAACAACAACATGAAATAAAAACCTTCTTTGTCAAGGCAGTACAAGCTTCGCGTCAATTAATCGATACCACTTGATGTTAGTGTGGGAATCGCCATAATGGATGATTATGATAGTAATTATAATTCGACCTCCACTGTGACGTCATGATTTGTGTGAAACAAGGTTACTCGCAAGGTAGACGTGTGATTATTCTATCACTAACTCTTGCCCACGACTTTGTCTGAGTTAGTAATTAGGGTAGTTTATTTTCTATCGTCTGAGCTGTGGAAGCCTAGCGGTGTGACCAGTGGACTGACATGTCAGAGGTCTCGAGTGCGAACCCGAGGCACTACTGACTTTTTGGAAGTTATGTGCGTATTTATCACATGCTCAAACGGTGAAGGGTAACATCGTGAGGAAACCTGCATGCTTGAGAGAATTCTCGATGGCATGTGAAGTCTGCCAACCCGCAGTAGGCTAGAGTGGTGGACTATAGCGTAATCCCTCTCAATTGAGAGGAGACCCGTGCCCAGCAGTGGGACATTAATGGGTTGATGATGATTTTCTATCTAATCTTCTTAACGGCAAATAAATAATAATATGACATGGAACGATTTCTTAAAAGGGACTACCCCTTTTAAGAAATCGTTCCATGTCATATTGCATTCAAATAACCATTTGCTAAATACAAAAGCTTATAGAGTAAGATCCCAGGGCCGCCAGACGTCACGTTTTTTCTGACGAACCAAATGTGGATTATTGAGTATGTACTATGAATGCATGCCTACTAGCTAACTTGCCTAGTGGGCCAATTTTCAGGTATCAGGTAATCAAGGTACATACAAATATTACTTACCTCACGTAAATTCTCCAAGCTGATTTTTACGTATATTGTAGGCAATATCCTTAAAAATAAGTCGCCAATACTCCCAGACACTTTCCGTCGGCCGTATTGCTTTGCAGACGCTTTAAAGCTCCCGAAGGAATTAATTAAATTCACGTAAATTATGATGCTCCATTGTTTATATCTCCACCAGACAACTATTTCGAAACCTTTTACGAGAAGACAGAGCGATCCAAGGGGCCAATCATCCCCTAGACTTCCGCATATTCGCAATCTGTTTCACTCTCATGCGCGTTGATAATACCCTCACGCTCCTACCCACAGTGGCATTAAAATTGAATTAAGGGGGATGATTGGCTCCTATGATCGGTCTGTCATCTGTCACAACTATTTTGAAACCTTTTACTAGAATGGAACATCATAATTTACGTGAAGTTGATTAATTCCTTCGGGAGCTTTAAAGCGTCTGCAAAGCAATACGGCCGACAGAAAGTGTCTGGGAGTATTGGCGACTTATTTTTAAGGATATTGCCTACAATATACGTAAAAATCAACTTGGAGAATTTACGTGAGGTAAGTAATATTTGTGTGTACCTTGATTACCTGATACCTGAAAATTGGCCCACTAGGCAAGATAGCTGGTAGGCATGCGTTCTTAGTACATACTAGCACTACTCAATAATCCACATTTGGTTCGTCAGAAAATACGTGACGTCTGGCGGCCCTGGGATCTTGGACTATTAGTGCTCATGTTCGTTAAAGTCATGTCCCATCTTCCCCCATTCAAAGCTGTTAGCAGGAATAATTATTATGAGACAAGAAAATTATTACACATAACGATCGAACTACCTCAGTAACATAACTATAAAATATAAAAAAACCTCGATAGAGGTATAATAGGATAATCCTGAATCGATATATTTTGTCATAGCTAAAACCACTTGGTAAATTTTCATAATAAAAAAACCATTACAAAATCGGTAAATTCTTTTAGATACTTATATAAACACTACAAAACGAAGAACCACATTTACCCGCCCTGAAGCGTGACATCACGCCACGCTATTTAGTCTTGCCACTTAATATTAGCGTGTCAATAGATAACATTACATAAATTGTAGGATTTCGATCATATCTTTATGATGATTGGATTGTATTGTCGGCCATTTGTCTGCTGTATTAATTTATTTTGACCAATGTCGATAACACGGGCGATGCTCGTTGTGGCCCAATTAGGTTTGATTAACTAGTGGCATGACCAGTGGACTGTGATGTCAAACGTCCTTATAATTTTTCGACGTTACCTGCGTATTTATCACTTGCACAAACGGTTAATAATATCGTGAAGAAACCTGCATGCATGAAAGATTCTCTCAATTACATGTGAAGACATCCACATTAGTAGATACATACACTCGCGCCTTTATCCCATGGGGGTAGGCAGAAACTACAGAATGCCACGCGCTACGATCCCTGCATAACACTTTTGTGTGTTTTTTTCATATCACCTCGTCCACATTCATACATCTTGTCATGCACGCGCGCCGGTTACGAGTACTGCGCACATGACCTTTTTGAAGGAGTTCACCAATTAGACTAATATATTACAGAATAACATTTTTTGATTTTGACACCTATACCAATCAAAAAAGGCTAAAACCTATTACACTTTCCTTTATTCCAGATCTTTGGTACGGACGAAAGCCTAACAGCCGCCTTAGTGGTGTTGCCACAGACGCTGTCCTCATGCGACGAGGTATACCAACGCGTTGAACAATTGTACACAGACTTTGAGTTCCATGAACTGCCCTAACGTACCGTAAGATGGTTAACAGAACAGTTATTTTTTAACATAGCCTTCAACGAAACTAAGTTGGCCATATTTATGTCCTAAGTGTGGCGTAGCGTGCGTTTTGTCAGAAATTGTGTCATGATAATCTTATTTAAATCATTTTTAAGTAAATAATGACAGCTATTTACGATGTACTTTTGGTTATATGCATGTAACTTAGGTCATATAAAAATGCAGGTCACAAATGCGTCAAAATAAGTAATAAGCTTTCAGGAGTGTGCCTCAATGTATTCCGCAAATATTTGTGCCCTGGGCGGCTTTGTATTACCGATAGACTTCTTTATATTTATATTATATTATCTAAGCTATAATGCGACATGCTCAGTGCCGGATTAGTAACTTGATGCCCTAAGCAAACTTCCTAAAATCGCTGGAGCTAAAAAAAACTCATTCCACGTATAGTACAAAGACAACTTTAAAAGTGGGATGATCTTTTTTAGCCCCCAATGCCCTCTTGATCACATTGCTACGCTGAGGATCTGTTACTTCATTTGATGGTGTGTCGCGTGGCACTGCGCAAAATCCTACATGAATGTTACCGACCACGCCACCCCCACCCCTATTAAGAATATTCTCGAACGACGAACAACGAAACCTGTAATTGTAAAGCAAAAATCTTATAACTCATATTTTATTATCCTAACATAGAAATCCAATTGTTAAAGCAAGAAAACCGACTTAACTCTACAGGATCGTATAAATCGGATTTTGAAATTGCTCTGACTTTCATACGCTCGTTTCTTTTTCTCGGTCGTCTGTGGTGCCGTGCTCCCTAGACGGGATGCCCTAAGCAAATGCTTAAATACCTTATAGCTAATCCGGGACTGGGCATGCTATACGATAATTTTATGCTGTTGCGATAACGAGCTCTTTCAAAAGTTGAATTTCGCTCTGCTCAAAGTACAGCTTATATTGCAAAAGTAACTCAAATAGTTACTCTACGCTTGTGTCAACGAGCCCACTTAAAATAAAAATGAAATGAAAAGATATACTGACAATATGGTGAGATTTGAAGGTGAAATTTCCCCTGTCTATTTACATTAAGTTATTAGCAAATCATATGTTATACCATTTCTTGCAACCTACGCCAATAGGAGACATTGAAATTAAACTACGTTTTACGATTTTATTACAGTATATTCATACTATTTCATTAAAATAAACATACATACATACATATATGTATGTATAGTTCATTAAAACACAATACATATTTTCTGCCTACCCCCACGGGAAAAAGGCGTGACTGTATATATATGTATGTAAAATACGTAAAAACTAGTTTTAATTTAATGTTTTAATGAACTGTTTAGCTACTTATTATTTGCACCCAATTTCTTTTTAAGTCAAAATATTATTAACTTATATCGATTTTATTGAAGTTGTATAATAAATTATTGCTGATATCGCGTTATCGGAGCAGTATTGATTACTTTCTGATAATTTTAATGGAAATAGTATATATCACCTGATACATTTATCTTTGTTTCGATATAAAACTGTTTGTATTTTACAGTTGCGTGTGCAAATTCTATTATGAGTTATTTCGCCCCTTCGACAATATTGCAGCATAATATGCTAAAAACAAAATTGATACATTATTATTTTCATTTTTTTAATGTTGAAACAGTGTCGACCTTCATAATTTCAATGTAAATCTAATACAGTAGTAAGAAATACACAGATTTTTACGTATATTATAATCGTTAGGTTCGATTAATTCATTATACCGATTACATGCATGTCACGATATGACGACTTAAGGCTCAACACACATATGGATTATTTATTTTAAAAATTACATGCCTAAAACAATCAAAGCGTTATATCAGACAATTTCTACACAAAGGTTTTACGTGCTTAATTATACTATTAACACCGACTTAATATTATGAGATAATTATTTCTTATTACAGCAGGGCCATAAATATAATTTTACTAACTTGTAGTTATATGTTTAAAGTTGATCTCAAAGCTAACAAGTACAGTTAAAATACGCATAATATCTTAGCAAATATTTAAAAAGCTATTTAAAAAAAGCTTTTATATCAATACATATTAATATAAATAAATAGAAAAAAATTGTGCTGCATCTGTTAAAAATGGTTATCATCACAAGCATAATTGAAAAGGGACAAAGTATTTAGTTCTATCATTACGGTAGAAAATCGTAATTTCCGATAAAAATAAACAGATTTTTATACGATAAGGTCTTTTAACCTTTTGAACGTTACGACGTAAATTTTTGGTAGGCCCTGAAGGCCACGCCATATTGCTTTTATAAATATAGATAATAAATAGCAATATCAACACATAACAAATAAAGATGGCCAAACCAAACCTTTGGTTTGTACTATCATGCACGCCTTCGCTTGTCACGTATATATGACAAGGGCGTTCAAAAGGTTAAATACTAAGCGTACAAAGTGCTTTTAAGCAATTATGATTTTATTTTGTTTTTGATAAAAAGACAAGTGTCATTTTCATTATTTTATCGATGTTTATTATTGAACTTGTAACCAATAGAATAGAAAAAAAATATTTTTAGTTTCCATTCAATAGCAAATTTTACTGTAAGTTATCATATTGTATTACTATAAAATATATAAACATTATTGCTACATGTGTAAATTGCTATAAGAACAATGTTCATATTATTAATATAAATTTAAATAGCTTACTGCTACGACCGAGCTGACTGCTTAGACTGCAAACGTCAACATTATAACTGAATGATTGTTATTTTTTTTTAATCTTCGGCCGGTAAACACACCTCTGGTGTTGCAAAAGTTCATGAACAACGGTAACCGCTTATGGGGTTACCATTATGTCTAAAAATAATATCTCTTTAAACATTTGCCTTGTCTGGTTCTTCAAATGATCTGTTACAGATTTATCATTTGTATAATTTTCTGTATCATTGCAAATGGTGTAGTGGCAAATCGAAAAAAAAAACAACAAAGTGATAATTTAATTTTAAACTTTATTTTTAATGTGCGCTTTAGTTGTAACATAGCATCGAAATTAATGCCATTATAATTAGTGAAGTTTGTTAGTAAAAGGCTACACCGTGACTATGATTAGAAGTTTAATCGCGGGGGGAAGTGTTTGTACAGTTGTCGACCTTGTGCCCTTCAAAATAAGTGTGAAATGTCTAAATCTATATATGAAATAATTCCAATATATTGTCGTTCGTACTATTGTTCGTGCGTTGCGATCGTACACGTGCGTGTTGCCAGCCGCATCGTAGGATTTTTTGGAACGGCATTCAGCCGCAGCCAGTGTTAAAGTAGTCTTATAAATATGTGCGAAGCAATGAGCTCAATTGTAACTATTGCTCATTCAACAATATTGGTAGCTTTTGATAATGGATGTTGTTATATTAAATGTATATCGACATTATTGTCACTAATCTTTGCACTTATGAAATAATCACGTCTTCACGCCTCATGCCTTTTGTATAAGTGTATTTAATATAAGTATGATTTATATAAGGCTAGATCGAACTCGATCATTTAAAAATATATTAACATGAATGGCCCAATCCTTAAACGCTACTCAAATTTAAGTACTCCTAAAATATAATAGCAGCAGTCAATTTAAGGTCTACTTAAAACTGGGTAACGTTTGAGCGTTCAGTCAGAAATGAACTTTCTGAAAGTCTATTTAATTTGACACCGCTTAGAATATGTTAATGAAACTTACCATTTATAATGTTAATGAAACTTACCATTTATAATGTTAATGAAACTTACCTTAGAACTGTTTTATGTAGCTCATTCTTACTTACTGTCATATTTTTTTTATAAATTCGAGCCATCCATTCATTACTTACTGGAAACATTCTTCGATATCGAACATAGTAATAATCTAAACTCAAACGAAAACCTTAAAAAAGTCGAAAATATGTGATGTCAGATCAAGAACTTAGAGGAAGGGGTTTGACCACTCTCTTGTCACAAGAGAATCAATAATAAGGACATTTGTGTCACGTTAGTAGGTAATGGATGGGCTAAAATATTAAGTAGTAAAATTGTGTATTGCGAACTAAGTTTTAGATATAATAGTTATATTGATTTTTCGCAATCGTGTTGTTCATCAGCATACTGTGCATATGTTTTAGGACAAAATTATTAGGACACGATATTTTGTATTTTCGCAGTGCTGTAGTATTATTAACACAACAAAACTGTATTTTTGCGTGAAGCCCTAATTCTTTTCTAAAGTAATAGTACCTTATGCCTTATAACATCAGTGATCTTCTAGTAAGATTCCTGTCAAATCGGTTCACCCGTTTAGGATATTATCCGGACTAAACAGGCAGACAAATATTTTAATATAATTACCGCAGCAACAATTGAAATTACACACAGATTCATTAATATTTGTGTAGAATATTATAAATATATACACCGTGAAATTATAACTATTGCTGGGACGAAAATTTTGGACTCTATATCAATAATGGAATCCATTTATGTGAAATTTAAATGAAATAAAGATATTTTTTTTTATAAAAAATGTGACAGACATACAAAAAACTAGAACGAAACCAGGATACATGGTAACGCCACAAAATTTAACGTACTACGATTACTACGATCGATATCATTCAATGTTACTCACACATAGGTACACAACTAACACACTAAGCAGTAAAGCATGCCGACAAAGACATAAAAGCCGCCCGCGCGCTGCCGCTAACTTACCTACACATTTGCCGACAATCCACTCGGACGCACTACCTATTATTACCTACCACGCTGCGCGGCGGTGGCGCCGCAGTGTCGCGCCCGCCGCAGTGTCGCCGCCGGCGGCGTGCGGGCCGGGCGCTAGTTCTACTGCAACTCGCGCGCGGTAAGATTTACGTTGTCACGCGAAAATGTGTCGTCAGTACGAATATACGAACGCGAACAACTTAGCAATTGTTCGGCTGTACTGTGCACATTAATGGACTCTCGTGAATCCATACTTAATACGGGAAGACCATCACCAAGTTCAGTTTAGTGCTAATGTGTAGGCAGTTATTATAACGGCCAATTAATAGTGACTATTTTCATTGAACGCTATCTAACAGCTCGTTTTTAGACATGTTATAAACGATAATATCGGGGCTGGCTGTTAGATGATATCCCTGTAGCGTACTTAGCAGGGATTTACTATCAGCATGATGGCTGCCCCGCTCATTATTCAAATGTAGTGCGTGCCTACCTAAACACTCAGTTCGGTGATAGGTGGATAGCCCACGGCGGCGGTCCCGTGGCTTGGCCGCCTAGGACCCGGACTGAACGCCATTGGACTTTTTCTTGTTGTCGGAAATCAAAAGACTATACCCGTGAACATGAAAATCGTGACGAGTTACGCAGTGCGATAGTGGACGCCTTTGATAGAATGAAAAGTGACAGAGACACGTTAAGAAAGCTAAAAGACAATAGTATAAAACGGGCACGTTTGTGTATTGAACGCGGCGGACTCCACTTCGTCGTCGTAAATAAACTTTTAGCAGGTAACTTGTATGTAAAGTTGATTATTTTGTAAAAAGCTCCAACTTTTTAAATACGCCTGAAATACCTACCCAGTCTCTTGACTGTTTCAGCTATCTGTTTTTAATATTGATACAGTAAATACCTAAAACTATGTTCAAGTAAAGTATTTCTGGCGGTCCTAAGCTCGTGGAACGTATGAAGGAGAAATTGGAGTACAATTTATTCCGTGAAAATGTTGCCGCAATAATTGGCGCAGCGGCTGTACGAGTGACTGCTGCGCAAGGCGTCGAGAGTTCGATCCTTGCTCGGAAAAAAAATGTATGATCTGCAGGTAATTGTTCTAGGTCTGTGTGTGTGTGTGTGTGTTAAATCTTTGCTTGGGGCAAAGTTACAAAAAAAAGGTTTTTTTAAAGCTATGTCACTACTTAACCTAGGTACGTACTTAATTTTTAATCCCTTTTATTTAATTGGAGGTAATACGTAGATAGGTGTAAAGTAATACTTACCATCAATTTCGTCGCCATCTGCATCGTATTGCTAAACACAATTTATTTAAATAATAAAATGACATCAATAAAGTACTGACCTACTACTTTTAAATAACGCGTAAGTACTTATTTTACTTATTCGCTCGGACAGCCGCTATCCGTTTAGTACCAGCTGACTGGCGGGCGTTCGGGTCATTGAACCCGCCGCCCGCGCCGCCCTCACGAGGCGGCTTCAGAGTAGCGAGCTAGCGACTGCGGCCGATTTTGAATGAAATATTGGTGCACTACTACTAGCAAACTCGATCAAGTGAAAATATTCTTTTCACTTGCCAACTTTTTTATTATAAACAGTAGAGTTAATCTAAGACTTTTTTTTGTTCTACTAATTATCATAAGTTTCCCACCTTTCGGTTCCACAACGACTACAATTTCACGGTGTATTTCTTAACCAAAGTTTCCTATAAAATTGTGCTGAAGTGTATTGCATGCTTCATACATTCCCAAGTCATTCCTAGTTAAGAGCAAATATTTTATAATGTTTTGTAAAGTTTTGATGAATATAGTGTTTTGCCGAGAATTTTGTTTATTTTATTCGTACATACCCCCTAAGTACTTAGTAGTCTTATATACACTAAGGGGCTGTCCATTAATCACGTGATGTTTATTTAACATTTTTTAACCCCTCCCTCCCCCATGGTGATACGTGGTGAGTTTTAAGACTACCCCCCCACCAAAAATCACGTGTATTTTTTAGTACCTACAAAGAATCTTAAAATGTTTGTAATACCTACTATTTTTAGGTTTAGAAATCACGCGTTAAACGAAAAAATAATTACACGTGATATCTTACTATACCCTCCCTCCCCCATGTGATATTTAGTGATTTTTGCTGAACCCCCCCCCCTCCTTTCGAATCTCACGTGATTAATGGACAGCCCCTAATGTCTTATAGGTAATAATATCACAAAACTTATCTATAGAAAAGAATAAGGAAGCTGTGAAGAGCCTGCTGATGCGAAGTCAAAAATCTAAAGAATACCATCGAACGCACCACTGACTTATCAAAATTATTATTATTATCTAGCTGCCTCCCACTGCTTTGCCCTCATGGTATATAGATAAAAAGTAACCTATGTGTTAATCCAGGTAATAAATTATATCTATGCTAAATTTCAGCCAAATTTGTTAACAATTTGCCATGATTAAAGTCGTATTGCAACCTATTTTATTTAGATTCCAATAAATAAATATTCCTAGGCAATATGACACAGCGCCATCTAGTTCCGTGGTAAGCAACGAGGCTTGTGATAAGAATACTATTTGGTTGATATACCTACTACATATATATTTTTTTTTATATATACATAGATACATCCATGACTCGGATACAAATGTTAATGCTTATCACACAAACATTTGTCCCTACCGGGATTCGAACCCGGGACCCATAGCACAGCAGGCAGCGTTATCTACCGCCGAGCTAAACGGGTCGTTTATTTCAGCGGTTATTGAAATAGCAAAAACTATCCCACTGTTGGATAGTTTTTGCTAGTTCAATAAGAATTTTACAAATCAGGTTTTGGGGGGGCCTCCGAATTTGTTAGTAGCTACATCAGAGTACTCACATAAACAAATTGTGCTGGGGAGTTTCTTCTTCCCAGCAAAAACACTAGGAAGCGGTGAAGGGCGGGCGTTTTTGGGGGCTGTCTTTATTGTCGACGTTCAAAAAGAGCCAATTAAATTTGGTCTACTTTGAATAAATGATATTTTGACTTTGACTTTGAAACGCCTAGACTTGATGCCTGTAATATACTAATATTGGTTCCATCCATACTGGATTCATATGGATCGAATCAGCGATCTGTGGTACAAAAGCCGATCATTCAGTAAGGAAAAACGAAGGATAAAGTATATAAAGAAAACAACGATAGGCATTAGACAAATATCGATCATTTAATTGATGCACTCGTGCTTGTTCAATTAAATAAAAAACAACATGGAGTAACAACGTTACATTAAATTAATACAATAAGTATATAGGTATTCGTAAACTTAAATACGATTTAGAGCCAAAGAAAAAGCAATCTTATTGTAATGTAATAGATTAAGAACTCTTAACATTTTATGTCAAGTTGTAAAATCTATGCTCCAGAACACTTTCAAAACATACTTACTGTATGTCATTTAGGTAAAAGATAGAATAAAACTATATTTTACGGACTGCCTTTCTGTTTTCATAGATGCTATAAAAGACAGGAAACTCGGTGATTAAATGATATCAATAAACCGCGAAATATAACTCCCTAAAAAGCAGTTTTAATCCGATGTATAATTTCTTTCAACTTTCTTTTTGCGTAACTGTAAGACATTGTATATTTATGTCCACTTTCGTTGGCTATTTCATTGTCACCATATCAGCTAGAAGACGTCCACTGCTGGACATAAACCCTCCCAATAATTAGCTATTAAGATTAGGGTTAGCTATATGGTCAGGTTTGCAGCGAAATTCATTACTATAGAATTATTCTGAATAAATTGCTTAATGAACTTTATTTTTTGTTTAGCATGAAATCACTGATCGTCTAGCCGCATAAATCTCAACAAATTTCTTGTTCCGCGACGGTGCAAATTCAACCTATTACGTTTTGAAATAAGTGATAACTAATTAGTTCTAAGATAATTTATAAGCCCTATTACGATTGGCGAGTAAAAAGGCACGAATGACAACTTAATTTATAAATAATAGAAAATATATTATTATATTAATGCATTTACTTCAAATTACTGCTAGCAGTAGAAAAATGCATGGGTAACAAATTTAATCACCTACTATTTTTTTACTTCAATTTTAAAATACGTGGAACACAAGGAAAGCTTAAACAATAATAGTCATTGTTCAAAACAGTTCGATAGCAATAAACATAAGAAAAGCAATTATAATTGCTTTACTAAATAAATATTTACACGCCTACATAAATAAGTTCACCTACAAAAATAAATATTAGCTATCTATTGCAAATATTGGTCTACTTAGTACTAGGGGCTGGTATTAAGTAGGACACTATATGACTTACGGACTGACCAAATTAAAAAAAAACAGAACGTAGACGATATATGTATATATATAAAATATGCTTTATTGAACACCATCACATTACATAATACATAATTATTATAGCTGTGGTAGCCTAGTGGTGTGACCAGTGGACTGAGATGTCGAAGGTGTCAAGTTAAAACCCAAGGCAGGCACTGACTTTTCAAAGTTACGTTCGTATTTATCACATTCTCAAACGGATAAGGAAAACAAAAACATCGTGGGAAAACCTGGTAGGTATTTAGATCAACCGAACTGTACTTTGGTACACACTAACAACCTAATTGGTTTACATCCACACTTGCGATAACATCCGTTGTTATTGTGTGTGTAAACTGATAAGACTTTAATTGTCAATGCTCGCTTGAGCGTGTGCATCATACGCACTGTACGTATATACACACACAATGAATATGTACTCCAGTTCCCTGAACCATCCGCTAGGGTCGCTAGTTGCATGTATACCAATTAGGTTGTCCGAGTGTACCAAGGTCATGTCTTTTCATTTATTTATGAAGATTCTGACCACCCTTCCTTTGAACAAATCCATGAAAATAATGGATATAAAATACAAAACTTGTTCAATAATTTATCTTATAAGAGATGTCCGTTTCAGTCCATGATGAAAAACAAACTTGTTGCAATTTATGCTTTGAAATTTACTACACAACTCTTATTATTAATATTAATCAAGCTAAGCACATTAACTTATCACATATTTATATCTAGAGTAAATATAATAATAATATAAAGTTTTATTAAACTGAGAAACGCCTTAAAACAATATTTATGTATAAACGGCAGATTTGTGTAAATATTATATAACTTATTTGTATGTATAGTTATTGCTTTTCAAAACAGATCACATAAGATGATATTACATATTAACTCACGCCTCATTCCTATGGGTTTAACAGCAGAAAGATCTGAATGCCCCATGCTAAACCCTTGCATACTATTTATAATTGTAAAAACTCTGATGTACTATAAGCCAACATTAGCCTCTAGTCCATCTATTCTTAAATCGAAGCTTAATGTTACCATTTAATAAATATATTGTTAAAAACACCCCATTTGTACCACATTTTTTACACTGGCAACTTCAAAACTGTGCTTAATAATATGAGAATAAAAGACTGTGCTTAAAACGACATAAAGCGTCGGACGTATATTATAGCGATATTTATAACTTATTGATATTTTAAAATAAATATAATCAACTTACATACATATGAATATCTTCACGCGTTTTCTTCAGAGGGGTATTTTTACTGTACTCCCTGCGGCCTAAAACAAAACTCTAGCTACTACTGAGAATTTCAAAGAAAAAACCCAATAACGTGCCCGACCTGGGAATCGAAACCCCGTAACACACGCTTAGCGATTCTTTCGAGCACTATACCGTGAGTCATAAATATAATTATATACAAGACATTATTAAATAACCAACCCTAAATCTCTGTACAGATTAAATAAAAAATAATTTATACAGCATTATAACTGTCGTCGTATTTCTCGACGTGTCGCACCCGTGTCGACTAGTCGCGCGACAAACGCGTACTGGCGTATCTACATTTATAGTCCAGGGAGGCATTGCCCCAGTGCCAACCAGTGCCGGATTAAGGTAATTGGATGCCCAAACCAATCTTCCTAACATCGAGGGAGGTGGGGCTAAAAAAAGCACATCCCACTTATATTACCAAAACATAACAAGACAACTTTGAAAATGGGCTGAGTTTTTTTGACGCCTTGATTGTTCGTATTATTATTAATCCTCGATCGTGTGCCCCCCTACGGGGCAAGCCCGGCAAGCTAGATGCAGCTAGATGCGCTAAACAATTAACAATAGCTTAAGGGCTAATCCATTGATACCATTCTAACACCAAACCCTCCCCCCTCCCCCCTCCTCCAACTTCGTAGATAACGCTCAAACGCGGCTGTTATTAGTTGTGTGGTCGCAAGTGTGTGTATTACATGATGTGTCAAGCCTGCGGCGGCTCGTCGAGCGGGTTGGCGCGCGGCAGGTCGAGCTGTCCGGCGTCCGGCGAGGCGGCGCGCGGCTCCGGACACGCGGCGCCGGACGCGGAGCTGCTGCGGCTCGTGGACGTCGACGTCGACGTCGCTGTGGATGAGTCGCCCGCCTCTGAACTGTTCGAGTCCCTGGAAATTCGACATGTTGATGTAAGAATGTGTGTTTATTTCTGTCTACTATTGTATCGAGTGGCGACCACGTACTGGAAGACGCAGCGTGGGCAGGCCCCCGGCAAGGTGGACGGACGACCTGGTTAAGGTCGCTGGAGTCCGCTGGATGCGGGTGGCACAGGACCGGTCGTCGTGGCGATAATTGGGGAGACCTATGTCCAGCAGTGAACGTCTCACGGTTGATACGATGATTGTATTGTATACGGCAGTTAAACATGCAATCCTAATAAAATATATAAGTGACAAAAGGAATGCCCTGATTGGGACTTTGTTTTAATAAAAAGAAAATCCTCTCAAATAATACCGCGTTTTTATTTTATTATTTTTACCTGGCAATGTAGAAATATTTTTAATTATTAACAAAAACAAGATATTTACTAAATAGCAAAACTTATGACTTACTTGTGAAACCCGTTAGTTTGACACGTGTTGTAAGCGCCACAGTGCTGACACTTGAGTCCTACCACGTGGAACTTCACCGTCGATAACTGCAACATAATACCACAAATATATATTAAAATCTGTTGATCATTATTAAAATGACGTGCAATGCAACATATGTATTGCACTCTGTAGCTTTTACAATAAGGAAACAACGAAATGTTCGAAAAAATAAGGCAAAGGTAACTATAAAAATGCAATTTTTATCCGTTCTATAATGTCTAAATAAAATAATATTTATACCATAGTTTTAAAATGGGCGCTCCTCGTTTTTAGCGCACATCTATTCTGAAATTTTTCGATGTTTAGAAAAACACATTTTAATGGCTTCTTACCCTCTATTTTCAATTTCCCATATGAATACTTCCCAGAATAAAACCTTTATTTAAAAAGAAAAAAACTATGCCCCGCGCTGGGATCTTCTTCTCTGTCGTGGGTGCGTTTACAAACACAACTTTTTACATACACATACGCCCAGACCAGCAAAAACTATCTGTAGATCATACCACAACGTCATTAGCGACACTGTCTGATGCTGTAATACTACCGTACAATATCATCTGCAAATCACAACTGTTTACCTTATGACAGTCCTTGCACAGTATGGTAGCCTTATAATCTGCGTATTCTGGCGGCATCGGGGTCGCCGCCACCTCCGAGTCCAAGTAACTCCACAACTGAAACAGTAAACACACCAATATAATTATACAGCCAACGGATACAGAGAGATTTGGACCTTATACCAGTGACATAAGAACCAAAAACCGCTTAAAATCATAGTCTTAGAAGTAAAACACTACAAAATTAACCGACCCGGTGTGTCACGGTCGCGTTTAGTTGCCATTAAAGTATAGTTTATCAATGTTTGTTTTGTATTTAAGAAAGTTGGAGATAGAAATTCCGTATTCATAGAAAAAATGCTTTGTTACCTCGGAACTCACGACTGGGTGAACCAATTTTGATGATTCTTTTATTAAAGCTGGTGCTTCCTGCGTGGTCACATTTCACTTTGGTCCAGTTCCAACGTTATTATTACATTTGGACTACATAAATCAAATGTCGTGCGACTGCTGAGGGCTTCTATGGTATGTGTTCGGATTCCCGGAATTCCGGATTCAAATCCCGGTAGAGACAGATGTTTATCAACATTTGTACGACCGAGTATATGTATGTAATTTAAAACAATATCCGTAATACAAGCCTCGTTACTTAGCTCAAAACCAGATGTATCATGATTTCCAGATAATGTCAACCTTTTTTGTTTTTTTTAATGGTGTAGAGTGATACCCTAGGTTCTACCCCTGCTAGCTACGCCACTTCATAGTAATATATCGGGTGCTACTAACATTGGTCATATCGATCATGCTGGTCTGGCAGGTGGGGCAGGCGTAGTGGCCCGAGTGCAGCAGCTGCTCGAAGCAGGGCCGGTGCAGGAGGTGCCCGCAGTCGGGGATGTGGCACGGGATGCGCGACGTGTGGATGTCCTCCAGGCACACCGGGCAGTTCGACCGCGACACGTTCTCGACACACTGAACACAGAAAATAATATTTACGTTTACCGTTTCCCGCAAACAGAATTCTTTTTTGGACGGTATTTAGACGGTAGCTCTTCTTTCTTAAAAAGAACACACACATTCTCTAAATACTCGTTACTAATGGAGTTTATTTCTATGGACACATGGCATTTAATATATTTTTTTAAGCTGGAGATTATACCTAAAAAGTAAAGCAGTTCAATATAAAAAGTATTAACGACGACGCTATCAGCTTTTGTGCCACCGGTCGCTGGTTCCTCCGCACGGAATAAATACTTTTCTAGTCTTAAAATCCAGTCCTGGGTGTTTTTAATAGGTATACCTATCAGAATTTCACTGTTAGGGAAAAAACACTAGTGGGAAAACAAAGCTTCCAACTTAAGATAGATAGAACAGTAAATAGAGAAGAATAGTATCTGTTGAATTAAATGCAGTAACGCAATAATTTGAATAGTGTAAAATCTTGTCCATAAAGAAATTGAGCTACGTCTACTTTGCTACACTCACCCTGTGTCCAACCTGCTGCAGCTGTACTGGCAGGCACATGTTGCAGCGCTCACAGTGGAAGAACCGATCGCGGCCGCCCACGCGGCAGATGCCGCACCCGTCGCAGTGGTACTGCCGCTTGTCGTCGTCGTCGAACAAGTTGCAGATGAGGCACGTGTACTGTGGAAGGAATTTGAGTAATATATAGGAATACTGGCTTTGCCCGCGACATTAAATCGATAATTATCGAATTAATCGTAAAATTAAATCGATAAGAATCGATATTTTTCGATACCGGATACAAACATCTACTCTCCGGTTTCATACTTTTAGACAAAAACTATCTGTGGTTATTGTGAGTTGATCGAATTCAGACATATGCTGTGAAGCAAATTTCTTTAACATATGAAGGCATAGACTGTAGAATAGAATATAATATCATCATCATCATCAATCCATTAATGTCCCACTGCTGGGCACGGGTCTCCTCTCAATTGAGAGGGATTAGGCTATAGTCTACCACACTAGCCTACTGCGGGTTGGCAGACTTCACACGCCATCTAGAATTCTCTCAAGCATGCAGGTTTCCTCACGATGTTTTCCTTCACCGTTTTGAGCATGCGATAAATACGCACATAACTTCCGAAAAGTCAGTGGTGCGTGCCTTGGGTTTGAACTCGAGACCTCTGACATCTCAGTCTACTGGTCACACTGCTAGGCTACCACAGCTAATATAGTCACATAATATAGAGTGTATATGGTAAAAGATTCAGATTCAGTATTTAAATTTTGTAATCAATACTTTTTTCCATAAGATCTATAGATCACATACAGATACTAACGTAATAAAATAGAAACCAGGGCCGTTGTTCCAATTTATTTGTTGAATACAATAATCTGGTTTTTCCATTAAAAAATAAATTACACAAGATACTGCAAAACAGTATTGCTACTGTTTTCTTGAGAAGATAAGATTGTACAAAATTGTTGCTTCTAGCATCCATTTCATGATTACACTGTTTAATTACCATAATCTGAATTTTAAAAGTACATATTAACTAAATATTGATTTACTTTCTAGTATGGTTCAGTGTTATTCTTGGTTAGATTTTAGTATTGCATGTCGGTGTATTTGTTTAAAATAATCCTGGATTCTCCTTAATGCAAAGAATTTACGAATGTGATCGGTAACTGAATGCATTGGATAATAGTGATGCCTACATTTCTCTTTCTCTCAACTCACACTGTACAAATAATGGATTTCTAATCAATGTCATGTCTTACTATATAAAGACACTTTGCATGTTATTCATGATGCAACTTGCACCCAAAATTGATATACTGATGAGTAATTAAATTAACATTAGATATTACCTGATTCCATAAATAATGTTATGTAAGGATTATGTTCTTCTGTAAAACCTCAAAATATTACTATTACTATTAATTTATGAGCTCAGCTCTTGTTGGTGGAGCAATCACCACTGTTCACTATCTTCTCATTTCTATTTGACCTCTTGATACAACTCGATCAAGAAATACTACTAAGGACCAATAAAAAGTTTGTTTACAAACCTTTCCAAATCTGACTCCACAGTTCTCACATTCCTCTTGCACCTTCTGTCGCTTATCACATTCTGTACATATGAGCTCCGTCACAGACTTCCTGTTGAAGTAATGCTGTTCATTCTCATCGTGACAGTATCGACAAACATAAACTTTGTTGCAGCATGGTGTCTGAAATAAATAATAATAGTGATGAAGAGATGATTCATTAAAATATGAGGTACACAATAATATAATCAATAATTTGTATTTGTAATGCTCTAAAGTGCTCCTCTCTTAACTGTTGAACAAAGCAACTGCTCAGTTACGAACATAAGAAATATAATATTCATGCAAAACTACAATTTATTTCTTTTTCTTTCATTCAAAAATTTTTTTTGGTCAAAGGAAAGAAGGATTTTATAGGTAGGTATATTGAGGATAGTCTCGCCTCAAACTCAGGATTAGTTGAAAATCAGCAGTTCAGGCATATATGTTATATTTTATACCTAAGTAAGACTTTGTATTTATATTTATACAATACTAGCTGACCCAGCAAACATTGTTTTGCCACATTATAGGGGTTGGTGGACTACCCCTAACTTTTAGGGGGATGAAAAATAGATGTTGGCCGATTCTCATAGATACCGGATAAGCACAAAAAATTTCATCAAAATCGGTCAAGCCGTTTCGGAGGAGTAATGGCAACGAAAACTGACACGAGAATTTTATATATTAGATGATGTTGGAAGAAGTTTTCTGAATAGATGGATTTAAGTCCACAAAAATGTTGACCCACAACAGTCAAGAGGTGCTATCAATGAAACCTTTTCTTTATTTGACTGAACAATAGAAGAAGAAACAATTCCATTGTGTAAGCATTATTTTAATTCTTAAATTTGATTGACTAAGAACTTTCCATTATTCATTTGGTCAATGTTCTCAATTCTAAATTGAAAATTTATATGTATGGCTTAAATTGCATGATTCTCTAGCTGTACACTACTGAATCACTGAAGTTGAACTCTGAATAGTCTAATAGAGGTTAATTACTAGCAATAACTGTTGATTATTATGTCTGCTAAGACCGGTAGACATATAAGAATGTTTTGATATGAAAGTTAGTGTTTGAGTGTGTTTTCTCGAATTAGTTGCAAAAATAACGCATGACCCTTCCAGTTCGTTGACATTAAAGCTTTGTTTCCTAAATCCGCATGTCATATATTGATACTTCTACGCCGAATTGTTTATATTTAGACTTCTAACTACGAACGTTTTCTTTTCAACAAAGCTTCACAAATCAAAATAATGACCTATTATCGATTAAATAGTACAACTTATGTGATCTAAATCTTACCACGAACTTTGCACGACGTTTGTAATGAGCACAACCAATACGTTTTTCTTTACTAGGTTCAGCGTTCGTCGGGGCTATAATATTCACAGCGTCCTCTTTTTCGGTAGACATTTTTGGACCAATACACAAATGCACTTCCCGATAACAATATTCAAGGTCTCACTCAGAACGTCATTCAATGGATTCTTTCAATTTGTACATTGATGTTGAAACTTGAAAGAATAATTTCTATTTGCGTAGTGACATCTGGCAGATGACTGCTCATGATTTTCCTTCTCAAAAAATTTACAGTACTGCGAAGTTTTCATATGTAAGAAAGAGATAGCAGAAAACTAATGCATATATTCTATAATATTACGATTTAATGGAAAGGTAAACATAGTTTGACGTCTAGGCCTAGTGTCATCGACTGCTATTAGAGATGCCTAACTATCGATAGTTTTGCTATCGATAGATGTCCTCGAAAGCTAGTCACAGTAACGATAGTGCTATCGATACCTTTGATACAATCGTTACAATCGATGTTATCGATATCACAAATTAACGAATACTATTGATTAGAAGCAATAGTATCGATAGAAATAGACATGGGGAGGCATCATATCGCTTATGAGTTCTCATTATAATCAGTTACTAGGGCACACTATTCGGCCAGATTACAAGCGATTCGTCGCAGAAGTGGTGCGCTCGCGGTTCCCGTTCAGCTCGTCTCCAACACAAGATATCCGCACTGCTTCCATTCACACGACGCTCCGCTAGAGCGACTTTTTGACAACCGTCACTCTCAAATTTGACACTTGACAGTATCGACGACGCACGCATGCGCCGTCAAATATATTCTGTAAATTACATTTGGACTACATAAATCAAATGTCGTGCGACTGCTGAGGGCTTCTATGGTATGTGTTCGGATTCCCGGAATTCCGGATTCAAATCCCGGTAGAGACAGATGTTTATCAACATTTGTACGACCGAGTATATGTATGTAATTTAAAACAATATCCGTAATACAAGCCTCGTTACTTAGCTCAAAACCAGATGTATCATGATTTCCAGATAATGTCAACCTTTTTTGTTTTTTTTAATGGTGTAGAGTGATACCCTAGGTTCTACCCCTGCTAGCTACGCCACTTCATAGTAATATATCGGGTGCTACTAACATTGGTCATATCGATCATGCTGGTCTGGCAGGTGGGGCAGGCGTAGTGGCCCGAGTGCAGCAGCTGCTCGAAGCAGGGCCGGTGCAGGAGGTGCCCGCAGTCGGGGATGTGGCACGGGATGCGCGACGTGTGGATGTCCTCCAGGCACACCGGGCAGTTCGACCGCGACACGTTCTCGACACACTGAACACAGAAAATAATATTTACGTTTACCGTTTCCCGCAAACAGAATTCTTTTTTGGACGGTATTTAGACGGTAGCTCTTCTTTCTTAAAAAGAACACACACATTCTCTAAATACTCGTTACTAATGGAGTTTATTTCTATGGACACATGGCATTTAATATATTTTTTTAAGCTGGAGATTATACCTAAAAAGTAAAGCAGTTCAATATAAAAAGTATTAACGACGACGCTATCAGCTTTTGTGCCACCGGTCGCTGGTTCCTCCGCACGGAATAAATACTTTTCTAGTCTTAAAATCCAGTCCTGGGTGTTTTTAATAGGTATACCTATCAGAATTTCACTGTTAGGGAAAAAACACTAGTGGGAAAACAAAGCTTCCAACTTAAGATAGATAGAACAGTAAATAGAGAAGAATAGTATCTGTTGAATTAAATGCAGTAACGCAATAATTTGAATAGTGTAAAATCTTGTCCATAAAGAAATTGAGCTACGTCTACTTTGCTACACTCACCCTGTGTCCAACCTGCTGCAGCTGTACTGGCAGGCACATGTTGCAGCGCTCACAGTGGAAGAACCGATCGCGGCCGCCCACGCGGCAGATGCCGCACCCGTCGCAGTGGTACTGCCGCTTGTCGTCGTCGTCGAACAAGTTGCAGATGAGGCACGTGTACTGTGGAAGGAATTTGAGTAATATATAGGAATACTGGCTTTGCCCGCGACATTAAATCGATAATTATCGAATTAATCGTAAAATTAAATCGATAAGAATCGATATTTTTCGATACCGGATACAAACATCTACTCTCCGGTTTCATACTTTTAGACAAAAACTATCTGTGGTTATTGTGAGTTGATCGAATTCAGACATATGCTGTGAAGCAAATTTCTTTAACATATGAAGGCATAGACTGTAGAATAGAATATAATATCATCATCATCATCAATCCATTAATGTCCCACTGCTGGGCACGGGTCTCCTCTCAATTGAGAGGGATTAGGCTATAGTCTACCACACTAGCCTACTGCGGGTTGGCAGACTTCACACGCCATCTAGAATTCTCTCAAGCATGCAGGTTTCCTCACGATGTTTTCCTTCACCGTTTTGAGCATGCGATAAATACGCACATAACTTCCGAAAAGTCAGTGGTGCGTGCCTTGGGTTTGAACTCGAGACCTCTGACATCTCAGTCTACTGGTCACACTGCTAGGCTACCACAGCTAATATAGTCACATAATATAGAGTGTATATGGTAAAAGATTCAGATTCAGTATTTAAATTTTGTAATCAATACTTTTTTCCATAAGATCTATAGATCACATACAGATACTAACGTAATAAAATAGAAACCAGGGCCGTTGTTCCAATTTATTTGTTGAATACAATAATCTGGTTTTTCCATTAAAAAATAAATTACACAAGATACTGCAAAACAGTATTGCTACTGTTTTCTTGAGAAGATAAGATTGTACAAAATTGTTGCTTCTAGCTCATGATTACACTGTTTAATTACCATAATCTGAATTTTAAAAGTACATATTAACTAAATATTGATTTACTTTCTAGTATGGTTCAGTATTATTCTTGGTTAGATTTTAGTATTGCATGTCGGTGTATTTGTTTAAAATAATCCTGGATTCTCCTTAATGCAAAGAATTTACGAATGTGATCGGTAACTGAATGCATTGGATAATAGTGATGCCTACATTTCTCTTTCTCTCAACTCACACTGTACAAATAATGGATTTCTAATCAATGTCATGTCTTACTATATAAAGACACTTTGCATGTTATTCATGATGCAACTTGCACCCAAAATTGATATACTGATGAGTAATTAAATTAACATTAGATATTACCTGATTCCATAAATAATGTTATGTAAGGATTATGTTCTTCTGTAAAACCTCAAAATATTACTATTACTATTAATTTATGAGCTCAGCTCTTGTTGGTGGAGCAATCACCACTGTTCACTATCTTCTCATTTCTATTTGACCTCTTGATACAACTCGATCAAGAAATACTACTAAGGACCAATAAAAAGTTTGTTTACAAACCTTTCCAAATCTGACTCCACAGTTCTCACATTCCTCTTGCACCTTCTGTCGCTTATCACATTCTGTACATATGAGCTCCGTCACAGACTTCCTGTTGAAGTAATGCTGTTCATTCTCATCGTGACAGTATCGACAAACATAAACTTTGTTGCAGCATGGTGTCTGAAATAAATAATAATAGTGATGAAGAGATGATTCATTAAAATATGAGGTACACAATAATATAATCAATAATTTGTATTTGTAATGCTCTAAAGTGCTCCTCTCTTAACTGTTGAACAAAGCAACTGCTCAGTTACGAACATAAGAAATATAATATTCATGCAAAACTACAATTTATTTCTTTTTCTTTCATTCAAAAATTTTTTTTGGTCAAAGGAAAGAAGGATTTTATAGGTAGGTATATTGAGGATAGTCTCGCCTCAAACTCAGGATTAGTTGAAAATCAGCAGTTCAGGCATATATGTTATATTTTATACCTAAGTAAGACTTTGTATTTATATTTATACAATACTAGCTGACCCAGCAAACATTGTTTTGCCACATTATAGGGGTTGGTGGACTACCCCTAACTTTTAGGGGGATGAAAAATAGATGTTGGCCGATTCTCATAGATACCGGATAAGCACAAAAAATTTCATCAAAATCGGTCAAGCCGTTTCGGAGGAGTAATGGCAACGAAAACTGACACGAGAATTTTATATATTAGATGATGTTGGAAGAAGTTTTCTGAATAGATGGATTTAAGTCCACAAAAATGTTGACCCACAACAGTCAAGAGGTGCTATCAATGAAACCTTTTCTTTATTTGACTGAACAATAGAAGAAGAAACAATTCCATTGTGTAAGCATTATTTTAATTCTTAAATTTGATTGACTAAGAACTTTCCATTATTCATTTGGTCAATGTTCTCAATTCTAAATTGAAAATTTATATGTATGGCTTAAATTGCATGATTCTCTAGCTGTACACTACTGAATCACTGAAGTTGAACTCTGAATAGTCTAATAGAGGTTAATTACTAGCAATAACTGTTGATTATTATGTCTGCTAAGACCGGTAGACATATAAGAATGTTTTGATATGAAAGTTAGTGTTTGAGTGTGTTTTCTCGAATTAGTTGCAAAAATAACGCATGACCCTTCCAGTTCGTTGACATTAAAGCTTTGTTTCCTAAATCCGCATGTCATATATTGATACTTCTACGCCGAATTGTTTATATTTAGACTTCTAACTACGAACGTTTTCTTTTCAACAAAGCTTCACAAATCAAAATAATGACCTATTATCGATTAAATAGTACAACTTATGTGATCTAAATCTTACCACGAACTTTGCACGACGTTTGTAATGAGCACAACCAATACGTTTTTCTTTACTAGGTTCAGCGTTCGTCGGGGCTATAATATTCACAGCGTCCTCTTTTTCGGTAGACATTTTTGGACCAATACACAAATGCACTTCCCGATAACAATATTCAAGGTCTCACTCAGAACGTCATTCAATGGATTCTTTCAATTTGTACATTGATGTTGAAACTTGAAAGAATAATTTCTATTTGCGTAGTGACATCTGGCAGATGACTGCTCATGATTTTCCTTCTCAAAAAATTTACAGTACTGCGAAGTTTTCATATGTAAGAAAGAGATAGCAGAAAACTAATGCATATATTCTATAATATTACGATTTAATGGAAAGGTAAACATAGTTTGACGTCTAGGCCTAGTGTCATCGACTGCTATTAGAGATGCCTAACTATCGATAGTTTTGCTATCGATAGATGTCCTCGAAAGCTAGTCACAGTAACGATAGTGCTATCGATACCTTTGATACAATCGTTACAATCGATGTTATCGATATCACAAATTAACGAATACTATTGATTAGAAGCAATAGTATCGATAGAAATAGACATGGGGAGGCATCATATCGCTTATGAGTTCTCATTATAATCAGTTACTAGGGCACACTATTCGGCCAGATTACAAGCGATTCGTCGCAGAAGTGGTGCGCTCGCGGTTCCCGTTCAGCTCGTCTCCAACACAAGATATCCGCACTGCTTCCATTCACACGACGCTCCGCTAGAGCGACTTTTTGACAACCGTCACTCTCAAATTTGACACTTGACAGTATCGACGACGCACGCATGCGCCGTCAAATATATTCTGTAAATTTAAACTTATATTATGTCACACAGCTGTGCCTGTATGGTAATAAACAAACAAAAATTAGTTTTTTAGTTTTTTGGTTGTCCATATTCCTATTCCATATCGGATATGAAATATTCCAAAAAGTTTATGTTGTATGTTGTATGTATTTATTTATTTTTTATTTATTTATTTATAGTTAATTAAATATAATGTATATAATCATAACAAGGAATTGTTTTTAGAAATTGCTGTAATTCGACGATGATATCTTGAAGTGACATAAGCTTCCCTCCAGGATTTCGGCAAGACGCCTAATTGGCTTGTAATACCTACTGAGTCGCCTATCCACGGGAAAAAGGCGTGAGTGTATGTAATTATGTATATATATATGTATATACATATACTGAGTCGTTGGGATAAAAACTTTTCAGGAGAAACGACTCACAGGACAACGCAGCATTGTGTGTACATTATGTACCTATCGATATTTATAAAAGCTTTAGGAAGTAAAATATTCAAACCTTTAACTATTTTTTTTACATGATTAACCTATGTCATATTAATATCTCCAGTCTTTAGACATTAGTCATTACGCTATAGATACCATTGACTTATGTCACGTAATTAAGCGCTTTTTTGAAATGTAAATTATATGATAATGCTAAATTTTTGTTAAAAAATACGTAAAATATTCTAAATCTATAAAAAGTTTGCTCCAATATGACTTATTATTCCATATTTATTCTATTATTATTTATATATCAAGGAGCTACGTTGCTACCACCTAGATTTCAATGGAAGACTATGGACTATGCATGGGAAGGGGATGAACGAGAGTCGGCCATCACTAACGGGTCATACATACCTGCAAATAATATGCCGACTGGAATAGCGAGATGGAACGATCGATTGTTCATAACCATACCTCGATGGAAAAAAGGTTTTATTTATTGTATATTAGCCACCCGCCCCGGGGTCCCATGGGTAGTAGGCAACTGCCCCATCCCCCCGTGCCCATACCTCGCTACGCCCGTGATTATTACGGCACGGTACGACTTGTACTAGAGCAACGGCTGATTAACGGCTGATGAATAATCAGCTACTGCATCATGTTTCGTGTGTTCAAATCCCGTACGGAATAAAAAATTGAAGGGGAGGGTTGCGGGAAGGATTAAAAATCTAGTCGTAGTCGTCTACGGTAGTTCGAGTTGACAGAAGTTTTAGTTACAATCGTGTTAAATGAATTCTAATATTAGGTATATCGCCTTAAAATGTATTTAATATGTTCGCCTCCTTTTAAACGGAGCTTAACAACACACCGAAGAAGTATGACTGCGTTTCGAGGATACACAATATACTATGGTATTTCAATAGATGGGTGGTAATGACTTGATCTACGTCTAGCAAAGTCCTGAATATAATAGTAGGTACCTGTAGCAAATCTGAAGGTAGTTTAACATAATAAACTTCTCACAGGCATTCCCTCGTCCCTAAACTACGTCTTCCTCAATGATACGCAAAACGCGCCTCTGCACCCTTATCCCAACTGGCAGGAGGGGTGCCTTACGGCCAAAGGGGCTGTGCCCTCCAACAGAACCGTGGTCTCCACATTCCGGGTGCATGTGGACAGGTGCAATCGACTCTGGGTCGTAGATAATGGAGTCACTGATATGTCCAGTAAGTGTAGTTATAATAATATCAATCAGACCAATATTAGAGGTACTTTTGAACTGTCATAACTAGTTTTATGGTTTCATAAATGTACTCGTAAGTCTTATGGAGAAGATGCCAATAAACTCTATGGATACTCTTTTAAACAATAAACTTTGAGAAAATGATTGTTACTTTTCTATTGTGTTGATATATCATGAAAGATTCTAGTAGATAGTGACTATACCACTAATATGCTAGACGCATGGCAAATCTTAGGGCTAAGCGTCTTCAATGTTATTCCAAGGTGGTAAAGTTTAGAGACATACCTAAGAGGTACCAAACATAATTTCCTCAATCGTACCAAAACCGTAGGTACTTTTAGCCAATCTATTTTTAACCTTTAGTGCGTAATATCAGCCTCGTTAGTCTAGTGGACGTACAGTGCGACTGCCGAGTTTCGGGTTCGATTCCCAGGTCGAGCAGTGTTATTGGGTTTTCTCAATGAAATTCTCAGTAGCAGCTAGGAGTTTGAATTCGTGCCCGGTTAATGGTAATAGGCTCGCCCCCTATTACATGGAACCTAAAACATACCGACGAAATGTGGGTGTCCATTGGTACACCTCTGCCTAACCTTTCGGGACGACAGGCGTGATGGTATGCATAATAACGTACGTTTAATCAATTACTTCTACAGAGGATGTCAGGCAAGTGACGGAGCCGGCTGTGTTGGTGTTCAATTTGAAGACAGACGAGCTTATAAGTAAACATGTCTTCAGGGACGAAGTGTTACGAGACTCCTCCGTACTGACTAGCATTGTGAGTGAGACACGTAGATAACTGGCGGGCAGCTAAACAAAAACCTACTTTATAACACTACGCACTGAGTAAATTTTTGCAATGACTCTAGGTGTGTTATATGCACGAATCTTCTTTCTGTTACCGTTTACCTGAACCTGGTAAATATGTTCCTGCTAGCTTGAATTAATGATCCTTCAACTAGGTATATCCATCCGATCCTGTAAATGGTACCTCCTATATTCTCCGTATAGGTCAATAGGTGGGCTATTTATGATAGTTAGGTAGGTATGTATGATGGTTCTTGTAGGCACGAAAAAATTAGAACCCGCTTTGCCACGCTCTCTACCGCGCTGCACTTTGCTAGCTGCTTTTGATACTTATCTACATATGTATTTTAAAATGAAGTATAGTTACATATAGTTATTATCGACATTTAAATAATCACATTCGATTAATTATTTCGACTGTAGTAGCTACTAGCAATAACTGGTAATAATTAATTCACTACTTGGACTTGGACGCCTTCCAGAGATTTTAACAGCTTCGTTTTTTTTCTAGGCCGTAGAAGTAGTAGACAAAGATTGTAAACGCTGTTCAGCATTTGCATATATCACTGACATGGGGTCAAACGCCATTATTGTATACAGCTTGAAGGATAACGACGCTTGGCGGGTCGAGAACCATTACTTCCACTTTGACCCCCACGCTGGGGTCTATAAGGTTGGCGGCATTGACTTCTATTGGAGTGATGGTGTTTCTTCTGGGGCTCTGTCACAGCCGAAAAAGGATGGGTAAGTCAAAACTGGCAGCAGATTTTCTAAAGTTGGTTGCATGTGGTGTAAAGCCTCCCCACATAAAAACGATGCTGAATTGGGCTGAGTCGTCTCATGCTCTCGTCAAACGCTATTCAAATTATACCATTGGCATATCTCATTTTTCAGGGGGGCCTGGCGGCCTGGCCCCTATCATGCCTTGGCTGATGCGAATATGTTATACATTTTCGCGTCCATCATTAATCTGTAGCGCAACATTCTGGAATGGCCACTAGATCAATTTGGAATGTGCACGGCCCACCCAATCCCCCGTCCCTACGTACCTGAGTATTTGATGTGAATGACGTCATTTGCACTCTTATCCCATAGACTTTATAATTATGACTAGCTCAATCCGATTCCACATCGATACAGTTAGAAAGACCTTAAAGTATGTACGTTTAATTTCAGCTATTGTGACCTGTATTTACATCCAACATCAAGCACTAAACAGTTTAAAATGTCAACAAAACTGTTGAGAAATAAGAATACGCCTAAAGAGGACATCTTTAATGGAGTTGAGGTGGGTGTATTGCAAATAATTACCGACCGTTACCTTCGAAATAGCGGTAAGGCGAAAACATGGTGTAGTTTTAGTCGGAAGGTCCATTGCTCCGTCGCCTACCTCGACAGCGGAATTAAATGGAGATTTCCACACGCTAATAAATAGTATGCAGAGAAATAAGTATTGATATTTGTATAACCCTTGCCTTAAACGTTTCTTTCAGATAATCGGAGATAGAGGGCCCAAATCACAAGCCACAGCCTGTGACATAGATCCTTCAACTAACGTCCTATTCTATACACAGGTAAAAGTATTATATTAGCTATATATTATTAGGTATATACGAAATAAGTATTGTTTAGAACCTATATTGAACGGTACCTATACCAATCCAATCGATAGGACCTACTAATTATTACCCGAGATCAGCTAGAGAAATGTCAAATAAGTAATGATCGATTGATGATGATTTCGAAATTATTTATTTTTTCGAATTATATTTTTTTATATTTTCATGTAAAATGTTATTCATTCTTATTTGTCAACAGGTGTGCAAAAATGGCCTGGGTTGTTGGAACCTCGATAAAGAGTTCAACATTGAGAACAGTCCTCTGATTCTTAGCGACTGCAATTTGTTGGAATTCCCGAATGATGTTAAAGTATGTTGAATGTTATTGTCTCCACAAGTTTGACTAAAAGGCTACGCCTTTAGGTACTATTAGCTATGGCCAATAATTTCATATGAATTGTCAATGGCGTAGCGTTTACATATTTTTTTGGTAAATACACCAGTACACCTTAAATTTGACGAAGTCTTAAGTAATAATAATTGAATCAATTAGTTAACACGGAGTTATTGGTAACATGTAACATGGTTGACAATTTGATAGTCAACAACGTAAATATAAATGCTTTTTGATATTAGCAATGTTGAATCAACTGTTGCTCAAATATGCTTAAGTACTTGGCATTATGCTCATAGATTGCTTATGGATTCACAGATAAATTACAAAGTTTACACATTACAACTCTTTTTTCCATGTGGGTAGTAGCTACAAGTGACATCATTTAAAATTGCTCTCAAAATAAATAAATTTAAAATATTTAAACTGGTTTAATAGTATTAATATACATGTGCAATATTATAAATTAAAGAAGGCTACCTGCTGGTAAAGTGTTTCTCCTATCACTTCTACTATCTATCACTTTTATTTCTATTACTTCTGCAAACACTATCACTTCTACATCACTATGGACCCTATCCACACTTCACTGACTCAGCTGATGGAAGTGTTCCACAAACGGATGTCTGATTTCGAGGCACAGCTGCAAAAAACACCTGCAGCATCAGCATCCAGCTCCACAAGTTTGGCCTCGGACTTTGCAGCATTCAAAGTTTTCATCACCCAAGCGCTTGGCGGCCTGCAGCAGCAAGTTGAGCTCCTTGCTCGTAGTATGGACAACATGGAGATGCGGAGCCGAAAGCAAATACTGTTGTTGCATGGTGTGTCTGAGTCCAAGGATGAGGACACTGCGGAGGTTGTGGTCAGTATCATTCGGGACCGATTGAAGATGAGCAGCTTCACTATTGCAGATATAAAACGCTGTCACCGGATGGGGCGTGCTGCAGCCTCACAGAAAACTCGGCCTATCTTGTTTAAGCTACACGATAGAGCAATAAGAAGCAACATCTGGTTCGAAAAAGTGAAGCTCAAGGGTTCCGGTATAACCATCTCAGAATTTTTGACCAAGGCGCGGCATGACCTGTTCTTAGCTGCACGGCATAGGTTTGGTTTAACCAAGTGCTGGACCAGGGATGGTTGTATCTATGTTGTTGGGCCTGATGGTACGAGACACCGCATCGTATCGCTTGCGGACTTAGAAAGAGTGCAGCAGAGGGATGGCGCTGGATCTACTGTCGCAGTCCCGACGGCAAAGCCCACTGCAAGTAGGCCGAAGCGCGAGCGTTCAGCCGTCATCAAAAAGTGAACTGTGTGTTCGTAATTCAGTGATCTGTGTATAGACGGAGTCCGGATAGTACGTATAATTAGCTACCGAATATACCCACTCGTAAAGTTATTCTTATTATATCTATAGTAGGTACTTTTTAAATTAATTTAAACTAGTGAATAAAAACACTACTCTTTTTTCTGACACCATCATAAGGACGTTGACATTTGTCATACTGTCACTTTATGTTGAAGTGACGTTCCGTTTCTTGTTATTGTAATTACTATCCGGACTACGAAACTGCTTGTTTCATTTTACGTAGTTTATTAGTGTTATGAATAATTCACCCAATTTTTACCAGCAACACAGCCGGCAGGTGGACTTGGTGAGCTTTTCATTTATAATATATTATTTATATTTTATATAATAACATTTATTTTATTAGTATAATATTTATTTATAATAATTTTAATGTCTACATCAGATTTCAGTGACGATTCTGATACCTTTTTCTCGGCAAGTAGCAATGATGACAGCTTCGTTAGCATCCCTTCACTTGCTGATACGCTTGTAGCGCAGTTTTCTGATGTACCTAAGAATTTCAATGTTGTTCACATCAATGCCCAGAGTGTTCCGGCCCACTTCCCCGATATGCTGGCAACCTTTGACTGTAAGAATATTCATGCTATTCTTATCTCTGAATCATGGCTGAAACCCTCTCTTCCTTCAAATCTCTATTCTTTACCAGGTTTTCAACTAATTAGAAACGATCGCACCAGTTGTGGCGGTGGTGGTGTTGCTATATATCTTCGATCGCATATTACTTTTACAATTATTAGCGCTTCGGCACAACCTCCTCCGTCAAACGCTGGTGAGCATCTTTTTCTTGAAGTTGAGCTTCATCACACTAAAATTCTTCTTGGAGTCTATTACTGTCCATCTTTACGTATTGATTTCTTCTCCTCCTTAGAACATATTTTAGAAAATCTGGTTGTATCTTACAGTCATACTATTCTTATGGGTGACTTCAACACCTGTCTTCTTAAAAATGATTCTCGATCTTCTTCCTTTCACTCTATTATAGAATCATGTAATCTATGTATTCTACCCCTAAACGCGACCCATCATTTTCCTAATTCGGCTCCATCACTTCTTGACCTAATGGTTGTTTCTTCTAGTGATCATGTGGCTAAGCACGGCCAGAACTTGGCCGATGCTTTTTCATATCACGATTTAATATTTCTTTCATACAAAATTCGTCCTCCTAAGGCAAAGCCAAGAATTCTTCTGCAACGTAATTTTAGTGGTATGGACCTTGAAAGCCTTGCGAGGGCTGCCAGTAGCATTGATTGGACATCTCTGATGATTTCTGAAGCAGTGGATGATAAACTATCAATATTTAATAAAACTCTAGTTGATATCTATGATGTCCACGCTCCAATTAGACCAGTTAAGGTCAAACACCTACCGTCACCGTGGCTTACTGATGACATTAAACAAGTTATGGCAAGAAAAGTGACAGCTAAAACAAAATATAATATTACATCTAGTCAATCAAACTGGGAGAAATATGTAGGCATTAGAAATCACTGTAATAAGGTGTGTAGGAATGCTCAACGCCATTTTATTCATACTTCTGTTGAAAATGGAGATCCAGCAAAAGTTTGGAAATTTCTTAGATCAATGGGAATCGGTAAGTCGCGCCAAGACACAATTCCTAAAAATTTAGATATTACTTCACTGAATCAACATTTTTCTGCTTCGTCTAATATTGATAAGACAACTAAGTCAAATACATTACATTATCTTACTACACTTCCGATCCCCGATTATCCCTCCTTCGTCTTTAATCAATTATCTGCTTGTGATGTTAAAAAGAGCATTTTATCCATAACTTCCAATGCAGTTGGTAGTGACATAGTCAGCCGTAATATGATCCTTCCTATACTTGACGAAATCCTTCCTATCATATGTCACATCTTTAATTATTCCCTATCTAGTGGTGTCTTTCCGAGTGCTTGGAAAGACGCCCAGATTACTCCTTTACCCAAAAAACCCAATCCCGTTTCCTTTTCTGAATATCGTCCTATCTCTATACTACCATTCCTATCCAAAGTCCTAGAACGTCTTATTCACAACCAATTAAGTTCATTCCTTTGTAAGAATAGACTTCTCAATCCCTTTCAATCCGGTTTTCGTCCTGGTCATAGTACGGTAACTGCATTGGTTAATATAACGGATGACATACGGCTTGGCATGGAAAATGGAAAGTTAACGGTACTTGCACTACTAGATTTTAGTAATGCTTTTAATACCGTTGACTTTGATATTTTACTTGGCATACTTTGCTCTCTTAACATATCTCCATCAGTGATTGATTGGTTTCGTAGTTATCTGACTGGGCGCCGGCAACGTATTCGTATTGAAGATTCATACTCTTCATGGTGCAATACTACAGCTGGTGTACCTCAGGGTGGCGTTTTATCCCCGTTACTTTTCGCAATATTTATTAATTCTATCTCTAACCAATTACTTTCATCCTACCACCTATATGCAGATGATCTCCAAATCTACTCGCAAGCTCCACTAAACCAGTTGGCAGAAGCCGTCGGTAATATAAATATTGATCTTGCTGAGATATCAAGATGGAGCAGATGCTTTGGACTTCAAATAAATCCTTCCAAATCCCAAGTCATTGTTATTGGCAGCTCGCGTATGGTTTCCAAGATCGACTGGTTCAATCTCCCACAGGTTATCTTTGATGCTATTCAAATTCCTGTGACTGATAAGGTTAAGAACCTGGGAATTCTGATGGACAAAACGTTGTCTTGGGGTCCGCAACTACAAGAAACCAGTCGTCGGTTATTTGCATCAGCAAGTTCTTTGAGACGACTACGGAACTTTCTCCCTACTGCCACTAAGATTGCGCTTGCACAATCTCTTCTTCTGCCAGTTCTTGACTATGCCGATGCCAGCTATCTTGATCTTAACGAGGACCAATTTAATAAGCTTGAGCGACTTCAAAATTTTTGTATTAGATTTATATTTGGTTTACGCAAATATGATCATGTATCAGAATATCGCGCTAAACTCAAGTGGCTTCCAATACGCCTTCGCCGGGATACACATATCCTTTCATTACTTTACAGTATTTTATTTAACCCTACAACACCGTCTTATCTTAAAGAACGTTTCGAGTTCATCTGTGATACACATTCGCGATCCTTACGGTCATCGGAAAACCTAAATTTAAAAATACCTGTGCATTCAACAAGATTCTTTGACCATTCTTTTACGGTACAGGCCTCTCGATTGTGGAATGCACTGCCACTATTTATAAGACGCGCACAGACATTGGCTGCATTTAAAGGAATGGTTAAGGAACATTACTTAGCTGTTTAGACATTTGAAATTATATATTGTACTTATTTTATACAATGTGGAGATGACAATATGACTTTAAATGAAAACACTGGCAATACTGGTTTATAGAAACATTTGTAAACTATCAAATAAATCCGAACATGGAAATTAAAAAAAAAAAAATTTTCTTACAAACTAAATAGCTTAAAACTGCAAACAAAATAAAACACCATTTATAAAAATGGTACACTGACCTGCGATAAGAATGGCAACGCAGCTTGGTTTCATTCATGTTAAAGCTGTGGCCGACGCAGCGACGTAATGTTTGGCGCCATTATTCTTATTGTTATTAATGCTCAATTACACAAATCAAATCACAGAATATTAACCAAATAGTCGGGCATCATTCACCCGCGAGTTATTCACTGATCAATTTATTATTCACAATCACTTTTCGATCACATAATTATGTCGCCAGTCATTAAATTTTTTTATTTTCAATATGTCCGCCGTGTTCTTGAATACACAAACTACACCGACGTATAATGTTATTTCTCACTCTTGATAATAGGTCTCACGGTATGTCCGTACAGCTAAAGCGGCATTACCGTGACACTCCCCATAAATTAAAATCATATCAGTGTACTCCGAAGCGGTATAATTGTAACGAGGCATGATTATTTAATAATAAAACCTTGAAACACCAAGTATTAAGCGTCTAATTTCGCAAAGTTCACTTAGCTATTTAACTAAGTACCTATAATACGTTTATGTGTCCTGTCACTATTAAAACAAAGCGTCAAATTTCGCACAACACAACACAACACAACAACAAAGATACGATAACACTCGCGCGGCGACTTCAAACGGGCGCGGGCGCATCCGAAATTCCAGAGAAAATAAAATGCGTCACAGGCAGTAAGGACGTCCGGTGACACACTGACCGCGTAACCTAGACACGTCGACAAGTAAGCAAAGAGGAAACAAGCAAACTTACCTATCTCTTTCGCACATACATATTTTCTTATCTAGCTGTGATGACACGCTTTATGACTCTTATGGCTCGGGCATAAAGTATAATTTGCATTGAGAAAATAAATTTGATAGAAAAGGCGTAGGTTTTTAAAGTGGCGAGCTGGCAACGTAAGTCGTTAACCTGTCGCGTGCTCTCCTGTTTACAAAACATCATGTCGAAAATACTTAAAATGAAAAATAATGTCCTGTGGCTAAACTACTGGATATATTCATTTGATTTTTTGTGTGACGGTTGGGAATATCATGACTTATACGAAGTTTCATTTATGATCATATTGTCCTCCCCACATTGTATAAATTTATGTATGTATATATTTTATATTAGTATTATATATTTTATGTAGGTATATAATGGTATAGTGTAGAATATATTTATGTGTATTATATCTAGTGTATGTTACAACATAATTATATTTATTATGTACGCCAACTACTCGTTTTCCCTTTCTCTCAACTCTTGTCCATCCAATGGTTGTCTGGAAGAGATTGCTATTAGCGATAAGACCGCCAATTGTACTTCATACTTTCTGTATATTCCATATTGTTGTATCTTTGGTGTATGTACAATAAAGAATACTCTATTACAAAGTTTCTTTTACGCCAACAACCTAATTAATAGAAAACAGTTTGGCTTTACCAAGGGTCGTTCAACAACCGATGCCGGTGTTGAACTTCTAGGTCACATTTTTGATGCATGGGAAGAGTCACACGATGCCTTGGGTATCTTTTGCGATTTGTCTAAGGCATTCGATTGCGTTCTTCACGATACATTGATCAGGAAGTTACACCACTATGGCGTGAGGAACACTTCTCTGAATCTTCTTATTTCGTACCTGGGTAAGAGGATTCAGAAAGTGGACGTCAATGGAAAGAGATCCCCGGGGTCGGTTGTTACTATGGGAGTTCCGCAAGGTTCAATTCTTGGCCATTTTTTATTTCTAATTTATATTAATGATTTACCCTATCTGATGGGAGATAATCAAGAGATAGTGTTGTTTGCAGACGATACCTCGCTTTTATTTAAACTAAAACGTCAGCAAAGAACTACATACGTTCTAGTTCTACATTGGTTCAATGCAAATAATTTAGTTTTGAATGAAAACAAAACTAAATGTATTCAATCAATCAAATCAAATCAAAAGGTTTTTATTTCAAATAAACTTTTTCAAGCACTTTTAAAACGTTATGATTCTAGTTGCACGTTAAGTTAAGTTTACAACGCCTCCCCCCCACTCCGGGGTTCTCGGCTTGTCGTGCCGGGGGGGCTTAGTAGCCGCGGAGGGTCCGCGACTCCGCGCCGAAGCGAAGTGGAACCCCGAGAGGTCGGGCCGCTCCGACACGGGCTTTTCCCAGGAAGCCTGGTCGTAGAGTGGCCCTGTCGCGGGCACCTGCGGGTGTGACCAGCCCAGCAGGTTGCCTGCGACAAGGTGGAACCTGCCGTTCCGGCAGGATGCCTGCGTAGGTTGCGGTGTCGTATGGGAGGCACCGCAACTGAGGCGGGCCGCGGTGTCGTATGGGAGGCACCGCGGCTGAAGGATTTCGGGGCCGCGGCGGGGAAGACTGTCGGTGGCAGGGTTGCGCTGCTCCCCCCCTGCCTTCCGCGGCCTCGGCGGGGCCACAGCCGCTGAACTGTGGTCGCGGTGGGGCCGCAGGGGAAGAGAAGTGTCGGTATGTCGTTCGCCGCTCTTCCTATCCTCTGCGGCCGAAAACAAGGCTCAGGTGGAGCCAGAGTGGGTGGCGCCCACTCGAGAGGGAGGTGCCGCGTCGAGTGTCCACACGCTCCGCTGCGTTGAGTGTGCGCACGCTCCGCTGCGTCGAGTGCTCCCGCGCTCTGCGGCGTCGAGTGTCCGCGCGCTCCGCGGCGTCGAGTGGACGCTCCGCGGCAAGTCTGGGGACCGCAAGGGCGGTCCGCCACCGCCGGGGTCGCGGACGAATATTTCAGTTCCCGTAACCCCGGCACTATGGTGGTGAGACGAAAAGATCCCGTGTGGTTTTAGTCGGTAGTCACCCACTATGGGTGGAGTCCGACATATCCCCGTCGTCTCCCCGGACGGCGGGGAATGCGTAAATGCATTTCCACACGGCTAACAAAAAAAAAAAAAAAAGTTTACAACGCCTAACGTCAGACAAGTTAAAACCAGTGTACTAGTTAACGGTGGAGAGTTGGATCTTGTAGATACCACTGTATTTCTAGGTATTACCTTAGATGCTAAGCTTCAGTGGGGCCCACATATAGAGAAATTGTCGAAGAAGCTTAGTTCTGCAGCTTATGCCGTTAAAAAAATTCGTAATTTAACGAATATAGATACAGCTCGGTTAGTTTATTTTAGTTATTTCCATAGCGTGATGTCATACGGCATTCTACTGTGGGGGAATGCTGCTGACATCCTAACTATTTTTGTGTTGCAGAAAAGGGCTATTCGATCAATTTATAACTTAAGTCCCAGATATTCACTGAGGGAGAAATTTAAAGAAATTGATATTATGACTGTTCCATCACAGTATATTTACGAAAATCTTTTATATGCTTACAAGAATATCAATCTCTTTGAAAAGCATTGTGATATCCATAATATTAATACTAGGAATAAGAATAAATTTGTTGTTCCTGCAACTAGGCTCCAGAAAATCAGTAAATCCTTTAGATGTCAATGCATACGCTTTTATAACAAAATTCCAACCCATGTACAAACATTAAGTCTCAGCAGATTTAAATCCTTTATCAAACAGAGACTTTGTGCTAAAGGCTACTATACGTTAAAAGATTACATGGATGATAAAACTGCTTGGGATTGAATAGTTCTCATGAACCGGGCTATCGAACGTCTTTTACTGCAATTTATTATGATTTGGACATTATTTTTTCATGACATTGATGTTAATTATTATTATTTTTTAATTTTTTTTTGTTGACATTAATTTATATCTTGACATGAATTGTATAGGTATACCTATAGATTTTTAATTATTATTATTATTTGACTTTATTTATTTTATATTTTTGACATTATGTTAATGTTATGTTTTGACATAATTATTTTATATTTGACATTATGTTGATTTTTATGCATTGGGATTATTTATAATATACATATCTATGTGAATGTGAGCACTTTGTAGGTAGATAAACATACGCTTACAAACTAATGTCTGGCGGCTTTGGGTTTTTGAAATGGCCTACGCAAATGTCCCGCTGATCTTGCATAGACGTGCGTCGGGTCGTTAAGCTCCCACAATAATGGTTTGAGCTAAACGATGGCTGACGTATGCGTGTTGTCAGTATGGACAGGTCAACTCAAAGCTGCACTGGTGCTTTCTTCAAAAGGCCATCTCAGACTTTAACCTACATAGTCAGGCTCACATATTGTAACCAAAATGTTTGGACTTTAACACGTTGACTGCTGAAAACACACACGCTGTGTTTTGACTCATATAACGCGAGTGCGGCGCAAACACGCCTGGCGTGTTTTCACATTTTGTGCTACGACTGGGCGGCAAAACACGCCCTGCGTGTTTTTAACTTCGCTACGCCAGTACGGATTACGCGCGAGGCGTGTTTTAAACCGACTTCAAAAAAGAAGGAAGTTATCAATTCGACCGTATTTTTATATCTTTATTACAATATAATATATTGTTCTACATATATTTTTTTATCGTCCTTTCGCAGATATTTAATTCTAATCAGCTTTTACGAAAAATAAATCGACATAATGTCGTAGTGTTAACAAATTTAATAACAAACGCCTTCATAAAATTCGAAGAAAACAAAGTAAAATATTCTACAAAGGATTCTGCGGTATTAACAAATACACATCTGCGTTTTAATTTTGAATAAAAAACTTAGTAGGTGATTGTTTTGCACAAAATATACCGTAAAATAATTCTAAGTACCCAATTGTTTTATGCACTCATAAATAAAAGACAATGAATGGTTACTATTACTACTATTATTATTATTACTATTACTATATGCGCTCCCCCACCCAAAACACACCAGGTGTGTTTTGGCCGCACTGTTGGTCGGAATACAAAATGTGTTCCGGCCGTGCGGGCGCTCACGCCAGGCGCGTAAACAGCCGCACCGTAGGTTAGCGCGCGCTATGTTAGGCCGCAGCCAACGTGAAGAGACCATGATTCTCTGAGTTTGTTTCGGCATTTCTTCTCAGAGGTCGTCAGTTAGGAAATGCCGATGTCAACTAGATACTAAAAAAAAAATGTACATGACTTGTAAAAGTGTCTTTAAAAAGATCTATTTACAGAAAAAAATAAATAAAAAAATACATATATATATGTGTATTTCTTACCCATTATGAATTTATTTTCACATGCAGGCGGATCGGGAAGGTAACCTCTGGATATTGAGTGACAGACAGTCTCGGTTCCTATACGAGGCAATGGATTTCGATCAAGTTAACTTCAGAGTATTGACAGCACCCACCTCTACCCTCATACAAGGCACGCCGTGTGAAAAGAAATCATTCTTTGGCAGGTATCGATAGGTAAGTCGTTTTTAATTTTACCACACAAGGTATGTCAACTGTCAATCTATTGACGGTGGCAGCACCATCGGGTATATTAATTGGGGTTGCTATAATGAGACGTCAGAGTTTAATACTCTCTTTATTTATGGATTCAAATAATTTTGGATAAAAAATTGTACTTTAAAAGTATAATTTCTTATCCAAAATTATAAAATAAAATGTGTTTTACTTTATTATATTAAAAGCCCCTAATAATGTTAGACTCGTTTACGAAAACATCCATTCACTTGTTAAGAGTCAAACTCGCATATTCTTAGTCTGGAAAAAACTTATCGGCGATAGGTGTCGTATTGAGTTTTTTTTAATGTAATTTATTTATTTTTCTCAGATCGTCCTAGCAGTTTCTGCAGTTTCAAAGTACCTACGTAAGAATATTTGATAAAATTGTATATTATGACAAGCCTCCATTTTATATTTTCGTAAATATAATTGTTACCAAAGAATTCTATAGTATTCATTTCTTTATGGATATGTAGGGGTAGGCATCATATCCGCTTTATAAAATTCCTGCAGCGAACCGCAGTGTTTTTAAATTTCTTTATTATAACGTCAGAAATGATCGGGCGATGCGTGATATTAAAGATCTTATCGAACGATTACTATGTAGAGAATGAATTTCCGTAAGCCGTAATATATATGAGTGGCTATAAAAGCTATATTTAGTATGTAGATCATTAGATTAGAACTTACCTCTTTTTTACTCAACCTTTTTTTTAATTATTTTGTGTTCAATTTTTTCGTATTTAACTATAATAAGCGATTTCAGATACATTTGTTGTTCAGCCTATTGCCGTCCACTGCAGAACATACACCTCAGACCAAAGAGCACCAATCATCCCGGTGTTGAGCCGCTCTCATTCATCCGCTACCAGCCACCATCTTCAAATCGTCGGTCCGTTGTGTCTCGAGCGTCCCTCATAACGTTTACCCAAACGCGGGAATGAAAGACATGATATAATTTAATATTTTTTTATTTAAATATACAACATGATAGTTACAACTATGTAATTAAGTCTATGTGATTGAATAATTCATCATTAATCATAATTTTTGCACGTGACCGTCGATTCCGATTGATTTCGTTCACATTGTCAGTCTTTTCGCTAATTATTACAACTGAACCGACCTATCGTGGACTTAGTAATGTAAGCGCTTACTGACTAATCGTAGAGTGAAGTTTAAAGTCCAGTGGACATCCAAACGGATGGACATTAAAATGAATGGAGATCGAGCGTGTTAAATAAAAGGGAATAGTAATATCCCGTAACGTGTGTTAGCAGATTTAACCAAGTCATTAAACGTAGAACTTAGTACAAAATATGTATGGTTCAGACGAAAATACTTGTAAGAGTAGTCCCACCGCACGATGTGACAAAATGCAGTAATGCTTCATAATATATGTTCATATGAACCGTTTGCTCTTGGAAGGGCACCACAAATCACCACCCACATGTTTGCGAACCGCTTTGTGGCTTGAAAATGTGTGAAAAGTAGCCCCGTGTCATTGTTTTCATGTTAGAAGGCCGAAGTTATGTAACCGAACATCTTTGAAGCTAGGATGGATGTTTCCACAAGTGGCATTAACTAGGGCACGAGGAGGTAAGTGTTTTTATTACACCCCAGGTGTTACCCCTACAGAGTTCGGCACACCCCAGGCTACCGGCAGGCAATCTTTGGGCATCTTTCGCATTAAAAAAGAAAAGATGATTTGAGGATAGGTTGGTAAAAAATTCTAGATTTTATTAGCGGGTAGGGACGTTTAAGATAATTGTATGACCTCCAATGGCGGGTATTTATCAACAATCCTATTTTAACTACAGGGATATTACTATTAACAATAGAATGTCTTGCTCTACACGAAACTACAGTAGCATAAAAAAGTATAGAAGATAATTATCGACTTTGGTAAATCATTTTATGGAGCAATTTACATATATTTGTTTATACATGTCATATGATTTAGAAGTTTTTTTTATATCCAATATATCAACTCAGATTTGTAAAGTTCTCCATAAATGTTCACAAATATTTTTGTAATTATTTAAATCGTGTTATTTAATGTCATGTGTCTGTAAATTCAATGGTGACCGAAGAGAATTTTAGTTGAAAAGTTGTAACATTTTACTATAACCATACCTTAGCTCACAACACTACAGCTGCCGACTAAACCAACTATTCACTATAATAACATTTCTTTTTATAATACTCGTTAAATTCGCGACCTTATGCTAACGTCCTTCGACTGATTTTTAAATGTACTTACAACTCTTCGCTGCTATGTAGAGCAATTTCTCCTAAAAATGTTTCTGTGTTTGGTTCATTTGTTCTTCGATAAATATCGAGTAGGTACTCAATTGCTCTCGCTCTTAATTTCTTTAAAGAGTTGTATTTATATTTATTTCTAAGTCCATGTCTGGCTCAAATGGTGCTATTCGCGTGGCCGAAACCAACAAGAAGCATTGCAGTTTGAAATATAACATTATTTACAATTATTATTGCTGAATCGTCTATCATAGGCCATAATAATGAGAATTTACTAGAAAACTATGACCGGCATACTAAAATAGTACTCAAAAGCGGATATTCTAGGATACCAGCATAAGAATTATAAACTAAAACTTTTAAGAATAGTCACGCGCATGCGATTTTTTCGAAATGTATCGACTAAATTGTTAATCAATATAAATGTGACTAGCTATTTCGCAGTAGAGAGTGTGCCTTATTTATTCTATTATTAAGATAATAATTATTAACGAAATCATAATAAAAAAATATTTGTCCGTTTTTTATCGACAATCATTGCGACTGAAAAGACGCCGCTAAATATCTGTTTTATAGTCGATGTAATTCGATTTCACAACAACATTTAATTGACGATTGGTGAATGAGAGATTGAAATATTGAACTAGAAAAACAAAAATAATGTATTAAATAATTTACACATTTTTTAATTAGATGAATTGTGTATAGATTTAGAATTCTTATGTTATTACAAATTTTAGTTCAATAAGAACTACTCAGCATTTTGAATAAGCGATTTATCTATTATAGAAATATCCGTACATTATGACACAGCGCCATCTAGTTCCGAGCTAAGTAATGAGGCTTGGTTTACGGATACTAAGATAGTTGATACACTACATATTATGTATTATTTTTTGTTAATATGTATGTACATATTATACATAGAAACATCCATGACTCAGGTACAAATTTCCATGTTCTTCATATAAACAGGTCAAACCTGGGACTCCTACCAGTGAAGATAGCCTTCATACCGTTAGTCAGGTCAAGGACTATCAGAAAATTATAGATAGATACTTTAAGCATTCATATTATTGAGCATTCATAATTTGGCAATACAATTAAAAAGTAGGAATAGAGTGGATACATTAAAATAAAACTATTTTGTACGGATTTTATTTTAACAACGTTTTGGATCCTTTACAGTATCCATGGTCACGGGCAGTCTGATAAAACCCGTAAAAAGAAGTTTTATTTCAATGTCTAATATTCGTGTAAGTTTAAGAAATCAATATAGGCGATACATTTCGACAGTGAGGCATTTTGGAACAGCACATCGAGACCTGTGTTATAAAAATAGTCCGTATATAAATATGTTTCGAAGTTGCACTCAAACATAATTTATGTTAATATGTTTGAGTATAACTTTGAAACATTCATATTGCTTACAAGAACTTTTGAATTGATTATATTTATTGAACAGTACATAATGTGGATGATAATTTGGTGTGAACTAAATTTTAAACGTAAACTATGTGAAACCAAATCGACCAAACTTTTATTACCATAGATAGATGTTTTTATTAAAAACTAAAATGTGAAAAAGTATTTCTTTCTCTTTTCCTCTATGGTAAAATAAAATGGCCGACACGCATGCGCGAATCCCGAAACCGTAAAAATTATGGCAAAGAGGTCTTAACAGATAAACTTCCCGTTTTCTAAAACACTCGACACCACTCTTCGGCAATAATTATCTAAATTCAGAAGGATATAAGATACGGCTGTCTCTTTTCCAACCGACGAAGATCCCCGAACATTTCCGAAGCGTGTTACCGTTGAAATAGCACGTCACTGTAACATTGTCCTACCCTACAAGGTTCATTTTGCTGTGACAGAGGAATTTCTACCTTATTTAAATAGTCCAAGTTTGCTTTTTGAGTAGATTATCTAGTATTTTCAGAGGTTTCTCCGTTTTTATGTTGGGGCGTAGTTTTTGCTGTGCTGATGCGTTTTTTAAGGGGAGTCATGTACTCCCAGCCGTCTTCGCCTTTCGGCGTGAACATCTGTAACAATATGAATAAAAGTGATTAATGCTGACGATTAAATGCAGTAAACTGTTGAGTATTAAATACTTTTAATACTAGATTTTTTTACTAGGTATTCGGGATGGGAGTGACGATGATTAGTACTGTGCAGTATACACGAACAATGTTTAGTATTTACGTAATTGCAAAAAAACAGGATTTGTTTTTCTAGTGGCCAACGAGCTAATGGCTTTGAGTATTGTAGATGTCCACGGGCGGTGGTGATCATGTACCATCAGATGAGGCTCTTGTTCTCATTTCCATAAACAAAATATGTTGACGATGGCGTGTGAAGTTTGCCAACCTGCACTAGGCTAGCGTGGTGGACTTCAACCTAATTCCTCTCCAATGAGAGGAGACGCGCGCAGTGGGACAATAATGGGTGGATGATGACAGGTGTAAGTGTAGCGTACCAGCGTGTTCCACTTCTGATGGTTGGCGTCGCGCAGCTTGACGGCGTCGCGCTGCGCCTGCTCGACGTGTCGCTTGGCGGCGGTGGCGGCGTCGCAGTGGGACAGTAATGGGTGGATGATGACAGGTGTAAGTGTAGCATACCAGCGTGTTCCACTTCTGATGGTTGGCGTCGCGCAGCTTGACGGCGTCGCGCTGCGCCTGCTCGACGTGTCGCTTGGCGGCGGTGGCGGCGTCGCAGTGGGACAGTAATGGGTGGATGATGACAGGTGTAAGTGTAGCATACCAGCCTGTTCCACTTCTGATGGTTGGCGTCGCGCAGCTTGACGGCGTCGCGCTGCGCCTGCTCGACGTGTCGCTTGGCGGCGGTGGCGGCGTCGCAGTGGGACAGTAATGGGTGGATGATGACAGGTGTAAGTGTAGCATACCAGCGTGTTCCACTTCTGATGGTTGGCGTCGCGCAGCTTGACGGCGTCGCGCCTGCGCCTGCTCGACGTGTCGCTTGGCGGCGGTGGCGGCGTCGCAGTGGGACAGTAATGGGTGGATGATGACAGGTGTAAGTGTAGCATACCAGCGTGTTCCACTTCTGATGGTTGGCGTCGCGCAGCTTGACGGCGTCGCGCTGCGCCTGCTCGACGTGTCGCTTGGCGGCGGTGGCGGCGTCGCAGTCGGCGGCGCGCAGGGCGCACGTCACGTGGCGCCACACGCGCCGCGACTCGTGCGCCGCCTGCCGACACACGGGCGCCACGCGCTTGCGCCGCGCCTTCATGCCCGACACCTCGAACAGTACCTCCGACCGCTGGACATGGAGATATACGACCATCAGTCATTACGATTATATACTCGTATATTAAAGGAGCAGCTGACTGACTGAGTGACTAACATCAACGCAGGGCCTAAACTGGGTTAGAAACTTGAAATTTTGCACATGAGTTCCTCTTATAACGTAATTGAGCACAAAGGAAGGATTTAAAAAAAATTGCCGCGATTTTTTTGGAAAACCGGGGTGCAAAATTAGTAAACTGAACTTTGCCGTTTTGAGGTTATTCAATATGAAAATCATGAAACACGTGTAAAATATTTTTTCGAAAATCATCCCTTCAGGGTAAAAGGAGGGTGCAAAATAGTATGAAAGTTCTCTGATTTTCAATGAAACTAGGCGTGTGTATTCTTTATATGACGTAGGTTTCCGGTAAGAAAAGATTTTTCGAAATTTCACCCCTAAGAGAGGAAAAAAGGGGGCAAAGTTTGTATGGGACAACGTGATTCCTTGGTCCAACCTACTTCAAATTTTGTATTATCATTCTTTGTCAGAATTTTTGGAAGACTTATTTCGTATTTTATCAAAAATACCCCCCCCCCCCAACGGAGTTAAAAAGGGTTGGATAATTATTTTTGAGGTTATTTGCTATTTTTAAGTTGATATTCATCGTTGATACTCGTTAAAAAAGGTCCTTAAAATTGGAATGTCTATTTGTAATATTAATACATATTTGATATGAAACTATATACTTAATATAATTTCAAATGTTTGTCTGTCTCTCTGTTTGTTCCGGCTAATCTCTGAAACGGTTGGACCGATTTTGTAGGGATTTTCACCCGCAGATAGCTGTTAATGTTATACTGAGTAACTCAGGCTACTTTAATTAAGGAAAATAAACGAATTACAGTTCCGCATGGCTTAAAAACGCGGGGGCGGACCAATACATGAATATGAACATTTTATTTTTCGTTAAATTTCACGCGGACGAAGCCGCAGGTAGCAGCACAGGGTGACTTTGAAAGAATGCGACAAAATTAAATATATAATTCTACGTGGAACCAAGAAAATTTTGAGCGTGATAATGTGAGAAATGAATAAGTACTTTTTGACTCTGCAAAAAACGTAAAAGTGGCGAAAGTATCAAGATTATAATTCCGCGTATTGCCGTTATCTTTAATGCGTGTGCGATAAACCTATGAATGAATCGTGACCTCTCCAGCGTTTGTCAAATCAAAACAAATCAAATTTCGTTTGTTTACATTATGCGCAGACAGGCCGGCAAGGACAAAACGGTGCGTAAGATGAGCCGAACGGTTTGGCAACATCGCGCGTCATTACCTACTTTATCAATGAAATAGTTAAAAATATTAAATACAATGCGTTGCCATACTTCACGTAGTAAACTCCTGTGGAATAGGTTAATGATAGTCTAGTCGGTGCGGTTGAATTGATACTTGAAATTTATAATTATTTTATTAAAGATTATAATTACTTTTATTTAATTTTTAAAATCTGATAATTCATGTTTTTCTTATAAGATAACTTAGTCTACACCATTTAAAACAAAAAAAAAATTTATGTCCTTGACAATTTAGATTCGTAAAATTTCATTTTAAAATGAATGGGTAATCGTTCCTGAACCTACCATTTTGATTTGTCGCATTCTTCCAAAGTCACCCTGTATATAGGAGAAGCTGACTGACTGACATATCAACGCAGGGCCTAAACTATAAGGGTTAGAAACTTGAAATTTTGCACAGGGGTTCCTTTTGTAACGTAGAGTAGTGCTTACTACGAAAGGATTTTTGAAAAATCACCCCCTTAGGGGGTCAAACGGGGGTGCAAAGTAAGTAGTTTTTTTCGTTAAATTGCACGCGTGCGAAGTCACGGAAGTCGTTGTATATAAAAATTGTAAATAGAATACACACATTCACACCTTTTAAACTACAAAATAGGATATATATTTCACGTACTAAATACTAATAGGAATTAATTCCTGAAACTAAAAGCACCAGGATCAATCAGGAACAACAGACGGGACGCATAAAAAATCTTGCTGTGCACACTGTTACCTACTTGTTGTTTTCTTTTCAGTTTTTAATAAAACACATATTACGTTATTTAATTTACTTTTTGTACGCAGGTTTTTTTTTTTTTTTTTTAATTATTACTCTAGTTATATATAAAGAAAGAAAGCAAAACAAAATTGACTTCGTAACCTCAAAAACATAAATTAAACAAAATAAAAAAAACAAAATCCACGTATGAAGGTTATATGAGACCAAAAATAGTGTCTATGGCCCGGTATCCATTAAAGCAGAGACGAGACAAGAGATATGTGTTAAATAACCAGTCAGATTTCGTTATTTCTACGTCTCCTCTCCGCAACGATATCTGATTGGTTATTCAAAGCCCATCTCCGCACATCTCTCCAGGCCAGGGAAACCAGACCTATCTCACTTAATGCTACAGGATGGTATTTACAATATGTCAATACTCACGCCAGATTCAGTCCATCTGCCATCCATCCTTGAGTTCCACTCTCCCTGCGCGGTGTAGTACGGTTTCTTGTCAACGCCAGCGAACACCTCACACGTGACCCGGTGCTTCTTGCCGCCGTAGAACGGCTTCGTCAAGAATTCCACGTTAGCTTTGTGTCCCGTCTGTACGCATTCTATGACCACAGACCCGCCCAGTTCTATCCAGGGGACTGTTAGTATTGATCTGTGAATGTGAAGACGACAATAGGTCTTGATTACAGGGATTAAGATCTATTTCAGGACTAACCATATCGGTTACTTTAGGACGTGTTTTATTTTGTGAATTGCAGTGCCTTAATATATCTAAAGACTGCTAATCAATCTGAGTTTCCAAAAAACACGAGTTATTAATATCACTAGCTCTCTCGGAAAAGGACACTTGAGCAAAGCTTGCACACCTGAGAGACTTTCTCAATGGTGTGTGAAGTCTGCTAGCCTGCACTAGACTAGCGTGGTAGACTACTCAAAGTCAAAGTCAAAGTCAAAATATCATTTATTCAAAGTAGGCCAAATTTAATTGGCTCTTTTTGAACGTCGACAATAAAGACAGCCCCCAAAAACGCCCGCCCTTCACTACTGTCTAACTTTTCCCGTTCCGACAGTCCCGACTAGATGGCAGTAAATATAATATTCGACATATTAAAAAATCTCACCTGCCGTAACCATTGGGGAATGTAAACGTATATTCTTCTCCGGTGTCTAGTAGCGTGACCGTGCCTTTGCCGATGTTGTGTACGCCGATGGAGAGGCCCAGGAACTTGCTCTTGGTCCACACCCAGGCCTCGAACTGGATGCGCTTGTTGACGTGCTCCGCGTAGAACGCTGAGATCGGCGGGTGGTGGGACACTTGTTCCGCTACGAAGGAGAGCTGGTCCGGAGAACACCATGGCACCGGCCCGTCGCCTACTTCTTGCTGAAAAGTGATATTGAGTCTAGAAGCTTATGAATAGCCATTGTAGTCCATATTTACTTCTTGTTAAGGTCCACATTACACGGAATTTTGGACTGATAAATAAAAATTAATGGAAGTGCAATTATTTTTTGCGATATAGTAGTGAGTCTTAGAGATTAGACTGGCATAAAATATTCTAAAAGTACAAGTAGGTACTAGCCTTAATGACAAAATTAAACAACACATTTTAACAGACATAAGAAGATACTTCTTATTTATGGACTTTAAAAAACTTTGTTTTAAAGAACTAATTAGAAAAGTATAATTTAGTCATGATTCCTGCAAGGCGAATTAACTTTTACATTGTTTTTATGACTATGACCCATCGGATGAATTGACCTATAAATTTTCTGTCTGTGACAGAACATGTCTTACCTTCTCATTGTTCGTAGCTTGACTCTCGGCTGCTCCATCGAGGTCCCAGTGACATCTGAACACCTCGCCTAAGATGGGGTTGTAGGGTTTCTTGGCGACTTGGGACTTGCGGCCGGCGTGGTACGAGCTCAAGTACCATCGAACTACTTGCACCATGCGTTCACGGGGAGTCGGCTGATCTACTATCCTGAGGAAATATGATAAATAAACTGTTGGTAAAAATAATTACGTATGTGGGTGTTTATTGTATAATTAGGACCCTCTAATTACTATAGGTAGTGTTTTAGTCTCCATTTGAAAATGATAACACTTTGCCAACAAACTTAGTCATTTATTCAGACATTATAGAAAAATACCTCATTCTAAAGGTATCTGTTTAGGATCGCAAACCACACACATAATTTTTGAATTGAATTACTATCCGTCGTGATACAAGTCGGTTCGCTTAGCCACTGCGACAATTAACTTTATTGATTTGACACACGGTCGTCATAAATCTGGTCATTATTGTTTTTGTCTGCTAGTGTAGTGTTAAAAAATAACAAGTTCACATTTTTTTTAAACCTTGCCCCACACTAGGATTTTCTCCTGTGTCGTTTACAAACACAGATTTTCACATACACAAATGCCCAGACCAGGAACAATTACCTGTAGAACGTACAAATATTTGCTCCGTGCGGGGATCAAACCCGCAACCCGTGATGCACAAGCCGATCGCTCAGCCACTGCGCCACCTCGTCACTTTTGAAGATGATGATGATGTAATACTAGGAATACATAGTTATGTCCTTACTTTACGAATTGGTCGGGATGTGCGAATGAGTCTGCGTACATCTCGAGAAGCGATCGCCTCTCCAAGATAAACGTCGGTAGAACAACCTGCAACAAACGATTCGTCAAGATAATGGAAGAAAAATAATACCAAACTTGTATGTACTTTTTGGAAACCACATTTTGATACATTTCTTGTAAAGACCAGTCAAGTGAATGTACAATGCCTTACCGAATGCCTACCTCAGCACAGCAACAAATTTCAATAGACAGCGTTGAATTTTGAAACTTCTGCCAATACTTTTACAATTCAAAATCATTTACGAGAATAGAAAATTCATCGTATGAGTTGAAAGCGTCAGCCTAATTTAGTTCGGAGTATATGTTTTTAGATTAAAAAAGAGTGCAGAGGGATATTAATGAATTAATCTTTCGCGGGAGTACCATGGCAATCGGTTCACAAAGTAAAAAGTTTGAAGAGGAATTAGGAAAATCCACTTTTAGAAGTCAGCAAGAAAAAGGACCATCGTACCTAGTACCCTACGGTCTGGTCTGGTCCTACCGGTCTTTGTCAGCTTAGATGCAGAAGAGAGAAGAAGTAGGTTGTACCTTAGTGAGATCCATTCCAATCTTGACTTGTGATAGCAGGTGCGTGACGACAGAACCATGGTTCTCCATGGAACCGAGGTCGCTGTCCGATTCATCTTCGTACAACGCTGCCGACAAAATAAATGATTGCAATGAATAATTGATTTGGTGATATTAACTGGATACTATATTTAATGTAGAAATAATAAAGACCAATACAATCCATAGGATTTGTGTCGAGTAAATGGTAATGACTTTCGGCTCATATGATGATTATAAGTTAGTAATAGGTTCGCCCCTTATCACTCATACATGGAACCAAAAGCCATTAAGATGAACTGTCACATTTGTAGTCTTCTGCCTAATCCTTCGGAGGTACTGGCATTAGACTGATCGCGAAGCTGTTGATAGTTAAATAATTGTTATTCTAAATAAATAAATAATTAATAAATAAATATTTCCGAACATTATTACACAGCGCCATCTAGTTCCGTGGTAAGCAATGCGGCTTGTGTTACGGATACTAGATGGTTGATATACTACATATATACTATTTTTTGTAAATACATACATATTATACATACATACATCCATGACTAGGGATATAAATATTGATGCTCATCACAAACATTTGTCCCTACCGGGATTCGAACCCGGGACCGATAGCACAGCAGGCAGCGTTAAGTACCCCTGAGCTAAACGGGTCGTCAATATTAATATCATCGTCTATATTAATATTACATACCTACTACACAAATGTCAGGACGATATAGGTTGAAGTAATTAACACAGGTAGCCCCACGTTGTAGACATTGTATGCTAATCTCTAGAAGCCCCACGAACTCTGACGCAGTAGGTCGCTAGGCGTGAGTAACAAAGCATGTTCCTTGTATAATAATCGTGAGGGGAATAACATTGTCATATCATAAACATTTTTCTTGGAAAGTGTTTGCGGGACGTGAGGCGAGACACGAATTATGATAGGTGACAATACAATGTGTTATTGTTTCAGCTTTAAGGTCGGAATCAACAAAATTGTAGCTTTTAGGACATATATTTAATTCAAGAACTGTGGACAGGACATTTTTGCAGGACTGTCGTATCATAAGTAGACCGTGATCCTGTCACGTGTTAACTGCAGGACATAGTATATACGCAGCACTTGCCTGCAGGACTATTGTTTTGTGCGCACTCACCATCGTAGTCTATTTCTCCGTCTCGTGTTCGCGGTAGGTCGACGGTGGGCTGCGCCGAGTCCTGCTCGGGCGCGCCCTCCGTCGGGCAAGTGCGACTCGCGCTGTAACAATAAAATTATAATATAAACTTCATGATTATCAACAGCCCATATATTCCACTGCTGCCCTTATTATAGCCTATATTAAATGCATCCAGCAGATCTGAATGAGAAGTACTCTCCTCCAGCTCTAATCAATTTTTTTTATCCATTTGATTTTATTTGAGCATCGTAGCGAAGTGCGTATACTCGCACAGTGAACTGAAAATTTCCAGTGCATTTGCGAATGAAAATAAATAAAAGCAGTGTGGAAGTAGGAAACTGAGGTTTTTGCTCATTGATTTAATGTTTTTTTATTAAATCCATGCTTTTGGCATTGACATTGGGACAAGCTATGCGTGAGTGCTAATATTGGAAAATCAATAACAGTTTCCTTGAAAATATTTGTAACACGTGTGTTCCATTGTAAATACATATGTTAAATAGAACAAATTACAAAAGATTTTATCACGCTCCTATATTACTACAGGCCTATCAAGATTCCTATTCTAATCTAACTAATATGAACATCACGCCACCAATAACCGTTACACAAACCCGTAACATACACGAAGTAAGTAATCATCTAACATTCTTCACATTGACAGCAGTGTACAAAACCAATTTTGAAAACGAAATTGCCTCTGGATGTCTGGCGAAGACGACAAAGACAGCTATTAAGGAAAAAAAATGTAATAAGACCTTTTGTTTTAAAAGAAAGTGCCGCTTACGTAGAATTAATAGCTTTAGGGAAAAGGAAGGATTACCTAAACACACAATTTCGACATAACATTGCGGATCTAGCGGTCCCGAAGGATTTTCACTTTTGTTAAGCATTATGTTTTCCAGTCCAGAAGGAGTGAGCATATTGATATTTGCCAGGCAGAAACTGAACACCCACAGGTTGCTAAGGTTGAAAATTTCTCAGCAGAAAGAATCCAATAAGCGACCCAGGTTTGACGCAAGACTTCAGAATCAGATCCGCACGAGAACATTAGACCTTAAATATACTGGCTACTCGGAAGGCGCATTACGACTTATCAAACAAAAGTAATGAGCTGCTAATAATAAAAAAAACGAGGTCAGGAACAATGAAGTAATTATAAAATGTTTGCGAATTTCTGATGAGAATAGACAAATACTTTATGCGCTTGAGTAATAAAGAAAATATTTTGCTAAAAGTCGAGTTTACGATCGCAATAACAAGTTTACATGCCATTTCGATTTGCACGAATGGTAATCATGTTGGAAAAACAATGTGACGGAACACTATTACGGTTTTACTGAGCTATAAGAACATTTTACAAACTTACTATTAAGCCTGTTTTCCACTGGCAGAGATTTTCGACAGAGATTTCAATTGCTATTCATTTATTGCGGTAAATTGATTCTTTAAAGACACTTTTACTAGTCATATTTAAGAGATATTAAAGATCTAGAGGATCATGGTTACTTTAAAGGTCCTTATTTTGGATAACAAAATGTCAGGTTTGCCGATAAATATCAGATTAGTAATTCTGTTCGACTATTATCGACCTATGAGGACATCTCAGATAGCGCCACACTGGCTCCATCTATAAGGACCTAAGAACCTTACAATTACGAAGCACATCGAAATCTTACATATCACTGGCAGGAATGGCTACTGAAAGATCAGATCTGTCGAACGGACACATAAACATGTTGTACATATGTATATTGCTTGATCATTAAAGCGTTACAATATTTAATTAAACGCTCATTAAGTAGTCAGGCTGCCGAATTATACGCATTGAATAAAAGAAAAGCGTCGAATCCGCTTGCAAAACGTAATTCGCAGAAGCCCGGCAATATTTAACATTGAACATCACGCGTACAAAATAATAAATAAAGGTGAATTTATTGCTTTTCATACCGTAGCTAGCCTTTATATTTCTAAAAGCAAACTGTTCAAAATATATAAATTTTGTCGTTCATAAAAGTCTATGAAAACTGTTTTTTTTTGTATCAGAATGAATACATTCAAGAATATTCCGTCGTCATTTGGTTTTAGTCAAAGGAAAAGGTGCGCTCATTAAGGCCTTATTCTTAAATCTTTTAATGGCGAAGAACAGATGAAGCTGCCAATGTAAACTATATCTTTATGTATCAAAATTTTGTTTAACGTTGTTTGTCCGCGAATATCTTCTGAACTAATGAACCAACTTTAATTAAACTTTGGACTCTAATCTAATTTTTGGTCTCACTTGACAGATATAAGACCTCTTTTCAATTTATAATCACATTTTTTTTCTTACAACCCAATATTATAGTCACAGAAACACGTCGCGAGGTGTTCTAGTTTACTATGACACATTTTCGTTAAATTAACCCCTGCCTAGTGCTTACTATGTTCCTGAAGAGCAGTGCCGCGGATACAGACAAGAAAATTGATGGTGGAGAAATTCTGAGCCTTCAGATATTTTTCAGCCGCACCGCAAAACGTCATTTTTTACGTCAATATTTTCAATTGTCATGTTCTATGAGCTATCAGAAAATCCCTAGAAGATGTTGCTTAAAACTAAGTGATAGATGATAAAATAAATCCTAACTTGGACACGTGTTACAAATTGAGCTCTATTGTGCGTTCATAATTAAAACCTAGACTACCAGACTTACTTTTAGGTATTTGTTAACCTCCATTTAGTAACGTGTTTAGAAATAATCTAATTATATTCCCAAGGTATATTCTGACTAACTATATATTTACCTACGCTTAGTAGGCAAAAATATGGAACTTAAATACAGTTTATTTTCCAAACAACCATGCTGAACGTTTATTATTAAACAATGTACTAGAATTGAACAAGTGAAAAGGGCAAGATATTCAAAAGGTCAGAGACTTAATTGAAATTGTAGCCACAAAAGTCCACAACAGTAACAAGAAAACTCTCCGAATTTTCTATGGACTAACTGTCAGAAATCCAACCCTCTATTCAAAGCTGAATAAGTTAATTAGTGAACATCCCATTGTATATAATATCCGAACATGGAAATTATACAACACAACTCAGCGGATTTAGTATGGTATAAATAATATTTTTTGGCAGCTAACTTAATACTCAGAATATAAAGGTCAGACTCGGTATGACCTTGTGTCCAATACGCAACATTCGGGAAAATAATGCTCCAACACGTAATCTACCCACCCTCACATGCATTGTAGGTCTAATTTTGTATGTGGGTACATACGAAATTACGCCTACAAATGCATGTGAGGGTAGTGTACGTTTTGGAGCATTTTTGATTGATTGCATATTTTGTTAGTAAAGGTGTTTTCTCCATGACTCGAAAATTGGAATCTCATCCACAAAATTGCCCGAATAACGAGCTCTTACATAACGGTTTAAGAGCTCCTTAATGTGTGATTTTATCAGTCACATTAAGCTTTTGATGTCTTTGTTACGATTTGATCATTTCTTTAAATTATGTTTCCCGGTGTAGGATCTTATCGTGATTAATATATGATAATCCTGATCGCATTCTGTACAATATTAATCAATGGTAAATTTGTTAAGTTTATTCTTATACATATTTTATCTCGTATTTTTTTTTTGGATTTCAGTGCCCTTTTTATGGTCCTTGCCTTTTTTAAAGAAAAATGGCCCAAAGTTACCAATGTAGGCCATGTGTACGCAAGACATGAAAACACCAATTATATGCCAGAATGGCTGCAAATTAAAAGCCTTAATATTTATATGACAAAAACAGACCCCGTTGAAATAAATCCAGCGTCCTACTTTTTTTTCTGTTACATGTTACTAGAACGGTAATAACAGTTCTTATCAGGAACCTCAAGGTAACACTGAGTCACGATTTTTGGAACCATAACACCTAACAGCTTTACATCATAATGTTTGTTTAATGAGTACCTACCGTGTTGTTCTAGAAAGTTCCGTGCATTTTTCATTAAGCTTGTTTTGTTGTATAATATGTAAATTCTGAGAGAACTGAGGAGTTTTTATATAAAGCACTTATTAAGGTAAAAGCTTATATCTGTTACTGGCTAGGACAATTAGCCTGAGAAACGTAGCTTTACACAAGGAATATTCACAATGCTCCTATAGCTAAACTCGGAAAAACTACCGAACTATCAAAATCTGATCACTGCAACCAACCGAGCCGTTAAATTCCATCAGTAGATATTGTTGAGAGGGATATATACTACCAATCTGTTATCATGATTTGTTTTTGGATTTTAGGAATCACTATCAATAATGTTAATTCATCTAAGTGTCTTTGACATTTAATTCAGTAAAAATATGCCCGAATCTTTGCGTAGAAGCTAAATTATTTGAACGGCAAAGAAATTTACGTAGTGCCAAAACCATTCACAGCATAAATTACTGATATAATCTTTCAAAGCTTAGATTAAAGTCAAACTTTGGACCTTAAATATTTCAAAGCTTTGGAACATGATTCGCCGTGACAGAATAATTATTTAAATTACTTTTATTCACACTAAGTGATAACAAACTAAGATTCCATTAAGTGACGTGCTTTCATTTGCCAAAAAGATATTTTATTAAGCCATTGTCTTTGTAACAACTGTTAGTGCTTTTGTTTTCTAGTAAAAAAAAGTAAGTTACCATAGCATAGGGACGTTTGCAACCCTAGAGGAGTCGTTCGCGTGTTCCATCGCAGAGCCAAAAAATAGGGAGCGTCTTATGTTTCTTAAAATAGGGAAGGGGTTAAATACTACAGTGGCAACAAACGGAATTCTCATGATGTCAAAACTCAAAATAGGCACTCGACGCATTTACTGCATTATCGATGGCAATATTACAAATACTTTGTGAATTAGTTGTTAAAGTGAAATCACTATAAATACCTACTACGAGATCTATTATTACAACAGCGAAGGTCCTCGCTTTCCACTGTGACCTTAAACTTGTCCTTGGGCGGCGCCACTTGACTTGCCTTGACATAGCCTTCAAATGAGTAATGGTGGTAATTCTAGGTAAGACTAGCGATTCATGATTTTTTCTGTTGTAAATTTTTGTAAAATTGATTAACTAGTATACAGAATAAAAACTAGTCTTAGCTATTATTCTGCATACTAGTTAGTGGTGCGCTAGCCAGGCGGCGCTTGACGATAATTTGTGCTAATTGTCACTTTTAGAGGGTCTTTAATTGTATAAGTTGCTTTGACCTGAGCAATGATTCCTTGAGCCATGATTCCTTTTTTAAGTGATTACGTAATAGTAGTAGCAATACTTTTAGTGGAAGTATTTCCTTGATACGTATACTCATCATTATTTTCTTGCTGCCAATCATGTGCTGAAGGAACCAGGCCCTCAACTTTACCCAATTTAGATAGCCTTTAAGGTACTAGTTGAAGGATTTGAATACAAGAGGCGAGAGAAAACTTCAACTCATTTTCCATGTCCTTACACAAATAAGCAAAACCTTCCTTCGCGAAAATACTACTCTTAATTCATGATCTAGTGGGAATTGACCTTCCTTTTATGTAAACGACTTCGTACCCCCAAACCAAACAAAGGTGTCCTGAAAGCTAGGTGACGTCATTGGCAAATTAGCCTTGATCGCCAAGGCTGCCGCAGTGGCTTCATAATGTCAGCTGATGGCAAATCCAGCCCATATATTAGTGCCGAGATAATGGAATCCATGCTAATGTAATTCGGAATAGTATTTCGGCTTGGAACGGCGATGAGATGGAAGTAGTTGTTTGAAGAGAAGTAAAATTTATTAAAATAAAGTGTTGACATCTTTGAAGGTCACGTTTATGATTCTGTCTGTATATCATAAGACTTCTTTTCATTTTCGTACAGTAAGAAGATCTAGTTCTGAGCCAAGAAACGAAGCTGGTGCTATGAACACTGGATGGTTGTATATCAACCATAGATATATATTTTTTTGTAAATACATACATACCTATTATACCTGACCCAGGTACAAATGTCCATTCTCATCACAAACATTTGCCTCAACCGAATAATATTCGAATGCGAGACCATTACCATCAAATGCAGCTTTTAATACGTTAATCTAATCAGTGGTAGTGGTCTATCAATTATTTCAAGTATATATTATACAAATTATTTCAACAACGAAATTTCATTTACTCATATTTAATTCTATGCGCTAGTCTATTTGAAAATATAATGAACAAATTATGTATACTTGGAAAAAATTATCGAGACTAGAAATAATGAAACAAAAAATCACTTCAAGAGGGAGGAAAGTAAATCTAACATTTAAGACAAGTTTTCATTAATCATGATGAAACAAGAAAAAAGAAACGCCGAGAGTTGTAGGAGTTATACAAACTTTTTGAATGCAATACACAGTGAATGAAAAAGAAAATATATTTTTTAAAACATGGAGGGTGGTAGATAGTGCGATATTAAACTACGGAACAGTGTTTCGTGTTTTTTTTTGTAAAAATGGCAATTTTTTCTCCAACGAATTAAGAACTATGACAGTCACAGAACCTTAATATGTTTTTTTTTATGGAAATAAGGGGGCAAACGGGCAGGAGGCTCACCTGATGGTAAGTGATTACCGCCGCCCATGGACATCTGCAACACCAGGGGACGTGCAAATGCGTTGCCGGCCTTTCAATAAAGAATGTGATAGCTTATTGATTCTCAAGTCTGTGAAGTGTAACGTCTCAAGTTCAGTTTAAAGTACCTATCAATGTATGTGTTACATGCTCAAACGGTGAAAAAAACATCATGAGGAAACTGCATGCTGCAGTTTTCCGACTTTTCCGAGCGCGTGTAAAATCTGCATGCACTAGCTTAGCGTAGTAGACTAAAGTCAAAAAAATAATGAGACCCGTGACTAGCAGGACAGTTATTGCAAGTCTCTTTAAAAAAAAATCGCTATCAGTCATAGTGACGTTCTGTAAACCGAAACAAACGTAGAAATACTTGATTTTGAATTCGAAAAACAGATGTTAGAAAGCGACTCCACGACATACTACGATATCAACACAAAATATATTCGTATATTGTTAATTTGGTTGTTGTTAGCAATAGACTTGCCCCACATGGGACCTAAAACATACCGGCGAAATGTCGGTGTACAATAGTACAAAGGATGGTATGTATGTTGACTGACAGGCGTTATGGTATGTATGTTAATTTAGCTGAAAATTGAAATATGGGGCAAATTTTTCACCTTTTTTAACGGAGAACATCGGTGGTACAACGGTGGAGATATTAACAATTGATGCCACCTCCCCTTTTAAATATAACACGGGTTGATGTGGGAACTCCCACATCAACCCGTGTCCCGTGTCCCACAGCTGATAAAGTTATCAGCTGTGGGCGACTACGGTCATTGTCAACTGACATAATAGGAGTACTAAAATGAACGAACCAATTTTGTTTTTTGATGGAGTATTTGTGTCGTTGTTACTGTTTTTTAAGAAGGCTTTTATTAGGGCGTACATACGGTATTTCAGTAATCTAAACTACCATTATAATTAACCATCTCGTATCCGTAACACAAGCCTCGTTGTTTAGATCGGAACCAGATAGCGCTGTGTTATGATGTCCGAATATATTGGCCGTGTTATATGCTTTGACTACTGTCTGGGACCTTTTTCTTTGTAGTGAATTGTGTTTATGTGACCATTGATGACCTATATACAATTTACATTGTCAATATAGCATTGCCTTTCATCAGTATCTTTTGCTGTATCCTGTATGCATACACAAACACAAGGGACATAATGTACATAACATTATATATACACAATATGTAATAGGGCTGCAATGCCTACCTAGTACCATTTGTGGGTCTTTCAGTCATTAGTGAATCTATCGAGGTATCTTCTAAGTAAGCGTGGTTCATCTTAGAACACATCGTCACTTACCATCAGGTGAGATTATTGTCAAAGGCTAACCTATATCTATCAGTTAAAACAATAAAATAGCTTGTTCTTTTATGCAGAGTTTTTCAGTATTTAATGTACAGCGTTAGAAACAAACCTTCCCACGGTAAAACGTTTCAGATAAATATGAATTGTTTCTGTATCAGCATTGACGTGGGAACTATCAGCTGGCTATCAGGGTCACTGGCAGCTTACATTATAAATGGGTATCGATTGAACTTGGCGTGGCCTTGATATTGCAGTAGCTGATGACTCATGGTGCATTTAACGCCTTTTCGTTTCGGTTTAAACATTTCTTTTGTTTTCATATGTGGATAGTAGTTTTAAAATACAAGTTTGATCCTTTGTCTTCTTTTGAAACAACATTGGTTTCTATAGGTATTCTGCTTTCTGTGGTAAGGACCCTGGGTTCAAATTCTGAGTCATGGATGGATAATTTGATATGTAATAATATGTATGCATTTACAAAATAAAATGTATATAGTGTATCAACCATCTTGTACCTGTAACACAAACCTCCGGATATAGTAAAATAATAACGAGGAAGTGTAAGTATTTTTTGTATTTATAGCAGTAGCTTTTTGTAATATATTAATATTCCAACTGTAACTGGCAAGACTGAAGCCGACAGCAACATACATAGTTGAGAAAATTAGTAGAAAACGAATCAGCATTCTATAGCTATAAATACAAGATCGATTTCAATATATATATTTTTTACGGTGATAAGGGGGCAAACGAGCAGGCGGCTCACCTGATGGTAAGTGATGACCGCCGCCAAAGGACATTTGCAACATCAGAGGCTAGCAAATGCGTTGCGAAACCCCTTAGAAACCGTTCAGGTTTCTTAAATAGGGAGTTACTGAACTGACAGCAAACGGAATTCCCATGCTGTCATAATAGTCACTCCCCCAATGAGCTCTGGTAACCTTCTTCACTTGCAGAAAGACAACTATTGTTGATTCACTGCGGTCTTCTGTAAGGCGGAGGTACTTTCCAGTCGGGCAGATCAATTTGAGCGAGAAATCTCGCTATGCCCTACCTCCTACGATAAAAATTGGCTTTATCTACTCTTACATATTTATATATCACGACGGCGACGGTGGCAAACGACCTTACACCCTGCCTGATGGTAAGCGGTTACCGTAGCCTATAGACGTTTGCAACACCAGAGGTGTCGCTCGCGCATTCCCGACCCTGTACATTGATCTTTTTTAAAGATCCCTTAGAAGTCATTATATTTAGTGAGGAGAGAAATACACTGAAAATACATCTGCTGTTTTCTTTCCAATAAGTGAATAACAATTAATAATAAACATAAACAACTCGAAACGCAATACGCGCCACGGCCACCGCTTATTTACTTGCCTTATGCCAAGAACATATAGCTCTCACCAGACTATATAGTCTGCCGAGCCAAATGTACTGTTATAAATTTCACATGAACTGTCTGCACGCTGACGTCATCAGATACATGTTATATTTAATATTGTAGATGTAAATAGAGCAAAGTCTAGCAGTAACTCAAACCTACATGTCTTGAAATAAACTTACAGAACCAGACCGCAAAACAACAATAGTTGTGTTCCTGCGAGTGAGTGTAAGGTTACCACAGCTCGTTGGGAGAGTGATTATTCTGACAGCATGGGAATTCCGTTTGCTGTCAGTTTAGTAACTCCCCTATTTTAAGATACCTAAAAGATTTCTTCTGCAGAGATAGCAACGCGCGAGCGACACCTCCGGTGTTGCAAACGTCTGTAACGAAATCTATCTACTAATCCTTCGAACATTCGAACTACTAATCCTACATCGCGCAAGTGACATTTGCACGCGAGATAGGATATATACAACGTATACACGTACGACGATCGTCATCGGGGATCCTTCTTCACCAGTGGAGGGATTACCGCCTCCTTCCCTCCATACGTCTATAGGTTACGGTAACCGCTTACCATCAGACGGGCTGTATGTTTGTTTGCAACCCTTCTTGTATATAAAAATAAACCAATAGCTTCAAAAAGTACGTATGTAATTTATTTATATATAACAATTATAAAACAATTTGATAAAATATTTTGATTAATAAGAATATCATCAGTAAAGGGCGATTAATATTATTAGGTATAATGCCAACTAAATATATTTTATATTTTAATAATAATTATGTAGGTATTTCAATTCGTCTTGCGATCTCATTCGTTACAGTGGTAGTCGTATTTATTACGTATTCATAAACTGATATCATTTTAAGGTAATGACTAATTAAAAATATTACTATTGAAGTTCCAATTACCGCAGTGGTATTGTATGTGCATTTCGATGTAAGCAAGGGCAGATTCCGAAATCTGCAGTGTGAAAACAGTTTAGTGTCTGTAACACAAGCATCGGTGATTAGTTGGGAACTATATGGCCTTCTGTAATAATAACCAGACATATTTATTTCCGTATACTAGTTACTCTAGAAACTCTACCCCCGACGCAAAAATTACGATGTTATAAGTTTAACGGGTCTGTGTGTGTGTGTGTGTGTGTGTGTGTGTGTGTGTGTTTGTGTGTGTGTGTGTGTGTGTGTGTGTGTGGCTCCTGCAGGGATGAACCGATATTTTTTTTCGCTTGAAAGGTGAGGTAGTCGGGGGTGTTTCTAGCTGTTTGGTGAATATCGGTCCAAGATAGACCGCCACAAAATGTGTCGGAGTTTTTGTAAATTTATTATTTAAATGTACAAAATCAATAATATACGCGAAAGTTACAAAAATCAGTGAGTTTGCTGAGTTCAATAGTGTACATAAATATATTAGTCAGCGCGATTCGCAGTCACGTACCGTGCTAAATAACTAACAGCAATAAGTAGTGGAGGTCGTTTCGCTTCAGTGACTGCACTAGCAGTTACAATAGCCAACTATCCTAGCACTACTAACTTCAATTTCCGAGCTAGTTTTAGTAGAAATCGTCGCCCCATTTAGTACCACTGTTGGGTACCGGTACCACAAATCATTCGAGAAGAATTAGGTTATAGTCTACCTTGAGAAAATCTGTCAAACCTACATGCCTAACGATGTTTTCCGTCTCCGTTTGCGCATGTGATAAATACGCACGTAGCTTCAAAAAGTCAGTGATGCGTTAGGATTTCGGTTTTGCAGTCCCTTGGTCATATCGTTAAGACATCACAGCTTCATAAAATCAAGGTTGAGAAAACTCTTTTAAATAGAGTAGGTACACGGATAAATTATTTACGGATGAAGTCAAAGTCGGAAGCTTGCATAAAGCATAACCAATGATATAACCCATAATCAGATCCAAGGGGGGGGGGGGGGGATATGATAAGGGTCATGAACCCCTCTGGCTGGGTCTAGGTCAACCATAGTCAAAGTCAAATCATTTATTTCGCAGTTTATAGTGTAGAATCTGGTTGCTTAAAATACTTTCTTAAATGAATTGGAGCCTACTTAAGCCTACGACTGTGTGACGGTTCTTCCTGGCTTGAAAGATGGATTGTCCTTGCCATTGCCCACACTTGTGCGTATTACATAATATTATCAACGTCATCTCATTGTCTTGTGAGAACTGAACTGTATTTTATTGAATTCAACGAAAATATTATTTCAATGTTCGAGTAACATGGATGTAAAAGCAAACAATTTGGAAAAATACAATATGATAAAACAATAATGTGCAACGGTAAACACAGATGCATTACAGCTGTCTCGTGTGGCTGAAGGTTTTCATGTGTATATTTTGAAATATTTTACAAATATGGTGCTGTCTCTTTTACTTTTCAGGCGAGTGAAAGTCACAGCACTATAATTGAGCAGGGTAAGTGTAATTAATACACTACGTTTTGTTAAGTTTGTCAGTCTCAAAAATGGTAGCTATAATCAAGCAAACATGATGAAATGAGAGTGACTTTCAAACTACTGAACGGAGTGTAATGTGACTGATGACTTTACAGTAATATAGCAATACATCAAAATAACACATAGGCTATGATTTACTAACATGCGAGGCGGACGAAACCGCGAACGGAAGTCAGCAATGAATATTAGAGAAAACTGTAATACCTACATTTGTATTTAACACGATAACTGTTTTAACGTTTACAATGTATTTAACATGTTAAGCAGTTGCAGTAAACAAGTCAATACAAAATTATCACTTCCTTCCTAAGGTGAACGTTTCACTGAATACCGATGTTCAGATTCAGTAATATTCAAGCTAAATATATACATGTTATACCATCACGCCTGTCGTCCATGAACGGTTAGGCAGAGGTGGAGAACCACATCTCACCGGTATGTTTCAGGTCCCATGTAATAAGGGGCGAGCTTATTGTCACATGAGGCAGTTAATTAAGCTAAATTATGATTCTAAGGGCTGAAACTGCGTTAACGGACGCGCGCGCGGCTCCATACAAAAGTGCTCTGTTACGGGGACTCCTGCGAAGCATAACGGGACACTTTTGTAAAAAGTTTCTTAGGTCTATTCGATTTATTAAGTCCTTAATTAGCTGTCTATTGATCTGTAACAATCGATATCGCTGTTAATGATTCTCAATTTGATTTCTAGATCGAGGAAAATCAAAACATCTTCAGGAAATCTGCCATGCCTGAGAGACGAGAATGAAGTCTGCCAATCGGCACGAGATGGAGCGTAGTGGACCATTACCTTATCCTTCTCAAATGCGAGAAGATCCTGAACTAGCTATGAGACAATAAATGGGTTGATGATGAATATTAGACGTAGTTATCTTGTTTATAGTAAGGAACTATAAGAGTCAACCGTTTATCCAATTGAGTCGCCTGAGGTCTTGCAGATAATTGGCTGGTCATACGTCTACATACACTTGTGATGTGACACTATCAACGTATTGTAGGCTGGAGACACTTTTGTTTGTTTTGTAGGAATTAATATAATTTGTAATCGGAGACTGTTTCAATATTTAAAACAGTACACATTCTAGAGATGCTATTGTCAAAATTGTTACTTAATTTTAAGAATAACTATACTAATTTATTTTTTCATTTCATGCTCTATCAGAAAGGCCAGGTGCGCAGTACTCGTAATCGGCGCGTATGCAAATACAAGATGTATTAATGTGGACGAGGCAAAAGTGGTATGCAGGGATGGCAGCGCGTGGCATTCTTTAGTTTCTGCCTACCCCCATGAGAAAAAGGTGTGAGTGTATGTCACATAGACTAGTTATTGAAACAACTTTTCGTGGATTTTATCGCAGTATATTGATATTATTTAAACCCTTTACAGCATTCCTGGTCCCGAACAGTTTTCTCTAATTTCATTTGTAGTTCCCGAGTCCCGACGCAAAGAGCGGAGTCTTATAAGTTTAACGGTCCTGTCTGTGGCATCGTAGTGCCTAAAGGAATTTACCGATTTAATTGAGGTTTGTTTTCGTTTGAAAGATGATGAGATCGAAATTGTTCTTTACTAGAATTAATGAAGATCGTTCAGGCGTTTGATGATCATCAGCTTTCGCTTTTTGACAAAAGAGTCTTACTAACTTTCACAGAAACTTTTTAAGATTTAAATTGTTGTAACAATTTTTTCCAACATAATTAAAAACTCATTTCATGAGCTAACTCTCTCTGTATCCATGCTTGATTTATCGTGCGTGACACATCCGTGACATATTATTTGCATCGGGAGCAGCCAACGCGAAGCTATTAAATATGTTAGCATTGATTTAAATTGAAATATACGATGAAAGCAGTGCGACTTATCAGGAAACTAAAATTGAATAACTAATCGATAAATAATTCGATTTAGAAAATATTTCACTAAGTAACTGATTTCGTAATCGATGAATTAATTCGTTTTTTTTGGACACAGAGAGAGTTTCAGATTTGTTTCAGTTCTGTTTGTAAATGGCATATTAGTGTTTGTGAAAGAAACCATGATAGAGGAGACATTTTTGGTGCAGAGTTCTTTCTATTAACCGTTACCTCGATTTAGAACATTTCATGTCGCTTTTTTTCCCCCAAACTCTCACGTTTACAAATATTTATATGGCGTGCAGAATCGAGCGAGGCTTGTATCGACCCGTGCTTGCTCTTACAACTACGTTAATCGTGGAATAAGCATACTATTTTCTGTAACCTATGGGGTTAAACTGCACTTTCTGAGATCGGTCTACGGATGACTATTACCACCCCTCTGCATCTCGATGGGTGGTAAGAGCTCTCGTAGTGAGAGTACTTTAAGCAGTCTGTCCCAGTTGTAATACGAATAATGTCGTTTATGGTAGTCAGAATCTGGAACATCCAATCAACCAGTTTATCCTTAGGATATACATGCATTTGTACATACACTCACCCCTTTCTCCTTAGAAAATATGCCCAGTAATCGGGTGTTTGAAGTCTGAATGCTGTCGTGGGTGGGGAGTTGGTAAATTAGGAGCTGGCCAACATAGTTCGCAAGATTATGATTGCTCTTGTACCACAGACTTAACTGCACCAGTGCATATCTAATTATGTTTTGTCATATCGCACCGTCGTATCAGTGTCAAGTCCGTGATATCGTGTTGTTTGTAAGAAATCAGCGTCCGTGAAGCAGTACCGCTACGTTGACCGATTCAGTGCTGTGCACCGATGAATCGTAACATTATATAGTTTCGTTTAGATGGTGTGTTTGGTAAAGGAAATACATTACACTGTATCAGGTAATAAAGCATAATTTTAACTGAACTATTATTCAGGCAGTCGTGTAAAACAATATTATTTATAAAACTGGCTGACATTATAAGTTCGGTTACGTGAAATTAAACATTCCCAGATTTGTCTCAAGCATTTTCTCGTACGAAATGGTAGCATAAATTAAACTTAATGGTTCGCACACAAGATAACATACATTTCAGAAGTTTATAGCTATGCGTTGCTGTAAAAGCTTAATCCGATTTTCCAAATATAATAAAAGGTAAATGCAGATGAAGATTTAACAAACTGAGTGCGTAAGGCGGAGGTACTTCCCCAGTCGGGCAGCGAAATCTCGGTATGCCCTACCTTTTTTAAAGATCTATCTGGTCTATAGCAATAAAATCTCATGACTACTTGAAAATATATGTAGACATTAATTAAAAATCATCTTTTACAAGGGAAGGTTTTAAAAATATAGCTTTACAGCAAAAAAACATAGTTACGCAAAAATAGAAGGATTATGTTCAAAGGATTTGTGAGTAGTTCCGAGGGACCGCAGTTTATGACGTAAACGGTCACTAAGACGGGGGATGTAGCGGAATTTACTTAATCTCTTAAGCGCGAAGCCTTTTGCAGGCTTTACGAATTTGCATGTCTGTTGGTAATAAAAGGTCGAAACCAAAAACAAAAGGAATTTAGGAATATATTCTTTCTGGTAATGAATTTACTGGTCTTTTTAGCATATCTACAATATTAACTACTAGCTTTTGCCCGCGATTTCGTACGCGTAAAAATAGTAATGTTATGCGTATACAAACTTCCACCCCTTTTGCTCCCTATTATCCCTTAAAAGGGAGCAAATCCTATGTCCTTCCCCGGGCTTCAAACTATATCTCTACCAAATTTAATTTAAATCGGTTCAGCGGTAATGGCGTGAAGAAGTAACAGACAGACAAACACACTTTCGTATTTATAATATTAAGTAAGTATGGAAGTATGGATATTGATACTAGCTCCGGTAGGTTTTGTTGTAGTTATATTAAAGTTTAGACCTGGCTAACCTCCACGGAGGTTTAGGTACCTACGCAAATCTAATCAAGTTGGTAAACTCACTTCTAAAACATAATAGAGTAAGATCCCAGGGCCGCCAGACGTCACGTATTTTCTGACGAACCAAATGTGGATTATTGAGTAGTGCTAGTATGTACTAAGAACGCATGCCTACCAGCTATCTTGCCTAGTGGGCCAATTTTCAGGTATCAGGTAATCAAGGTACATACAAATATTACTTACGTAACGTAAATTCTCCAAGCTGATTTTTATGTATATTTTAGGCAATATCCTTAAACATCAGTCGCGAATACTCCCAGACACTTTCCGTCGGCCGTATTGCTTTACAGACGCTTTAAAGCTCCCGAAGGAATTAATTAACTTCACGTAAATTATGATGCTCCATTGTTTATATCTCCACCAGACAACTATTTTAAAACCTTTTACGAGAAGACAGAGCGATCCACGGGGCCAATCATCCCCTAGACATGCGCATTTTCTCACTCTCATGCGCGTTATGATACCCTCGCGCTCCTACCCACAGAGGCATTAAAATTGAATTAAGAGGGTTGATTGGCCACTTGGATCGGTGTGTCTTCTGTCACTACTATTTTGAAACCTTTTACGAGAATGGAACATCATAATTTATGTGAAGTTAGGTAATTATTTTGGGAGCTTTAAAGCGTCTGTAAAGCAATACGGCCGACGGAAAGTGTCTGGGAGTATTCGCGACTGATGTTTAAGGATATTGCATAAAATATACGTAAAAATCAGCTTGGAGAATTTACGTGAAGTAAGTAATATTTGTATGTACCTTGATTACCTGATACCTGAAAATTGGCCCACTAGGCAAGATAGCTGGTAGGCATGCGTTCTTAGTACATACTAGCACTACTCAATAATCCACATTTGGTTCGTCAGAAAATACGTGACGTCTGGCGGCCCTGGGATCTTGGACTATAAATTTCGTACACAAACTTGTAAACTATGAGCAAATATGTACTAGGGAGCCATAACAAGAACAAGCGCCACTGCGTACTTGGCAACGAGTAACTTGTTGTTTACAACGTTTTAACAATTAATCGGTGTTACGACTTCATATAAATACATAATTTCATCCGTATACCTAAACAAAAAAAAATGACACATTACTGAATATTTTTTCTCTTTGGACCATATTATCTTAGTAACAAAAATGTACATGAAAATAATTGAATTTGCTACCTAAATACTTATACATAAAATATATGAATACATAAATAGGTACTTCTAGTAATCGATCAAAGTGCTTTCACAGTAATAGATTTCTACAGAACAAATTTTGTTTCAACGTCTAAAGCGTGACTATCTACGTCCCTAAACCTCTTTGAATAAAAGCATCTGTCACAACGTGGGCAGAGTATCATCAAACAAAAGGTCACTTAGCAAAGGAAAACAACTGTACAGCACTCCAGACTCACCTTTGACATTATAACTTGTACAAAATAATGAGGTACCTACTACAAACAGTACCCAAATTGCGAAACGAGAAAATACTTGGGCACGAGATGAAATTTTGTATTTTTACGCGTATATTTCCATTCCGATTTTACGAAACACTGAGTATTTTTGAATACGTTTAATTATGTAACTTAGGTAGTCAGCGTTGGTAGAATTCTAGATTTCAATTATTCTGTCAGAAACGGTAACTTAAAGGCAAGGTTCATGAATTATTTAATTTCAGGGTCCCGTAAAATTTAAACTGTTGATTAAATGTAGGCAATCTTTTTGAATTTTTAGCTTATTTCAAGCTAAGATTTTAAATTTTTATTAAGAAAGAAAAATTCAACCTCAGGCGGGACTCGAACCCGCGTCTTCTGTATTGGTACTCCAGACGCTCTGCGTTGGAGACGCTGCCTTGTACTCCAGGCAGAGCGTCTGGAGTACCAATCCAGAAGACGCGGGTTCGAGTCCCGCCTGAGGTTGAATTTTTCTTTCTTAATAAAAATTTAAAATGTAGGCAAGATGAAGAGAGCAAAAGATAGGGTGGCAGGCAATAGGCGATGTGATCTCAAGTGGACAATTACTCACTATAGCCTAATACCTGCCCACTGCTTCATACACAGTAGGTACTGGCACTAATGAGCTGGTGACTGTCACTGCGGTCACTGGAACTGAATAGATTTAAATTTTGTGTTAATTGGAGCAAAATAAATATGCGGTATACCTCAATTTATTAACTACATTTTGAGGAATAGGTACCTGTATTTCGTATTGGTGTAACTATTAAGAATGGTCTTCGCAATATTTAATATAACTTCTATATTCACGTATATATAGTATCAATTTTAATTGTAAATATAATTTGGGAAGCGCATTCAACAATAGGTAAATAAACGCTAAAAAGTCTACATATTATAAGATAAAAAAGAATTCATATTTACGATTGTACTGGAAATAAAACCCACCCTGGCAGGTAAAAACAAACTTCTAGAACCACAGGTAACATTAATGGCTAAACTTTATCGAAATTAAAAACAACGGACTGTTTTTTCTGGTTCCAAAAGTTTTTATGAAATTCCAACCGAATATAAAGGAATCTTCCAAAATTAAAAAATACTCCGAGGTAAAATTAGTTTCGTACAGCGGCAGACAATATGAATACCAATTAAATGGAGGTACAGTTCATTTTCTTTTGGATGTTTTTAGCGGGGACTAAAATTGGATTCCACAGTGGATAAGCTTCTCGGATTTCGCGTATCTACATTAAAAATCTAAATATTTTCATTAAAAAAAGCATTTATGAATCGTTGGCAAATATTTCGATTAGTGGCGATTGATCAGGTATCGATTTTAAGGCGCTTATTGGTAAGTCCATAATAAATCTCGATAAACTAAAATCGAGTCATTTTAAAACTAAACATATAATGAATTTTATCACAGCTCTAGTTGGAATAGGGAAGTGGTCAGAACAAAAGCTTGTGACAAGCATTATTGAAGTAAATGCCGAGGACAATATGTAAACAAACACGCATCATCAAGTAATGTGTTTATCAACTTAAGGTACATTAAAAAAGAACACAATACAGATATTTGAAATATTTATAAATGATTGTTTACATAAATATGATAAACGACAGTTAAAAAAGATGAAGAAACTATTTGTACTATTATCATACTGTAATATTTTTGAAGAGCGGTAGGTGTGAAAAGGACTCAGGATGTAGAAGGTACTGTCAAATATCATCATGCTATCTCTCTTTCTTTTGTAGGTCAAGATTAATGCCGGGTTCTTCAAGTGCCCATCGTAAACATTTAGACCGAATGAAAAAAAAATTGCGACTCAGCCGTTTTTCCTAATACAATAATTCACGTAATATAATAGGTACTTCTTAATTCAATAAAGAAAATACCAGTTCACATATCGTTAATGAATGTCCCCTCGCAATTGATTCATGAGGAAGGTTTAGGTGTACAATTCATTAAGATTTATGGCATATATATTCTACTCTAGGTACTAGCAGTGCAAACCCTAGGCAAGTTGCTAGTGGCACATAAATTATCGATTTCGGCTAGCGGATTATGCTAAAGGAATAAGTTCTAGTAATAATAGTAGATTGTTTTTTACCTTATCTAGATATATAGAGAGAGGCATTTTTATGCGTATGACATGAAAAAGTTGTCAGGTATGACATTTGATACACGACTGTCAATATTAGTGCTAAAGATTAGTCAGATGGGTGACCTTTAAGCCCATTTTACATTACACATGAATTGGCTCTATAGCCTTTTCCCGTGGGCGTCACAAAAGGAGAAAAACGCCAATAAAATTAACAACATCAATTTTACTGCGCCGCGCTGTCTGCCAACCACAGTTATTACAGTATCGTTTAATTTTACTGCATATAAGGGGATCCCATATCCATGAATAACAATTCACTTTCTGTCCTCCCGGTCATGATGTTCAGTATATTTAATGTAGGACACAGACGATGAAAGCAGAAGTACATCCACAGTTCGCCTGTATGTATTTAGCTTATTACCTATTTACAGAGTCCTAATTTCAAGCTGCCAGCTCTTGTAGAATGAATCCTGAAGGCTAATTGTAATATAACATTGGTCAACTACTAGATCAGAGGCGAGCATATGTAAACGCTCGCATCTGATCTAGAAAGAAGAAATTTTAGAAATGTATGTAATGCCTGTTAGTGTCGATACATACATGTGCCAAAATTATCACTTTAGCTTGGTAGCCAAGTAATAATTTTGGCAGAAGTTTAGTTTTGAGGGTTAGTTCCCTTCCTTCAGCAGACAAACACGGATATAAAAATAACTGTTTTCACAAACATTATTTCCATATAACACTAACATTATAATATTTGCCGTCCACGCTTGAAATTGCCTGAATTTCCAAACAACATAAATTACAGATGACAAGTGGAACTTGCCAAATTGACTAATCTCGTGTCTCGCTAGATTATTAATGTATTCATCGGATTACTTACATTAATAACCGTTATACATCATTGTTGGACGGATACACAATGACATTATAAATAAAAAACTAGGTTCTATTTGGTACAAATTTCGATTAGAAATTCTATTGAGTTTGACCGAAAAAAACCGTTTGTAATTCTGTTAAGAGTTGTTTTTATGGATTGTGACGATTCCATTGGCGCAGAGGTTTCTATCCTAACACGGAGCAATTCTAATTCTGCGAAATTCTATCTGAGCTACATTCTATCCACCGATAGTTGTTTCAGGTCTGAGTGTTGGTGGTGTTAGTATGGGGAAACATTAATTTTCTATTGAACAAATAAAAATGTGTGGGGGATATGATTAAAATGAAAGAAGGAAAGATATGAGGTACACTGACTCCGAATAAAATGCTACTAAACCAGATGATGGGGAAGTTACACACCGAAGCGTGGTATATTTTCAGGAACAGACTTTTTTAGTCTTACAACGATTTTACATACTTTCATTTAAGAAGAGTCAGGCGAAATGACAACATTTTTGAACGAAAGCGCGCTGCCGTTGAGAGGTCTTGAAGACGACTGAAGCAAATCTTGAATGGGGTTGTAAGTATCCGATATACGTACTGTTATAGATGGTCAATGTACCTATTTATGCACATCACGCTATCCTATCCCGCTAAGTCATCATTTCTGTTCCTTTAGCCTAACAGCCCACTCACTTCCCATCAGTCTCTTTCCGATATCCATGCCAGACGGTTGTCCTTAAATATAATCCCGATTTTCATTTTTTAAAAACCTTTATTGATAGAGGCTCATAACATTTGGTGGCAGCGGTGGGATTCAAAAGAGTCCCCGGTACGTCTCCTTATAACCAATTTAAAAGTCGACGCGAGTGTGTGTTGAACTTAAGTGCCGACTCCATAGTGCGTATTGAAGCACCGAGTGTGTGCCCGACCGCCCTGGTCAGTGTTCGTGTTCGTGATCGTGATTGTGATCGTGAAAGGCCCACTGCTGCGCACTGCCCGTGCTGTAGCCGGCTTTGTACCGACAAATTATACCCATTGTCACGCAAAATCTATGCTGTGACCGGTGTAATCATCCCGACGAGCGACGCGGCGACCCGAGGCTTATCAACGCCTACACTTTGTTGAGACCTGCAAGTTCTACGAAACCATGATCATCCTTATCACGCTATCCGCATTCCAGTAAGTGATTTTAAGTGTTTGGTCATTGCTATATCCTATTTTAAAATATTGTACATTTAATTTCCGTGTTAGTTTATAAGTAACATATTATTTATAATAATGGCAGAAAGATCTGTCAGTCCTAAATTTGAAAAACCAGAAACTATGGTCACCGATACCGAGGAGGAAGGTCAAGGCCTCTATCCTCCCTCTCAAGGACCTTCTACGAAATCTCAAACAAAAAAGTCTAAATCTACACCACTTAAACAAGACATTGAATTATCTACTCTACTTAAATTTATTAAACCTTATGATGGTTGTAGAGACAAATTAAACTCTTTTCTCGTAAATTGCAATAACGCGTATGAATTAGCTTCTAACACACAAAAGGATATACTTTTCAAATATATTCTCTGCCAATTACAGGGCAAAGCGGAAACCGCTTGCTCTATAAAAGAGTTTGCCAATTGGCAGCAATTGAAAGAATTTCTTAAAACCCAGTTCAGTGAAAGAAAGCACTACGCTCATCTCCTGACAGATTTACAGGAGTGTAAACAACGGCCAAACGAAAATGTTAGTCAGTATGCTCTAAGAATTGAAACATGTCTGTCCGAATTATTAACAGAAATATCTATTTCACACGGCCATAAGAGCCGCGAGATGATAGGACGCACAGCAGCCATGGAGGAACTAGCCCTCCATCATTTCCAAATGGGATTGACATCCCATATTTCTAATTTTGTAAGAGGTAAACCTATAAAAACCTTGAATGAGGCCATAAATATGGCCATTTCTGAAGAAAAAATCCAATTATCCTTATCTAAACAGAACCCTTCTGGTTCTCAATCGTCACGGCATGATAAACCATATAATAATTTTACACGTCGTAACCAAAACCTAAACCCTAATCTTAACCGACCTAACAACAGAACCTACACCAATTCTACCACTCCAGTTTGCAGATATTGCAAAACGCCAGGCCATACCCTGGAACAATGTCGAAAACGAGAGTTCAATAATAACCGTTTTAAAAACTTCGACCATAATCAATCAAAAAACCCTCAACGCGTCAATTTTACTATAGACGAGACATCAGATAATGATGAATACCCAACTAATCCAACAGAGGGTTATGATACTGTTGATTCTGATCCAAAAAACGAGTAATCGTCTCGTCCCGGCGTCGTGCGGGACCTCGTACTCCGAAAACCGGCACCACAAATTCAATTTCTGTACCCAAGATGTCCCCACAATATGTTGGCCATCTTAAAAATAAATCTAAATCCTCGCAGGCATCGCTACATGATTGCCGAGCCAAACCTTCTATATCCGTGCAGCAACGTCAAGTTGACCTGCCAAAACCTACTATATCCGTGCAGCAACGTCAAGTTGACCTGCCAAAACCTACTATATCCGTGCAGCAACGTCAAGTTGACCTGCCAAAACCTACTATATCCGTGCAGCAACGTCAAGTTGACCTGCCAAAACCTACTATATCCGTGCAGCAACGTCAAGTTGACCTGCCAAAACCTACTATATCCGTGCAGCAACGTCAAGTTCACCTGCCAAAATCTACTATATCTAAATCCAACGTTTTCGAAATCACAAACAATCCAGCAAAAACTTTGCTACCTCATGTACTTGTTAAATCTTCTATATCAGATACCCCACTATCCTTGTTGGTCGATTCAGGTTCATCTGTAAGCCTAATAAAACACTGTTGTATTGAAAGACATCCCAAACTTATTAATGAAACAATCCAGCTGAAAGGTATCGACTCAAAAGAAGAAGCCATCAATACTCGTGGTCATTTTCAATTAAGCATGCTACTTCCTAAATCTAAAATTTCGCATCGATTTCACGTCATAGACATTATACATTTGCCTTATGACGGGATCATAGGATCCGACATGCTCAATGCACATAACTGCAACATAAACTATAATGATAACCTACTTTATATTGGGAAAACATCCCTAAAATTACATTTTCACGATCCTGCCTACTTAATTCCTGCAAGAACCGAATCCATTATTGAATGTTCTGTATCCAATCCTGAAATGAAAGAAGGATTAATCCTTGATCAAAAGGTCTCCGAAACCCTATTAATTGCCAACTGCTTAGTGCGAGTTAAAGAAAATAATAGAATTAATATATCCGTTGTAAACACTTCCGACAAACCTATTACTCTAAAATCAAATTTAAATTTAAAGCTTAATCCTATTAATTCCTTAAAAAATATGCAAGGTCCTTCCTATTCAGTAAACACCGTTTCAACAAATAGTATTAAACGCACTGAAGAAGTGTTGAAACAATTACGAGTATCACATCTGAATGATGAAGAAAGAAACGTCCTTTTCCAATTATGTTCTGACTTTTCAGACATATTCCATCTTCCAGGAGAAAATCTTACCCATACAAATGCCCTGAAACATGAGATAAAGACTACGACCGACATACCAATACACACGAAATCTTATAGGTTCCCTGAAATCCATAAAGCTGAAGTCAGAAAACAAGTTAATAAAATGCTAGAACAAAATATCATAGAACCCTCCGATTCCCCTTGGTCATCACCTATATGGGTTGTTCCAAAAAAGCTTGACGCTTCCAATATCCAAAAATGGCGAGTAGTAATTGACTACCGCAAACTCAACGATATCACAATCGGTGATACTTATCCTATCCCTCAAATTACCGAGATTCTAGATCAGCTTGGTAACAGTAAATACTTCTCCACATTAGACCTGGCATCTGGATTTCATCAGATAAAACTAAATGAAGCTGATAAACCTAAAACTGCTTTTACTATCCCCGAAGGACACTTTCAATTTTTGAGAATGCCCTTTGGCCTCAAAAACGCTCCTGCAACATTTCAAAGACTTATGAACTCTGCGTTATCAGGTCTCCAAGGAATCCGGTGTTTTGTGTATTTAGATGATGTTGTGTGCTATGGATTTGACCTTAAATCCAGCATCTGCAACTTAACAGCTATATTTCAAAGAATCCGCGATTTTAATCTCAAACTCCAGCCAGATAAATGCGAGTTTCTTAGACGCGAAGTCGCTTATCTCGGACATATAATTACTGAAGACGGAGTCAAACCAAATCCTGAAAAGGTTAAGGCCGTAACCGAATTTCCAATCCCCAAAACACCCAAAGATATAAAATCATTCCTTGGTCTTGTTTCATATTACCGCCGTTTTATACCCGAATTCTCTAAAACCGCGAAAGCCCTCACTAACCTACTGAAAAAGGATGTACCATTCAAGTGGGAAAATCAACAACAACTCGCTTTCGATACATTAAAACACAAACTAACAACCGCCCCACTACTTATCTACCCTGATTTCTCTCAATCCTTTATCCTCACTTGTGACGCTTCAAACTACGCCGTTGGCGCTGTACTCTCGCAAGGTCCTGTTGGCAAAGACCAACCTGTAGCATTTACCTCTCGCACACTTAATAAAAGTGAATGTAATTATAGCACAACCGAAAAGGAGTTACTAGCCATTTTGAACGGTTGCAAAACGTTTCGCCCTTACCTTTATGGTCGTAAATTCCTTATCATTACTGACCATAGACCGCTAAAATGGCTATTTAATCATAAAGATCCTAGCAGCAAGCTCCAACGATGGAGGCTAAAGCTTGAAGAGTACGATTACGACATAATGTATCGTAAAGGAAAATTAAACTCTGCTGCTGATGCCCTCTCTAGATATCCAGTGAACCCTATATATCCTGAAAATAAAGATTCCTTAAATCCTAACTCTAATGATAATATTAACGTTAATGACGAACTTCTACTACAACCATCACAATCTTCAGACTTACCTTTTATTGATCCCGGCAACGCCTTACCAAGTCCTCTTGTATCCCCGCCATCTAGTCTTGAAGCAGACCTTATAAACACTGAAATAGAAAAAGAAGTATTAGATTACCTGCAATCCACCGGCGAAGATCCTGAACCTCAACCCTCGACTAGCCGGCAGCATCCTGAAACCTTACCTGTCGCAAATGGCTCCGATCCAGCGACTACTCCCACTCCTGAAAACCTACCTTTACCCGACGAAACTTATACCAAATTCCTAAAATCACCTGCAAGGTCATACGATACATCTATTTTAGAACATAACGAAACCTTACTTAAAGGATCACAAAAACTGGTAATTGTACCTACCTCAATAGACATGGATGAGTCCATGCCTTATGTTCAAGAAATTATTGATAACTGCCCAGAACCTGATCGTAACGAATTCTTGCAATTAGAGAGATCCTTGTGCACCTTTTTACCTCTAACAATAAGAGAAAGAACTTATCTCCTCTTATTCACAAAAGTACATCATTTCGATGATTACTCGTACCCTGATATATTTAAATCCCTAAAATATGCACGTGACCAAATAATAATGTCCTATCCTACAATAAATGAAATCAGCACATCTGATTTTAAAAACCCTTTTGATAAGCATTCCTTTATAAAAATATATAATATGCTTTCCTATCTATTCGACGGAACCAACATAGAGATCCATATTTATCACAACAATATCATATATCCTTCTCTGATAGAAATCCCTAAGATCCTCAAGGAAAACCACGACATACCTATCGCAGGACATTTAGGATCTGTCCGAATGTTACACCGTATTAAAGAAAAATATTACTGGAAGAATATGCGCAGTGATATCGAAAGTTATATTAAGAAATGCACATCATGCCAAACGAATAAAGCGTTACGTAGAATAAACAGAGCACCAATGATAATAACTTCCACATCGACATCTCCATTTGAGAGAGTATCCCTCGACATCGTAGGTCCTCTACCCGAGTCTGGCATGGCCAAACTAAGATTTATTTTAACAATGCAAGATGACCTTACAAAGTTCTCATTAGCATATCCACTACGATGTAACACCGCCGAAGAATCATCTGAGTGTCTCCTTCATTTTGTATCGCTATTCGGAATCCCTAAACACATACTTACCGATCAAGGCACTAACTTCACGGCCGAGTTATTTAAGAAAACGTGTGAGTTTCTGAAAATTAAGCAGTTATGGTCTACTCCATATCACCCACAAACTCAAGGTGCTTTAGAGAGATCGCATTCAACCCTTAAGGAATATCTTAGGCCTTATATTAATGAAAATCAAGACAATTGGCCTCGTTACGTATATACGGCTATGTTAGCATACAACACAGCTGTACATACAACCACACATTACTCACCATATGAATTAGTGTTCGGACACAAACCCCATATCCCTGACTCTATCTATGACGATAACTCCACTACAACTTATCCGGAATACGTAAAAATGTTACAACATCGACTGAAACATACCCGTGACAAGGCTAGAGAATTTATCCAACGCTCTAAAATTAACTCTAAAGCCTATTATGATTCCCGTACTCGTCCAATTACTTATAAAGTTGGCGACTACGTGTTATTAAAAAACCACCTTCGGTTACGAAAAGCTTTGTCGCCTGTATGGAAAGGTCCATACAAAGTTGTTAAGGTGCACGGTAACCATACACTATCATTACTTATAAATAGACGCCATGTGAAACATCATTTCGACGAAATTAAACATGTAGACGTCCAAGATAGTGCCCAGACTCCTACAAATTAAGATTAACTTTATTATTAAGTTGAACAAATAATTTATACTTATACACTCTTAATTTTACATTTTACTTTTTATTTAGAATATAAACGTAATTATAATATAAAGTCACTCGAACAATGTTTCTTTTATTACAGCATACTGGCCCAAGGTCACCCAGAATTTATTCAACAAATCAACACGAGTTCTGGTATATACTTTGACCCAATTGGCGAACTCAAAATACGTGTAAGCCACCTGGATATAGTGACGCCATTCGATATCGCCTATATTGAACCCCACATTCAAAATATTAATTCGGTATTAGGTACAACACGACATATATGTAATCAAATCGAAATTAATAGCTCTTATAATTTAGAATGCCATAACATATTAGAACCATTGACCGTGAGATATCGTGATATCACTTCCGAGTATTCTGCTATCTCTCATTTAGTAAACAAAAGGTTCAAACGAGGGGCATGGATAGGTGGCATTGGCGTTTTATCCAAGACCATATTTGGCACTTTAGACGAAGACGACGCTGTCAAATATGACGACGCCATACAGAATGTACAAGATAATGAGAAAAGGTTAAGTTCATTAATTAAAGAAAACATCTTAATAACCTCTACTGTTTTATCAAAATTTAATAATACTTTACATAAGATAAAAGTTAATGAAGCTAGCCTTAATCAAGCTATCGACAATTTATCTTTAAAATTCAAAAACCTTACAATAATTTCGGATGAATTAAAAATAAAAGCAACCATTAACTCAATTTTAAACAGCTTAGAAGCATCTATACTCACCTTATCATTTCAGTTAGAAGACATAACTAGCGCTGTCTTGTTATGTAGTCAAAACATCCTGCACCCGGTAGTCTTATCTCCCATGCAATTATACCAAGAAATTGTCGATAACTACCGATACTTACCTGTAGATCTTAAGTTACCTGTAAGCTTAGATATAAGTAATATTCATACCTTAATGAATGTATCTAGCGTAATGTGTTATAGTTTAGACAACAAGATTGTGTTTGTTTTGAAAATACCTCTAGTATCCCCCAAGGAATACAATTTGTTCCATAACATTGCATTACCGACTCCACACAACAATGTAAAACCAGATTCTTTTAGCTTCATAATACCTAGTAGTAAATACATAGCAATGACCAAAGACAAATTAGAATACTGTAACCTTGATTCACTGAAGGAATGCATAGCGATAAGCCAGCGCGAGTACATCTGTGACGTAATGACGGTGTTCCCGACAAGTGCGAATCCTAGTTGTGAAAGTGAAATAATATCAAACGTGATAAAAGTTTTACCAGTGCAGTGTCAAACGAATTTCCTTCAAGGACACGTAGATATATGGAAACCGCTATCCAATAATAATTGGATTTATGTGCAGTCCCAGAACAATAAACTTTATATAGAATGCCCTAATTATAAATTTCACGATATAAACATTATTGGTACAGGTATTCTAAATATCCCAAACAACTGTATTGCATATTGCAAAACCACAAAATTAATACCTAAACTTAACTTTTTTCAAATAAATGTTACTGTAACTCACTCAGACTTCAACATTATAAATGATTCCTGTTGTAACTTAGATAAGTTTAAAAGTGTAATGGGTAATGAGCCTCCTTTAAAACTACAGAATATTGACCTAGATGTATTTACATCAGAAACAAAATTAAAATTAAAATCCTTGTCCGATGAAGCAAAAACTATTTTAGATCAGCATCAAATTATTAAATACGAGACTCACTACTCAATAATTATTATTATAATTATTTGTATATTAATTGCGTATTTTATTTTTAAAATGTTTTTATGCATTAAATCGTACAACCGTCTTTCCCATCGCTCTCCTACTCTATTCCAACCAGCCCAGGTAAACTCACCTCCAGAACAAACTAGTGATCCCGAAGTAGTTATCCCATTAAAAATATGTAAACGAGTTTCTGAATCAGTAGATCTCCCATCTCCTAGTATTAGGAGAAATGTCTAGATTTTTATTATCCTAAACATCGAAATTTAAACCCCGATGTTTCATCCACCCCAGGGAGGTGTTATAGATGGTCAATGTACCTATTTATGCACATCACGCTATCCTATCCCGCTAAGTCATCATTTCTGTTCCTTTAGCCTAACAGCCCACTCACTTCCCATCAGTCTCTTTCCGATATCCATGCCAGACGGTTGTCCTTAAATATAATCCCGATTTTCATTTTTTAAAAACCTTTATTGATAGAGGCTCATAACAGTACGTAAGCGATCATGATTATGGCACTATGCCAAGGTTTTTGTATGTGATCGATAAAGGAGATTTTTAGGTATTGTGGAGGTTGGTGCGGATAGTCAGAACTTTGCTCGACTCCAGGTCAGCGAAGTGAGTAAGCGATCGCCATGGATTTCAATAATGTAACAGTGACGGCTGAACGCTGTTAAGTGTGAAGATTAAGAGAATGTATTAGAGTACTTTATTGCTTGATTTATACCACAATTTTCTTCATCTATACTAAAACGATGAAATAACCATTCTGTATTTACAGTATTTAGTGATAGAACGTTATAATGTTTTGGAGAATGGAGTGTGGAACGCTGCTACGAGCTGGACAGACAAACTGGTAGTGGTAGTTAAGGAACATTGGATTTAAGACACAATACATGCCTGATGGATCGTTGTGGAGTTCTATGACAGTCTTTTGTTAATTAGTGAACGTTTTTTGGCTGATATAATGATGATAATTAGTGTAACAATATATTTGAATACTTTTAAATTTATAATAAAGCGCCTAATTGTCTTGTATTCATTAGAATCAAAAAGTTGTTAATAGTTTTTATAAAACTGGTTGTAACATGACGCTTTAATCGATAAAGAAGCCATCAGAAACATATAAACCTATCATTACTTAATGAAAAGAACAATTTATGGCATGGGCCAAAAGTGAGCGTAGATAAACAAGGTACAGTAAATTAGTAAGATATAAAATAGAGTAATATAAAATAACAGGACTTAAAGCGAGGCACATGATCATTTCAACAATTTGTAGAACTATAGATGAGGCAGACGATCTCTTGAACGATACACACGAAATACAACAAAGCATGAACAGCAATAAAATTGTTTTGTTATCCTCACCTGCCGCTGTCGCGTCGCAGCGACCATCTTCTAGATGTCAACGCACGAAGCATTGTATAATGTTCAATTCACTACATTCGACATCACAGCGTCTTAATTAAACATAACAATTATAGTATAAATGCACTTTTATCACTTTATGTTTCACAGCATATGTTGAGAATTGTTTAACATTATCACACGTTCAAGACACTTGAGTTTTAGTTGAGATATTTTAAGAATAGATAAAAAATACAGGAATGATCTAAGTGTAAAAGATAAATAATTATAAGATCTGTGTAGAAAACTAGTCTTAATAAAATGTAGGTAAAGATGCTTTTGGTATGATGATATGGTAGTAATAACTTAAATATAAAGTTGTATAGGAAATGTTGCTCCTTATTTACGTTGCTCCTCGTTGCAAGGCGTGTGCCTTGATACGAGGCCAATACCTCTATTTTTGAAATAGCGTTTATGCTTAGTATCGTATTAAAGTATCCAGTGTAGAAAGTAAAAACGTAAGTTGCACATTTCAATATATTTTGGAAATATCATGATCAATACAACCTATATACAATCAATACATACATACATAATACAAATCTCGTGTCACAGTGTTTGTCGCTGAACACTGAACTGAAAAAATGATTTTATTTTGTAGGTTTGAGAATCGGTCGTAGGCTATTTTTTAAGGATATCTTCCTCACCATACTTTTTTTAAAATTTTTATTTGTCTCTTTTACAGTCTCATTAGTGGGCATGGGTCGCCTCTCATTTGAGAGGGTTAGACCATAGTTAACCACGCTAGTCTGGAGCAGATTGGCTGACTTTTCGGAAGTCGTGTGCGTATTTATTATTGCGGTGAAGGAAAACATCGCCATATTGAGAAAACCTGCATGATGAGAGAGAGATCTTCTCGATAGAAAGAGAGGAGACTTGTGTCCAGCAGTGGGACACTAATGGGTTGAGGAGGACCGTTTGAAATAGAAAAATAATAATTTATTTTATGTGTTTTATTGCAGCCAGACAGTTACGCCTCAATAAGAGACACAAAATAATAACTTAGCAATTACTGATTATAACAATACCCAATAAATACTTGAGATACACATATGCATTAGAATCATAAGACATAAAGTAGTATAAATAATTAATATTTTCATAATTGTACTAAATGACATCGCGTATCGTAATCGAGAACTGGGCGATCGATCGTGAGAAAGTTGCATCGAGACAATAGCCGATAATGACGTCATTGTATGGAAATATTACCCGGTATGCATGGAGAGACTTGTCCCATTGTTGCAGGAGATAGCTCAGATTTGCCTTTGATACTCACTCATACTTTAAGAAAATGTATGATAGGTATTACACAAGTATGACATTTTGAAATAAAATTATTTTTTATAAATTTTATCGCGGTTTTATTTTATTATTTACCCCTGCCCACGGGCAGACTGATGGACATTTTCCTAAACCCTAAAAAAAAATTTATAAACATTTTATTTCAATGACAAATATAAACTTTGTTCCATGAAATTGTTCGGATCTGTATGTTCTCAAATGAAGTGTGGAGACTTGTAAGCTAAGTACTTACAATAATGTATCGGTGAAAAGGGAACCTTTTTTAGTAGACATATCGATTGATACTATAAATATCACAATACTGAACGAAACATTTCGAAGTAAAATAACGAATTTAAATAAGATGTTTCAAAGCGATCCCGTTGAAGATAATGTCAAAAATTCTTCCCTGACATGTTACCAGAAGATTTATCATAAAATCTAGTTATCCTTCGTGGCGATGCATTTGGCGTTTATACAGATTGAGTTTAATAGCTGATTGGAGAAATCAAAAAAATACTTCCCCTTAGTTCACCTACTATCTCGATCAACCATTAAACTCAATCCCATTGTGTATAACGGTACAGTATTGTCAGACACAACGATGCGATGTTCTAAACTTCTAATCGATTCTATTATAGTGTCGCGTTTTTGTTAGAAGTTTAATTTAATTTCTTGTCGCTCACGTGAAGATTCTATTATGATTTTATAGATGAGAATCTCACGTTAAGCGTCAGTGAAATAGTTTCAGAATCAGCTTTCCGATTAAAAGTATTTATCGATAAATTCGATTTGCCGTAACAAAGTTGTCGGAACCGAACCGTACCCAATACAAATTGATTTAACTTCACTTCAAACTTAATCCTAACTCAGTTAAAAATTTCCAACATGGGGCGTATTACGAAATGTGTATAAACTATCACGCCTCTATCCTGAAAGGGTGGGCAGAGGAGTACCATTATACTATCATAAATATTGTACATGTTTTAGGTACCATAATTTGGGGCGAGCCTATTGTCATTAACCGGACACAAATCCAAACCCTGAGCAACTGAGGATTTTATAGAAAACCTAATAACATTCCTTTGACCTTGACCTGGGAATTGGAAAATCCAGGAACACTGTGGCACTAGACGAATTATGCAGTCAAATTATAAATTGTTACAACTCGATTGTGTCAATGCGAAAAGGAGATGAAACTATACAGTACACCTTAGGACATCCTTTTCTAACACACATAATATGGTATCAAGATCTACTGGTATTTTTTTTATAATCTTTGCAGTATAGGAATATGTGTTGATTAAATAAGTCTCGGTATACCTTGAATTGGTAATTTAGGTATTAAATTAAAAACTTAGAAATAATTTTGTGCTCTAGTTAAGTGTTACCAAACATTTATGCTACATTCTTGTGTTAACTGACTTCACCTGTTGGTAGGATTTGTTACGATTAGGTATTTAAAATATAATTTCAGTATGAATTAAACGCAATCTTAGTACTGCTTACAAATACACATATTTCATCATTCTCGTGGCACAGGAGAGTCACTAAATTGTATCAGTAGTGTACACGTTGTGAAAAGGTTTTATAGGGTCGGCAACGCGTTAGCGACACCTAGTATTGCAAACTTCTATAGGCTACGGTAACTGCTGTGCTCATCACTAGACGGGTCTGAAGCTTGTTTGTCACCTTCTTGGTATTAAAAACATTGTGAATGTAACTATTAGACTCCGATTAAACTTAGCGTAGGTGGTTAATTAGAACTTGATTTTTATTAAATCGATCCTTTCAATTACGTACAAAAACTATCAAGGCCAATAGCTTAATTAATCGTCATACATTTGAAATGTAACATGGTCATGTTAATTTATAAAATAAAACAATTCACATATAATGATCACTTATTGCGCACACGCTTCATGGAAAACGATATAAATAGCCGTACTTATATTTAATGCAGCTAGGTAATTCAAACATGCATTAATGAACACGACAATTAGAGAGAGAAATTAGAAATAGGTACATGCACAATATGAAACAATTAGACGAGTGCAAGAAAATGATTAGTTGAGTAAAACGTTTAAATGATGTAATTTTGAAATAAAACTACTTTTTACGGATTTTATCGCGGTATATTGATAGAATTTTAACCTGAAGTTTCGGATCCTTTACAGCATCCATGGTCACGGGCAGACTGAGGTGACCTTACATTTTTAATGATTATATTGAATATCCGATGTACACAGAACGAGCTGCACAGCACTGTCTTTCGGTCGTGCAGTTTTGTTCTTGGATTTTATGTAATTTTGTTTGACGATTTAAACTTTCAGACAAATTAGATTCAATTACAGACTATCCTACTACGTCTTGTTGTGTTAACACACTAAACGGCCGACACGACATTGCGGGTGAAACCGCCGGGCACACATAGCCTCACGATCGCTTTACTTCCATAACGTAACGAATGAAAGATAACAGCGTAACGCTGAAATTAATGAAAAAATATACGGTTATCCGGTTATCTAACATTACAGGGGCAGTCCATTGATATAATCACAAAAGTCTTCTAACTAACGTCATATGATATAAATACTACGAACAATCGATCTGTAAGGTTAAGTTTCACTTTCCGCGGTCAGACAGGCGGATTGGTGACCATTCTTAACACATAGAGACTCGTGCTTCGAAGAATATGTAAATCTGGTAATTCTGCAGGTCATATAACAGTTACTAGTCAGTCTAATAACATGAAGGAGTAACATCCATCCATTAAAGATATGGATATTGCCAAGCAATTAGATCGAAGACGTCTTATAACAGTCATCATCATCAACCCATTATTGTCCCACTGCTGGGCATGGGTCTCCTCTCAATTGCAAGAGAATAGGCTATAGTCCTCCACGCTAGCCTACTGCAGGTTGGCAGACTTCACATGCCATCGAGAAAATCTCTCAAGCATGCAGGTTTCCTCACGATGTTTTGCTTCACCGTTTGAGCATGTGATAAATACGCACATAACTTCCGAAAAGTCAATAGTCTTGGGTTTGAAGTCGAAACCTTTGACATCTCAGTCCACTGGTCTCACCTATTACAACTATTATAGCAGTTGCTTCGTGTAAATTAATTATTAATATAATAAATAATCAATTGGTTTTATTATAACTGAAAGCTATTGGTTATTTCAAAATTAATTTATATTTTCAATGACTTACCTATTGTATAAACTAATAAAAAAATATAAATAACCTCTTAGCTGCTATTTACTGAAATTATTACAACAAGGCTCTATTACATGCGACCTGAAACATACCGGCGAAATATGGGTGGTACATTCGTACACCTCTGCCGGACCATTCAAAGATGACAGGCGTAATGTTATTTATGTATTAGATATTACACAAAAGACGATAGGACGATAAGACGATAGTTCATACGACGACCTTTTATTATTGAAATTATCGCCTCAAAAGTCACGATGTCTGACTCTAAACTGAGTGTTTTCTAGATATTTTAACTTCTTTGTACTTTGAAAAAAAAAAAAAGAAAACTACTTATTACGGATTTTGTCGCGATATATTGATACTATTTTATCCCAACGTTTCTTTATACTATTCTTTTAAAAGATTAGGTATTATCTAACATTTATTTTAACACTAAAATGTTATGTTATCGTTTACGACTTTTGTTTCCCTCTTAATACAGACCTAAACATGTTAAACGATAACCCCTCGAAGGGTCTAAAAGGTTTATTGACCTTGCCGGAACCTCTGCATTCTCCGGAAAATCTTTACGGGTCCCGAAGGACCATCAAATGTTATTAAGTTGGTCTTTCGTGAAATAATATTTGAGATAGATAAACCTATTAATATATTACACTAAAATACAATGAAATGGTCGTGGCGGTAATGTCAAAGTAAATTTAAACATTTGGACCGGTCCTTTTGGAAGGGATGCCGCAGTGTTTACTTAGGGTTTTCAATAATATTGGCTCAAAGGGACGAAATTATTATAAAGTAACATCGTTTGCAGTAGTGGGTTACGTCTGAATAGAATATACAGCCCTATGTAACAAAAAGTGATGTAAGACTTGCAGGGAAAATTGGTAAAATTCGTAATATCATTAGCTATAGAACTTGACACTCAGGTACGGTTTTCCTCACAAATGAGCACCGGTTATAAATCACCAATTAGAACCTAACCTTATCAAACACCAAATAAAATGCAATTTCGTCTACTAATTCCACAACCCTCAGCTGAATATCAAGATACAAAATGAAAAAATTACCAAAACATAGCACAGAGAAAAAAATTTGAAAGTATTAGAACTTAAATATTTGGAAAAAACAATATGAACACCACACGCACACACAAACACATAACATGCGATCAATTAGAGATGAGGTGAAAAACTCGCGATATTATTTTAATCGTGCGACGTACGTTATTTTGCCGTTTTATTTGACGTGCGGCAGGACAGTCGCGCACGGCCGTCGTGAAGCGTGTGGTGTCGGACGTATCGATCGCGTCACGCGCCAGGAGCCGAGTCGCAGAGGTGTGCCGCCCGGCGCGTACCGTCGGCCACTGAAGTGCGACCGCTCGAGATGAACGTAGACGAAAATAGAACAGAGGAGCAATTCCATAGATTTCGGGTTGTTTGTTTCGGAATGCTTTTTGGGATGATTGATTATATTATTTATATATGTATATGTAGAAATGCAATATCAGATACAATTGTATTTACTCGGAAATTTTGGCTATACAGGACGCCGATCTTGTACATTAGAATAAAATGCAGGGCTCGCAGCGCATGGCATTCTGTAGTTTATTACTACAAGCATAGGGAAAAGGCGATACGTGTATGTACTCGTTTCATAAATAAAAATATTTTTTACGGATTTTATCGCGTTATATTGATATAATTAAATCAATCTGTCTGATACCATGGATTCTGTAAAGGATCCGAAACGTCACGTATTAAATAATATCAATATGGGAGGTACCACAACAAAATATATAAAGAATAGTTTTATTTTAAATACATATTAAACGGGCATCGTTAAGCTGAGTCGATTATTGCTTGTATTTGCTTACAAACCATGTATAAAAAATAATGACATATAAGTACCCAACCAAAACAATTACATAGAAATGGTTGAAGCTTCGGTATTTTCCTTATATGAGAATGTATGTCACATAGATGTTATTGAATAACAACATGGGTCCAATTACGGACGGACAAACATAAAAATAATATTTATTTGTTGCCAGCCTAATATATCAAAGAAGGTAAATACAGAGGAATACTCATTTAAAGGGATATCTAATTAAAACACAACAGCCCTAATAATGTTTATTTTTTTCCTATTTACGTTAGTTGTGACTGTTAAGTAATTTTCCTTACACGTTAAAGTGATAAATGATTGCGTTTGGTACACAGATTAGTTCATTGTGTTTATTGTAATGTTCTTTTAATTACCGAAATTGGAACACTATTTAAATATCATTTCGATTATTATTTTTATTTAATTTAAAAAGAGTATCTATGGAGTTACTGGCCGGTTCTTCTCCATAAGAACTTCTCCTACCTTTTGGAACCGTGCAACTAGTTTTTGACAATTCAAAAGTACCTCGAATATTGCTCTAATTGAAATAAATCATTTGAGTTTGAGTTTATTTATCGATACCGTTAATTAGAATTTGATACTTAAGTATTTTTACGAGATCATAGACTTATAATTTATGACGGAGTAGTCAGAAATTATATTTCTATGATCTCGGGAAAATAAAAATAGAATGAAATCATGTGAAAAAGGCGTGAGTTTATCATGGAATTAAAAATGTATAGATTAACGGATTGATTAATATTTATTTTTCTTAATACTGTTTTCATAGCGGAGTTGGGGAGTTTGTTACTTAGCTTCTTCCCAGTAAAAACATTAGAAAGCGGTGAAGAGCGGGCAAATGAAATTTTGACTTTGGCTTTAAAATAAAGTCGCTATTGGTTTTTTTTTAAATATGACATCAATTCTTTCATGATAATCGTAAAATTTTCAACCGAAAAGGAATTATTTTCTATGTTAGACTATTGTACCTACGCTTATCTCACTCATCTTCATGTAAATATTCTATGTCAACTGACCGCATCGCGTCGGCGCATCGGTGCGGCGATCGACGGCGATGTATTACAAATGCAGCCCAATCCATACGAACATTATAAATGCGAAAGTATGTCTGTATGTATGTTGCTTCGTTTTAACCGCTGAACGGATTTAGATGAAATTTGGTATGGAGATAGTTTGAGTCTCGGGGAAGGACATAGAATATTTTGTCTCGGAAATCATCGCTTAAAAGGGCGATGAAGTTTGTATGCGGAATCGATACATTTATTAAAGGAGAAGGGTAGGAAATAAATATACTGATTGATGAAAAAGCAAATTGTTTAAAATACTAATTCTACGCCGACGAAGTCGCGGACGAAAGCTAGTGCTGTTTATAAATAAAACCCCTCCGCGTGCGTTCGCGTTTACAATAAACACTTGTTTCCTCGACTGTACTGATGGAGGTATTTAACAAAAATAAACATCATTATTGATTTAATTTTTTTTAATTAAGCGGCCATGGTTTATTTATTTTGGCTCGCACGCGTCCCTTTGATTTAATACTTTTTATTAATTTTACTTAGAAGTGAAATGATGACAATGAAATTTAATTAAAAGTTAAATTAAAGTGTTTTTTTTTATTTAAGTTAAAATAATAGACTGTAAATACGGATTGTAGAGAGGGAAGCCTTTTCCCGGCAAAGGGACAATCCGGGATAGCAAAAAAAAAAAGTATTATAATATAAAATTGTGTAACAGTCAGTTTGCTATCAGAAACATGAGCTTTTTAAACAATATGAAGTAGCTACAAATAAAATTTACGCAAATATAGAAAGTTCGTGAAGCCAATGTATGCAGAGCATTTTTTTTAGTCGCACAATAGCTGCCCTACCCTTTACCTACGCAACCAAAATGGTCACAATGTGAAACCCACCAAGTATAAAGGTCAATGGACTCCTAACTTCGTGACGCACAAGACTGTGCTAACAATGTATTATTTTTGTAGGTACATTTATTTAAAGTTATATAAAAAAAATTGTAAAGAAGGTTTTAAATATATAAGAGTAAGCATTACTAGAAGACGCAGCGCAGGTAGGCCTCCGGCAAGGTGGACCGACTACCTGGTTAAGGTCACTGGAATCCGCTGGATGCGGGTGGCGCAGGACCGGTCGTCGTGGCGATCTTTGAGGTACACCTATGTCCAGCAGTGGATGTCTAACGGTGGATATGATGAAGCATTTTCTACGCTTAACCCACAAACTGGACATTGGAACTCACCCTTTATAACATGAATACTAAAACAATCGACCTCTGGGAGTATCGTACATCAGTATTTATCTGCGTATCCCTCCCGGTAAAGAGGCGTGATAGTATTATATAATTAAAAAAACATTGTGACTTAATAGGTACGTCCTGGCCACACTATTAACAATTATAAATAATGACGTTTACTTCAACAACTACATAAGCCATCATGCTTATACTTGTACCCACACATCACTGTACGTGAAGAACTGTAAGCGTGTGCGTGGAACTGTAGAGAGTGTGAGGTATTTGACATTACGGAGCTGAGGAGAGTGGCCGTTCTGTACGTAGTATTATTCATCATCATCATCAACCCATTATCGTCCCACTGCTGGGCACGGGTCTCCTCTCATTTGAGAAGGATTAGGCCATAGTCTACCACGCTAGCCAACTGCGGGTTGGCAGACTTCACATGCCATCTAGAAAATCTCTCAACCATGCAGGTTTCCTCACGATGTTTTCCTTCAACGTTTGAGCATGTGATAAATACGCACATAACTTCCGAAAAATCAGTGGTGCGCGCCTTGGGTTTGAACTCAAGACCTCTGACATCTCAGTCCACTGGACACCACTAGGCTACCACAGCTCTTAGTAGTATTATTAGTTATTGGTAATGCGGGAACATACTCTATAGAAACATAATTACATACTGATACAACTATGTGTAAACACAAGACAATTCAAGTATTTATAAGTGCAAATGTGTGTATATGGTATGGTTCTAATAGGGGTACATTCTTGCTCTTGCATCTCTTTGTTCTGTATGAGTGAATGCTTATCAAGGTCTTACTCTGTATTTCTAGTAGGACAGGACCCCATGACGAGTTTTAAGTTTATAAAGCGATTCGTGTACCGAGTTTTCCCATTCTGAATGTTATGAATACTTTATGTTGTGCATTCTTTATAAATCGAATTAGAAAGAGTCTGGACTTTTTAATTATAACGCAATGGTTTATTACTTCATCCGTTCACTCTAGTATTAAAGGCAACGAACACAAGCGTGGGAGCAAAATCATCTAAAGTTTGTCACGAAGTCGCCAGTCTGTACTCAGTGGTACTAGTTATTCTAACACAGGTGAAGTTCAAAACTAGAATAATAATGGATTTCAGTTCCCCTAGGACATATATGTTTTAGTTATAACATAAGCAACAGATTAGGTACATAATTTATAGATATTTCAGCAAGCTTTTCAGCGGTGCGGCTAGCGCATATACCGGTCACGCGATACCGATGTTCAGTGTTGATTAAACACCATCACACCATTCTGACCGTGCCCATGTTAATGCCTAACCTTGCCTTAATGTTTTCAAATATTTGATATAAGCATATAATCATAGATTTCGACTGCAATTTGAATGTATTTGGCGTAAGTGTAAGAAATCCGTATTTGGACCGTCGTATGCGTCGTTATCTTCTTATATATAAAATAGGTTTGAGAATCGGCCAACATCTATTTTTCGTACCCCTTAGTAATAAGGGTTGTCCACCAACCCCTATAATGTGGCAAAACAACGTGTGCTGGGTCAGCTAGTAGAAGTATATTTATATAGCTTAGCATTTAGTTGAAAAGAATTGAAACTTCTTTGAAGCTCAGATGAGTATTACAAGTATTACAAGAATAGTCGCTGTCTATTTATTTGTATAAATGTTTATCCTTTTGAGTAATTACTTTTAGCCTACGTAGAAGGTACGGGTAGCTGGACTGTTTACTGATAAACACGAGTAATTATTCTTTAGAGAACAAATATCTTCAGATTTTAGGGCAGTTATACTCGCATTCTTAAGACAAGAAAAAAAATATTTTTAATTTTAATTTACTGCACGATGATTTCGATAAAATATAAATAAACCTATGAGTTTTCCTTCACCATTCAAAAACGAGCAGTCTGTTGGATTCCCTACCTACGTCTCACATTTCCTGATAAGGTAGGTACTATAATTAAGGTATCTTAACGCGATTGAATTAACTGATGAAGCTAGCAAGTCAAACCCTTTGATCAAATACCGTGAGGCTTCCACGCGCTCCACTTAATGTCCTCGACACCAATTCCATTTTCAACGAATTCAAAATTCAATATAATAAAGAGGCAAACAACAAAGAAGTTTCAATATACTTCAACGGTTTCTCAGTACCATTTTCTGTTCATTTCCTTTGCGGAATAATTAAGAATGAGGCTGGAGGCACGTGCAACAATAATTGTTTCGCGTTATTGGATATTTGTGCTGCGTGTTTACTGGATGAGGATAAAATTAATTTTTGCCGAAAGTACCGAGCGACTCATACAGCCAGTACAGTGTTATCTTACTATTATTATAAATGCGAAAGTTTGTTAGTATGGATGTATGCATGGGTATTTGTACTCTTTCACGCAAAAACTGCTAAACAGATTCGAATGAAATTTAGCATACATATAGTTTATTACCTGGATTAACACATAGGCTACTTTTTATCTATATACCATGCGGGCAAAGCCGCGGGAGGCAGCTTGTACTGCTATATGCTGATATGAGCTGTGATAGCTTAGTAATGTTGAGAAATGATGAAATTCAACTGCGCAGTTTAATCTGACTTTTTGTGGCGGAAAAATCTGTCTATAAGTCGTAATTCTGTCTTAATGGGTTAGTGCTTGCCAGACTTAAAACATACAGCGAACTGTAAAAGTCTTTAGAATTATACTTATTACTATTAGTATAAGTGATCTACCGCTATATTTTCTGAATATATATCGCTGCCGACCCTTTCAGAGACAGAGGCTTGGTGTTGGTATTATTGTAAGCGGGTAAGATTAATCAAGCAGTCTATGTAGTAGTACGTACTGGCAAACTATGCGAATTTGGAATCGTCTGTCTTTACATATAACAAACCTAAGTATCCAATTATCAACAAAATTGGGACGGCGATCTTATCAATTTACGAAATTCCACACTATTCCACACCCATACGGTTTTATTTGCGTTAACTAGTTCTATATATCCAATAAAATGAAGCTTGCAATAATTCGGAATCGGTCGCGAAACGATTCGAGCAGTTCATTGACCGATTATTTCAGGACTAACCATTGTCATTTGACCTGAAAACGGCATTGGACGTCAATCTTATATTCGTACCCGTAACCCTAATACGGCTGGATATAATGCTATCAATTCGTAATTGTCATATTACAGGTCGGAGGGTTTTATTCTTCTCGTAAAAGAGAAACCTGCCAATTATAAAGTGAGTTATAGAAAGATATATCTTCTACTGATTCGGCTCGAGTATTTTTCGATGATAATTCGTAATATCGTCATTATTCAATTCAATGGGATGGACGAACAATGAACTCCTACAGCGAAAGGTTGTTGTAGGAGTTAATAGAAGCTTATAGAGGAGGTTTTTGTTCAGCAGTAGATGTCTGTTGGCTGAGATTGCAATGTTGATGACCCAATTCAAATAGACTTGTAAATAATTGTAGGAACTGACAATTTGCTCTGCCGAGAATCAGCGTGTGCTCCATCAGATTTCATTCACAACACCGCGAGATTGCTCAAGCAATTCCTAACTTAATGTGGCCCGACCCTAAGGGAGACGTTAACCACATATGAAACCCGGGTTATGGTACACAATTTTGTGTACCTCAGTCATGTACCAGCTCACTTTGATTCGAGTTCGGAGACGCAAATTCGATGGCATGGTGAATAAAACATTTACATAACCTGTGGACTAGACCCAGGTACTAGGCGCTAGCATCCATTATAACAATGTAGCAGTTGATAAATACTTACCAAAAACTTACTACTTACCTACTTAAGGTGGAAGCTCCACGCTAGCCCGCGAAATTAAAATTTTCTTACGTTTTTTGCAATTTGCCGGTCATTGTCAGGCTGTACATTGAACAAAATATGATTCGCGCCTGTAATAGGTATTTAGTTACAGAATTATAATCATTTAAATCAATAAAACAACCCTGAAAGTGTATATAACTTCCACCTTAATCATTTCTATACATGATTCGGATTAAGACGGTGAGCATTAACGTATATTCACATGTCCATCACATGAAGCCTTTTAGCATTAATATGCATGCATACAATATGCATCGGACGTGCCGGAATTAGGTCACGCTTTGCGGGTCGTCGACATACGCTCTAGGGTCGTGAACTTTACTGCAAATATGTGAAATGGAAACGAAAAAATATTTCGGAAGGTACTCAAGTCGACGTGTTTATTTTTTTTAATACATACTAGATTTTTTTGTTAAGAACGAATTCTCTGAAACTCAACTGCGGGACTAGAACTTGAATATAGAGGGTCCACAAATTTTTGGAGCGAATAGAAATAAAAACAATAACTCGTGACGCACAAGACGATCCCAACCGAAGCACAGGCATATATTTTGGTGTTAAATATGCATATCAGTATATACACTCTACGTATCATCATCATCATCGTTATTTTGGTGTTTAATATGCATATCAGTATATACACTCTACGTATCATCATCATCATCGTTATTTTGGTGTTTAATATGCATATCAGTATATACACTCTACGTATCATCATCATCATCGTTATTTTGGTGTTTAATATGCATATCAGTATATACACTCTACGTATCATCATCATCATCGTTATTTTCATTACTGTCTGTCATACCCAATACTAATACAAATGTTATCTGACCTTATAGCTTATATGTTTAGTTTACTGTTAACATAAGTTGGTTAATAAATAAATAAATCATCAGTCCATACTCGTCCACTGCTGGACGTAGGCCTCCCCGAGTATACTTGACAAAATTATCTAAGTACTGAACGTTACAGAAACTGATCTTGGGCCGCCCAAAACTAAACATTTGGTAATATTTAGGTACACACTTTAAATACAGTACCATAGTATTATATTTAAAGTAGTAAGTCGCTTTTGATCGAAATGCCCAATATAACTCTGCCCCTCAGTAGCCTAAAATGACTAAAGTTAGCTTGAATCGATAGTGACTATATTTGGCTAGACCTAAATTACCTAGTTTAGCTACCTACTTATACGTTTGTAATATTCACAAAATGTTGTCTGACGTTACAATTTTTAACCAACGACTTAAATAGAGTGGAGTTCTATGTATTCTTTTGCATCGCAGTTTCTAGGAAAATGCATCGATTTATGTTGTTTTTTGTTTAAAGATCATTAGCCACTCCCACACAAGATAAATACCTATATGCATGAATATGGGTACATTGGCCCCAGTGGTGTGATTAGGTTAGGTTACATTAGAACTGCGAACACCTGCCAGAACCGAATTCTACCTATTTTACTTGGTTAAAGAAGCATTGGAAGAAGAATTGGAGTTGATTAAAGTTTTTGTAATACAGCGCCATCTAGTAAATTTCTTGTAAAATTTAGATCAATGCTTTTTGACCGAAGCCGACTCTTTGAATATATGTATACGTCCGAGATACATATTTACGAATTTTGCCAAATATGTATAATTAAGAGCGCGAGCTACCCCAACCTAGTCAATTAGTACGAGTCAATTTCTTGTGAAAACAAATTCAAAGTCTGTCTGACTTAAGAGGACAATGACACTTCATGAAAAATAGCATAGGTAATACGACAATCATGTGCGTGACAACGCGTGCGTGAGGTAATTTAATGTAGTTAATATATAATTAATTAATTCCAAGACAACGAACTACATGGTATGCGAGTTATCTGAAGCTCAGGGAGGGGTCAGTAGGGGGTAGTCAGTAGGCCATTCTGTACGTAGAAATATTCTGTTACAATAATAATAATAATAAATAATTTATTTGCGTAAAACATGGTATAAAAGGTGTTAAATAAAAATAAAAATAGCTCATACATGTTTTGCTAGGATAATCCATAGCATACATACATACACAAATTACTATATGCACGTTGAAGGACGGACTATTAGAAAAGCTGAGCAATACTACCTGGCTATTAAATCCTCACGCCCAGCACTAGATACCACCTTCCGATTTTAATATAAAGAAGAAAGATTTGTATTTTTGTATGTTTGTAACGAATAAACTCAAAAACTACTAAACCGATTTTATAAATTCTATCACCATTAGAATGCTACAGTATTCCTGAGTAATATAGGCTATATTTATTACTAGAAAAGAATTGATTGCACACATTATATAATGTAAGCGTGAGGAAAAAGAAGGCCGCGAAGTATTTTACTGATTTTTATATAATTTTTAATGATAAGTAGCGAAAATTACGTCACTTATTACATTTCACAACTATTAGCAGTCATTAAAATAAAAGGTAACAAATTCATCACATTGAGCGTCATCGCTCGCTCTGAACTGTCAAGCTGTCAAATGTCAGTTAAACGACTTTGGTGCGGGTAAGGAATGACAAATGTGCAGCTACACTTAGGACCACGTAAAAATTACATGCTGTTTTTGTATTTTCATTAACATAAGCCCACTTGTACTGAGATGGTTTGGGCATGTTAAAAGGATGAATGATAGGCGATTGACGAAAGGAATTTATAAGGCGCATGTTAGTGGAAACGCCGGGAGGGGGCGCCCTAGAAGGACATACAAACTCCTTCCAAAACTTCTTCAAAAAGGTCAGGTACGCAGTACTCATAACCGGCGCGCGTGCATGACGAGATGTATGAATGTGGACGAGGCAAAAGTGGTATGCAGGGACCGTATCGCGTGGTATTCTGTAGTTTCTGCCTACCCCCATGGGAAAAAGGCGTGAGTGTATGTATGTATTTATAAGCCCACTTATGTATTTATCCAGTATTTAAACAGCTATCGCTCTACATGCCTTTGTTAAACCGCCAACGATGACCAAATTTAGCTCGAATCGATTGTGAATATATTTTTGCAACACTGAGTCAGTTGCCTGGATTAACTATTGCAAGTAGTTATTTATAGAAACACCGACCGACACTAACCGTCATATAAAGGATATATATTAAATGTAAGATAGGATAACTGGACATAAGTAAAGCGTAAAGCGAAAAATCCACGATTGTATTCATGATATAAAAGATCTGAAAAAAATAAATCCTTTTACTTTTATCGTTAACGCATTTGGACATTTTCATTGCGAAGATCTTTACGATTTGATGATAACGATAAATCGATTGATAATTACCAAAATGGGCATGATTTTGAGAAATCAGTAGTGAACACAAAATTGTGTTTTTCAGGACATACTCATAAGCTAAAATATTACTGAAAAAATACGTTTGTACTTTTTCAGTAATATTTTAGCTTATGAGTCGGTTCAATTCGAGACCGCGGTCCCAGTATCAAAAGCCCCACGACCCGAAAGTTGTACTCACTTACCTGGGTGTCGATTTCTCCTCAAAAATGGTATTTTTAGCGGCACATTAAAATTCTCCGTTCACTAGTGTTAAAAAAAGAATATACCAATACGCTTCTTCTAAACTACAAAACAGATTCTGTTGTGGTTATCACTATTGGGTATAGGTTTTTCTCGGGAAGGTTTGTATGTAGTGCATAATATACATACGTGTGTCCTTTATGTCTTTTTATCTACAGAAGATTACTCCGGATTATTTTAAACATACTACGACCCAAACTTATTCACACACAACCGTGAACATAGATTATTTTCAAGAATAAACCACTGTACTTTAAGAATAAATTGTTTGTCATGTAGTAATTGGTTTAAAGCAGTCGCTTCACGTTAAGCTTACATATTTTAAACATAAATGTTTGTACCCTGTGTGTGTGTGAAATGCCGAAACAAACTCAGAGAATCAGAGTTTGTTTCGGCATTTCTACTCAGAAATAATTAACTAGGGAATGCCGATGCCATCTAGATCTTAAAATAATCTTATATATGGCTTGTAAAACTGTCATCTAAAAAATCTATTTATAAAAATAAATATCATTTACTTATTATTAATTTAAGAGCTCAGCTGCAGATTTCTGTGTGACCTTTTAATACGACCCGATCACCACTTTTTCCTTCACTTGTTCAACAAAACGTTGTCTTCCTCCAAATTTACTTACTAGCATGGTTCTAAAGGAGTCTTCGTGTCGTTGTCAAATGGACAAACATATTTTCTCTCATATACTCTATGGTTTCTAACAACTGTCTTTTCTCGCCTACAATCACCCCTTTCTCATTTAAATAAGGAAATATCATTTATCATGTCATTTTTTTTAAAATAATGAGGGCAAAAGGCAGGAGGCTCACTAGATGGTAAGTGATCACCACCGCCCATGGACATCTGCAACACCAGAGGACTTCCAAATGCGTTGCTGGCCTTTCAGGAAAGAATATGCTCTTTTTTTTTTAAAGTAGCGTAGCGTGGGATTTACCGCCGGGGGCCGACCAGAAATTTACCGCCCCCCATTTTAGCTTATTACTGCAAGAAAAAACTTTTTCCAAAATTTGCCGCCCCCAAAAATCTGCCGGACCGGCCATGGCCCCCCCAGCAGCCCCCACGCTACGCCACTGCTTTTTAAAGGTCCCGTAAAGTATTGTAGTGGTGTGCACTAACCTGGCGGGGGCCTGCGGCGTGTCGGCGGGCTCGTCGTCGGCGTCGTAGAAGTCGTCCTCGCCCTCCGACGACGAGTACGACGTGTCCGGCACCAGCAGAGACATCGCTTGTCATGTAATCAAACGCCATTGTCAATTCGCCAACGATTACACAGTACAGCCCTAGGGCAAATTGAGAGGGAGGGGCTGGAAGTTTTCTAACACTCCTCGTGTAAGATATGAAAAAATTATGTAGGCAGTGGACTTAAAGAAAAAAAATCGCGTCCTACTTTTTGATTGGTGAAAACGTTTAGAGTGGGCCATTCACAGCGCCGAAAGCGGTTTTTCTAAATTAATAAATTAGCTTATTATAGTTTTTTTTGTGAATTGTTGCCCCACACAATTTTTTCCTGTATCGTGACTTATGGGTGCATTTATAAACACAAATTTTCATACCTATACATAATTACACAGACCCGTAATTCACTATCATTTATTACCTGGACTAACACATAAGCTACTTTTATTTATATACCATGCGGGCAAAGCCGCGGGAGGCAGCTAGTATTACATAAATATTACAGACGGTATTTGGCTAGTAGTGTAACTTACTAGGCGTGTCGAGGTGTTCCAGGGAAGGCAGTGGGAGCGTCGGCGTGACGAGCTCGCGGCACTCCGCGCCCATCTCCACGCGAGGCGATAGCTCAGCATCTGACAAACAAACGTTACATTACAATATACCATCACGCCTGTATGTTTGAACAGGTTACGTAGAGGTGTAGTATAAGTTAGTGTGCAGGGCGCGTTCAAGTATTACATAACGAATTTGGGAAGTCTTTTGGAACTTTACGACGCGCACATTGGGACAAACATTTCCAAAAATTACGTTATGTAGTACTTGAACGCTCCCACATCCATATTTAATGAATGGATAACATTGTATGATGATATTTTAGTGTCCCTACATGCCGTAGTCAGAGAATTTACTTACGTGTTAATAAATTATACTGACTGCCCGTTATGATTACTATGGTGCTTTTGATTAACTGGCTATTTTTTGGGTAAACGTTAGTTAAAGTTACTGAGTATGTATGGGGAAATTAAAGTGTATGGGATAGGGGTATGATTATAAATTATTCAATTAAAATAATCACAATATACGTGCTGTTATGAATTGAAATATGTGAATGTAACAGAAAAGGGACCATGATTTTTCGTAGTTTTTATGAAATTCTTCCAAATTACTCATAATTCATAATGTTGTTGATAAGTAGTTAATATTTCAGGTGTAAAGTGTAAGTGAAAAATCCATACTTTAGAATGATGCCAAATACCTTGTTTGATATGTGTTTGTGAAGGGTTTGTAGGTCCCTGATATACTCCGTTAACTGGGTTTACTGTGTTCTGTAAGAAAACAAATATTTATAAATAAACAATGATAATAAAAAAAATATGTAGTGTATATTTCGTGTTGAATGTTGGTTTAGAAATAGAAGTAATTGGTTTAGTAATAGGAGGCTTATGTATGCCTTCCCTAAGATAGAATCTATCCAGTAGCATAGCGTGGGGGGTGCTGGGGGGGCATGGCGCCGGGCGGCAGATTTTTGGGGGCGGCAAATTTGGGGAAAAGTTTTTTCTTGCAGTAATAAGCTAAAATAGGGGGCGGCAAATTTCTGGTCGGCCCCGGGCGGTAAAAACCCACGCCCATGAGAATCTATCTCTTTGCCAAATTTTATCAACATTTATGTACAGAGTTACTTTAACGATGATAATGCTACATTCTGCCTGCGGATTTTATCAAACCATCGTCTCCAAAAAGCCTCAGGCATGCAGGTTTCTTAAATAAAATTAGCTCTTTCACACCTTATAATTTCACATCATACGATTTAAAATATTAAAAGTCGTTTATGAATATTATATTACAGTTAATAAAGTGTTATATTTTATATTACCTTAGCTATCTGTAGGAGTACGATGGAATGTTTTATGTTGTCCAACATGGCCTGAAATACAAATAAATATATTAACATATATTTTTAATAACTTGTTTATAAGGACACCAACGAATATGACCCGTAGATCTGTTTACTATTGTTTTAAAAACAATAATGGTGTTGCGTCAAATTTGGGGAACAAAACCTGGAAACGAATTCAATTGTTTTACTGTATTAATAACATTAATATTATTGAATTGACTAAAGTGATGTCCCCAAATTCAGGGGCAAATGAAAAAAAGTGTCATAAGGAAGTCTCCAGTTTTTGTCTTTGTTCTTTGAAGTTTAGGTAAATTAGTAGACCTAATTCCGATCACCGATAAGGTCCCTATAGTCTAAGAGGTAGTGAACCATCTGACTAACCAGTTTCTCACAAAACTAGAAATGTATTAAATGGTGTTTTATTATCTGTTAATCACGAAAATACCGTTCTGTCATCAACCATTATTTTTTACAACATACGCTCACGCCTTTTTCCCATGGGTCTAGACAGAAACTACAGGAATTAGGAATTCAAATTATACTTAATCATGTAATTACATGATTACTAAGGCCACCACCACTTCGAGCTCTGTGGCGTTCACTAGGGGAGGCCTACGTCCAGCAGTGGACGAATATGGGCTGATGATGATGATGATGTACTTACATTGGAATGGTCTAATATAACTTGTCCTTTGCTCTTTTCGTGCGGATCGGCCAACTCTGACACACGAATGTTCATTTTCTGTAACAAATATGAATATTTCTATTGACTGATATTGGACCTAATCACCTAGTTATTAAAGTTGAAAGTTAAAAGCTTTAATAAGATGGCTTTGTTATACCATATTTTTGCAACCTTATTCTATCGTGATCAAAGAATACGTTGAGCTCTGCTCTGTATAAATCGGATTGTTACAAAATTTAGGGCAGCTATTATTATTTCCAACATCAAAAAACCCAGCCCCTCAGTCTGTCCGTGACCACGTAAGCTGCAAAGGATTCTTAAACTCGGGATTAAAACACTATCAATATACCGCGATAAAGAGTATTTTTATTTATAAAAAATCCTTGTAAATAAAAACACGTAAACTGAAACTATGTACGTTATTGAAACTAGACTTATATGAAGAAACTGTTTAACTTTAATTCTGCGGGTACTTCGTAGATATGTACACGTACAAACAGTACGAAAGTAATTTGGCATGTTTTGCATAATTTATACACTGATAGAAACTATTTGGTGGTTGTTTGACACAATTTTCAGGTATTTACGGATTCAGTTCTGTATTCAACATCAAACCACTTATTGTCCCACTGCTGGGCACGGATTTTCTCCAATTTCACAGGAGTTAGTCTAAAGTTCACACAACATCGAGAAAATCTCTCAAGCATACAGGTTTGACTTTTTGAAGTATGCGCATATTTATCACATGCTCAAACTGTCAAAGTCAAAGTCAAAATATCATTTATTCAAAGTAGGCCAAATTTAAATGGCTCTTTTTGAACGTCGACAATAAAGACAGCCCCCAAAAACGCCCGCCCTTCACCGCTTCCTAGTGTTTTTGCTGGGAAGAAGCGGCGCAACAAACTCCCCAGCACACATTTCTGTCCGTTTATTTAATAAGTGATTCTATACAATACTATAATCAGTCTATACAATATAGAGTGCAATCATTAACTATGGTTATGTGAGCTAGCATATATCAATCCATTTTACCAAGCCGAGAAGGAAAACATCATGACGAAGCCTGTTGTATGCTTGAGATATTTTTTTTGATGGCATGTGAGGTATTGGCTAGCATGGTTTACGATAGCCTAATCCCTCTCCAAAACATGAGAGGAGACTCGTGCCCAAGCAAGAACAGTAATGTGGGTAGATGATGATGGAAAGAATTGATGAATAAGATTGAAGGAAAGTTGAACTCACGGAAACCAGCTCGATCATGATTTGCAGGTAGGCATCAGCTTCGGAGATCCTCCTCTCCAGGTCGCCGTGCCTGTGTCTGGGGGCCGGCATGCAGCGCGACCAGCGCTCTCGCCGCCCGTGCCTTGATATAGTGTCTTCTAGCGCGCGCACCCACTGCTCACGTTCAGAACCGTCCCTGGCCTGGAAGAAGAGATAATTCACATTGAGAATGCGTGAACCCATCGCTGTGGTAGTCTAGTGGTGTGACCAGTGGACTGAGATGTCAAAGGTCTCGAGTTCGAACCCAAGGCACCACTGACTTTTCGGAAGTTATGAGTACATTTATCACATGCTCAAAAGGTGAAGGAAAACATCGAGAGATTTTCTCGATGGCATGTGAAGTCTGCCAACCCGCAGTAGACTATAAGCATAATCCCTCTCAAATGAGAGTAGACCCGTGCCCAGCAGTGGGACAATAATGGATTGATGATGATGATGAACACATCAGTTTTTTGGAATTAACTTCCAATTATAATTATATGACTATGGACTTCCAAATCAGGTTTAGTATAGAAGTCTACTGTACGCGAGGTATGTAGATTTAATTCGCTGAAACGGCAAAGAAAAATAGGAACGCATGCCTGAGTAATTCCGCAATAGACCAGTAGAGAGTAGGTGTGTTAGACCAGTTTGTCTAAATCCACTTAACGCTCTTAGTTTTAAACGAGACCCATGTGATGGTAAATTGGTTTATGATAATGATCTGCTTATTGTATGTTTAACAAGGAAAAGAATAGAAGAGATATGGGCTCCCATGGAGGTTTTTCTTCTTTCTTCCTTCCAATTTGGGTTATTTAATACATTCATTATCTTCATGAGTCCTCACTGGCTTATGGTGTGCGGAACCTTGAAATTGTTAAAATTATTATTACCTGAAAGTGGAACGTCTTGTGGTCTACGGTGATGGTAAAGGTGGAATCGTCTTCATCATCAATGCCTATAACTGCCGCCCGCAGTCGCACGCATCCGCGTCTTACTCCCCGCGTCATTTTCTCTTTAGACTGAAAAGAGAAACAGAATAGGTATAATTATTAGTGAGTTGATGATAAGTTGTAGATATGGGTATTCGTCCAAATATATTCCTAGACATCATGACACAGCGCCATCTAGTTCCGTGGTAAGCAACAAGGCTTGTGTTACGAATACTTGTTGGTATACTACATATATACTTTTTTTTTGTAAATACATACATATTATACGAGATGTATGAATGTGGACGACGCAAAAGTGGTATGCAGGGACCGTAGCGCGTGGCATTCTGTAGTTTCTGCCTACCCCCATGGGAAAAAGGCGAGAGTGTATGTATGTATTATACAAAGATACATCCATGACTCGGATACAAATATGTACGCTCATCACACAAACATTTGTCCCTACCGGGATTCGAACCCGGGACCCATAGCACAGAAGGCAGTGTTAACTATCGCTGGACTAATTGGGTCGTCAACTATGCCTAATAGTGGAGCGTAAATGAGTTGATGATAAGTTGTAGAGATGCGTAATTATATTTCAATTTATATTTGGACAAATTATGACCGACGGCTGCCAGAAAAGAAGATTATTTGGTTGGTTAGATATATAAATTAGGCAATCACTATAATAAACTTTTTTTTTTCACCATTTCTTAAATTTGGAATCTCGGCAATAAAACTAGATTTACAAACATACGTAGGTGTTTATTTTGTGCAATAGTTATGAATGAACGATAATACATTTGCGTAAAGATTGATTAAGTAAAGAAAGTCCTTTTGCATAATACATTTTAATGCATTTAATTCAACAAAGGTTCAAACTCCGGTTTAGTGTTCAGTGCTATACGGTGCAGTGGTGTACAGAAATGGATACTGTTCAAAGAATTTACCACGTCGTGTTTTACGAAAGAGCTGGTAATAAAATAAATTTATTTTAACATGTAGCAATAAATAATACACGATAGAAAATATATTGCTTTATAGCGCCGGAATCTGCGCGCTGCTTTCATTAATTAAGAAAGATGGAAATAGTGGAAATTATTTTAATGCACATAATAAGTGTTATTAAAGCAGTGATAGCCTAGTATTGGGACCAGTGGAATGAGAAATCGAGGCACGCACCGCTGGCTTTTCAAATTTACATGTATATCAAACGGTGAAGGAAGATCGTGAGGTATCCTGCGTACATGAGGGATTTTTTGATGGCATATGAAGTCTGCCAACTCGCAGTAGGCTAGCCTAATAGACTCTATAGCCTAACCCCTCTCGAATTAGAAGTGACCCGTGTTCAGCAAAGGCCAAGTAAATGGGTTAATTAGAGTTATATATAGTATACTTGACTAGAAAAGCAATGCGTTGTCCAGCCGGTTCTCTTGTACACTTCTGCCATACATTTTCGGTATACGGTTGTAATGATATGATATTTTATGTATAATGAAGCGAAGAAATTGTGTCGGTTAACCTTTGTACGCCTCTGTCTGCCTTCCTGTTTTATATTTGCTCAGATAACTTCCAGGCTAAATTTGTTAGTTCCAGGGACTCAATTCTTAACATCCAAATTGAATACCTTAAGTTACTTGGTTAGCTTTCAGTTTTGACATTTAATAAATTTGCAAACTGAAATGACTAGACGGTGGTATTTTTGAAATTGCATGTTCGAAATGGACGGGCAGTCGTTACCCTCTTTCCACGTAGTAATCGACCAATAACGACTTCACAGCATTTTTACGGGGGAAATCTGTCATACAGCTAAATGGCTCGACATTTTATAAATGCCAGTCTTATAAAGACTTCCAAACTACCGACCTTTTTAAATACAGCTCGATTGTAAGGTTTTAAATATTCGAAATTCTGTTATAAAGTAATATAAACTAACCGTAATTTCATAAATCGTTGCAATGTTTGGCTTTTATTATTCTTCAGTTTGTCGAGCGAAAGTTATGCCGCGTAATCGTTCGTCAATCAAAAGTTCAGTCGACCTGTTGTTTGTCGAGAATATAAATAGACAGCGAGACATGTTGAACTGTTGCTCTAACATTTGTCGTGTATTTGTTTGTCACTATATTGTTAGAAACTATGAGGAAGATATGTCGGGCGGGCTAGAAGCCCCAATTGCCATCCTTTGACTTATAGATAGGGTTATGAGATTCGTTTTGATCTTTCAGGAAAAGAGTGATTCAGATTCAATGAGTGACAAAAAGATATCATCCCTAGCAGTTCATATTAAAACTGACATAAGTCTCTGATGTACGAAACAATGCAAGGTAGCTATGAACTTCCGCCAAAGTTCAATTTCCAACACGGACAGACAATAACGGGGCATAATGGGTTCGAATTTTTTTCCGTGTCTACCCACAATCATGACAACACGATTGCTAATCTGCTGTAGATCAAAAGATATATAGCATCTGCATTTCCTACGAAATATACAAAAGGTCCATTAGATCAGAGTTGCGAAAATTGAAGCAATGCAAAAAGCAAAAAATAGAAAAGGATTTTAGTGACCGCGACTGTGGGTTATTGTATATGGTAGTTGACAGAATGTAAGAGTTGAAGTAAATGCCTTGATTAAAGAACATTGTTAATACTTATTATTTATGTAGAGAAAATTAAACGGCGACAATCTAATATTATCAATGAGTCGCCATAAAAAGTAGTTTTTTAAAGTAAGTACTGATCCAGTTTGAATAAATACGTATTTGTTTTGATCCGATTCAAGATGAATATTAGTTGTTTCGAATTGGTCTTCTGTAAGGCGGTGTGATACTGTTTTTCAAGACTACCGTGTTAGAGAGAATTAGTCACGATTTTGAGAAGGCAAAACGAAGTAAATGGTACATGTGTTGTAGCGAGATGCTGAAATAAGGAACTGTGCAATCATGTGTGGTTAGTTACTTTTACTCGCAGCTCTGTTTGTGGTAATAGCATTTACAGACGTCCTAATGTCGGCAGCAACTTAAATACATATTTTATTATCTATTTTTATAGCTTGGCTTGCATGCTGAAAGGGTGTCAAGGAAATTTTGCAAATTTATTACGATCGTTAAATAGGATCTCGAACAAAGAATACACCTTACGTGCTATTTAATTAAAATTTATTTATAATTTGCTTTTTAGGGGGATTATGTGACGTGAGACATACAGAATATATTTCATCTAAAAATACATGACCTACCTTAAACGCACTATAGGAAAGAATTAAAAGGAACGCCTAAACAAAGACAATATTTTAGTTTATTAATATCTAGAATTAAATTAGTATGACTAGGAATACAACTTGGCTTTTTCTTTTCCTAACCGAGATATAAATCTATGCTAATTGGGTTGACGGTTTTCAAGCTATAGGACATCTCTTTCACACTTCTATACTTTGTCATAAGAGCGCACGGGATGAAAACATGTTTAATAGTCATAGCAACTGTCAAAGTAGGCTTGTAACTTTTGAAAGACACCCGCAGAATAATAGACATCTTAACGTGGAGCAACATTAAAACCTATTTGATTCTAGGTCCCATCAATCACGAGTTGCCACAAGACAATATAAAATTAATAGTGAATCAGACCTCCAAGTCCGCCAACAAAGGCGTTATGAACGGACATTATATCATTAAGATCCTTTCACCTGAGTACCCGTATTGCGAAAGAGCGGTGAATATGCTTCAATATTTTATTGTTGAGCCTGATGCAATGATAACGGATGGCGAGATTAATTTATGCCGATACTATTAGTAATGGGAGTAAATCGTGCGTTTGCGCATTTGGCTGCGGCGGAGTTCCGCTCAGTGTTGCGAGAAACGTTTAGAAAACGACTGTTTATGGATTTTATCGCGGTATATTGATAATTGGTTTAAGTTCGACATTTTGGATTATTTACACTATCCATGGTCAGCTTTATCTCAACCCTTGTATTTTATATTTAAAATATTTATTTTCCCTTTGAGGGTTGGGTAATATATCTATTGTAATTAAAAATCTAAGAAAAGAGATCCAAATCAAGAACATAAGTCCGGAAATTTGTTACGGGTATACAGAATATCGATTGTGACAGGTTTTAAAATTTTGAGTAACTGTCAAGTATCAATTTCATTATACATATGTCAAAAAAAAGTCAAAACGCTTTATGTTATTAATTTGTACGGAACCATTGGCAGTACTGAGCATGATATAGGTGCAATTTGTATCATTACGAAATGTAGGTCGCTCACCACGAAGCAGTAGACTCATTTGAAAAAGTGCAATACTTCATTTATTTTATTTATTTATTTATTTATGGTCAGCCAACAATTGCTTACACTAATACATATATATTTAATTGTATTTATATTTATACATTAAAGAGCGCAGCAATTACTTATAGGCTAACACAGCATGCACATTAACAACGGTTATTAAATGAATTATCAATATTACTTAATCTATTTGAAATAATAATCATAATCATAAGAGGAATAATTTGGATAAAACAAAACTAAGATAACAAAAATTCTATAGGTACTACTACAAAGTGCAAAAAAAAATAAAAAATAAGAGGTAAATCGTAAAAAAAAAAAAAAAAAAATTTACATCATCAAAATTTGATTGAAATTTAATTAATTTACAATTAAAATTAATATCGGATTCCTGAAATAAAATTATATGAAAATAAAATAATAAATTATAAATAAATCAGAACACAGTTAATATTTAGGTATTAAGAATCAGTACATTATTTAATTTATACGTAATATCAAATCTAATAAAATAAAAAAATATTGACAAAAAATTACAGTTATTTAATTTGAGAGAAGTGACTGATAATAGATTTATAAAATTTTGTGTAATTGTCGTGGTGTATATCAATTAAGTCACTACAACTGTTAAGAATTTGGCATAGTCTGGGGATAGGTGAATTTGCGCCAAGGACTGTTCTACGCAGTGGCGGGCATAGTGGTGTAATTTTGTTACGAGGATACCTGGATGGTGCGCGGAACTTCAGCAGAGTAAGTAAACTAGGGCAGTCTATTTTATTTCTAAGCAACTTATACATGAACTGTGCATCTATGACGTCTCTTCGTGTACTCAAAGAGTGTATTTTAAAATATTGCAGTCGAGAGCTGTATGAGGGTAGCTGTTTTGTCTTCCCTTTAGAGAAAGCCAAATGCCACAAAAATCGCTTTTGAACCCGTTCTAAGGTAAGTGCATGTGAGGCGTAGTGTGGTCTCCATACTACACTGCAATATTCTATGATACTTCGTACGAGACTATTATAGATCATTATTTTCGTTTTACAATTTTTGAAGCCTTTTACATTTCGAATTATAAACCCCAACATTTTTGATGCTTTCTTGGTTATGTGTTGAATATGGGGTATGAACGTGGCTTTTTTATCAAACAACACACCCAAGTCCCTCATTACTTCAACCTCTTGCAGTTTGTCATTGCTTATGAAGTACTCTGCTCTTATAATTTCATTCTTTCTAGTGAATTTTAAATGGTGACACTTTTTGGTATTTAATTCCATTTTATTACATTTACACCATTGAATAAGACGATTCAAATCCTCTTGTATGAGCTCTGTATCACTTGGTGTTATTATCCGTTTAGCGAACTTTAAATCGTCTGCGTATAAAAAGCATTCCGAGAATCGAAAGCAGTGAGGAAGGTCATTGATGAATAAATTAAATAGTACTGGGGCAAGGTGTGAACCCTGCGGGGCTCCTGAAGTAATGGAATAATTCGTTGATTGAAAACCGTTTACAACAACATAAAATTCACGCTCGCACAAATATGACTTAAGCCATTTCAGCAATTCCCCGGTGATACCGTATGCTGCTAATTTTTTAATTATTATAGAGTGGGAAATTCTATCGAAGGCCTTGCTGAAATCGGTATATATTACATCGTACTGCGTATTTGAATCCAGAGCTTGTATCAGGGACTCTGTGAACCCTATTAGGTTGGTGGAGGTGGATCGGGATGAAACGAAACCGTGCTGCTGTTCGCTCAAGTAAGGTCGTAAGTGGCATTGGATATGAGTACAGATTATTGACTCCAGGACCTTAGCGAAGGTGGAGAGGATCGAAATAGGCCTGTAATTGGAAATCATGTCCTTCTTTTCGGATTTATGTACTGGAACCACCTTTGCTTTCCTCCACTGTAGTGGAAAAGTTCCCGTAGCTAGCGACATACAATAAATTTTCAGTAGTGGTGTTGTCAGCTCTGTTGCACAAGTAGAAATAAACAAAGGAGGTATTCCATCCGGTCCTGGTCCTTTTTTTATATTTATTGATTTAAGCTTGTTAAGTAAGAAACCCGAATCAATGTACGGAATTGTGAGACATTGACTATTGTTTTCCAAAAACTGCAGTTTAGGATCAAGCTTGAAATCTGTATCACAGTCAGATGTGTAGACTGAGGAGAAATACTTTGCAAATAAATCACAAATAGTTGGGCCATGAGATGTATAAATTTGTCCGTCAGTCATAGTCAATGGGTATGAGCTTGTTCCACCGCGCTTGGTCTTTATGTAATTCCAGAAAAGTTTAGGGTTATTTTTCATCTCTGCCTCTAAATTATTCATGTAAGTATTGTATAGGGTCTTAGCAAAATCTTGACATCTTTTACTAACCAACTTTAATTCTATTTCATCCAGTGGGTTTGCATATTTTTTAAAACGTATTCTCAACTTGTTTTTTTCTTTCAGAGATCTTATAATAGATTTGTCAAACCATGGGGGATAGCGACCAACCATGGGCCTACATTTTGGTACAAATTTGTCTATAGCAATATTCAGAACTTTATAAAATACCTCTAACATGTCGTCTACATTGTCTTTTTCGTTAAAAATTTGATCCCAATCTTGTTCAGTTAAGTATTTTCTAATCTCTCCGTAATTTGCTTTATAAAAATTAGGCCTCGTAATTATTTTATTGTAAGGGAGATGAAATGCTTTCAACAGTGACAAGGTAATATCAAGGGGAGGATGTAATTTGTCGATAATGGTTAGGGCACAGCTTGATTGGGTCACTGAGCATGATGACATTGGAAACAAGACTAGGTCTAGTATACGCCCCGAACAATTTTTTACTTTATTATGCTGAGCAAGTTTACTAATATGCATAAATTCTAACAACCTATTACATGTTTTAGACAAGAGATTATTATCTGCTTTTTCTTCCCAGTCTATGTTCCCTAAGTTGAAATCCCCAATTATACATGTAGGGATGTCAGATGTCTCAAAAACTTCATTATATTTATTTATAAAGTGTTCAATATCCGATGGACATACTGGGGGTGGAAGATATACCGCACAGAGAGCCATTTGACGTGATGCAATATTTGTTGAGATATCGATAGTGACCCAAAGATCTTCACATTTACTTTGCCAGTTATCCATAATCTTTGAGTTAAATTTCTTCGAAACCGCTATCAGTACACCACCACCATTTTTATTTGCTCGAAAACCTGTTGTCTCGCGATCCCTACGGTAGACCATATATCGATCGTCAAATAACTCACTACTAAGTATATTGCAATTTAACCAAGTTTCCGTTAATACTACAACGTCATAATTTATACAACAAAGGTTACGATAAAAACTATTGGTCTTAGTTCGCAAGCCTCTACAATTTTGGTAATATAATTTTAAATTGTTGAATTTAAAAAAAAAATGTGATATACTTAAACATGCAATACAAATGACAATAATTATTTAATTTTACCCAGACAATGCATGTTTTTGATTAATATGTATTCTGCGCCGGTTTCCTTCCTTACAAATATCTTGCCGCTTCTGACCCACACATACTTGTAGTTCATTTCCTTAGCCTTTATCCTTGTCGCTGCATGAAGAGCTTTGTTGGATGGTGAAAGATGTTCTGCTACATATATAGGAGTACTTTTTGGTCCAGAATATCCTAGGTGTATAGAGTTTAACTTTTCTTTTGGGTTGTCTTGGTTATATTTAATAGTTGATGCCAGAAGTAGATCTCGTAGCTTTGGTGAAGCTAACTGAACAATTATAGAACGGGGACGAGAACTGGTCTGGTTGATTTTAGCGATTCGAGTACAGTGCATTATATCCTTATCTTTTATATCGCAGTTCACTACTTGACCGAGTTTGGTGATGATGTTGTATAAGTTCTCATTTTTGCTTTCAGGGACACACTGTAGTTCCAAGTTGTTAGAACGTGACTGTTGCTCCAAATTGTTAATACGAATGTGCATTTCACCAATTGTACTCTTAAGTTTCGTATTTTCTACTTCTAATTTATGAATAATTTCGTTCGCGGAAGTCTGTGCTTTTTTCATGTCTTCAAAACTATCGTTTATGAAACTCATTGACTTTACTATTTCTTTTACTTCTTCTCTTATAGGTTCTAGTTCCTTATTTATAGCACTAACAATGCTTTTATTAAATTGCAATAACATTTCACTGAATTCTGTTTTAATTATATCTTGGATAATGTATCGAATTTCCTCATTATTAGGCAAGGGTGATGGTGGTGATGGAGATGGAGCGCCCGTGGCGGGTCTTTTACTGCCTCTATTCATCGACATATTACGTATAGGTGTAGTGTCGTTTCTAAAAATTCTTGGTGCGCTACTCAAGCAGCTAGGACATTTCCAGATTTTAGATGCTTGCTTATTCGGAGATTCCCTTAACGATAGACAGGCATAATGGTATGATTTACCGCAAGTAGCGCATTTTATACATTTATTATCTATTTCAGTGTCATTCACATTATTGCAACATCCCCATTGTTCAGTTATATCATCCATTGTTAGTTATGAGTGATTTGATAAAATTCCAAAAAAGAAATAAAAAATAATGTATAATATATTATTAATCCTCCCTGAGGCAGATTCAAGTACAAAGTGACGACTCGTCTGTGTTTATTTATTATATGTCGCGCACGTAGCTACACGTCACTGAACGCGGGTGCACGCCAATCTATCTCGTACTTGCACCGCTTAACCGTGCGATTGCCGTGCACTGCGTTTAAAATTACTTGTCATGCACTCACCGGTTATTCTGACGTTATTCGGAAGTTTTGATTATTTACACAGTAAATATGCACTTTTCAATAGTAATCTTGATATATTACATTAGTTCAAAGTTTTGTTATCACTTTATAGTAGTATTATATGACAATATTGTAATTTATACAGAGATAAATGTAAATTATGCACAGAGTGAAATCACACACAGTTTAACCGTTCAGTCACCGGTCAAAGACTCATAATGTTACTGATGCATTTCAGAGATTATGATGTTACGCTTCTTCTCCGACGTGACGGCCAAATGTATGCACATAATTTAATTTAGTACGGGTGTGAAGTAAATCAACTGTGGAGGTTTTATTTCATCACTTCGGTACGGAAAAAATAGTTTCGATCTATTTTACAACATATTGGACTTCACAGGATTAAAATGCCTTCTGTTCTTTTCTAAAGTATTTTAGTAACATAAAATTTGTGTCGATTGTCATAATCGAAATCAATACGAGTTCTTATACTATACCTACATAGGCCTATTATGAGGGATTAAGTAATCTTAGTATATTCTAGTTCTTCATGAACCCAATTAGTGTCCTGTCGTGTTACTGTTGGGGTTGTCACACTTCACGAACCGTTTGACAAAATTCCTGAGGCATACAGCTCTTCCTCAATATGTTTATCTTTCATCGTTTCATGAATATAAGAATCCGCAGACCGATTTAGATGAAATTTGGCATGGAGATAGTTTGACTCTCGGAAAAGAACATAGGATAGTTTGTCTCGGTAATCATCCCTCAAAAGAGTAAAAAGGTGGTGTGGAAGATTGTATGCCATTGCGATAATTTCTTAAGAGTGGAAGGTTAGTAATAAATAAGCAGATCGATGAAAAACAGCGTAGAAAAGCAGATAAATGACTAACGATACGCAGAGACAAAGTCGCGGGCTGAAGCTAATCGGATAAATATCTAATTATTAACAACACACGATTTACTTTTCCCAGACCAGCGCGTTAAGAACTGGGGACTGATGACGTCACCGAAGCCGCTCGTCGCTATCATAGCGATCTATCTGGTCACTATCAAAGTCATCCTACCCGCCTACATGAAGAGCAGGAGACCATACAACTTGAGGAGTACCATCAAATGGTACAACGTTCTGCAGATAGTCACGAACGCTGTTGTCACGTGGGGGGTGAGTTATACTGGTATGGATAATTTCGATTATAAGGGAACCTGTAAGGCCGTTTTAGTTTACTTCGACAGATATTTTTTAATTATTTTTAATCTTCTCTTTTTTGTCAGAAAGTAAGTAATCCTCTTATCCCTATTCTTCTTTTTCTTCTACTATGTTTACGTAAGCATTAATAATATATTTTATCTTAATATAATTTTTTTTTTATTGTTAGAAAGTGTAGGTCTTTCATTAGTCTTATGGTAAGTGCGACTTCTCAGCTTAAAGTCGTGGGTTTGATTCCTAGATTCCAAGCATTATTTTACTTTACTAGCTTACTGAATCACACCGTGGAATTGTAGATGTACAATGTACATCAGTACATATTTACCGAGCCTTTCAAGGATACAGGCGTTATAGCACGTTATGATAAGTGCTAAGAGCAATAACAGATACATAAAGAGTATCAGCCACAATGGCCCACTCGCGAGTTGTTATATGAATAAAGGTACTGCAAGAATTTTCATGTAATATGTAATAACTTGACGACCCGTTTAGCTCAGCGGTAGTTAACGCTGCCTGCTGCGCTATGGGTCCCGGGTTCGAATCCCAGTAGCGACAAATGTTTGTGTGATGAGCATCAACATTTGTTTCCGAGTCATGGATGTATTTATGTATAATATGTATGTATGTATTTACAAAAAAAGTATATATGTAGTATATCAACCAACTAGTATCCGTAACACAAGCTTCGTTGCTTACCACGGAACTAGATGGCGTTGTGTCATAATGTCCAGGAATATTTATTTAATAACACAGATACAAGACCCGAGTCTACGTAATTAGTTCTTAGTTCGCACATCTGCTTAAGACAGCCGACAGCCGCATGAAACTTCGCCAAGACGAAGCGAGTAGGAATTACGTCGCTTGGGTACAAGATATTACTCTACGTTTAACAATAAGCTCTAATAAATAAATATATTTATAATAAGAGCTGTGGTAGCCTAGTGGTGAGACCAGTGGTCAGGTGGACAGGTAAAGTTTCCGGGTCTGGGCGTTTGTGTATGTGAAAATTTGTGTTTCTAAACGCACCAACGACGCAGGAGAAAATCCTAGTGTGGGGCAACGTTTTTTTTTAAAGAAAAGCAGAATATGGACTGAGATGTCAAAGGTCTCGAGTTCAAACCCAAGGCACGCTCTACTGACTTTTCGGAAGTTGTGTGCGTATTTATCACATGCTCAAACGGTGAAGGAAAACATCGTGAGGAAACCTGCATGCTTGAGAGATTTTCTCGGTGGCAAGTGAAGTCGGCCAACCCGCAGTAGGTAGGCTAGCGAGGTGGACTATAGCCTAATCCCTCTCAAATGAGAGGATACCCGTGCCCAGCAGTGGGACAATAATGGGTTGATAATGAAATAAATATATTTGAATATGTTTCAGTGTCAACAAGTTATGAGCTAAATAACGAAGATTGCGATAGGATACTAGATGGTTGATAAATTACATAGATAGTTTTTGCTAAATGAATTCAGGTTCCCACAAATGTTTATTTGACTTTTCCGGGATTCAAACCCGAGGCCCTGACATTGAAAGACAGCCTGAATACCGCTCCGTTAACCGGGTCGTCACAATCAGTAGGTACCTTATGTACTGCAATTTACGAGACTTGATTAGACACATGACATAATAGAAACAAATTTGAAAAATTATCAAATTTGACATGTGAAAGCGAACGGCAGTGCGCACAGACAAAACATTTACATACATAAACGTCATAACCGATGAGCATGTGTGCGTGTCGCCGGATGTCCCCCCTGTGGTCCGCGTTACGGGTCACGCAGTGTCAATTTGATCAATTTCATACCTCCCAGTGGGTGTAGTGTGTCCATAAATACGAGTGTTTCAATTTTTTTCCATTGTGTGCTCAGTTTCATTGAACGAGGGATGAAAAGCGATACGGGTTTTACCTTATTGTGTGACAGCTACGAACTTTGTACATATTTATGTGTATAATTTGTATGTGTCCGTTCGTGTATTGATAAATGGGGTTGTCGGTATAGAATAACTTTTAAATTGGGTTGGTATTTTATACTGTCTTTGTTTATAAATCAACTACATAATATTATAAAGAGATTTTTTATATTTGTTTGTTTGTAATAAATAACTAACTTTAATAAAACGCTTTTGAGTAACATAGGGCTATTTTAAAACAAATCAGATCTGTGAGGGGACCGTTATAAAAAATTAACAATTGAATAAAGTTAATCACGTACATTTAAATGAATGTATGTACCATTTTATAATCAATTAACTATTTGCTTATACTTAAGTGAATATAAAAATTATAAAATAAAACTAATTTTAACAATTTTACGGCGATTGACGGGTAGAAATCTGCGTGTCTGCCCTTGAATAAGATACTTGACTATCTGTTTTGTAATATATATAATTTACTTTCCATGTATTTATTTCAATATTGTACCTGTTTGATTCCCAAATAAAAATAAAATAAAATACTTTAAATTCTTTACAGTGAAACTTACTTTAGCGCACTAAAATAAGTTTCACTGTAAAACGCTTCGCAAAACGTCAGGGTTAAATAACATCACGATATAATCCGATTACAAAGTACCTATAAAACTACTTTAAATAAATTTGCAATAGTTATCCCGCGACACAACGAAAGCATGCACACATCATCGTGTTGGTGGTACAATTACTGTGATGATTGATAATGATTGTATGATACAATACAATTACAAGTCGCTGACGTTTAATGTCCATACTAAGATGTTTATTCCATTCCAGTTTATTGGATTCGTGACATGGCGTATGTATATTTCAGATGACTGATTTGTATCTTATATTGTACAGACTTTAAATATTATAAATGCGAAAGTATTTTTGTCTGTCTGCTACCTCTTCATGCTTAAACCGCTGAACCGATTTAGAATTTGGTAGAGAGAGTTTGAGAAATCAGCCGTTAAAAGGGTGAAAAGGGGGGTGGTAGCTTTTATGAGGAATCGATAATTTCTTAAGAGACAAAAATAAGTAGATTGATAAAAAGATTGGATACAATTGCTAATGCTACGCAGACAAAACCGTCGCCAAAAGCTAGCATGAAATAAAACTACTTTTTACGAAATTTATCGCAGTATATTGATATTAATTCCCAAGTATGAAATTCTTTACAGAATTCATAGTCACAGGCAGACCGGCAGATGTCGGCCCGTCAATATACTGCGATAAAATCCGTAAAAATAGTTTTATTTCAATTTGCGTAACCGTCAGAAATAAGTATAAAAACCTGTGTACGACACAATAACTAGCGTTGGCAATGACAGACGACGGAGGAGACATCTTTAGAATAGAGAGTAAAGTATGTATTATTGTTAGAAAACAAGTATTTTGTATGTATGTTGCAAAAACATTCTAGAGAGCGAACACCTTCAACTGCCCATACAAAATCGGCGACTTTCTTCAGCCTATAGTAATACGCATTAAACGTACAATTAATCGCACTTATTGTCCGTAGAATTCAACAGAGCATGACACTAAAATGATTCCACAAAGAAATTAACTTAAAATCTTATGAGTTACGACTTGTGAGACGAAACGTGTTATGGACTTAAGGCCACACCCTTACTTTCATTTGACAGAATGTCGGAGGCCATAAGGACAGCGGTAGAAGTAACGGAGCGGTTTTGATATGATACTATAGTTTTTCATTGCACATGTGGTATGCAGGGACCGTAGCCAAGGGAAAAAGGCCTGAGTGTATGTTGAGGATGTTCCATAATCAATAATAATAAATATATCCAGATATAACAGCACAAAGACATTTAGTTCTGTGCTTAACAACGATGCTTATGCGATGAATACTACGCGCAAAAGATTGCGCTGAATTAAAATGACTAAAAGCGACATTACAATCTAAAACAAGTCTAATTTCTCGCTGTTTTTGTGGCCCGCATTGGCTCTTGCTCATCAATAGATTAGTCATTATCATATGTCATATAAAGAGTGGTTTTAATAGGCGGAAACATCACTGTCCATCGGTTTATATGGCACACCTAAGTGTCATTTTTATGGTCTAATCGACCATTCACACCATACAATTGAAGTGTCAAGATATAAAGGTGGAAAGGAAATGTTTTAGATCATCGACTTTAATTGAATTAACGTATAGTTCAGATTACGATAAGACTAAATTTCTATTTATAGAAATATTATCTAGACATTAAAATAAAATTACTATATATTTATAGTAAATTTACGTATGGTATCAACCATCTAGTATCCGTAAAACAAACCTTGTTGCTTGGCTGAGAACTAGATGGCGCTGTGTGAAAATGTCGAGATATGTTTATTTGTTAGAGGTAATTGTTAAACGAAGTGTGATGTCTTGAAGAACTCACAGCAACGTCATTTCCACTCGCTTCGTGTTGTGGAAGTTTCGTGCGGCTGGCTTGAACAAATGGGGCACTAAGAAGTAATTACGCACGGATCGCTTGAGCCGAGGTAACGTATAAGAGGAACAATGATTGATACCATCACGCCTGTCGTCACCGAAAGGTTAGGCAGAGGTGTACTAATGTACGCCCACAATTCGCCGTTATGTTTTAAGTCCGATGTAACAGGGGGCGAGCCTATTGCCATTAACCGGGCACGAATCCAAACTCTGAGCTGCTACTTATAATTTCACAGAAACCCAATAACAATGAAATGAAATGATTGATTGTTTATGTATATAAATAGATCTTTTTAAAAAATTACATGACTTGTAAAAGTGTCTTACTTTTACAAGTCATGTAATTTTTTTTGTTAATGTCTAGTTGGCATCGGCATTTCCTAACTGACGACCTCTGAGTGACTGAAACTCAGAGAATCATGGTCTCTTTTAAAGTCCAAACATTTGTGTTTATACTATGTGAGCCTGACTATGTAGGTTAACACTTTGCTTGACCTGGGAATCGCACCCAGGACTAATTGCTCGGCAGTCGCACTGTACGACTACTAGACCAATGAGGCAGGAACAGTGATTCGTGGTAAAGAATTCAGAACGAAATCTCTGCAGTTGCCTAATGTTGAATATCTCACTGCTTTACCCCGTAATTCGTTATGACGTTTGTTGTCTTCCAAATAATTTTAGTTGACGCACCAATTGGCGCGTTTTGGAAGACATGACGATCGAATAATTTCCGTCTCTTATAGGCAATACAGACAGCTGTGATAGCCTATTGCTGTGACCAGTGGAAGATCTCGAGTTTACTCCCAAAAGTACTGACTTTTTTAAGTTACGCGCGTATCAACGCAAACGGTGAAGGAAACCATCCATCGCAATGGAACCTGCATTCCTGTGAGACTTTCGCGATGGTGTGTGAAGTCTGCCAATCAGTGCCAGTCTAGCGTGGTGGACTATAGCCTAATTCATTTCAAATGAGAGGAGACCTGTACGAGCGAGCTCGACAATTTTAGGCTGACGCTCTAGATTACGTATACATTGTACTTGTACTTGTACATTATAATAATTGTAATATTAAGTTAGTTCACACAATATAGCTTGGCGATAGACATATATCGGTGTTTTTTTTCACATTACACACAAACAATTACCGGTACACAATTACCACAGCTAAAGAAACCAAAATTTTTGGGTCCTTCGAGCCGGATATGAACCAGCGACCTATGGATCTACAGTTCACAGTGCCCAGCAGTGGTACATTAAACGTTTGATGATTATTAATAACCTTTTCTCTAACCCGTTGCTAAAATATGTTTTGAATTTCACGCATAAACAAATGAAGGTTGACGTTGACGTAATTTATGAACACACCCTGAAAACGTCATAGAAATGGCAAAAAAGTATGTTAGGCTCTTTTGTATTACTTTAAAAGTCACTTTGAAAACTCAGCACTTAAGCTACCGACCCAATCGCTTATACACACACATAGGCACTCTTCGGTGGGCTCTTACTACCCTACCACCTGGTTTTGGCACCCATTTATTTTGGGAAAATTTCCCTCAAAGAGCGTTAGTCAAGTAAGCCTGAAGTGCCAACATTGACTCCACAGAGACCCTCATTAAAGAACCCGAACTTCATGTGTTAAATGGAAACTCATTAATCATTTAGGCCGACCCAAACTTTCTTAGGAGCTATAAATAAATGTTGTTAGGCAATTTCAGTAGAATTTGAATGTAAATTTACGAAGCCATTACGGTAAGATTTCTCTCTTTCTAAATAAAACTGATACTGATCAATCACATCCTGAACAATGTTTTCGAAACTTCCAGATTGAAAATTTAGCTGAAACAAATCTGGAAGCTCTGGAAATAGGTTCAAGAACTTAAGCTCTGCTCTAAAAAATGTGTAAAATTGTAAAATGTATTCTTGGACACGACTTTCAAATAGTTTTTTTTTCATTTACACGAATATTAGACTTTTTTACAAACCGTTTCATTGTCTGCTCGTTACCTGGATGCTGTAAGTTTTATTACAAAACTAGATTTCTGGCTAATATATTGATTTCTTATACTTACGCGAATATTAGAGATTTAAATAGAACTACCTACTCAATAATAATTGATGGATCCAACAATCAAAATATCAGTCTGCCCGTGACCATGGAACCAAAACGCCATGGATTTAAACAATAACAATATAGATATCGCAATAAAGCCAATAAATTGTAGTTTTTCAATACTTTGGATTTAATTTGACTACACTAATTAGAGCTTTTTCTTCTTTCAGATAATGACATCCGGTTGGACCACAACATACCACTTTGGATGCATGCTACCAGACTATTCCATGAACCCAGAACCTTTGAGGATGCTCCGGTTCCTGTGGTGGACACTGATGCTTAAGATTCTAGAACTGTTTGAGACAGCCTTCTTCATTTTGAGAAAGAGGGAACGGCAAGCTTCCTTCCTGCACGTGTATCATCACGTCAGTTCGCTGGTCATCATGTGGTCAGCAGTTAAATATGTTGGAGGTATGTATGTAGAGTTAGACAGCGTCTAATGAGATGAACGGAGCACATAAATGTTTCTTGGGGAAATACATCATCATCATCAACCCATTATTGTCCCACTGTTGGGCATGGGTCTCTTCTGATAGAGGGATTAGGCTATAGTCCACCACGCTAGGCTGCACGTACTGCAGGTTGGCAGACATTATATGTCATTGAGAAAATCTGTCAAGCATGCAGGTTTCGTCACGATGTTCTCTTTCACCGTTTGAGCATGTGATAAATAAGCACATAACATCCGAAAAGTCAGCCTTGGGTTTGAACTCGAGACCTCTGATATCTCAGTCCACAGGTCACACCACTAGGCTACCACAAATTGTGGAAATCTATGGGGAAGGCCTTATTTCATCAGTGAATATACTGTGGCTGATGATGATGTGTGCCAAGTAATAATAAAAGTAAATGGCATAAGCATGTGACAAAGACAGAAGGTTCAATACACCTTCTGTCCTTGTCTAAAGTCTGTCATGATAATAATTTTTATAACGCAATGGCCCACGCCGAAGATGATACATTGTGATGTCATAAGTTTATTAAAAAGAAGTGATAATATCGAGTTTCGTGATTATAAACAGTAACCATTCGAAATCCGTTGCGTTCTTTAGGATAACAAAGCAAACAAATATAAAAGCTAGTTTTTAACCGACAACAGCAAAGGAGTGTTCCTACATTTAACTGTTTTTTTTGTTCGTTACGCGACACCGACTATGATTTTAATGTTATTTTTTTGCGTTGAGTTCAGCTCTTAAGTGGTCTGGGTTTGTCCCATATTAAATTGATTGATATTGGACAATTTACTTTGAAGATACACCATAGATTTTCTCTAAAGGCGACTAAGGCTGATTCTATTAGGGCAGACTGCAAGCTGCTACTTAAAATTTTATAGAAAAAGCCAGTAACACTTTCCTCAACCTAAGAATTGAACCAAAGACGAGGCACTAGACCAACGAGGCAACGTTGCGTCGAAAACAGTAGCTTTTAATGTATCCTTATTTACCGCAACTAGTGTTGAGATTTCAAAAACACTTGCAATATTGGTCTACTTGAAATAAAATACTTAAATTTGAATTTGACGATGTCAATTTACATAATACTGTAGAGTACTTCAAATAATTTCAAAGAACAAGCAGCCTGATTTAAATGACTAGTTATCAGGCGCTACCGGATGAACAAATACGTCTTCACTGAGTACACACACTTGATTGAACGCGAATAGTCACCTAGTTATCTGTTATGTCTACGTTTGTTTAATATTATTCGTATCATGCGGGAGCTGTAATATTGTTTCGAGCTGATCTTATGATAGCTTTGTTAAATATTTATTTATTAGCATAAGATATATACAAAGATGTAAAATATACTACTAGCTAAATAAATAACTATTACAAATAAATATAAAAGTAAAAACAAAACGCTACCATACCATTTATAGGCATTGAAATGAAATTTCTTTTTACGGATTTTATACCAATTTCGATAAGTGTTGTAAGGAATCTGAAATATCGGAATTAAATAATATCAATATAATTATTCTTCAACCAGTGCGTCTTGCCTGTCATGACCTACGGTGCCGAGACGTGGACACTGACTGTAAAACTAGTCCACAAATTTAAAGTCGCTCAGCGAGCTATGGAGCGAGCTATGCTCGGAGTCTCTTTGAAGGATAAGATCAGAAATGAGATCATCCGGAGAAGAACTAGGGTGACCGACATAGCTCGCAGGATCAGCAAACTGAAGTGGCAGTGGGCTGGTCATATATGTCGAAGGATTGACGGCCGCTGGAGCCGACAAGTTCTAGAGTGGAGACCGCGCCTTGGCAAACGTGGTGTAGGACGCCCCCCGGCTAGATGGAGTGACGACCTAAAAAAGGTAGCGGGGATAGACTGGATGAGGAAGGCGGAGGACAGAGTGTTATGGCGCAGTTTGGAAGAGGCCTATGTCCAGCAGTGGACTGCGATAGGCTGAGGTGATGAATATAATTATTGCGATAAAATCCAGTTTTGTTTAAATAAATACGTGCGAATGGCAATTTGAGATCAACAGCATCATTTCTAATCCTATAAATCATTCTAAACGATTGTATTTTAAAATTAAATCTTTTCAGACGTCGTTTGTCATCAGTTAGGAACCACTAAGGAAACTTTAAACATTGCTTATAAAGCGTCCACAAAAGATTTGTTTATAGAACTAAATATAATTGTTTTATCATTTATCCCTCAGTTTGGAGAGAATATGAAAAACAGATGACAGTGATAATAATGACACTTCACACACATCAAATTCGTAACAAGGCAACGAGCGCAATGCTGATATACCGATGCATTGCGCATGCAGTTTTAAAATCATGGGTACGAATTAAAATCGTTTTCGATGTGTCATTAATCGTATTACTTGTGAAATAAACAATTCTATATACCTATATATGTATAGTACAGTTTGTAGATACTAGATACAACAAAACATAACAAACAATTTGTTATTACACTGGCTATGAATATACAAATTTATACATCAACCTATTGCCGTCCACTGCTGAACGTAGGCCTCGCCCAAAGAGCGGCAGCTAACCCAATATTGGGCAGAACGCACCCATCCGCTGCCAGGCACCTTCTTCAAATCCTTTTCACGCGGTCTCCACTTCATTAATATATAACTCTACACATAAGTGTAGAGTATAAGGCAATTCAGTGGCGCAGTGACTGAGCGATCGGTTTGTGCGTCACGGGTTGCGGGTTCGATCCCCGCACGGAGCAAATATTTGTACGTTCTACAGGTAGTTGTTCCGGGTCTGGGGGCTTGTATATGTAAAAAATTGTGTTTGTAAACGCACTCACGGTATAGGAGAAAATCCTAGTGTGGGGCAACGTTTAAAAAAAAAAGGTATATATCAGCCTAATCCTATTGAAATATATGAGAAGCATTTAAAATTAACATCTTTCCTCATTGACCATAGATCAAGTAAAGTCTAGTGACGCAACAGAAAAAAAGGTTTAAAAGTCTCTGCTATAGTTCGACATACAGAAAAAAAAACGGCGCAATTATCAATCATTCTAGAGAATTAACACTAGACGCGTATGTTGCGAAAAAATAAACAGCTTTTTACATCGTTCATATATACTATTTATCCGGTTTATTTACGTATCGCGTGCAAAATGGTCGTTTGGCGGCATAGCGCACCAATTGTGACGGGTGATTTTCTCAAATACGCCGCCGACATTTGGACAAAAAAATAGCATGCAATTTATTTTTAAGACTTATTATTGAACTATTTAAGTTAGTGTTGTATTGTTATGATTCATTTAAGAACCCAGCTCTTGTCGGTGGATTAATCGCCACTGTTCGCCATCTTCTGCTCTCAGTTTTGCTCGAATTGAAAATTAATTTATTTACAGTCAAGAATTATCGTCGGTATTTTATAATGTATAAAATAAATAAATAAATATTTGTGGACACTATGACACAGCGCCACCTAGTTCCAAGTTAAGCAACGAGGCTTGTGTTACGGATACTAGTTGGTTGATATACTATATACATACTTTTTTTTCGATCAATATTCGGATATATTTATATTAATAATATAATTTATATACATGATGGGAGGTTCTATTTGATGAAAAGAGTATTTTTCACCATATCTGTATGAAAAATACGAATATTCTAATTGCATGTATTCATAGAATTGATACAATCCTCAAGCAAAAGCATCACGAAATACCAATAAAATTTTAAAAATATAACCAAAATCTTGTCCGTTCATAATAAATATAGCGATATTATAGTACATTAAATCGTCGTAAAATGTGGAAATGGCATTTTTACGATAACTTTCATTCAACCATTTTTAATCGTCCATAAAGTCCCGATGTCGCACAGCGGAATGACCCAGGGGTGTCAAATATTTATCCACTTTTTTATATAGGATGGTATTTAAAAGTACTTCAATTTATTCCCATTTCATTTACCTATTTTTGCCTGTGTTCCACCAAATATACTGAATGTGCACCAAAATATGTTCATTTAAAGTATTGTTATTACTTATATACACTTTCTTGGTATTCAGATTTGGTTCTGGCACGTTGTGTGGTCACAGATCTAACCTAACCTAACCGATATCTGTATTTTGCTGCTCAATCAGTAATTTTGTCGCTCAATCAGTATTTTTGATGCGCGGTTTATTATATTCCTTTTATATATATTTAATACACACATACATACACTCACCTCTTTTCCATGTGTTTAGGCAGAAATTACAGAATACCACACGCTACGATAATTGCTTACTACTTTTGCCTCGTCCACATTCATATATCTTGTCATGCACGCGCGCCGGTTTCAAGCACCTGACCTTTTTGAAGGAGTATATTTAAATAGAATGACAATTGAAATAGAAGAGGAAAAACACGTAAATACAATAGGTGGTATGTTATGATAGATATAATATATGTATAGAACGAACAGTCTCATCGGTCATAGCGATTTCTACAAAGTAACTACACGTTAATAACGCGCCAATACAATTAGTACTGATCATTTCCTTGGAAGAACAGGACACGACGATCGCTGACCCGATGGTATATTATTTATTCTACTCGTCGTAAACAGTAAAATATTATGTGTTTGGCAATACGCGACCACGAACAATGTTTTTATTTATTTAATTATTAATTATATCAAACTTATATGTAGGTACTATCTTTATTATCTTTGTGTAAAGTGATGAAAATATTCAATAATAATAATAACGACAACCTGATTCACATAGCGGTAGTAAGGCTGCCTTCTGTGGTAAGGGTAAGGGTGTCGAATCCCGGTAGGGGCAAATGTTTGGTTCACGAGCATGGACATATTTTGACCTGAGTCATAATATGTACTTTAGCCTCGTTGCTTCGCTCTGAACTAGATGACGTTGTGTCATAATGTCTATGTAGGTATACACTATAGCTATGTGTATATTTTAATGTAACAGCAGTAGTAACAGCCAGTAGTTTTTAATACCATTGCATTAATCGAGCTGTCAATGTTTTTTTTGTTTCAAATGTAGAATTTTCTCTATGTGTTCAGTGTCACTGTGGCAACCCTAAATGGGGAATAAAAGAATTTCGCGTTCCGAATGTAGACCGATAATCTTTTTGGTTAAACGTCAATCTTTTCGAAATGTTGACATAAATATTAATCAATTGAGCTGTTACAACGACAGATTAGGTTTCTATTCCATTTAGGTCCCACAGCTGGGCACTAGTCTCCTCTCATTTGAAAGGGATTAGGCTATAGCAACGCTAGCCTACTGCGGGCTAATGGACACCTATGCTTAGGCTCCCTTCACCGTTTGAGCATGTGATAAATAACGCACGTCACTTCGAAAGTCATTCGTGCGATCTCTGTGGTCTTGTGTTTCAAGTATCGGACTGCTGATCACGAGGTCGTCACGGGTTCGATTCCCACAGGACACAATATTTATGTGATGAATAATAAGCGTTTGTGTTGGTCTGTGTGTTTCTTATGTATTACAAAAAAAAAGTATATAAGATTTATATCCATTGACTAGTACCCATAGTACAAGCTCTGCTTAATTTGGGACTAGATGATGCTGTGTAAAATGAAATGACATTTATGCCACTTATTTTACGTCTTACAATGCACTGACAAGCTTAAGTATAAAGCGAGATAAAATACAGTACAGATCTAAGAAAGTACCAAAATGCATTTCTAAGCGTATTCCTTTAAAAACTAGGCAACGTTCCAAGCCACAGAGCTGCTTAAAGTACCAGTTCGTTCTCAAAAATATATGCCATATATTTAAAGTGAAACCGCTACGAGACCTTTTTACTTACGCAAGAAGGTCATATGTAGGTTCGGAGATAACTTGACAAGACTTACATAGAATATGACATTAGGTAAAGGAATACACATAAACATCCACCAAACCAAAACAGCCACTTACGTCTGTTCGGCCATTATAGTTTTAGATTAATGTACTATCGAACATAAAAAAGCACTGTGCCACAAACAGGCACACAGGTAAACAAATTATTGATTTACCCGTCAGGCATTTTAGTTAGCTTGGAACATACCCAGACCTCATTTTAACTTAAAGGCACATTATCATTACCCGACTTCATGCCTTTAGGGGTTTAATAATAACCAATAGCCTGCATGGCCGTTCCTTGTTCCACTGCTGGACACGTGTCTCCTTCCATTTGAGAGACATACAGACTTCACATGCCAAAGAGAAAATCTCTCAAGCATGCAGGTTTCTTCACAAATACGAATATAACTTTCAAAAAGTCAGTGGTTCCTGCCTTGGGTTCGAACTCGGACCTATGAAATCTTAGTCACCTCTAGGTTACAGCTCTTAACATATAAATGTTTTAACAATAACAATCATCATCATCATCATCAAACCATTATTGTCCCACTGCTGGCACGGGTCTCCTCTCATTTGGGAAGAATTAGGCTATAGTCCACCTTGCTAGCCTACTGCGGGTTGGCGGACTTCACATGCCATCGAGAAGATCTATCAAGCATGCAGGTTTCCTCACGATGTTTTCTTTCACCGTTTGAGCATGTGATAAATACGCACATAACTTCCGAAAAGTCATTGGTGCGTGCCTTGGGTTTGAACTTGAGACCTCTGACATCTCAGTCCACTGGTCACACCACTAGGCTATCACAGCTCACAGCATATATCAATATTCTCTTAAGTGTGAGAAATCAGTAGGCAAATATACAAGTTACAAGTATGTAACAAAACAATAGATTAGAAATGGAGAATTATCTAGAGTTAGTGGACAATACTATTGCAGATCCAGTCCTTCCGTACTAGATTTATTAGATAATATCGACCAGATAAGTTCAGTGGAGAAGTTAGTTGAATAGTTTAGTCATTCAGTATCGCATCTAATGTTAAGCCTGGTTAGTAGGTACATTATCGTTTTCTGTAGCAATTGACATAAATTACAGTGTTTTCTATTATAATCACCTCAATCATGTTTTGTTTTATTTTATTTATATTTTAATTTTAAGAATGTATGTTGCTGTGCCCTTACAGGGTCCATAATTGTACTATAGCTCTAACCCTTAATATACCATCTTATAAACTTTATGGAATGCAATAAATAAATATGAATATGAATCATATGAGGCTGATGCATGCGAAAGGAATACCTAAGGGAATATCATTGAACACAAAAAGTGTGAAAAAGAACTGACCAAAAAAAAAACAGAAAAAAAAACGTTTTTTTAAAGAGGTTATAATAGTAGTACAGATATTTAGAATAATTACGTAAGAAAAAACAATAGTAGAGCATTTAAATAAGGGAGCCTAATAGAAGACGTGATAGCCAAGTGGTGTGACTAGTAGACTGTGAAGTCAAGGTCTATATATTCAATCGCATCACCACTTTCCGAAGGTATGTGTATTTATTAAATGATCAAATACTCATGCGTTAAAAAAATATCTATGACGTGTGAAGTCTCCCACCTGCACTATACCGGAGAGGATGCCTGTAGTCAGCAGTGTCATAGTGATTCATCAGCTAAATGATGATGATTATGCCCAATAGTTCATTTAATGATCAATATTCTCGTGGAAAAATCTATTTCGCCAGTTCTTGACTCTTAATTCCTCAAATTTCTTCCAGTTTCCATAAAAATTTAGTCCGTCACGTCAAATACGTAACCGTTAACATAATTCGACCTTTACTTATGCGGTAAGCGTGAATACCGCCCGCAGTAATGGAGAGCCGAACACCAAACTGTACGCATATGAAGTACGTTTACAGAGCTTGTTAGCAAAAACTCACATTCAAAACTTCGCTTCTGAATTTTCTGTAACATACACAACAAATTCAAGCTCTCTTCAAACGATATGAAGTTATTTTGAACTAATTAATGCTGCTTTTTTTGAGTGCACGTGATTATTAAATTTAACCTTGATACGGTATGAATAAGACAGCATTTTGCTTTTCTTAGATTGGATATAATACGGATTCAACTACCGTCAAAAGCGTAAGTGTTACATAAGGAATATCTCTTTATATTACGCTCAAAAATATTACTTTGTATTATAAATGGCATTGAAACTTCCAATAAAGGAACTTTTCCCAGTTTTACGACCACAAATCTTTCTTAAACTTGGTAACTCATGTGGTCGACTATTACGGAATGACTTATCGCGCCTACCCCCATTTCTGGGAACATTCAATATTGGATTATAAGTTGGAACCGTTGAGGCGATACTGGGTACTCGATAGCGTTAGGACGGCGTAGGCTGTGCTCTTCAAACATTTAGGAAAGTGCAAAACCACATCATTGTTGGAAAATTTTGAGACGAACAAGTTTTGCAAAAAAGAAAAACTTTATTCTGGATCATAGGACAGTTTACGGATCATATTTTTCATAGTCCGGACTATAAAACTAAGTTTGCAAAACTATTTTTATAGTTGTGACCGCAGACCAATCTTGTAGAACTTTTTTTTTTATCTTGACTATTGGACCAAGTCATTATTCTATTTTCACCCTTCTCATACTTCGTCGGTATCATCCTACATGCTACATTCTATAGCTCAGACCTGTTTCCTGTGACCTGTTTCACTGTTGGGCTAAGACCTGAATCAATAAGGGATACTAGATTTTATACAATACATTATAAACCCACATAATTACTTTCATTGTGTGCTATACGGAAACATTTATTACGTTGGTGGGTCCAAATTGCTACAGACAAACAAATGGTGCCAATAAAAATAATTTAAAAGCAGAGTTGAAGGCTAAGCCTAGTTAAGCCGTAAAATGGGATACAGTAAAGTTTAACTAAACGATACCGGCTTTAGTCGGCTTAGATCAGTAAGCGAACAAACGCGAATCGGCGGTAACTACAACGTAGTCAGGTTACAGTACATATTAGTAACAAATAAAGTCTGATCTACTGATCATGCATATAATATACATATACCTATAACCTATATATACTATCTATTTGTGCAACGACAGTTATTATCTCGATCACTACTTGGCACATATCTGCAGTCATTTGAGAGGGATTAGGCTATAGTACACAACGCTAGCCTACTGCGGGTTGGCAAAAATCACAGCATTTTTAAAACCACTCGTACTATGTATTTATCCTGTCACGTTATCTGACACGGCTTAAAGCACGGTGCATAAGCCGGTTATCAGCTTACTGCCATTAGCTTCGCTCCGGGGCACATGTAGATATAATTGACATGCAGATTTACCCCTTAACTGCACCGACTAGCGGTTAGTTAGTCACTATTTTTCTTTCTCTCTTTGCGACGTGTTTCGTGAATAATTTTAAATTCAACGCAACTTTGACCTGAATATATCTTAATACTAGATGGCGTGGAGGTTTGAAAAGGCTAAAACAAACTTTTAGAACCTCGGTCTCTTTTAAAATTCAGACAGAAGACATTTTGGTGTGAATGAAATAATGAATATGTATCTATCTAAACATGTAATTTGGACGATATATTCATTAAAATACTTTCGGATTAGTATAGCATGCCCATCATTATCCACAGCCCGAATTAAAAAGTATGATTGCCAATGTATAGTATTTTTTGTACTGTATCTAACACATTTGGTCGTTTATCTAGTATGATGGAAAACATATCAAAAGGTCTGATGGAACACGCACTTTAATTAAATACGACACCCGATTTTGGTTCTGGAAATTTGAAAGTATAAGGAATAGCGAAAACTACTCAAAGAAAACTCGATTTCGAGAAACAATGTTCGTAGCCAGGAATAGAATACGTTAATTACAAAGAAAAAAGACATAACTTCCTAGAATGTGTTCCTTATTACCAACGCTATCAGTTGCTAATAAGGATCAAATTCTGGAAACCAACAGGGTGTATTTCTTGTTATACAATGACATGTCTACACCCGCTCAAGGTGTCTGGTTGCGTCCGGTAATCAGATATAACGCAATTATCGAACCTGTGGAACGTATCATCTGCACAGCGTCGAAAGTTAAGTCACTAGACGGATAACGGAGTCAGAATCTTGAACTCTTTTATTCTACCAAGTTAAGCGAAGGTATATTTAGTACAAACCTATAAATATATGCAGTTACTAGCTTTACGTGGCCCTGTATATGTCAGCCTGTACAGTCTGTGTCAAATTATAGGGAAAATAAAACACCAATTAACAAAAATCCTGGACTAAATATGAACTTTATCTGACAATTTTATAAAAATCGCTCCAACTGTTTTAGAATCCATTGATTTATACACGATTTATATAGAGAATCTACGGAGACGAAAAATCATTTAAATATTGAATTTGAATTTAGAATAATAAGGCAAGAGGTTCAACCTTCATATTAAAAATAAATAAATAAAACTTTTCACGCTTCTTTGTTTCAACTGTACCTTCGTTTATTGAAAGGGTATAATATACTTTCACGCACAGTACAAATAAAAATATATCTCGGCTCCTACACTGTCGCTTTCAAATAGCAATCTGTGTCAGTAATTACTATTAATGCGACCAGGCCTGGCCTTAGCCCTCAGCCACACGTTACCAGGCTAATGTTCTATAAATATCGCAATCAATACGCGTTTACGGACTCTGTTTACGTGAAATTGTTTGTTTTTATAACGGAAAATGGAAAGAAAAGAGAGGAAAATACTTAGGTATAAGGGATTGAAGCTACTGACATTTTATTCTTTCGAGATGAAAGGTTTTATTTCAATTATACCAATAGGTAGTTTTGAATTATCAAAAATTGTTGCACGGTTCCAGAAAATAGGTCTCATGAAGAGAGCCTTTTAAATGAAATGTTAATGACAAAATAATTGGTTTCCCCTACAATGTTAGTATGTAATACATATGAATATAAGAATACTGCAGTTTTATATGAAATGTATGAATTATTATTTTTTACCGCTGAATAAATACAAACCTATTTACAATGCCAAACAAGCATGACATGTGTATCACATTTTTGACGTTCCGTTTCATAAAAACTATGGAAGAATAAGGATCAAGTCTATTAGTCAGTCAGTATAATATAAACACTCCCCTATGAGCGGTAGTGTCCACGAGAATTTGAATACACGGAGAAAGGAAATATGACGGACCTCCATCCGTTACTACGTACTATTAAGCTGATCCATATTGTTATTAGGTAATTGCCATAAATACCGTTGTCTTAGTTATCTGACTGCTTAATGATATTTTACACTTACAAGAACATATTCGCATGAAATAAATCTTTATTTTATCGCGGTGTATTGATATTGCCTGCCCGCGACCATGATTATAAAAATGCTATTGATATACAGCCAAAAATCCCGAAAAAAGTAGTTTCATTTCAAAAGGGTAGAATAAATAGAAATACGATTTCCCAACTGGAACACACCTAAGTATATCACGTAACAGAGTTACCTTTGTGTACACAGGGCGTTGTTGTTTGTGTATTGTAATTCGCCTGTGTTACCAATACAGTTTTATATGGCAACATTTTTGTCGTTACTAAAAATAGCATATTTTTGTGACTTTGCCGCCTGCCGGCGGAAGGGATAGCAAAAATAGATGTTATTTTTTATATACCGCATCGGTCCAACCGTTACGGGGCCCTGAGACAAATACTTTGGTCATAAATGTTATAGCCTTCCTTTAATACTTGAACGTTAAAAGTTAAATAAAATCACAAAAAAATTAAACATCACTTGATAAATAAGTTTTAATTAAGGAACCTTAACGGCTTATAAGTGACTTTTGGAGAGTGAAGGATGTTAATGAGGTTCAATAATAACCGTCAATATTAGGTTGCAAAAGACTATTCAAATCTGTGTATCCGAAAATTGAATTTGAAAAGAAGAAAAACGTGTCTGGACTAGTCACTTAAAAGATCTTTCTTATAGTTAAGGAACTATTTAATTTGTAACTAAAACTATTCATGTAGTTCCTACTATTACGCGAAGTTAATGACAAAAAGATCTGAGATGACAGAGATTCAATCTACGCTAGATTCTGTGTCAGAACTTTTACGAGTAGCGAGTAAAGTACCTATATGTAGCTATACTTTTACATATACCTATATCTTTGAAGGGAATTACTATTCATCGAAAGGCAATAACGCACTAAAACACAGACCACTTCGTCGTAGTGACAGCTTCATGTTAATCAATCACGAGATGTCAGCAGCATTTCACGGCACGCCGAGTTATCAGCCAAGTTACCTGTCCAAAACTAAAGTTTCTTAATCAATCATACTGTTTTATAAACTTGTTATAACTGTTAGAAGACACGATGAAGGAATATTGACATTTATGAGAGCTTCTCTCAATCTAGTTGTTTCAAAACAAGTTGAACTCAGTTGTTTGACGTTGAGCGGATCGATTGGGTGATGTATATTCAAAAACGTTTCGACTACTCAACATATCACCCCGAGTATATGTTTGTGCCTAGCCTCTCTATCAAATGAAGAAACATAGTGATACTTCTATAGAACTTCTAACATTACGATTAAAGATTTTGAAATAAAACTACTTTTTCGTCACGTCTGCCTGTGACGATAGATAATAAACGAAAAATCCGTTATTTCAATTTCTAGTATCGTCATATCGTGTAAGTGAAAGAAATCAGTAAGAAAGAATAAGATAATTTATTCTGAACCTTTTTAGTCAAATCATAAGACGATAACTTTACAACATATTTGTTTTTTTTTTACATATTTATCATCTAATGTATGATCTCTTTTATTCTAAATTTTTGAAAGGAGGTCCGTAATCGAGCTGTGAAAGCACGAAAGTTAAATTTTAAGTACCGACGCCTACAGATCTCACAATAGCACGAAGTATATTCAATGTGTCAACGCCTAGTCTTTCAATAAAGTTTATATTGATGTATAACGTCTAATATTAAAATAACGCTGGTCGGAAAATAATACAGAAGCAGTAAATCAATCGTTGGATAAGAATTCGTTTCTTAATTTATTTTATATTTCCCAACCCTTCAATTATAAAACACAAGGCTAAAGAGGATTTTTACGGTAAAATGAGCTTCCAATATAAAGTAACCCAACCCTTAGAGAAGTTATACAAATATTTGCATAGTTAGTCAAACGAAAATATGGCACGCCTATTAGGCCGTTAAGGTAGGTCCCTCTATGTCATACCCAACGAAGGACAAAGAATTCATAAACCTGTATGTGAGTCAATCTAGATATATATACCAACATTTAAGAGCTCTAAACAGTAAAATACCACAAATAATACTTTTTTAGAAACGTTGCCCGCACTAGGTTTGTCTCGTGTCGTGGGTGCAAACATTTTCATATACAATCGCCTAGAACCAGACAAATATTTGCTCCGTGGAGGGATCGAACTCATAACCCGTTCGCTTAGCCACTACCCCGTCACATCATGCTCCATATCATACCATGATATTAATAATCCGGTTACGTCACTAGATCACATAATTGCCATGATTTTATGACATATTTCGCAACAATATTGGCTATCAAATATTAGCACCACTTAAAGATACTTTATGGGAAGTAAGTGAACGTCAACCTAAGCTATAAAAGGCATACCAATCCAATCACTTTATCTCTTATCAGAGTAGTTTCAAGGAAACGTTTGACAGCTTGTATGGGTTTCCTAGGAAAACTGCGTAAGTCTGGATCACAGAGATAAGGAACCTATTATACTGGTTGGACGCAACTGACACTATAATGGTTCTGAGAAATGTCTAATATATATTTTTTTATGGTGATAAGGGGGCAAACGAGCAGGCGGCTCACCTGATGGTAAGTGATGACCACAACACCAGAGGCTTGCAAATGCGTTGCTAAAGTCCTTAGAAACCGTTCAGGTTTCTTAAATTAGGGAGTTACTGAACTGACAGCAAACGGAATTCCCATGCTGTCAGAATAGTCACTCCCCCAATGAACTCTGGTGACCATACTCACTCGCAGAAAGACAACTATTGTTGATTCACTGCGGTCTTCTGTAAGGCGGAGGTACTTCCCCAGTCGGGCAGCTCAATTTGAGCGAGAAATCTCGCTATGCCCTACCTCCTCCAAAAAATAATCTAAGGAACTGTAACGAATCGCAACCACAACAACTATAGAACGTGCACAGGGGATATGTGACCAAATTAGCTTAGAATTTAGATAATCGATTCCTACATTCAAATTATTCCATTAATAGCATTTCCCTCACTGGGATTTTTCTAGAACCTATCATGAATGGATTTACAGCACAAAATCTTACATAATCAAACAAACATAACACATACAAAACAAACAAGCACAAATGATATATACACATAGTATATATCATTTGTGCTAGTTTGTGTGTCCAAACTTCACGGGAATGGAATCCCCTACCTGTTGTAGAACAGAAGACATCAAACCATCTCAGCTGCTGCGCTAAAAGGGCTATTATGTAAAAAGTCGTAATCACGTATTACCCATTTATTTCTCGGACATTATTATTAGATTACTTCGTTGAAAAGCTTTCGAGTCTCTCAAGGTCCGTTTGAAGATCTCAGCGGAATGATCAGCATTTTCAGTCGAGCGAATTTAATTATATGATCAAAGCCCCCTCTAGGTTAAATTGAGGTTAACTTTCTGGTTCACGGGATTGGGTCTTATTGTAATCATTGCTTAAGAAGTGAATTAGTAATGAGTATATAAAAAACCTATTTGGTACCTTAGCTAGGTATAAATAGGTTTTTTAGAAGTTAGGTAAGAATCTCATTATTTTAGTGGTTGCAAGGGTGCCGGATCCCAGAGGGTGTCAATTTTTACAATAAATTGCAAGCCTGAATAACATTGTATTAGTTCACTGACTATACTTTAATCGAATAGCCTGAGTATATAATTTATCTGTAAACAAATATGCAATATGTAACAAAGTCGAAAAGGACTAATTTCAGTTTCAGAGGACCAATCCTAAAATACTATGAATGTGTAAAATATAGTGAAGAATATGTTAAAATGTTTCCAAAAATGCTAACATAATAATAATATTCCTATTTTAAACAGTCGATTCTCATAATTTATTTACATCTAACCCCATCAAACCGCCATCTTTGCAAAGCATTTGAATGTTTTCGCTCAACGAAGGCCGTTAAATAAAACATGGAAGTTTTTATTTTTAAGACGTGAAAGCCTCAGCTTTCCTTTGCACCAGTGCTAAATATAGAAGCGGTATTAAGTATTCCTTTTGTTTCTCAGGCGATGTTGAAGATTTGTATTTTGGTACGACCCTTGTAGATCGAATCTAGGGAATGCAAAAAACTGGACAGTTTAATTAAGAAATTATGGAAAATGAAGTAGTCAAAAATATATTTTATTTTACAAGAGGAATTGGGATATGTAACTGCCATATGAACTTTAATACGAGAGGAAAAGGGAGCATTATATTTATTAGCACAGCCTATTCGAGTAGGATATATAAAGCCGCATATAGCAATGAGTATTTCCATGAATTAACTTCACGAGGAACTCTCATTATCACAAATCCCTTATTAAAATTTACGCTGGATCTGTAATTTGAAGCGGTGGTTAAAATTAATGTTGGCACTGTTTGATTTTCTATACATTCAGGATAACAATAGCTGGTAACTCTCGTATCTGCTTTAGCAGTATAAAGCTATGGTTACAGTTATGGCAGCCCAATAAACAGTAACGGGGTATTGTGTTCATTTACTTCTGCCGTTGATAGGGCTATAGTCCCGATTTAATTTCTTGGAGAAACAGCCAAGAGAGAATCTCGAAAATACTGAAATATAAAGAGTAATTTAAAACTTCTTACTGTTTGTAACGAGTTGGTTTTTACCTACATCCACTAGTAGATGACTATACAATTATTCATTGCGATTGTATCGTTATTGAAATAGGCACCATTTTCCATTTCATACAATCGAGCAAAAAGGTTGAAAATAAATTCAGAATAGTCTCAAAGCAATCGGCAATTTCTGCATGTTGAAAACACAAAGTTCTCAACAACACCAGCCATTTAATGCTTCGTAATGTTTATGCAATGAAGACCAAACTGGCGCAACGAAATCTCAAGCACCACATTTCTATCTAATGAATCAACGGAATGAGTCAGCAGTTTGCTGCGGTAAACGTATTACCTAGATCCAGAAATTGCTGTCCGCAAGGAGTCGAGAAAATGCTTTAGAGCAAAAGGTTAAGAGCTTCAGAATTTGCTCGTTAGCGGCGTTCTGAAGAGATTGAGTGCAGTAGTTTAAAACGATATTTTGAGGTAGATAATATTTCAAAATATAGTATAGATAGATTTTTTGTTCTTTTTCATATTCTATAATAGTAATATATGCGGGCATTATGACACAGCACCATCTAGTTCTAAGTTAAGCATCGAGGCTTATGTTACGGATACTAGATATGTATCAATCATCTACATAGTTTTTTTGTAAATTCGTACATATTAAACATAGACACATCCATAACTGAGGTACAAATCTCCATGTTTGTCACACAAACATTTGCCCTACCAGGATTCCAACCAAGAGAATGACTCATACCACAGAAGGCAGCCTATACAAATACCGCTACGCAAATTTTGTCCAAATATATTGTTTCATCGTTCACTTTCCTGTCTTTATAACTCCTTCATACACTGGTTCAAAAAATATTATGCAAATTGAAATGCATAGGCATGGTCACGTTACCCCTTTCAAGATGAAACCGTGACCCATATACGAAGTAACGTCATCCACAGATTCTTTCTTGTTTCCTACCAACGCTGAGAACATAACGTCGGTGTTTTTGTAAACAAATCTCTGAAATAGTGATGTTTGGCGAAGAGAGGTTGCCAAGCGCACAGCTGGCGTATTAATTGCACTAATTATAATAGGACTATTAAAGAAGTTAGTGCTGTTTTTACAAGCCTGGTGGTACTTAATCCACAATCCCAATTATAAAATCATAAGAGCTAGTCTAGTGGTGTGAAAAGGGTCTCGAAATCGATCCCAAGGCCACTGGCCATTTTGTTGATGTCGTTTGAGCATGTGTGACAGTACGCCTACTAACGCGGTGGATTATAGCGTAATCCCTCACTATAGAGAGGCGAACCGTGCCAGTAAGAATATTTGGGTTAATGAAACAAACAAGAAAAAGATAACGTACCTAACAACTCCTTTTTTGCATTTAATAATAAACGTTCAAATATGCACTCACACACTCACGGTTGCTCTATAATGGGAGTTCTGTAATTCGACAGTGGTACCATCTAGATCTTATCTCGTGCCACTATTCACTGATAAAACTGACCCTAAACAATGTCTTATAGTTTGTAGTTGGACAAGCATTGCAAAGATAGCGATGGTCAGCGAGTGAAAGTGATGGGCATTGGCCATACCCAACCGAAAGCAAACTGTATTTAGTAGGAACTACAGTGCACTTTGGATTGGTTCTCGCCAGCGTGAGACCTTCCTGTCGGTAATATCACATTATATGTTATTGTATAACAAACCGTATAATGTGTGTGGCTTGGATAGTTTTCGTGTTTGCCGACTAGCTCTCATAACAGTTAATTTGCAGTAAAGTCGGCAAATCAAATGAAAGGTCTCTAGCCGACGAGTCATAATTGAAAAGAGACAGTTCGTCCCTATACTTCTGTTGATTAACATTGGAGAAGATTTCGCAGTTCTTTCTATGAGTAGCTAAAAATGTACTGGAAGATAACATAATACGTTTGCAAGATAAGAAAATACGTAATGCTTATGTTTATATGGAATAATGACAAAAATGGCTTGTCGATTTTAATAAGGACTTCATTTACCTTTAAATGTCATTGTGATTGCAAGATTATTGCAATTTGCTGTTTGACACTGTTGACATTGGAGACTAAGGTGCACTCATAGTACGTGATCAAAAATTTTTACTAGCCTCAGTTGAGACAAACAAAGAACTCTAAATAAATATAATATGCAATGTTTTGGTAATCATGACTAAGATGTCTTTTAAAGGACAGAACCTTTATGGATCAAAATGCCCTATCTAATAGAAGTGGTACAATTAACGAGGACCCAAATATAGTTGCTATAGTAAATGAAGCTGTAACTTTGTGAAACACGTAATTTAGAGGCATATTAATTTTATCTAAACCCAACCGTAAGTTACCCAAATTAAGGTTGGGTTCAGGTAACAGGAATATTTGCCGGATCTGAATATACGGACCATACCTTACGTTCTATAGAAGTTATGAGAGCTTCTAGGTTTTGTTGCATATATATTTTCCACATATCCATAGGTGTAGCAGGCACATCAAAGCCATCTTGACATTTAAAGGGTAATTGTGAGAATTGCTCAGCAGATGATTCCACCAATCAACTTACTTTCACTGTGAAGGTACTCGGGGATCTCCACATGATGGCTCTTAAGTACTTTGTATACTTTGTATGAATATATTTATATACTTTGTATGAAACATAGGACACTAGTGTATTTTATTGTTCACTTGAGGACGAGACGAAGCTCCTATATTCGTTTTGCATGACGGAAAAGACATAAACAGGGACAGATGACGGAGTAAAAATTACGTACATATCCTGTCGGTCTCTGGGTAGACTTGGTCTCAAGGTAAAAGACGTAATTCAAGTTTAAATCCTTTCGGACACTGGGTACAGAAAGAAAATATAGTAAGAGTGCGCAATCCAAGTATATTTCGGGTTCTGGACACAACACAATGGGTTGCAGTACTTTTTGGCGTCTTAATCCAGGCGGGTTTTAAGATTTTACGGGTTTACCTATGGATGTAATAATATTATTTATAATCTGTCTCGACTTCACTAGTATAGTCTCCAATTCGTCCTTAGCGGTTGCTAACGTTTTCAAATAAACGTATGTTCCATATTTCAGCTTTCTAGACTTGTTCACTTGGCACAAACGATTTTATAAGATATTTGTCTATAATCAAAATAAATGTATTAGATAAATATAGCACACAATAGTTCTCACTTCGTGTAGCGTGATGTATTCATTCGATATGTGACGTGTCATCAATACTTCGCGCTAGCGTTATGTTTTGTTTGCTAGTAGAAATTATAATGGAATTTTCAACAATGCGCATGTCAACCTCTTGACCTTCAACTTAAACTTTGGCCAACGTGAGCACCAAAATCTTCGTTCATCATCATCAATCCACTGTCCCACTTACGGCACGAGTCTCCTCTCATTTGAAAGAGATTAGGCTACAGTTTACAACGCCAGCCTACTGCAGGTTGTCAGACTTCAGACGCCATCGACAAATACTCTCAGGCATTCAGATTTCCTACACCGTTTGAGCATGTAATATTATAAGCACACAACTTTGAAAAGTCAGCGATGTATACTTTGTGATTGAACTCGCGGCCTTTGACATCGCAGTCCGCTGGTTACACCACTAGGCTATCGTGACTACCGTAACTAGACCCTTGGTTAATTCACTGGAATGCATTAGGATGTGAAGAATCTAATTATTATTCAGAAATGATAAATGTCAACGCGCGAGTAATAATTCTGGTGTTTCTGAACCATATTTAACGCTTATCGCCATAAACGACTGCACGTCAATGATATAAAAGAAATGTGCACTATGTAGATGAAGTCTATTCCAATATCAAACTTGATTAAAACAATGACCAACATTATAAAATCAATATAAACATTGTGAAATCTGTTTTGTTTTCTATTTTACATAATTTATTCTTACACACGACTGCGAAGTCTATAGGAGTTGCTCGTCCGGGTATGCGAGATTATAACATCATTTTTTACTTTATTCAAGATTTTTTTTATCCTCTAATAATATATTTATAGTTGAGACATGGAAACAATTTGTGATCTTATTAAATCATATTCCAATTTAGGTATAAGTCACTTTGAATCATATGATTTTTTTTATCTCCCAATTTTTCAAGTTACTAAACATTATTGCAATTGTATTTACAAATTTGAGCGGGGTAGACTACTTGCTATTTAAACGTAGGTGTCAAACTTGATACCAATTTGAGTAAATCATATATGCGGCCTGGCCATCGCATCGACAAAAATCTTCTGTACCTATCCAGTCCTCAATTTGTCTTAATTCACGTCTAAGAAAAATGTACTAGAAATATCATAAATCATTATTTATTGTTCCAGGTGGAATAACGTCTTTCTCTCCGATGATAAATAATGCGGTACATGTTATCATGTACAGCTACTACCTCCTATCAGTCGAGGGCAGCCCCAGGATGAAGGCGTTCCTTATCAAGTACAAGAAATGGCTCACTATTATGCAGATGGTAAGAGCTATGATCGTATACATATAGTAGGTCTATGATAAATTCCCTACATCAAATCGATTCAGCAGATGGGCGCGTAGGAAACAGTTAAATTATTACGTGACCTCTTGAATCTATTACGGTCAAGAGTCGGGATCACCAATTTATAGCAAGAATAGATATGATATAACGCTACACTTTGTTTAAATGAATAATAGTAAGTTTTTCAAATTGAAATTCAAATAATTTATTTCATGTAGACCAGTATAACAGGTGCTTTTGAATTGTCAAACTAGGAAATAATATATACTAAAACATCCACAAACATGATGCAATAATAAATAAACATTTCGCCAGATAAAAGTAAAATGTACCGGGGCGTCTATATTGTCAGCTTATTTATCATTAACTTATTTTTGAAAACAAACGACATAGTTTGGTTTCATTGGTGTATTCTGTGTAAGAAACTAGAGCTGTTCTTTGAATACAGTTTCATAGTGCATCGGGGAATCCGACAACTTAATTTCCTGTCCGACAGTCGGCAAAAATAGGAAGGTCAACCCATATGGGACCTCGCTGCTAGTGCTGAATTTTTTATACGCTTTGGTGTTTTCTTTCGCCACGATGTAGGTTTTATTTGATATATTTCTGTAGCGTGTAGTAATTTCGTAATGTTGTTATTCGAGTGCTCCCTATCTACCATTTCTCTCTTATGAATAGAAAGATCTCCCAAAATTAGGTGTTACATTTGGAGTATTTTTGTCAACTACCCATTCAGTGCCCAGAACCCGATTTTGGGTCTATATTACAGCAAAGCAATATTTATGTGAATGTTTAAAGTATATACTTATGAAGAATTTTTGATATAAATGAAAAGAATGTCAAAACGTCTTCATAAATTTAATTAAGTTATTAAATTCAATGCCCAGAGCCCTAATATAATATCGACCCAGGAGCCGGGTACTGGGCAGTGAAAGGGCTTTGTATATGTATACATTTTATTTTACGTACAGTTTTAGGTAATTATTTAGGCTAAAATTTACAGAAAACGACGAAAGAGTGGTTAATCGATTATCTTTGTAACTTTTTCGGCGCGTTCTTTATATCGGTAATTCTTTATAAGTACGTTTTTTTAACCGATTCCGGATGGATCAATAAGACAGTTAGCCTGTCGAACCTGCTCTTAGTCTAATGATAATTAATTTATGATCATTCTCACTGGACTGGTCCTAGGTGCTATGTCGAGATCAGCGGGCAGTTATTAGGTCAATAACTGCCTACTGATCAATCAAGGTCAATAGCCTTATTTTTGGATTTGTGCCCAGATAGTAGCAATAGCCTCACTTCCTATTACTTGGCGAATATTGAATGAGCATTAGTCTCCCCACTCTCTTTGGGGATAGAAGCAATATAATATGCTACGAGATAAATAGCACTAGAGAGAGATGGAAGATAAAATTAATTAATATTCTTAATGAGCAGTTTGGAATGAGGTGGATAGAAGAAAAGATAAATGAACAATTCATTACTCCAAGCAATTGCGGGCAAGGGCGGGGTACACGTTAGCAATTTATTATCAATTCCTTTGGAATAGTTCTGCTAGATGTGCCGACGTTTATATGCTTCATTACCACATTGAATGGAGACAGAAACTTTAATTATACTGATGGCCTTTCTGAATATGTTAATTAATTGACGCCAATAGGATCGCTATTATCGTAGGAACGAGCGATTAGCTTCCGAGTCTCAGGATGCTGGTCCTAAGTTAGAAGGGTGAAGATGAGGAGGAAAAATGTTCATCTTATTAAAATATACTCTGTATCTCGCCTAGCAAAGATAAGAAATCAAAGATGAAACATTGCCAGAGAAGTGTTTAAATGTAATATAATTTATATTGATTGGAAAACTTCAAAGATATGTGGTCACATCCATATAAATAATTTACGTCATGTAATCATAACAATTTTTCATTTAATAAGAACTGTGCAGATCAAATTAATTTACTTCTTATGGTATAGGATATTGATGGGGTATGTCCATTTCTTTTTAACTGTATATTAGCAATTGAGTTTATGTGGAATATTTAAATATTAGTTGTATGTACAACTTCTATCAACTAAAACAAATGGTACATAATTTTATTCTTAAATACATTTCTTATCTGTGTCTATTAGATTACAGCTTCTTGTTAATTAACAATAATTACTTGAACCCAATTATCAGTCAAGGGCATCCATCAAATTGTATATCACGTATCTGAAGTGGCATGCTAGCTTAGTAAAGAGCTTTGAATTCTAAGCATGCACTTCTGTTATAATTAACTAGCGGCCTGTTCTGGCTTCACATGGGTAGATATTATTATTTTTTACATGTTAAGAACATTATTTAAAGTTTTAGTTCGGTTTTTATCCTAGTAATAAATGTAGCCTACATTACTCAGGGATAATGTAGCATTCTAATAGTGAAAGATTTTTAAATTGGACTGTTAGTTTTTGAAACTGGACTTTTAGTGTTCGCAGTAGAGTTTGTAACACTACTTCTCAGCAAAAAAGTAAACAGCGGTGAAGGTCCAGCTTTTGGGGACTGCCTTTACTGTCAAAAAGAGCCTTGAATAAATAATATTTTGGCTCTGATAGATGACACAGCTGATAAATTTCCTTAATTTTTCCCACTAGGCCAATATGTTAACAATTTGATTGCTTTCAAGGGTAACCAAAAGTACGTACTTGACAATAGCTGAATGTGGATGCCTATTTGGTCAGGCAGGATAACAAAATAGACCCGCTACTTATTTGTACTGTATTACCTATTTTTCATAATTGTTTGCTTTTTCTTTGCTTTGGCCAAATAAATATATTTCTTTCTTCTTTTCTTTTTAAAGTTATGGGATGGTGAAAGGTTTGATAATAATGACTAATAATTGTTTTTCTCTCTTTACAGATCCAGTTTACGTTTATGTTAATATACTCATGTCAAGTATTTCTGCCGAGCTGTCCTGCACCGCTAGGCATCACCATTTTATATTTCCCAAATGTCATATTTGTATACTACATGTTTTATAACTTCTTCAGACAGAATTATTTGAATGGTAAGAAAATGCAGAATAACATTAAAAATGGTGTTGATAAAAATGTATAAGAGTAGAAACATTTATCTAAATTGACCTTAAAGTACAGGTATCCAATAGTATAACTAATTCTTTTTCTTATTGAGTCTATGGTTAGACAATATAATGATTGAATATAAGAAATAAAATGGTTTAATAACTTATACTCTGTGTGTATAATATTGTGACATAATTTTTCAAATTAACTTTTACTTGTGTGTACTTTATAATTTACTGTTAAGTTTGACAACTATAGACAATATAAGTATACATTTTAAATATTTACACTGAAAACTGCTATTCATTCTGCTAATTGAATCTTTTTAAGCATATTGAGTCTTAAAATTGGCAGTACAGCTATAGCCTTTGCTTCTATTGTAACCTTGGCATCTATAGGACACATAAACAACAAACACTTAACCTTGACACAACAACAGTGAACTTCTTGGTGGGTAAATGAAGGATCATGTCTAACAGATAGGTATAATTTGTGTTTGGTTGAAATTTATAACAAAAATAGTAAGTGTAATAAGTGTTAGTTAATATGCATATTTAGTGACTAAGGAGGCAAGACAATGTGCGTCAAATGCCACTTTCGAATTCTCTTAAAAAGTGTCTGTTTCAGTAAGGAACTCTTTAGATCTGAAGGAATCTATAACTCATTTACCATCATTCAAATTCTTTCAACCATTAATAAGAAATAAAAATTATGAAGGACTTGGCTGTATGGACTAGATTTCATTGCTTTATCCCTGACAGGATAAAAAAACAAATCTAACCTTGACACTGACACTAAAGTTTAAAACTGGTAAAAGGTTAAATTATTTTTAAAAATTACATTCTAATTTCTTTTGTAGATATAATATAGATAGGTTACGTGTATGAGAGTTGAATTTCCAAGCGACTTTTTAGGTATTTAAGGTTTGTTAAATGTACTGTTGCTTAAATTAAAATTTAAACTGTGTTGACCTGAATGTGCCGGTTTTAGTAATATTTTGAAGGTTGTTTACCTTCAAGTATGAAAGTTCCTACAGAATTCACAGAATAGACGATATAATATTGGTAATACGGTTAGTCTGAAACGTCACTTACCGTATAATAAGAGAGCAAGCCAGCATTCTCGTCCAACACGAACCAGCGGTACTGCCAACCTTTCATCACATTTGTCCATTTACTTAAAGAACCCTCCATCATGATTGTAAGTCAAAAATTATAGCAAAATACATGAAAATAAATAAAGACTGTGAATTTTACACTGCAGTATGAACCTTCCACCATAAATAATCCATATGTTTGACATGACATGACGTTTAGGTACTGTGTTGCCAGTTGTGAAAAAAATTAATCGAGTATAGTGGAATCGATTATATTGAATCATTTTTTTTCATTGAACTCGATATTTAAATTACGTTTATTTTTTGACAATATTAATATTAAATTCGAATATTCTTAAAATAAAAGTATTGTATGAGTTATTATTATTTTTAAGAAGAAATATTTTTTCTTAAAAATTATAATAACGCGATTTAATAGAAATTAAGAAAATATGAATATTACGTAAAGGGTAGAGGAAATAGGATTAAAGAAAGCAAATTGGATAGGCAGTTATTTTATATTGTACAACCATTATCACTTTTGTAAAAAACAATTACGACTATACGCAACAAACGCGTTGATTTTAATTTAGTAATACTAATACTAGACTATTTACAAGAATCAGACACCATTTTGGCATTCTCATTACGAATCAATGTCTCCTTAAAGATCTACCATGTTTTGTTTTACTGTAACCTGATGATATTGATACTTGGTTAGTGTTTTCCTGATCTAAGTTTAAGCCTGATAAGTCTACAAATAATGGCACATTTTCAGAACCTTCCGCTGCTATGTCGTCGTTATTGTTCTTGTTAAAATTCTCTGGAGTACCTTCTCCTTCAATTGCTAAGGATTCAATGTCCTTGCTTAAAGCATTGTTTTCTGCAGCCTCAACGAAAGCATTTGATAAATCACCACTAAGTTTGTTCACATTTCCTGAGGATATATCGTACATGAAGATTTCCTTTTCATCCGTAGCTTCACCATCCCTGTAAAGAAACAAACAATATTTTACAAAACCTGGTTTTAATCTTAAGTAAAATGAGTAAAGTAAATTATTTTTAAGATTCTTACCCAGTTACGAGCAAAACTACTGATTGCAAATCAGTGGCAGTCTTCTTTTCAACATCCAACCATTTCTCAAAATTATCTTTAGTTGGTCGTTTGAGTACTTCTTGTAAGCTCTCACCAGCAACAAACTTAATTCCCTTTAAGTTTTCACCAGCAGCACGCTCTGCTCTTGTGTGTTCGCCTAAAACTTCAGTTTCGACGGGAGCCAAAACAACAACTGAGCTAACTTTTCTCCCTTTTAGAATGTCTGGCAGAGGAAACTGGTTTCCACTTACTTTCAAAGGCAAATATCTGTTATACCTTTTGTCATTTAATGCAACGGGATCAACTTGTGTAGCATTTTCTTGGATGTATTCTTTAGCTAAGTTTTGACCTTCGGGTGTTTCGGGGTTAAAATGGACAACTTTCATTTCAACAGCTTGTCCTTCCGATGGCGGAGCAACATAACTGGGTACATTTTCTGAAGCAGCAAGCTCTTGATCGTCTTCTATATCTTCGTCGATTCTAGATTGAATACGATCTCCGTTAGGTTTAACATAGACGGGTCTATTTTCACTAGATGCAATCTGCTGTCCACCACCAGCACTGAAGAAGTTAGCCAGCTGATCTGGAGGCAGAGAATCTAATGGTGTTTCTCCTACTTTATCGTAATCTAATACACTTATGTCCGCGTTATCTAATATACCAGACGACAACAACTGCTCTCGTAGATCATCAGGTACTTCATCAGGAAGTTCAATGGTCGGCTTCTTTTTCTTCTCTTCTTTTTTAGTTTCTGGTTTTGAACTTATTGAGTTTGGTGTAGAAGACGCGTACTTCGAAGTTGTCGGTTTGATTTCAACCGTTCTAGAAGTTGATTGATAGTAGGGTGGAGAGGCTGTGCTTGGGGAAAATGTATGTTGTGGTCGTGACCTTTCTTGTATGTATTGCGATCTAGGTGATGTAGCCTGAACTTGCTGTTGATAAGCGTCTTGGTATTGTTGTTGCTGTTGTTGATGTTGTGAATGCAATAGCTGTGCCTGTAAACGTTGGATTTCTTCCTGTTGCTTTTGAACATTATGCGCTAATTGCAACCTAACTTGTTCCTGCTCAGCATCAAGTTGTTGTTGCTGTTGTTCCAGCTGTTGCTGCTGTTGATGTTGTTTCTCTTGTTGTTCTTGTAGTTGTTGTTGCTGTCGATGTTGCTGTTGTTGTTGTTGTAATTGTTGCTGGCGTTGATGTTGCTGTTGCTGCTGATGTTGCTGCTGCTGCTGATGTTGCTGCTGCTGCTGTTGCTGCTGTTGTTGCCTATAATGCTGTTGTTGGAGTTCATGATACTGCTGTTCTTGTTGACTAGCGGTTGGAGTAGGTTGACTAGGGCCAGACTCTCCTAGGCTACTGAATGATTGACCTGTAGGTCCATTAACAGTTATATGCTGTTCATATTTAGAAATAGCAGGTACTAGTTCGCCACCATTTGGAACGAGTGATCCAACATTTTGTTGATGTTGAACTTTTGATTGGTGATTAAAAGGTCTTTCAGATGGTCCTTGGTGCTGGAACTGAGGTCTTTCAGATGGACCTTGGTGCTGGAACTGAGGCCTTTCAGATGGTCCTTGGTGCTGAAACTGAGGTCTTTCAGAGGGTCCTTGATGTTGAAACTGAGGTCTTTCAGACGGTGAGCTGTGGTGGAAAACATTAGGGGTTGGTGATGGTTGAGGTTGGAAATTGTACAAAGGAACAGCAGACGGCGAGGGAACAAATTGATTTTGGGGAGCGGGAGAGGGTGATGGGGAAAGTGGACCTGGGAATGAGTGGTGCTGCTGGAATGGAATCTGAGGTGATGGTCTTGGTAATCCCTGAGGCCCTTGATGAAAACTGAACTGTTGTTGAGGTTGAGATTGGTGGAATGGTGGGCGATTATCCTCTACAAGGGGTGGAGAAGGTTTAAGATTGAAGAACGGAGAAGTACTAGGATTTATATTTAGAGATGGTTTACTATGGACATTATCAACAAACTGGTGAGCTGGTCTTTGCTGAGGAAGTTGTTGGTTTACAGGAAGAACAGGAGGACGCCGATGTTCTTGGAATTGACCAGGAGTCGGGCTAGGGCTTGGTTGGGAATGTGAACTAAAGGACTGAATGGGCCTATTAGGTGGCTGCTGCTGTTTTGGTGGGTCTACTTGTTCAGTGGTGATAGTGTGATAGTTCTCTTGCAAGTATTTAGGATCATCAAAATATGGTTTAGGTTGAGATGGGAAGGGCCTTTGTGGTCCCGAATGGAAACTAGCTCTCGGTGGTCCATTGAATTGTGGTCTCGGTGCAAAGGATGGCTGATTATTAATGCGAGAATGGAAGTTTGGTCCATTGTTTGGTCTTGGGAATGGGGCTGTTGGGAAAGCTGCGACTGGGCTAGAAGCTGTTGGGCTTCCAAAATGAGTTACAGGCCCATTTGAGAAAGCTCCGTTAAAGACTGGCGTTGGTCCAAAAGGAATTCGGGAGGTCAGGGGCTGTTGTTGAGGTCTAAATGGTGAAACTGAGGGCCCTTGCCTAGGTAACTGTTGCTCATTAGGGATTTGTTGGGGTTGGAACTGGATTCGACTTTGAGCCTGAGGAGGTACAGATCTAAAGATCTGTGATTGCTGTTGGTGGTGATGTTGAATCAAAGATGGCCTTGTACTAGTTTCTATGAACTGTGGTTTTGGTGATGCAGAACGCTCCAACTGAGGATGACTGTGATGGAATTGATGAATTGGTTGTGGAGGTTGGTTAGGAAATGCAATAGCAGGTTTAGGCGCTGTCTCTTCATGATGTTCAGTATGGCCGTTTCCTTCGCGCCTGTCGCTGTAATGACGGCCTTCGTTACCAAAGGTAATTTTAACACTGCTGTCGCTATGGTAAACTTCGGATTCAGGCTTAATAATTGCTCTTAAAGTGGTGGTCTTAACAGGTACGTAAGGTTCAGGAGTGACCGTTATATATTCATTTTCATGTTCGTGATGTTCATCTTCCTCATTGGTAGGAGGAGTTATAGCTGGTATGGGTTTTTCATAAATAACCTTGTCCTTAGAATGAGGGTCCTTGCTGTATTTTACATAAAACACGTGCACAGGCTCCTTCTTTTTTTTCGGGACTGGCTGCGGAGGAGGCGCTGGTAGTGATTCGTTGGACTCTTTGATGATGATTTCAATAATAGGCTCGGGTTCTTCGTAGTATTGAGGATGGTGACTGTAAAGAGGAGCAGTTGGCAGGGTGCCATACGGAGGGCCATAACTTTCACCAGATTGATCTTGTACGTTTAACACTTTGGGTTGAGCGTAAATCTCGTTTTTGTTCACAACCGTTTCTTCTAAGTTATCTTGTGTGGGGTCATAAAGAGGGTCCTTTTGCGAATATTGAACGACTGGTTCCATTTGGACCGCGTAAGGTGGCAGCTTTCCTTTGGTTGGGCCATGAGCAACCCGTCGGTTATTCGTCAGTGCTCTATAATGCTGAACTCTTGAATGTGGCAGCACTAGGGAATATTGTAAGTTTTCGTGTGTTCGTATGCTGTCTAATTGTCGTTTTGGTTTCGGTTTTGCCGTCGAATTCTTGGCTGTCGCTATGCTGAGCACAGCCAAGGCTGTGACCTGAAACAAGGAAAAATATAATGTTAATCGATTTGACTATCGAATATTTAATCGGTTGGAATATTTTTGCTTCAGGCAAGTCAGGTCTTTTACTCTCAAGCTACTTATTTAGAAATAGGTATGACTAGAGTTCTTAACGTTATATGTATCTCCAGCCAGGCCCACTGAAGCCTTCGGCCCTAGGCCAATACCTTGAAAAATCTTATGCATCATCCAAGGCCGAGGTTTTATAACTTTTTAGAGAACTTGTACATTTTATTTCTACGAAAGTGTTATCATAATATTGTAGTAAGCAAAATGGAAGTGCCCTTGTTATGTAAACAATAACAAACAAAACCTATTATTGTCATCGTCGGTATATTCATAACGTTTTCTATATTATGGCACAGTGTTGTGCGAGATGAATTATTCACACCATAGTCTGAAACTATGGTGTGAATAATTTATCTCCGTAAAGGATTTTAAATATTATCAAATGAATATTCTTATGGTGTATGAGTGTAAATTTTATTACCTACGGAGAACTGATAGAAAAATGCAGCTCTATGGTAAATATAACTGAAATAACTTTCGCGGTGTTTTATCTTTTACTTTTCATTTAAAAAACTGTTGTCTGACATTCCTCATTTCCTTCATTTGATGACCTGATTAGCCCAGCGGTAGTTAACGCTGCCTTCTGTGCTACGGGTCCTAGGTTCGAATCCCGGTAGGGACAAATGTTTGTGTGATGAGCATGAGCATTTGCATCCGAGTCATGGATGTATCTATGTATAATATGTATGTATTTTAAAAAAAAGTATATATTTAGTATATCAACCAACTAGTATCCGTAACACAAGCCTCGTTGCTTAGCTCGGAACTAGATGGCGCTGTGTCATAATGTCCAGAAATATTTATTTATTTATTTATTCCCTACGGTGCTCAAAAAAGTCCTAGAAGCTTTTACAAACACAGAACACTACTTTTCAACGCAAACAGCCGAAAAGACAGCAATAAAATGTCAGTATGCACGCTGAACGCAATGATTTATTGAAATAAAGTAGATCACTGTAGTTCTTTCCTATTAATAAGTCATGGAATGTAAAAGCGGATATCTTTAGTCGTATGAACGCCACTTATTAATAATGTTTCAATTAAATTGCTTATTTAATTCAAGTATTCCTACGGCTGTGACTTGCGTTTCATTTCATGTTTGACAGATTGAAATTGCGGCGCGACGCCTCAGGCCGGTAGACTAAAAAATCACTGAATGGAATTCTGTTTGAGTAGTGAATCTGAAGTTTGAGTGGCGTAACTATTTGTTTGAACTGTCCTATTGACTATTGACAGCTAAATTGGCGTGATTTGGTGTCCGAGAGATTCGCATCTACTCTCTAGGATAACAGATTGACCTATTTTAGTAGGTAGTTAGTTGGTAGTTGGTATGTAGCGAAACTTAATTTATGGGTAGGTAAATAAAATTATGCGATTCTGGAATTTTCATATTTATGTGGTTGAGGGCCGTAATTTGACGATTACCATAGCGATATTAAAGGCTGGCTTCTGTGGTGAGGGGTTCTGGGTTCAAATCCCAGTGGGGACAAATGTTTATGTGATGAACATTGTCATTTTTACGTGCGGTGTCGATTTTTCTGTTGTAATATATGTGTATTTACAAATAAAAAAAACACAAGCCTCGTTGTTAGGTTAGGTTAAGTTAGGTCGGAACTCGTTGTGTGACGGTGTCATAACTTTAAGATATATTTATTCATTGAGTTCCTTGATTATTGAATGCAGACCTATTACGTCTGATGTACTTACTATTCATTTTAGGAAATACAGTCGTGATGGTACATAAAATAGATGAATAAGTAAAAGCGTCAAAAGCAATGCAATATCCAAACGCATCATTATTACGATGGCGACGCGACGGGAGTAAACACAACGTAACGACGGAGAAAGTGTTTTGATGTGAAAAAGCTCGCGTCGTGTGTGCCCACTTTGTGTCTGTGTGCGGTGAACTGCCGTGTGCCCAGTCGGGACCACGTGGTGGGCACACTGTGGACTGCGGAAGCGTTTTCCGAAGCTTCACTTTGTACCAAAATAATCAAACTAATCTCTATGTATCTGTAAGTAGGTACTTACACTTTTGGACTTCATGCTTCCAATAATACGGCTGAAAAATGGTCTACTTTACATTGTAATCTAATATATAAAATTCTCGTATCACAGTTTTCGTTGCCATACTCCTCCTTATTATTATTATTATTTTTTGTGCTTATCCGGTATCTATGAGAATCGGCCAACATCTATTTTTCATCCCCCTAAAAGTTAGGGGTAGTCCACCAACCCCTATAATGTGGCAAAACAACGTTTGCTGGAATCTCCATCAAGTTGACTATAAAACAAGATGGTTTTATATTATATTATATTGTTCTATATTTATGTGATCGATTAAATTGGCAATTTTGTCAAAGTTGGTACCTACTTACTTATTACCAACATAATTCTAAGAAATTAATATATTAAATGGTTCTAAGTTTAAAATAATAGAATCCGCTCCTCTCATACTATTACGTCTACACCCGCAAGGAAATTTCGTCGGATGACCAGTCGGTCGGCATTCCAATAAGATTAAAAGTATACCACGCAAGACAGCATCCATTTTTCGATTCGGATACTCCTACGGGTTTAAGAAATGTTATAATACGACTATCAAATTATTTATTCACTATAACTAGGTACTCTAAATGTGAATCATTACTGATTTGTAACGGAAGAATTAAAAAAGTATACTGATTTCTTAAACTTAAGAGAATTATAGACAATTTGAATCCTGGTATGGAATCGACACGGGCACGTCTGTCCGTGACAATGTCAATATGTTCAAAGGATGAATGTAGGTAGGTCGTCGTTTTCAATTTCCAATTCTGTATTATTCTTTCCCTGTATTTTTTATACGTAAACTTTAAATAGCACAGGCAACACTGAAGTAGGTTTCTCAGAACTAATACCTATTGACATGTAATTTGGGGATAATAACACTTTTATAGAGGACAATTTACTAGATAAATGTTAGGTACCTATTTATATTTCTATTGCAAATAACAAAATATCTCAATTGGCATTTCTCAGACTAGCCTACCTACCAGACAATCACACTTGTTCGAAATTCAAAAGTACGCAATGCACATTACAAAATGCATTATTACCAACTTTACGCACGGTTTTGCCAAATTTTGAAACAGTAAAAGTAACCATTGCGGTTAAATATTTGTTCATCGCCAACCAAAAGTTAATACTTACTTTTACCAGAATTAAATCGACGTTGTTTTACAACATAAAGCAGGTATCAATTCTTGCGATAATTGAACCAAATGTGACCACTTTTGCTCATTTTCCTATGTTAGTAATAAGTAATGAAAGTTATAGGTATGACGCTATAACCTATAGCTCGAATTTAGCAACGATTCTTTATTGTCGGTTGGTTATTACTCTGTACCTAAGTACTTTTAAATGGCACGATACTGATTTCTTACTTTTCGCGTAGATTACACATTGATATGTGGATGGATGTAGTAAGGAACCAAAAAAATCCAGAAAAGTTGTTATATTTAAAAATAATACGACGTTTCTGGCGCTTGATCTGATCACATCAACTTAAATACGCGATGACGTCACATACATAATAAACAAATGTAGTTCTACCTTTTAAGCACTCTATAATGTTACTATATACAAGTCAATAACAATGTGTTTGCAGAAAACAATATGAATATTGCAAACACGAGTCTAAGAAAGTACGTTTCACTATTTCCTTTGTGTATAATTGCCGTGTTTAACCTTTATGTCTGCGGTGCGTTTGCGCAAGAAATCTGACCGCTCTCTTAGGCTTTGCAACGTTTCAGCCGGTATTACTTTAACTTTTCCCATACTTGGGAAACTCATAAGACATATTTTGAAACAAAGATGCATCTTCGAATAGAATTGAATTTCTAAACATATATTTCTCGTTTCTTAAGGAGGGAAGTTGAAACTGATAATCTGTTGCGTGTTCCAAGATAATAATTAAGTGTTTTTAGACCCATTATGTCGATCATTTTCTCTATAGTAGCTGGAACTTCATGTTGGCTTGTCCTATCAATAACAAGACATCGACTAAAATAATTAAATTGCATATCTACTTTGATTGCAACATTTTTCAATAAAATGTCTGCTGTTGTGGTTGTCGTTTATTCTCATGAGAAACAAACACAGAGACTAAAAAAGACTCATTAGCACCTTCATTCTAATTACTTTAAATATGTCGGTACGTGTTAATTTCTTCGTAGAACCGCCAATTACGGAGCACTTGGTCACAAACTTCACAATTTGGATGCCTTCGTATATTTTTTAATGAGAACCCTTCAAAAGGTACTCGGCTTTTGGGAAAGAGACTGGGGAGAGAGGGTTCCTAAATACCTCATTAAACCTTCCCCAACGAACACCATCAGCATATATGGCGGGAGGTCACGGTTGAGATCAACGCCGGAACCTCTACTAATAATGAGTCCACTTAGGCATGTTTCCAGACTGCACAGCTTTCCAACGTGCAAAGTTATGATGGCACCGGACGATAAGTAAGTAAACATATATTTTTGTATTTTTGTATGTGTAATAAATGTCGAAGGATCATCAACCCCTACTGTCCCACTGCTGGGCAAGGGGCTCCTTTCATTACAGAGGGCTATATTCCACCTAGCTTTTTAACCGTAACAAAGGATTAGCTTTCAAAAATAGTAGGTATTCAATAAAATCAATTGAAAAGTCTGACTACTTAAGCACGCATGTCGGCACTTAATTAATTACATTGAAGGATTTATCTGCGTATACTCGACCTAAATAAATGTTTAAGTATTGGTGTTGCATCTTCGTTTGAGAAAGTCCTATGCTGTTGAGACAACGTGGTAACTGTTTCGCGCAAATGTTTACTCTGTGGTCGCACACGGTGTAAGTACGTTTACATAACCTTACATAATTATAAGATTAAGACCTGTTTATATGAACAAGAAACCCGAATTGGTAGTAACTTAATTTAAATAACGTATTGCGCAAGATGAGTATAAACCAACTCAAAACATACAAATGAAAAAGGATAGGTATTAACTGAGATATATTTAGTAAGACGAATTTTCAATTATTTAATGTTATTATGACCTTCTTGACGTACGTCTAAGTAAAATTATCATCAATAAACGCCCACAGAAAAGACAAATTAAGCGTGAAATCAATTTTTCTTTTAATTTCATCTGTACTATCATTTGAGGCAGGGTTGCATCATTATGAACATCAATTGCATCTACAGATTCACTGACGTCTATCTGTCATTATCTGACACAAATGTTATCAGTCTTCTCAACTGACTGATATTGCAGCGTTGAGCGAAAGATGCAGTAATTTGGAATACTTATTGTAGTTGAGCAGTTGAGCTTAGTAGGGTTACTATTCGATTTTAACAATTCTAGAATTTATGTGCATGCGATAAAGTTAAAATTACTTTGGATCTCAGGTTCTAATTTTGAGGGACCTATTTGTTATTTATAAAGTTTTAAGTTGGAAAGTTCGCCCTTCCGTTGCATTTAGTTTTAAGTTAGTAATCAATGCAAAAATTCGTAACAATCATAAACATAGAAATTCAAATGTGAATCCATTAGAAATGGTCACTCTAGTTGCAGAGAATAAAGCAATTTAAACTCATCTATTGATTAGTTACGCTCCAGTTGAATCGCAACGAATATTGGTCATGGTTTGTGAGGCAAAAGGTTAATAAAGGTTTTAGAATTTAGAATGTATCAAACTGTATGATATAATTGAATCATATGTACTATGTATCTAGATAAGATACGGTTTTGACAGTAGCAATTAGATATTGACATAAAACTATTTTTTATGGATTTAATCACGCAAAAACGGTGGGGTGTTATAATTTTCATTATTGATATTATTTTACCCCGTCGTTTCACATCCTTCCCTTTATCCTTAAACAGTAGTTCTGTTTCAATGTCTAATATTCGCATAAGGGTAACAAAGTAGGTAATATACTTAGTAGAAATTAGATTTCAATAATAAAGAAAATATTTTGATGCTGTACCTTATATTTTTTTGATGTCAAAACCGTGCATGTTGTAAGATGCATCAGTAAACTTGAATTTTAGCTAAATAATTTGAGACATTTTTGCGAATTCAACAACTTCGCCAATTCCTCGCTCCTCTCTAGAGGCTCTCCATTTAATGTGTTTCGTGTGCAAATGATGTAACATTGCGAATCTGTGTAAACAAGCTGAATTGAAAGGCGCCCGCTATTGAAAGTGCGGTCACCCACGTCTTGCAAATGACGAAATATTCTTAATGTTTCATACATTTAGCATATTCTGTGAATATTTTCAATGCTAAATGCTACAGCGAAATGTTACTGCTATTGCAAAAGTTTATATGCGTGTGATAGTTTCTCAATCGATAAGTATTAATTGAATTACATTTATGACAAAAAAGGATTTTAAGCAATACCTATATATGCAACCTACTATCGCAGCTGCACCGGTATTCTCGACGCAGACACACTATTCACTGAATGTTGAGGCCACATGTTGAATAGATCGAATTTACTTGTTTAAATATTTTGTGAATAAGTACAAACTACTATTTATTTTTTAGAAATAAAAAACCTGCTTGGCTTGACATGTAGATCTACTAATTTGGGGGTTGTTGAGTAAAGTAAAAATATCCATATGTAGACCGATCATGGTCTTTAAGCTGCTTGTATTTTTATAAGGGTGCGTCTACAATATACACGCACGTACAAGCGCCGTGCGTGATTTTGGTGACGTTTTCGGCACGCTTACTGCCTTCAAAAATGAATTAAAAGCAGCTATGCTTTTACACGTTATGTAAAAATATCTCACATGAATAACCTAATTTAAATGCTATATAAATGTAACAAATAAATACAATTACAAAAAGTTATTTTTCTGTTATTGCCTGTGGGTTTATCTCAATAGTAATTTCAATTCGTACGATATTTATTGATAGCCAAATTAATCCTCTATACAATGTAGCTGGCCATTGTGTAATAGTTCATATGGATTCTTGACGACTGCATTTGTGGTGGACTGGCCGTGGGAATGGGAGGGGTGGGAACAGACGTAGCAAATGTAATTGCCGTGAGCTGATCTCGTTTGCACGGGATTAGCGGGAAACGGGTTAGTGCAGCACTAGTTAATGGTATGCTGTTGGCAGCTGATTGTTGGTCATGCGAGATTGCGCTAATAAGCTGGGTTTAATAATATCGGGGAAAAGCCTTTCTAAGGCTTATTGTCTTGAATCTTTATACATAGGTAACTAGCTGATTTCCGCGACTTTGTCCGCGAAAATCAACGGCAAAGATTCATGGTAACTTTGCGCCCCCATAATAATAGAATTATCTTTTGTAAATATTGTAAAAGAAATTGATATGTTTATCTGATAAATCAGTCACAAATGATTAGTGAGTGAGTGAGCCACTCACTAATTTAACACGAAGTAAGCAATAGTCAGTTATTTATATACCTATAAAACTACTTATTAGATTGTAACTATAGTCCTACAGTGTAGGTAGGTACTATACTACAATGTAATACCAATTCAAACAAATCAACGGTGAGATTTCCAAACGTTACGTAAATTCTAATTACAAAAGAGTTCTTGAACTCATCTTTCCCATCAAAAGATCCGAATCTGCTTTGTATAGAAGGTTATTCAAAATTAATTAACATCATAATTACGCTACTGTGAGACAGTTTAAGGTGGGATGGCCACAAAAAATACAATGGTATTCACTAGGAACTTGAGCAACTGAATCAATTCATTGTTATAAAACATTGGCAATTTCCTTTTCTCTTTAGGTTTTTTTTTCTATTCTATAAATTCTTTCCGTTGTTTTATTCTAATATTAAATTAATAATAGGCGGATAGATTATTTAGGTGAGTTTAAGTAGCCTAGTGGACTGTGTAGTCAAAGGTCTTGAGTTCGAAGTTATGTGTATATTTATCAAGTGTAGTAATAGACCTTAGTTAATGTTATTGGATTTCAAATATAGTATATCATAGATATGTTAGGTCTATAGGTTAATTTTACTCGTCATTTTTAAAACACTCTTTTGGACAGAATCTTCTAGCTCGGCACCTGGATTGGTCAGAAAAAGATTACGCCTTTTGCGTTTGAATGCCAACCTTTATCTCCAGACCTAAAATTGACACGGCCTTTTCCAAAATGGTTTTAGAAGTGTGTTATTTGGGCGGTCCAAAAACCAAAGGGTATTAAAGGTCCGGCGTTTGATGTCAGTGCACCGTGTAATATGTTGTGATTCGTAGATAATACCTTCAGCCGGCTCGCTGGTGACTGTAACCACGGCACGCGCCCAACCGCAGTATATTTTACGCTCACAATGAAAGCGACCACTGCCCAAGTGATGTGCTGATAGCGAGGACTTAAATACCTAGCCATATATTCAACCTATATGTGTGGTGTGAACTGTAAGTATAAGTTGGCAAATAAATAAATGATTTTGACAAAAATAAATGTGTCTATAATTCGTACAGCATTGGACTATTACCTATTGACCAAGTTTCTTTAGGAAAGACAAATTCTCAATCCCTATGCACGCATAGGGATTACAGCTTGCAGGTTTTAGGAATTATGAACCTGTAATTATGTACTTGTGAGGAGTTTTCTAGACGTTGTATGAACTCTACTCAACCACCTAATTAATTAGTCTGTGGAATTGCATATGGCATTTATTAAAGCCGGAAGACTGTCAGTACTTCGGCAGGCGAAGCACCATGGCATCCGTTTCGACGGCTCTTTCCTTTACGTGTATAATAACTTTTTCACGCATGACAAGCATTGGCATTTGCTTGGATCTTGAATTATCGTATCATTAAAACAGTACAGAGAATAGAGTATCTATTGAGTTTCTTGCCTGCTCTTCTCCATAAGACATACTTCTTGGAACCGTGCAACTAGTTTTATCATAATGACATTTCAAAAGTACCTGTAATGCTGGTCTAATTGAAATAAAACATTTGAGTTTTTTTTTAGTTGATGATAATCAATTCTGAATTGAATTATACCTTTCTTCCTGTCATGTTCTCATCATTCGCGCGCTTATCTTTGTACCTAAAAATTATTAGGACATGCAGACCCGCTGTTGTCTTATAACTTAATCCCAGACGACCCAGTTAGTCCAGCGGTAGTTAACACTGCCTTCTGTGCTAAGGGTCCCGGGTTCGAATCCCGGTAGGGACAAATGTTTGTGTGATGAGCATAAACATTTGTATCCGAGTTATGGATGTATCTATGTATAATATGTATGTATTTACAAAAAAAAAGTATATATGTAGTATATCAACCAACTAGTATCCGTAACACAAGCCTCGTTGCTTAGCTCGGGACTAGATGGCGCTGTGTGTCATAGTGTCCAGGAATATTTATTTTATTTATATTTATTTAATCCTATATAATACGGTATTAACGCCCATAATATTAATATTATTATCACGATCGTAGAATATTACGAATTAATACGAATGTTGTTTTTAAACGACGAGTGATATTAAGGTCTTATGTCATGAAAATCAAAGTGAGATGATATTTTTTTAAACGATATTGAAAGTGATGGATTAAATGACATTATCGAGAACTACAACAGAAAATAAGATTAAAAATAACTCTCGGTTTTAATTAATGACTTCCGACAATGAATAAACATAGATCTGTCATCCTCGAAAGGTTAGGCAGAAGTGTACTAATGTACACCCATGTTTAGCCGGTATGTTTTAGGTCCCATGTTATAGTAGGCGAGCCTATTGCCGTTAACCGGGCACGAATCCAAACTCTCCGAGCTGCTACTGAGAATTTCATAGAAAAACCCAATAACACTTTGCTCGACCTGGGAATCGAACCTATGACCCCGCCACTATCATGCGTGCCCTGCGCTGGGTTGCGCAAGTCGCATCTTCCACTTAGCCACTAGGACCCGGTGGAGCTCGGAGCGCCGCATCTCAGTCTCGCGAGGCAACGGCAGCATTGTTACAAATCAAATCAAATCATTTATTTCAATTAGACCAATACACGTGCTTTTGAATTGTCGAATTTAATTGAATTCAGTTGCACGGTTCCAAAAGGTAGGTCTTATGAAGAAGAACCAGCAAGAAACTCCATAAGCCTACCCGTCGAAGAAAAGGGGAGAGTGTATATATGTAATAATAATTATTAGTTCTATAAATTCCATGCTGTGTAGGTGTGTAACCTTCAAGCAATCATCTTGATTAAATCTTGAATACCTCATATTATCTCAACGTACGTACACATCATGATCGATAGTAAGTTAGTGCATTTCAAGTACTCTTCTAACACATTGATATAAGGTTCAAATTTCAATATTTCGGTACTTACGTAAACATGTTATTGTATATTTCGATTGATGTTTGATTGACGGCATGACGTGTTAATTACACGTTATGACGTGACCGTGACGTCATTACCGTTACGTCATCGAGACGAAAGTGTTGGTAATTAAAGTAATTACTTTCTTTCATTGTAAGTGTCGTGTGGGATGTAAATAGTGCGTGGGCGTTTGTTTGGGAAACGTGTGTACCATTGAATCAAGCCTATTCAATGTTTGAACAAAGTTTATTATAGTAATTTAGAAAATTGTTTATTAAGCTTTTGTTTACATATTTCTTACACTTACGCTTACTATACTAGACATTGAAATACGAATGCTGTTTTTTTTTTAAGATCCTGTCCCCCTATATTAATATAACATGGATGATGTAAAGGATCTGAAATATCAATGTCATCATCATATCATCGAAAAGACGATGACCTGTGATGAGGACCGGTACTACGCCACGGTCCTACCATCCTGTGGGCCTATGGTCCAACGGATTTCGATTTAAACCTTAATATACCGCGATAACATCCGTGAAAAGTAGTTTTATTTCAAATCTTTATTTTTTTTTAGTTTTCTTCTGTAGTACCCAAAGACTGCATCATTTAAAGAGAACGTCTAACATGGCTTTTGAGCTTAAATTCCTTGATGATGTTAAGTTCTTTCTAAAAACTATTTGAATAATCAAAAAACGTGTTAATGAAACTAGCTACTTTTAAGTCATCATTTCATTAGTTTAATTAGCATCCAGTCACGCAATAAATAGAGTTTACAAGGTTTTATGGGGTAATCTTCTAGACCATCCACAGATTAATCTGTTTGAGATGATTACATTGCCAAATTATGGTGACCTAAGTCTCTCTGTGTGTTGTGAAGAGGTGTGTAGGTATTATATTATGGATCATTGAAACTTATTCTTAATACACTTAATTTCATGAAATCTGTCTGGTTTATATATTTTTTTTAAATTTAGCTAAGGAGGCATTGGTCGTAAATAGTCTTAGATATTAAACAAAATAGTATTATTATGAACCACATTTTTTTGCGAATTATCTAACCCTTAGTTATATGGTTATTATTATTAAATAAACAAGCTAGTACTTACACAAATTGTGAAGTGATTAGTCCATTATATTCTCTTTCGCTTTCTTCTTATTACGGCAATTAATTATTATCTTTACCAACAACTATTATTGTTCTTGTAACAACCAGCAACACTCATTGTCACGCGGCATGTAATATTCATTGCTGTTTTAATTTGATAAAAATTGTACAGAGACAGTAAAAAAAGGCAATGTATGTTCAACATAATGGTATCATCTGACAGTAACTTAATAATAATGACACATGTAGTTACGGCTCTTTAGCTATTACAAAGATATCCATTTGCATACATTGTAAGCGCAAAAAAACTGAATTTCAAATCGGTGTTGCCAACAATAAACATTCTATCTTCATCGTGAGAATAAAAAATAAACAATAGATCCGATTACCTCACATTTCGTGTAGATACACTTTCATTAATTCATGTTCTTTATTTTAACGGAATAAGGTTCTGATTGGCACGAAACTGTGGTGGCGTTAACTAATGGGTATATTATGCTAAATGCATTTCACTAGGTGTTATGCAAATATATTAGTTTTTCTTGTCTACCATGCAAAGTTGGTTCGAACTTATTACAATACTGGAGACATAAGTTATGTAAACCATTGTAATAAAACTACTTTTTACTACAGATTAAACAGCGGTTTCTCTCTACTGTTGCTCTATGCTCAATTTAATGTAATTATTAAATTTTTTTGCAACAAACTCCATACTCCAACTTCAAAAAGTAAATTAATCTACAAGTTGGCGACGTACTTACTTCGGAAACCTCATCACTTCATTGTCAGTTTCAGCTTTTACAGTACGGTGTCATTGACCCGCCTTCTAAACTAACAGACTATCAATATAGGCACCAATGGGGCTACGTGACTCCACGTCCCCACACTAGGTGTCGCTGTTTGCATTGTAATAGGCTGTTCGAGTTGATGGACCACGGTTTGCATGAATGACCATAGTAATGTATCCCATTTCTGTCGGAAACTTTCTTCGACTTGAACGGGAAATCGGGTACAATTGTCTTTCCCTTGCTTTTAACATAGAATTTGATTTAAATAAAATTACCAATGTAAATGTCTTGTCAGTCTAATACTGACGAATGTTGCTAAACAGCTGAGTAGCTGTTTGGTATTTGATTCGATTACCAGGGCGAGCTCGGTTATGCAATAGGCCTATCCTATATTCCATGGAACCAAAACATACCGTCGCTGGAATCCGCTGGATGCGGGTGGCCCAAGACCGGTCGTTGTGGGATTTTTTGGGGGAGGCTTATGTCCAGCAGTGGACGTCATCTACTTAGCTGATATGATGATGAAAACATACCGACGAACGGTAGGCGTGTTTTTATACATACATTTCTGCCAACCTTTTGGGAATACAGAATAATGTTCTCATTATGAAAGTAATGCGACATAATTCACATTGTTACAATCAACCAACTGCTTACTAATACTATGAATTTAAATTTCACTCTCCCTAGAAGCATGTCATCCGAAGCGATCGGTAAATTGTTCACGTTTTTGGAAGCGAAGCCAACACCTTCCACAATTATACGAAGATCAAGTTCAGGACACTTTCTCCATCGCTATGGGAGGCGGTATGTTTTATTTATCAATGCGGAGCGGTAATAAGCTCCTACGCATTCAATGTTGGTACGTCCGTGATAGGACTAGGTTAGACAGATAGCGGGAAATAGTACCACCATTATTGTTCTTGAGTGCAAATTGATTAATAGTATTTATACATTATACACTAAATACTATTCAACTCGGCCTATCACAGTCCACTGCTGGACATAGACCTCTCCCAAACTGCGCTATAACACTCTGTCCTCCGCCTTAGTCAATGCTATTAATCAATTTAAATGCTATGTCAATTTTATTTCACTTATTTCTTGTCCATCTAAAGATTTTCTAAATATCTATTTCGCAATAACACGCTCATTCATTTGTGTTATCGTATACAATAACAGCATATTATATTTCCTTAGTTATTTAAGTAAAACTTTTATTATCACTGCAGAACACAAGCTTCCCCACTTTCTTATTCCACTTTTTTCTGTATACTATGGTTAAAGAACATATCTTTTTTGGAACGACTCATCCTGCCATGTTTATCTGGGCATTGTGTAGCACATGGGAAAATACTGATTAAGTACTGCTTTATTGTTCTCCTAATTTACGCGTGCTTAATGATTCATTTAGAAATCTTTTTCCGTGTTGCACTTTTGCAAATGGTGCAATAAGCTGGTATCACAATCGTATGAGATAAAAATAATAAATGTTTATAAATATGTACAAATTTTGCAATGCACTTAACACTACTGAGCTAGACGTCTCGGTCTAATAATTAAAATGGTAAATAATTTCATCTGCATTTAGAATGTGAGTTCAACATTCACCCACTATTTTCGTTAAAGTAACAATTTTAAACAACCACTCTATATAATATCTTCTTTTTACGAAATAAGATTAAGCGGATTTATTCTTTCAGATCGTATAGCAATGGCAGTATCTTTAATTTAGTAGGTAGTCGCAAACTCAGCTGCTGATTTAAGGTTCTGAGTTTGAGTACCAGATGTTGCAAATTGTAATTAATACCTACATTAGATCATATTAAGCAAGTTTCAGTAACAGTAACAGTTTTTTTCAGTTTTCAGTTTGCAGGTCGAATATGGACGAGATTGGCATAGGACCGAAGCGAATGGCATGCATGGAAAGAGGTCTATAGCCAGCAGTTAGACAGAAAGACTGCGGATGATGATGATGATGAAGCAAGTTTCTTAGTAAATTACAATACAGGAACAAAAAAATATGAATCGCTTCGCTCGCTATATAGCCTGTCCCTACATCGCGATTGTTCACAACAGGTTCTGTGGTGAAGATAAATAATGGTTTAGGCACTCGTTAGTTGACAGTTAATGTTACTGTGTCGTTTTGTTTATATCGCCTTTATGCAATTGGGTGTATCAGAATAGAAATAAGCGGTTAAAAAGAAATCTAAAGCAACCAACATTTATGAGCAGTTTAATGCTTACATGAAACATAAGGTGTCCCAGGTATAGTATAGGACCCTAATCAAATCGAATCATATCATTTATTTCAATTAAACCAATAGGTACAGGTGCTTTTGAATTGTCGAATTAAATTGAATTTACTTGCACGGTTCCAAAAGGTAGGTCTTATGGAGAAGAAACGGCCAGAAACTCCATAGATACTCTTTTTAAATTAAATACAAAATTACAAAATTGTTGGTTTTGTTTTATAATTATTCTATCACTGTTGGAAACAGGCGTGATAGTATTTATAGGATAGAAGTAAATTTTGTTAAAATCTTTAGGCAGACTTAACACGCTATCTAACATATATCTCAGGCATGCAGACTTCCTCACAATTTTTTCTGTCACCGATTGAGCATGTGATAAATACGCATATAACTTCGAACAAACGAATTTCTACGGATGTAGAAATCGCAAGACTAGTTTATAAAAGTGCGGGCCATTTGGCTATCACAATTCTCATTATATATTTTTGACGACCCGATAAGTCCAGCGGTAGTTAACGCTGCCTTATGTGCTATGGGTCCTGAGTTCGAATCCCGGTAGGGACAAATGTTATTGTGATGAGCATCAACATTTGTTTCCGAATTATGAATGTATCTATGTATAACATGTATGTATTAGCAAAAAAATATGTATCTATGTATTGTATCAACTATCTAGTATCCGTAACACAAGCCTTGTTGCTCTGCACTAGATGGCGCTGCGTCATAATGTCGCGGTGTGTTATTATTATTATTACCTATATTATATTCTATATTCAATACTAGTATTCGATTCTTTATGTATTTAATTAAATTTGGTATGATATTAGGAAAGATTATTAAACAATTAAGTTAGAAAGTAAGAGTTCGCCCGCACTAAACGAGTAATCTTTTTTTTAAATAATAATAATCATTTATTTCCGTAAAACAATTTGCTTAATACATTTCCTTAGGCAGGTACTAAAATTGAATTCGATCGTGCAAATAAATTAAAGGTAAATTTGTAACTAAGAAGTAAGAACATCTCATAATTAACTTTCCCCGTACATATTTTATCGTTATTAGTATTTTTGAAGTTGCAATAACGTATAAGAATGGCAAAAATTAAAGACTAGAATAGATACTGGTTATTTCAATTAATTAAATAAATACCAAGAAATAACTTGACCTCTATATGTAATCTGATACAAATAAGAGACGGTTATAAATGATTAATTATATTTATTCATCTATTTTTGCGGTACATTAAATTCTAATAAAACAACTATACTTTCGTGAACAAAGTAACAGGTAAAAGTTATGAAAAATAAAATCACCACTTTTACTGCTTTTACTCAGTATAAAAGAAAACTCAAGGCCACAGTGAATTTTAGTGCAGTAGGTCAACGCATTGACTCAATCGATACAACTGTCACCGATCTACTTCCGTCCCGTCATAGATCACGTAGTAACCACATTGAAATAAATGGGTACTTGCTATAAGAGCAAAACTTTATCTTTTTTATAAGTACCTTAGTAGGTGTATTAATTCACCCAGTGTTATTAGCGTCCAAAGGCTATTTAATTTTTTAAAAATGTATCCAGATAAGATTACTTGGGTAATTTTAAAGACGACTTCATTACAATAAAAATACTTCGGTTTAATTTTTTTATGAAATAGCATACTTTAAAATACATATTTATAACCATCGGCATCTCACTGACACCAAACTAGTAGGTATCGTTATAGTCTTTGCTAATACGCTAAAAACCTATTTTAGGCACAGCAGCCTATGAAATCGATTTAAAAAAAAAACATTGCGAAATAACACCGAAGTAAGGCAAACGGAAGCTAAACAGTACGTGAAGACGGTGAAGAGTTCAAATTCAAGGCCACAGTAAACAGTAGTAGAACAGTAGGCCAACGCATTGTGTCTATCGACACAGCTGTCACCGATCCACTTCCAAACCGATACAATTCATCGTAACAATAGTTGCACGTACGAAGTGGTTGCAATCAAATGGTTAGCGAATGAACCGGTTAAATTCTAACTGTGGAAGTCGATTGTCAGTCAAGTGACATTTCATTTTGATATCTAGTCAGTTATTTTAGTATAAATAAAAAAATATAAAGAAAGAAAGAAAATTTATCCTTCAACTAACAAATTAATGACTTATATTTTTATATATTTAGCACATCTTACAAAATGGACATTGAACCTTGTATTAGTGTCTGTTTTGTAAGTTGGCCTAAGTAAATAAAAAAGTATACATAAGAAGAATATTTTCCCATTCATGCCCACCCAGTATTGAAATGCCAAAAGTGAATGCAAATGATCGCGATATGACGACAGATCATCGGCTTTCTAACGACATGCGCGTACGCATCTATAGAGACTTGATATGTACACGACAGTCGTAGGTATTAATAAAGGCTTTTTGATAGAGGCCTAAGTGAACGCAAAGTCAATCTGGAGGCGATGAAGATGATACTAATTCAAGAATTTATGATGGGTGAGAAAGTTTGGTATTTAAGCTTTTGAACGACGTTGTCATGTATATGTGACAAGCGAGTCTAAGGTATAACTGACACAATTTTATAATTTAACCAACACATAAGAACCGAAACTTCATGAATAAAATAATATAAGAAAATAAATATAATACATTCCTTATTTCCCCCTTAAAAAAATAAAATAAATAAAAATTTTCTAACGAAAATATAAAGTGAATAAAAATATAAACAAACATGAATTATCACAGTTTATAGCTTTATACACGTCCTCCTACATCCTACATAACTTTACAATCGCAAATAAAACCTATTCTTTTTACGTAGTAATAAATCCAGTATGCCCTGTATGTGTACGTACAAGTTGCAGATATTTTGAGCCGGCAAGTGATATTGCAGACATAACGGTGGGCAGCACCGGTCGAGCGGGAATATAGAAAGCTGGGCGGCGTGCGCCGGCGCATCGTAATCAAGCTATTTCGGTGATCGGTGTACTCTCTAGAATGTTCTTTTGAAGGGTGAATACTGATTAAATTAAGAACATATTTGTACCTTTTAGATATGCGACAGTATTTAGACATTATGATGACCCGATTGACGCAGCAGTAATAAGGTCTGCATTCTATGGCAAGCATTCCTTGCCATCCTTGCTGTGCATTTCAAATCCCCGGTATTGATCACACATTTGATTTGAGTCATTTATATTTATACGTATAATGTGTATGTATTTACAAAATAAAATGTATATGTGTAGTGTATCAACAATAATCTATCCGTAATACAAGCCTCTTAGCTTAGCTTAGCTCAAACTAGACGGCGCTGTGTCACAATATCCAGACATATTACGAACATTTCATGCTTCAATACAGCACGTTTAGCAGTCCCGGTTATTACATAAGCCCTGTGGTACTTATTCTCTTTAACGAGAAGCTCAACAACCAGTTTATCCTTAGAATATCAGTAACACCTAGGAGGTAATTGTGTTGCGAGACAGTCTCATAATGATATCCAACCGATCAACTTAGGCGAACTGAATTAGAGGTATAAAGTTCTAAGTTATGTATCTATGTATTTATCGCACGTATGCACCCAATGGGACCAATCTTTTTACCTACGACATAAAGTTAAGTGTGGAGTAGCACTAAGTTCACAACGAAAATGGGAACACAATATCCAGGCTCTGTCCTTCACGTCTCGTCAGGGTCGGTAAAAAATGTGTTCATGAAGGCCATCCGACACTATGGCAAGGGTAGACAAATGCTATTTTTAGTTTTCGCGTTCTACCAAAAGATTCATAAGCGATTATCGCCGGTCTGAAATAAATTCATCAGCTTTCCTGAAGACTTTGGGCTCTACAGCCTTCAGGAAAGAGGGAAATGTCCACCACGCTAGTCTAGTGCAGGTTAGCACGAGGTTACCTCTCCGGAGTGTAGTACACTCCCTGACTAGATGGAGTTACAACCTAAAAAATGTAGCGGGGATAGACTGGATGAGGAAGGCGGAGGACAGAATGTTCGACGTTTGGGAGAGGCGTATGTCCAGCAGTGGACTGCGATATGTTGAGTTGATTGGTTGATGCAGATGTCTTCCTTTCCTAAATTCGATTTCACAGTCACACCACAAGGCTACCAAAGCTTCTATTTTATCATATCAAGTAACTATAATTCAAATATTTCACGTTACATGCAAACTGTAATAAGCTTTAGTAGAACCATTATGATTTAGATGTACTTATAAACAAACCACATAATACCGACATTACATAAGTTAAATAGCTGGTTATCTTAACCGCAACGGATAAACCTGCAGTCAGTGAGCACAGTTTCACAGTTTCACTAAAAACGGGTCTCCGTGGGAACCGAACCTCGATCGAAGGATGTAATGTCGCCCAGTTAGTCCACATCGACACCGGATCAAAGTCAAGTACCTCCGACAGTTGGTTTCACTTTAATAAAGTATTTGAGGAGAGATCTTAATGGTCTAGTTGTGAGGTGAGGTGAGATCCGGTGGTTTCTGACAACCACTAACAATTGTCATTGGTGTTCGTATGGCCGGGACCAATGGCTATCGTGCTCTCTAAGGCTAGCTGCCTTCTGCGGCTTTGTCCGCATGGTATATAGATAAAAAGTAGCCTATGTGTTAATCCAAGTAATGAACTATATGTATGGTAAATTTCATTCAAATCTGTTAAGCGGTTTTTGCGTGAAAGAGTAACAAACATCCATGCATCCATACTTACAAAACTTTCACGTTTATAATATTAGTAGGAAGTAGTATGGTCGCCTACCTGCCCTCAGCAGATGCTGAGTCTGTTGGGTAAGGTTAAGCTGCGGATTAACTTTAGATAAATTGATCTCCGTGGTTTTTTGCCCCTCATTTATTAATAGTTGGATTTTACAAATACACACACGCAATAAAACTATTTGTCACTGGTTTTTTTTGACAGTTTTCCTTTTAATTTCTCTGAAGTCATGGTTTCCAAACTGTAGCGCAGGTAAAGTGGTAGTTTAATGCGCTTTCTGTACAATACGCGAACAAAATATTTGTACCCCAATTTTAGCATATTAAACTTGCAAAATAATGTTACTTATTGCTTCGGGGGTCAAAATATCCTAAATCATTAAAGAATGGAGTGGAATTGCGACCATAATTACTATAACTAGAGTCCTAAATCGATAAAACCACCGCTATCCATTGACGTTAATCTATTTTCGTTTTGTGACAGTTTGTAATAAAACTCATGGCCTTATTATCTTCTAACCTCGTAAAAGGAAAAGTATAATCGGTATGCCGACTTTCTACGCCTATCGAAAGACGGATCGTTAATCAAAATTGGTTCAGTGGTTTACGAGAACATTGCGAACCAACAATTAGCTATCGGTGGTTGAGAGGAAATTGCTTATTTACCAGATTAGTTACTAGTCAAGTATTCTCAGGCTACTTAGCACGCTACGCTCTAGTAATTATAATATGAAACAAGTATTTTTTTAACATTCTCTTATTGAAATAATAAGATAATAATTATGTAGCGTTTGCAACGATTCCACGTAAACTATAATTATAAAAATCATATATTTTCTATCCTCAATGTTTTATAAAAATCATCAAATAAAACATACTGGAAATCTGTGGGTTTAAGTCTTTATATTCCTGTCTATCCTGCGGGTAGGAGAAATTAATGTTTTGCCTTAGTCTATTTATATATAGATGAACAATGAACAATAATTTCTAATCTGTAAGAGTATCAGCAAGTGTGATGCTCTATCTTAAAATCTATGCAACGTACTGAAATGTATTCATTGGTGTGCACCAATCCCGAAGCAGACAAACAGACCAGAATTCTATAAATCATGAGTTCGGAGTCATTCACATTATCCTAACCGAATTCTTAAATGTTTATACGTTCTCACATATAAGATTTGACATCTTTATAATAGTAGAGATTTCAAGGTACATTGTATGTAATCAGTACAAAAGTAGTATGTAAAAAACCCATTATATTTCCTAATATTGTCCATATTATCGTTTGTTATGTTTGTTTATGGGGTAATTATGTTATGTAAGATGTTACGGTAATATCATGGGTGCACTTAGCGGTGTCATTAGTTTCACGGTAAGATATAGTTATGGCTTATGGTAATTTAGTTTTTTTGTTTGTAATATTGCGTGGGTTACATATGAATATGTAATAGGAGATTGAAGATACACATGCTGCTTGACGGTATTATTCAGGCTCGATTTAAGGGGGCGAATCTATTGTATATTGTCATTCATCGGGTATAAATCTTTATTCTTATTTTTTTTTGTCTATCTTGGACCTAGCAGTCAATTCTAAGATCTAAACCTTATGAGTACCTTACATTTCAAAAGATTACAGTTGAGTTACGGGATGTGAGAGATATCGTGATTTTATCAACAGCTGTCTTACTGAGAAATCTGGCAGATGCTATTGCTATTAAACACGAGACACCCTAATTACATAATTAGACTGTGAATTAATTGTGGATTATTCAATATTTTGCTTTTACCGTCGAATTTTCTGCATTGAAAACCTGATATTTGACAATTATCAAAGTATTTGTACACATTTAATATCATCATCATCATCATCAACCCATTACTATTCCATTGCTGGGCACGGGTCTCCCCTCATTTGAGGGGGATTAGGCTATAGTCCACCACGCAGTAGACTCCGCAGTGGGCTACTGCGGAGTCTGTGGATTGGTACATTTAATATAAAAGGTTTTATATTATATTCACCTTACGCAAGTTGTCGTTGAATTGTATGTGAGCGTATTATGTATATCTAAAAAAAAATTAATTACTATCATGTCACTGTCAGATGACAAGTTGCTGTGAAGATATTGTGTGATGTAACATATTACTGTAATTATATATGTCTTTTTATGCTTTCAGACCATTTTAGTAGAACCCACATGTTTTATGATCTATAGTTTTAGATACTTTGAGTGACGTCATCATAGGGTGAAGCGTCATCGCGTGTAGTTGAGCCTAATTAATACCGGCAACATGTTTCCTTGCGAAGAGGTAAAGTATTAATTGTGGTTGTTTCTGGTTTATTTTTAAATCTCTTATTGAAATCTTATTTTCGAGCTAAATACATATCAGCGTGTTTCTTTATGTTTTTTTCTTCTTGGATAACTCAATTAACGTAGGTAGTGATGATATAAGCTCCTTTGCCCGAAAGGCTGAAAGTTTGTGTCTGAGCCATGAATATTTTTTTATACAATATGTATATACTAACAAAAAATATGTATTATCACTGTCTCCTAATTTAAACTTTCGGGACCCAACAACTTAGATAATTACCTCATATCAGTATAGCAGCCTTGTATTAGCATATTAATTCAATATTAAAATTGAAAAAGAAATTTAATGTGTTGATAATCAAACTTTGCATTACACATACCATTGCGTACGATCCCAAATAAATTCAGTTCCGTCACCATAAACAACATGTCGCGCCTTCTTAGAACTTTCTAATTCAAATATTTTACTTTTAAAACCATAAACACTGGCATTTATCAAGCTATAAGTTCAGAGACGTCACATTATTTCATAAATTTTATTGTTTTATCATATTGAAATTCTATTGTGATGTGGTAAGCATAGGATTGTCAATTGATAGTTTTTATTTTATTGATATGTTAATGGAAAAAAATAAAAGGAATGATTTGCTTGCTGATTGCGTTGGAATTGTAATGTGTATTCCTAAGTTTTTAAAAAATAATCTGAGTTGCCAGTAGAAAAAAACCTGGTTTTTAAAATGATTTGTAGGTAAGATAAAATAAATTGTAATTTAGCTGGAATTTAGTGGATTCTCGGAATATTAAACTTTTTATCTTTCTATTTAAGTATAAAAAAGATAAATGAACCATTAACTAGATAATAATATCATTAACCATATACATAATATATATAAGTGGATAATCATTATGGTCTTAAAATATAATTAGTTAACACAAATTTTTATTTCCATTGAGCAATGTTGCTTAATGGAAATAAAAAAAAAGCTACCAACCGGTGATTTTACATATTATTATGAATAATATATAAAATATTAAAACAATAACCACACAATAATCAATTTCTTTTTAGTCGTTTAAGGTAAAACACAGACATTAAAATGTTACGTCTCACAATTATTATGAATCTGTGGTCGGGCTTAATGACTAAAAAAAGTTAAACGTCTTTTTTATGGCGGCAAAAAAATGTGTTATGTAAAAGAGATTGGTGTTTAACGTATGTTAAGTTTAGGAATTTAATTTAACATGAACGCTTTTTTATTAAAATACATTTCTAGGAGAGTAGTCAGACAGCTTGTTCTTGGCCCAAAAAAATAGCGTTGCGGTTCAATGTGGTAATGTTGCCAGTCTTTCGGGCACTTTCGTGAATAAGAGTGACTTAGAGGCAGAGATACTTGCATTTTTAAAGAGTTATATTCTATGTGTACTATATGTTGTATCATAAGACCAACAATAGATTTTACACTGAAATCTAACATGATAACATATGGGAGCCGAGAAAAAAAAACCATCCCCACTTAACAAATAGGGAGATAACCTAAAATACTCTTTGCCGACTGATTAATATGTATAACAAGGGTATGCCAAAATACAACTTTCTAATAGGTACTAAGAGACTCTGAGCTAAGCCCCAGACAGATAGACAGACGGACATTCGGACGTGGCGATATTAAAAAGATTCCGTGTTGACTATGGAACCCTAAAAATGGCGGAAGTCGCGGGTGTAATATAAATGACGTATTTCTCCATTCATGCAACACCAAATAAACACAAATAAAATAAACGAAAGTGAATCTCCAACTATTTGCGTTGCTTTTAGCGAGTTATGAAAAAGTAAAAGTTAAAATGCCGATAACACTTAACAGTGGGTGTTAGGGTTTATTATTCAATGGCATTTCGCTTCCCAAATGGCAATTTTCTATTACGTCGTATGTGTCAATTGGCTGTTTCGAACTTTCTCTGAAGGTCGAACAGACGACATCGCGGCAAGTTTTTTTTAATTGTTTACTTTACGCAATCTGACGCGGTCATTTTAACTTAATTAGGCGTTTCATTGTCATCCCAATTATTGTCCCACTGGTGGGCACGTGTCTCTTATCATTTCAGAGAAATAAATAAGACTTAAAATCTACCACCTAGTGCGGATGTTATCACGAGCTTAAACGGTGAAGGAAAACATCGTGAGGAAACCTGCATGCGTGAGAGATTTGTCTTGATGACATGTGAAGTCTGCCAACCCGCAGTAGGCTAGCGTGGTGGACTATAGCCAAATCCCTCTCAAATGAGAGGAGACCCGTGCCCAGCAGTGGGACGTTAATGGGTTGATGATGATGATGAGTGCGGATGTATAGATTCCACACGCCCGAATAGTCGAAAAATATCCTAAGGCATGCAGGTTTCCTCACGATGGTTTTGTTCACCATCTGAGCAATCATGTGATCACTTCACATGATTGTATGAGTGATGAAAAAAAGGCATCAGTCCAACGTGGTAGACTATAGCCTTACTGTGAAGAGACCCATGCCCAGCAGTGGGACGATAAATGACATTACGGTGAACAATCCACACAACAAATACAGAAGCATTTTTTACAATGATTACGATCGAACAGACAATAGCATTTAGTGTTGCCAGCTATATCCAATTTACACAATGACTCTATTTAAGTGTTACCATATCATTGATTATGTTTGGTTATCATAACGCGATGTGATTGTTTGTTTATTTTATATTCACGGTGAATTTGTCTTAGTGGGTAAACAGAAGCTTGGGTTAAATTATTTTTGGAATAATTGCGCTTGCGATCCTTTTGTAATATGTATAGTGGTCAGTCAAATTTGAATTTAGTTAATAATGTTAGTGCACTTTTTAAAATTACGCGAATATAAGACATTTATTAAAAAAAATACCTAAAGTTTCTAAGATGAACTGGGCCATTTGGCACAGCCGTGGGGCACACAATGAGTTTGTTTATTGTCCAATGTTTTTTTTTCTTTCTTTTTTATGTTATTGTGTGCATTGTTCGTGACTGTGTCAATAAATATTATTTTCTTTCTTTCTTCTTTTCTTCTAAGATGTTGGGATTAAATAATATGAATATAGGTAGGTACGTACCTAGATAAAATCCGTAAAAAATATTTGTATGTTAGAATTCAACATAATTACCAAGGATAAGAAAGTCCCAGACACACCGATTTTTCCAAATCTTAAGAATCAGATAGCTTAAAAATTATTAAACCTTATAAATATACAAAGATTTTTATAATCTATGTTAAAGCAACTCAATACCTAAGTATCAACATTGTAAAATAATAAAATCACAAATATCTATTACCTAAATTACGTAAATAAACAAATGTGTAGCTCATTTCACTAAAATACAACAAATTGAAGTTCTTGTCTTAAAAAAGCATGAAAATCTGACTACAAGCGTAAAATCTACCGTAAATATCATTGAACTGAGGTCGTTCTTAGGTATTTTAAAATTTTTTCATATAACCAATAACGGAAGTATTAAGCAATATGTGTTAGTTTGTACACGGAAATATATATCTACTAAATATTTAGTGAAAGTTATTTTTTTTTTGTAGATAATAGATTGTGTATGCTTTTAAACTACCAAATCTGTATGTTAACTGACGTATGTATACTGCCGGCGGGGACAGAGCACCCTTAGTTCTTATGATGCTTTCTTCAAAAGGCCATTTTTCAATAGCAGCTTGAAGTTTACATGTTTCAGTAAACTTCAAGCTGCTATTGAAAAATTTGTAAAAAAAACCAATCACTCCTTTGATTGATTGATCAATCTTGATTTGGCAGCACAATACACTTTAAAACCTTACAAAATTTACTAGTTATATTGCAAACTTTTTAAAAATATGCATACACCAAAGTACATCCCGTTAAATTTTAGTTATTTTAAAAAGTAAGCTAAACTAATAACTGAATTAGAACTAATTTAAATAACCCCCGCCGGTGACGGCGGCCATCTTAGGCCGATTTCTATCATACATAGCTATGGACACTCCCGACTAATTCACCTTTCAAACAAAGAAAACAAAATCAAAATCAATCCATCCGTTTGGGAGCTACGATGCCACAGACACACACACACACACGTCAAACTTAGAACACACCGTCGTTCTTGCGTCGGGAGCTAAGAACAAAACGTTCAATTTCTAGATAGTTACATTTATATTTCTATTCAAAAATTCTGTAAAGAAAAGAAAAGTAAAAATCACGAGCGTGTCATTTCCGAAGCTCCGTCAGGCGTCATCCGTTCGTGTCAGGCCGCGTGTTCATGGCGGCTGTCACGGTCCATTTCACACAATGTCAAGGCTGGTGCCAGCCAACCGTGGCGGTGCTGTTAGCCCCATTTTACGTCACTACTTAGTAAATACACGTCATAGAACACTGTACAGTGCGAACGGTGTATTTTTTGTAATTAATACTTGTATTTTTAAACGACTTCAAAAAGGAGGAGGTTATCAATTCGACTGTATTTTTTTTTAAGTTTGTTACTTCATAACTTTTGATTGGGTGAACCGATTTTGATGATTCTTTTTCTATTTGAAAGCTAGTGCTTTGCAATTTTTCTCACATTTGAAGTCAGTTTTTTTTTCGACAGATCATAACGAGCTTTTGGCCGCGACTTTATCTGCGTAAAATTAGTAATTTTATTGTCATATTTTATAACCGTAACAGTTAAACTATAGATAAGGTAATACGAGCTGTGATAGGCTAGTGGTGTGACCGATTGACTGAGAAGACAAAAGACAAAGAGAAGACAAAGAGTTTTCAAAGTTACATGCTTTTTTTGTGAGATTTTCTGGATGGGTGGTCGACTGTAGCCTAATCTCTCCATGAGCGGAGATCTATTGAGGCAATAATCATGTTGACGGTGAAATAATTATAATAAATACAAAGTGATATCAATTTTGTAATCCATATTGATTTATACCGCGTATCGACTGATTAGGTAGTGTTCTACCTATTGAAGGGAGCTTTAACCCAGTTTCAATTGACACAAAAAAATTAACATATTGCGACATTGATCAAGTAAATGTCACCTTAAATTGGAGCGAATTTTGACAATCGAACCACTTAATGATACATGCAAGTAAATGGCATGTCAATGACATACATACAGTCACACAGTTTCATACACAGGTGGTTATATTTACTGATTTTACAAATTTAATCATCATCATCATTAATCATTCACTGTCCCACATCGGGGCACGGGTCCCCGTTTCATTTGTGAGAAATTTGGCTATAATTTAAATCAACCACAGATTTTATACGCCATCGAGAAAATCAGGTTTCCTCACGATGTTTTTCTTCACAGTTTGAGCATGTGATAAATACCTACGCAAGTGTGATACGGCCGTAATAATTTAAAATTAGAACACTTTCATGATGTATTTTGAGATGACGTGGCTGCCACCATGCAGGGGTCCAGTCTACCAGTCTATGGGGTTAAATCATATTATGGTACACGAAGCTATTTCTATCGAGACCTTTGCGATCTATCCTGATGGTATACTGATGGTTAGGGATTTTGAACTTCATACTAAGACTAAATATTATCTCTCGAGGCACGGAGCCGTAAATAATGAATAGTCACTTACTCACATTTATTTGCGACTTGAATATTTAAAAAAAATTGACACGCCACCGCCACTCAGAAGAGGTCAAACAGAAAGCAGAAGATAGAGAACAGTGGCGATTGCTCCACCAACAAGAGCTGAGCTCTTAAATTAATAAATAACGCGCACGAAGAGAAGATTCATCATTATCAGTGCTTATAAATCGTGAAAGCTTAACCAAACATTCTAATACATATTTTATACAGCCTGTAGCTCTACAATACACGTATTTACTTTTACATCAATGCGTAAATGTCCTTCTACAGTGCTAGGTTAAGGCAGACTGGTTAATATTGCGGCCATGCTTAACCTCGTTGGTCCAAGTCGGAAACCGTCAGATTTCACTAACACACTGCCCGCGTTCAATCTGTATATATTACATTTATATGTATGCATTACAAGCCTTTACCGTTGATTGCAAAGGAACATTTAGATTATGTACCTACTGTTTTTCACTAGGCCAGTATGGCCCTCGTCACTATCTAATTCACAAACGGTCGCGTCGTCTTCTGTACGTGTGTTACTGAACTTCACCTAAACAGCTACACCAATATTGATGATTCGTTTTGCTAGGATGAGTGGGCCACTGGATAATTTTAATACACAATTGGACCGTTGCGGGATCTAAGGAATTATTTTCTCTGGTCATCACGAGATATTGAATAATGTAAGTGATTATACTATGAAATAGATATTTTAGAGCAGTAGTAGCCATTCAAATTAGTAAGCATAACAGATTTATCTGCCATCGTAGGCTAGCAATCTCTAGTGTTGCAAGAATCCAAATACTACATTAGCAGTCGGACTACATTACTTTTACTTGTATGCTGTCATAATGACAGATTAAAAATAAGACCACTGATATAGTTAATTCATAATCTCTTTTTATCTTCTATTTCTCTTTATACAAATTTACAGAATACAGTTGTCACACAGTAAGGTGTTATAGGTTGTTGCTGTTAAAATTCCCAGAAACATCCACTTACAAATCTTTCACTATCTTCTTCGACGGTTAAAAACCAACATTCACATTCTGTCAGCCGCTCCATTCACTGTGGTCGATCGTGCGTAACTTTCGACTCACTGTGCAGTTTATAGCAGAAAATATACAGAAGGACCAATACTATGCAAATAATGTTTCATAGTAAGAACAGATTGTATGTATGTACAATTAGGCATATTGGCAGTTGAGCCGTTTTCAATCTTATTATGAAATCAAAAACTGATCAGAATAATTAGTGAATAAAAAACTACCGACAATTAAAGGCCTGAGCAGCATGAAAGCAAAAGCATCCAGAGAAGTGTGCAATCAAATGTACATATAACTTAATATGCAATAACAGCATATTAATATTATTTAAGTATTTATTCTATAATATTATTGACAAGTTTAAAACTACTTTTTACGGGTTTTATTGCGGTATATTAATATTATTCTATAAAATAACGATAGCGTTTACAATTACATGTGTGAGCCATTTTGCGCTATTCGCTTTAGTTCCGTCTTTGTAACAATTTATTATGGTACTACTGAACTATCTGTCTATTGATACTTTGTCGGTCACGAACTCACGACCCGCACCTGCCAGTTCCTGCCTCAGGTAAGCTCATTTATCTCGATGACATTTTAGTTTTTTTTTTCGTAACTTTCGGGTGAACTACATACATACTTTTTTGTGTGTACGATTATCTGTCAAGACTAATCGGGAGTGATGGGACACGTTATAGATCTTAAGTTTTATAAAAATAATAAACATGATATTAGGTATATATTCACGCCTATATCTTTGGAGGGCACATCATGCTAATGCATGATGTGCTAATATATAATAAGTGATATTTTTATTGTAGATTTTAATACAAGTGACTCTAGTTTTGCCTATATGCTACGTATTTTTACTAACATGTAAATTGTGGGTGTAATTGGCATGTTAGTTTTAAGGTCTATTGTAGAGCAGTAAAAAATACGTAGCATATAGGCAACACTAGTGTCAGTTGCATTAAAATCTACAATAAAAATAAATAATTAATGAAATTGAAAAGTGTAAACTCCAAACCTACCGCACGACCGATAAGGGAATGCATGCCTACATAATTATATACACACGTATTTTATTTTCAAATTTACTAGAAAATAACTTAAAGGTGTTTATGGTTTCCTATTAATTATAAGCTGATAGGCTGAAAATTTATAGTCATACGTTTTAATTTTATTCCTTTAACTTACTAAAGGACCGCTCTCTCATTGGCCTCATTTTAATAATAAATAATCCTCGCAATCACATTACTTTGTAATATCATTAACATTAGTACCTATAACATTAAATTTATTATAATTTAATCGAGTCATCTAACATAAAAAATAATAATAGTAATAATAATAATGTTATAAATAATACGTATCTATTATTAAAATGAGAATGACTATCTCTTCACTTACTTTCATAATGCGACTGTTATAATAAATAATAATACATTTAATTTTTACATTGTATCTTTTAGTGTACATTTGAAATTATTATTTTACGAGACTGTGTACAATTATGTTATAATTGTCTTTTATGTCTGTTAGTAATAATTGTTAATGTCAGTTACGATTTAGACTTTCTATGTTGTGTGGTTACGTAATTGTGACAGATTGTAATATGTGACTTTGAAATAAGAATATGAATTTAGTTTTTTTTTTGTTTATTTTTTTTGTAGTAATAACCTATGTGTATATGTCATATTATAAAATTGCAAACGATGAAGACGTTAATGATATTAATTATTATCTTTATTATTTATTGATTGATTATTATATTATTATGATTATTACTCAATAATGTATGCTATTATGAACATTATTAAGTCATTTGTGACTTTGGCGTTACATTTACGACTCATCTGAAATACATAGCTAAGTATGTTAACACCAATAAGATTATAAGCACTTTTAGCCGTGTCTAGCTTTACCATTTGTTACCACAATAACTACAAGTTACCATAAAATAAAGAACAGGTAGTAAATACTGACAAAATAAATCAAAGGTCAGAAATCTTGACTACTAATGATGAGTGATGACGCGCGCGCGCGAGTTGACGAAAGAGTCCTAATGATATATGATTTTCCATGAAACATAAAAATATCTAGGCATATTCGTTGTTGAAAAAAAGGAAAGGATTTTATATCTGAATTATTAGAAAATCAATCTGTATTCTTTCTTGTTTTGATTCCCGATTCGAGCAAAGTCTCTACAGCAGATCAGATTTTTGCAAAGGCTTTCACATCGGAAAAACGAACATAACTGCATACATTATAATACTTCTGCCTAACCCTTTGGAAATATAGCCGTCATAGTGTGTTAATTGAACTTCCACAGATGCACAATTTCATAATCCAAAAGATGGTTTTTCGAGTCACATCACACACTTCAGTCACATTGCACACTTCTAAAGACCTTCGCATTTAAATTTAATGTATATTATTATGTGTGTATATAAAAACATCTACAGTCTACTCTCAGCACAAAATGTGGCAACTTTCGTGTATATGTAAATTGAAAAATAATTTCACTTTTACTTACAGCAGTTTACGTACGTCAAGGTCTTGAGTTCAATTCTCTGCGTACAATCGTACGATATACATATTTCACGCGTCCGTAATTTGTGAACTTAATTTTAAGTACTATTTAAATACAGTATTACATTTAAAAATGTAAGTATACGTAATGTATTTCGTAATGGAGTATAGTATAGTGTTATAAATAATAAAATGTGGGTCTGCCATAATATTAACACAGTTCAAAAACTGTTCTAGAAACGGTTAAAACAAGTTTTCAATTCAATGTAAAATATTAAGCGATTTACAGATTAATACTCATTACCTAGCAGGTTAAAAGACATTGTTATAAAGTTTAGCATAGTAAGTTATAAAATAAATTTAAATTTGTTTGGACTTGTACAATCTTTTTACACTGTAAAACATCCACCACAAGTTTCGTGGCATTAAAAGTTTGCTTTAGGTATTCGTATTACAAACGGGGACCGACATCTTAACCGAGGCTTCTCAATAAGTGGTAATTATTAATCCATAAACTGACCCCGGGTCACTGGCATAGCCCAAAGAATCGCCAAACTCAAGTGGCAGTGGGCAGGGCACATTGCCCGAAGAACGGATGGCCGTTGGGGCTTGAAGGTTCTCGAGTGGCGACCGCGAACTGGAAGACGCAGCGTGGGTAGGCCTCCGGCAAGGCGGACCGACGACCTGATAAAGGTCGCTGGAACCAGCTGAATGCAGGTGGCCCAAGACCGGTCGTTGTGGAAATCTTTGGGGGAGGTTTATGTCAAGCAGTGGACGTCCTCCTGCTGACATGATGACTTATATTACAAATGTGGTTATTACAAAAGTTGTGCTGGCAAAGGAAACTGACCCCGACATTTTCAGCTTAACCTTACGATTAATTAAAGAAGTTATTACGTAGCCACTCACATAAAAAGAAAACTTCACCATCTCCAACTACTCAAACAATCCATTGCAATAAATATAGAATACATCTCGAAATTCTGAAATTTGTTCCGTTAAATAATAAACGTCAATTAACGTCATTAAATTTATGCAAACGCCGTATGCATTTGTGTTGCATAAACCTGGGGCCGGAAGTCTGGGGGCCGTCAGTCTGGCCCGTAATTATTATTGCATCTCGAGACAAGATGGTTAAACGGTTAATGAGCTAGCTGTCCCCATTTTAATTCGATTAAAAACAGATTTTTTCGTAAATGTTATTATTATGAACCAATTTGTTTCGATGTTTTTTAAAAGACGCGCTATATTCAAGAATAGTTTTTTTTTAATTATAGTACTATTTTCTTACACTTACGCGAATGTTAGTCATTGAAATTGAACCAATTATTACTGTTTTTTTCTCGGTTTATGTTAAGCATCGTAGGGGAACATACACAAACCGACATCGTATCAGATTTGATAAACCACAAGTCCTTGCATAATATAACTGCGTTCTATCACCTGCTTGAACCGCAACATCATCATTTCAACCGTTTGACGTCCACTGCTGGACATAGGTCTCCCCCAAGGATCGCCGCGAGGACCGGTTATAACCGCAACATAGATTCTATTAAATCTAAATCGGATTGTTAATAATTAAAACCGAATACCTCAGTTTACTCGTGAATGCTGTAAGGGATCGGAATCATTGTGGTAAGTATATCAACATAAGGGGAAACAATCTATACCTAGTTATTTAGTTAGACTTGTTATTTCACTCCAGTATTCTTAACTATAATGTACTACTTATGTACAATAATACAGAAAACTAACTGTTATTTTATGCTGTATTTATTAACTTTAGGTTAGAGATTTTCTCAATGGTTGGTGTGTGATGTCTCGAAGAGAATACCTAGACCCGCATACCTAAATTATTCAATCATGTTTTTGTGTGTTATCTTTAAAAATAATGACTCTGATATATATTTCTTCCACCCATCCGGCTGTCAAACAGCCGTACATTCTACTTAGTTAAATATAGAGAGTGGACATTGTAACAAGTTGTATAATACACTCGTATAGATAGAGTAAATAATGTGAAAACACGGTCGACCATCATGCACCTACAGCGACGCGCGTCGATGTCTTTTACACAGAGTTCCGTTCGCGAATCTCTGACCGACTCGGCGACCTACTTTTATCTTACATACGTAACATTTGAGGATGTTCGTCTCTTAGATAAGTTTTAAGTATTTATAAAACATATCTCTAGATATTTCTCGCATTCTTATTCAAGTGAAATTTTGCTATTCGGATTTATATTCAAAGTTATGTGAATGAATGGTTATTGCATATTATATTTTGCAGAATTTAAATGATGTAATTTTTGAACACTAGTGTTCAAATGAATGTTTTTGCAACTTGTTTTTTTTTTCGTTTGTCGAAAACAACTTTATAAATCGATACCTATATTGAGAGAGAAAATCAATGGACAAGAGTTATTTTTAAATAGCGTTGTGACATAGTTTTCTAATACTGACTTTTACACGTGTTTTGGATAAAAGTAGTGAATTTAATTATAGACCTATTATAGATATAAGTTTGAAACTACTTTCAGTAACTCCTCATGTAATATTTATACGATATACAACAAATAAACGATATATAAATATCCAAAAGAAAGTGTTTAAAAATCAACATATTATTGTTGTCTTAATTTTTAAATATATTTATAGCGTTTATTTTGTATAAATATTTATCCGGAGTTTAGTTTCGAGCTAAACTTATTTTATAGATGGAACCTACCTTCACTAGATTTATACTTTATATTAAAAATACAACAGTTTGAATTTGAGTTTGAATTTCGAATAGTTTATCCTAGAAGGCAGCCTTACCGTTATACCGCCGCTGATCGGTCCGTCAAACAACAAAAACTTAATTAAAATATAATAGAATAAACCAATAATTCGCCATGACATATCAATTTCTTATTTATAATTAAGATTCACTGTTCTCAATGGAGAAGTAAAAGTAATACAACTTTGATTCATCATCACATCAAACTCTCCAAATTGATGTCCACGCCGAAATATACGGAAACGGAAGTACACAGATTACCATAAAAAAACAACATCGGAGTTTTCTTTTCATCACCGATAGTTCACACTTAATTCATACATACAACAATTGAACACAAACATTAACCACTTTTACATTTTAATCGATAACAATTATAACACTTGAACACTAGTGTCCATATAATATTACAAAAAAAAACTTTCCTGTTTTTTTTAAAATAATTATTAGTATATTTTTCCACGAATATTAAATATAAATATGTGTCAAACTTACCCAAAATAATAGCCTCATTTTATCCATACACAGCACTTATCAAAAAAAGTTAGATAATTGAGCAACACTCACTGCACATGCGCGGTAGAGCGCGCCTCTCTTGCGACTGAAGGCAGACGCGGCCGTCGAAGCCTCCCCGCCTAAGAAAGTGTACAACCTTCACATTATATATAAATATTATGTAAACTTGAAAAAGCGCAAGTGCATTATGCCTGCTTTAGCATTTCGGTCTATGGTGTTGTCATATACATGCAATGGAATGCATAGGATTTATAAAATAGCATAAAAAACAATACATATCATCATGCCTGCCGTCCCCGAAGGGGTAGGCAGAGGTGTACTTATATAAATAAATAAATTCCTGGACATTATGATACAGCGCCATCTAGTTCCGAGCTAAGCAACGAGGCTTGTGTTACGGATAGTAATTGGTTGATATACTACATATATACTTTTTTTTTGTAAATACATACATATTATACATAGATAAATTCATGACTAGGATACTAATATTTATGCTCATTACACAAACAATTGTTCCTACCGGGATTAGAACACGGGACCCAAAACACAGGTGGTAGTGCTAACTACCGTTGGACTAATTGGGTCGTCAAATTATACACCCACATTTTGGCGGTATGTTTTAGGTCCCATTTAATAGGAGGCAAACGTATTGCCATCAACCGGGCACGAATCCAAAGTTCGAGCTGCTACTGTGAATTTCATACAACCCGTGTAGCTCAGCGGTAGTTAACGCTGCCTTTTTTTTTAAGTGCGGAAGTATCCTTTACGGACCTTCCCGTCACCTGGGGAGGCGACGGGGTGTGTCGGACTCCGCTTGAGCGTTTACTGACTAAAAAACCGCACCCGTCAGCGCCACCAACCCTATTGCCGGGGCCATGGGATTCGCAAAAGCATGCACCACAAACGCTGCCTGCTGTGCTATGGGTCCCGAGTTCGAATCCCGGTAGGGACAAATGTTTGTATGATGAGCATCAACATTTGTATCCGAGTCATGGATGTATCTATGTATAATAAGTATGTATTTGCAAAAAAAAGTATATATGTAGTATATTAACCATGTAGTATCCGTAACACAAGCCTCGTTGCTTAGCACGGAACTACATAGTAGGTGCTGTGTAATAATGTCCTAAAATATTTTTTTATTTATTTATAGAAAAACCCAAAACACAGTCAGTAGCCGACCTGACAATAATTTCAATTCGATTTAATTATTTTTTTATAAGGCTGACTTTCCGTTGTTGACAATACCGCCAATGTCAAAAGTGCTATGGAGAAGCGTGTGTTTTAACAACAGCAAAAAATACAAAATATGTTATTAATATATTGATAAATAATCACACTAACATGAATACAAATAATTATAAAACTGCTGGATACAAATATTGCTACAAAATACTGGAAAATATTAACAAGATCTATCGTAGTCTGATATAGATTATTATCAGATACAGATGTGTAACTGGTAATAGTCTCAATAAGTTCTAGAGAAGGATGCATGGGCCATCATACAAAAATGCTTTCTGACAGATTTGCCAACTCATCATCAACCCATTAACGTCCCACTGCTGGGCACGGGTCTCCTCTCATTTGAGAGGGATTAGGCTATAGTCCACCACGCTAGCCTACTGCGGGTTGGCAGACTTCACATGCCATCGAGACAAATCTCTCAAGCATGCAGGTTTCCTCACGATGTTTTCCTTCACCGTTTGAGCTTGTGATAAATACGCACATAACTTCCGAAAAGTCAGTGCCTTGGGTTCGAACTCGAGCCCTTTGACATCTCAGTCTACTGGTCACACTATTAGGCTACCACGGCTCCTTGTTTGATTTGTCAACTGTCAAAGGAATATTCATTTATCATCATTCATCATCAACCTATTATTGTCCCACTGCTGAGCACGGGTCTCCTCTCATTTGACAGGGATTAGGCTATAGTCAAATGGATAAAATTTTCTGTTAACATTTTGTCTGTAAAGTCGGTTTACAGACGATAATTTTACGTGATAATAAGCCGAACGCTTAGGCCGATCGTGCCTCTCTATCGCTTGTACCGCGCTCTCGCTTGCACAGTCGGGTCAGGCGGAACGTGACAATTCTTCGTGTGTGCAGCTAGCGTTCATCGATTTATAAGACGTTATTTACTCAAAAATATTCCAGCTAATTTTACTCTGTCACAAACGCATTGGTCTATGTTCACCCTTATTTGATTAGAGGTCACTCTGGTTGGTTGGAAGCTCTGGTAGAAGAGAGCGAGAAGAAGTAATTAGATAGAGTGGTAGCTTCCAAGTTAGTGACTTTTTTACTTCCCAAACTCTGACATTCATTCAGTCATTATCATCGTCACCAATTTTACTCTCCTACTGCTTAGCACGAATCACGGACTATAGCTTGGCAAATTCGTACTTGACACTCCGATGGTCCGCGGGCGACGGGGACGTAAGGCAAAGGGGGTGGCGGCACGTGCGCGCGGGACGGGGATTACCTGCCAGGAACGCCAGTCGGCCGCCGCGCGCCGTCGCCGTTGACGGCAAAACACACACGATATCACAACACGTAGATGCCGTAGACATCAAGCCAATAAATTTACATACAATGTTTTTTACCTGGTGCTTAGAACATTGATAATATAATTAATAGATATAGCATAATAAACGTCACAAGAATATATATTTGTGTATTAATTTGACCTATAATTGGGCTTCTAGGGTTACTAAAAATACCCTTTACATATTGTTAGTAATATTTAATATTTACAGCATATCATATTCAATATAACACCATAAATTAACTTATAAGCAATTTTACTCAGGGATATTTGCAGATTAAATCGTAATGTAATCCGTATCGTGTGTAGCGGTGCACAATACGTCATCGGGTAGTAACGTCCCCCGCCACCCGCGTGGACCATGGGAGTGTCACGTACGAATTTGCCAAGCTATAGGCTATAGTTCACTACGCTAGCCTAGATCATCAGTAAACCATTACTAATCTATTAAATTTGGTTACATAATATTATTATAATAGAAAAGTTTCTATAATATAATTTATGCTTATTTAACATCATTTAAAGTAAATTAGCTATTTGCACACTCTGCAAATAAATATTCTGCGTTATAGGTGCGTTTACAAACACATTTTTTTACAAACGCCCAGGCTCCAAGCATCTGCCTTTACAAATATTGATCGTACAAGTATTTGCACCGTGCAGAAGTCGTTCCTGCAACCAGTAACTCATGAGCATACTTCTGTCTTTCCGCGGCAATTTAAAATAATTCTAATTCACAAAATTCTAAAATTATTCTTGTGTGGTTTTCGGAAAAAAGTATTTTGTCGAGCCATAGTATACTAAAAAAAAAAACTCGGCTCTTTAGAACTGGCTTGAAACAAAAAATAAAACTTTTTGCTTGACATTGCAATTTTTCATATTTTTCTTTTTCCAATGACATTTCAAACAATGTGACGATACTTTAACTGTTTTGTAACCAAAATTTCAAGTAATTTTTTCAACCATGTCTAGACGATTCAAATTCAACGTAAACGATGTAACATTTTACAAAAAGAAAATTTCGGGTTTGCAAATTTTTAGTGACCTATTGACTGGCGATAAAATAAATTATAATGGGTTCTCCAGCCTAGTACCTAAGGCAATACCGCTGCGGAAACCAGACTGCAATTATTGCAAACAAGATTATTTTCCGAAAAATGCACTAAATTTTCCTAAAATTACCACTATCTCCCCACCATCTGGAGGAAGAACACTAAAAAGTATATCTTCGGAGGTACCGATTCCTGGCAAGCGGCTTAATACGGTAAAAGAATTTATTTTTTATAATTACCAAGGGCGTATATAGTCCAAGATCCTGAAGTTGGCACCTAGGGTGGGCACAGTCCATTTCTAATCGGTAGCCCTACATCCTGGACTCATTGACTCATCCTCAATGGAGATTCCGGGGTGTCAGCATGATGTTTGGGCCCACCGGGCTGACACAAGACAAACAGTATAGAATGTTTATATTGTATAGTCTTAAGATAATAATAATAATCTTTATTTAAACCAAAATAATAAAAAAATGCCAAGAAGGCATATTTTCCAATTAATATTTTAACTAGAAAACTATAGATCATGGCAATATAAGGTACTTTTTGAGGGGGATCACCCTGAGATATGATGTTGTCTCATAATCTCAGAAATTTTAGGGGATGTTTTATTTATTGCGAAACTCATGTGTTCATTAAGATTTGGCATTACCGATAATGCCAAATGCGATAATGATAAGTGATCCGAATCACCAAGCAATATACAAAATGGTTTGAATATCGAGATGTTTGTGAAATTGTTATCACTGACTTCGATCCCCGTTACCGTGGTTATCGACAGTGCCACGCTAAGTAGAGCTCCTATTTCTGTTACGTAATTTTTAAGCCCTATAACTTATAGGAGCTATCCGAATCGGCAGCTCAGAACAGCTCTCAGATAGGGTTGGTAACCTTGAGTTTAATAATAAAATTGTTTCACAATACCCACAAATCAATTACCCAGGTGATTGATCTGCTATATTCCGCGTGCGACCTACTTTCGAAGACACCGTTTAAATTCCAGCAATACAAAAATGTGATCATAACAATTTAATGATTTTAACTTGGAGACCGTTTTCATAGACATGATGATATAAAATAATGTTGGGATTAGACATTATAATTTGGGGATGAATATGGCTGTTTTTTCGGACCCACATATTATTTCACAGATTTTTTAACGCTTAGTATGCCTATAATTAAATTATTGATATTTTATCATGTGAGTAGGATACTTGTCTATTTCAGAAAAATTGCAATTGAAATATATACAATACAAAAGTTAATCCAAATCCAAACATTTTAATACCTCTGACGTATCCGTTCGATATTTTTTTAATATTAATTTAACAATAACTGACTTTTTTAAACGATACATAAAAAACGAATGATATATAAAAAAATGTTTTAAATAATATTCATATAGTTTTATAGTTGATTGTTTCATAGAAAATAATATGAGTTAATTCATATAATATGTTACTTTTTACATACATACATAAATGATAAATGATTTGTAATGATTGTTTATTTCTGTAAATAGATCTTTTTAAAGATACGTTTACAAGTCATGTAAGATTTTTTTTAGTATCTAGTTGACATCGGCATTCCCTAACTGACGACCTCTGAGAAGAAATGCCGAAACAAACTAAGAGAATCATGGTCTCTTTTAAAGTCCAAACATTTTGGTTACATTATGTGAGCCTGACGAATAATAGTTTCCAAAATAAGAGTACTTTGTTCGCCAATGTAATCACTACAGCGACTCGTGTTTTATTTAAATACTATTGGACATCTAAATAGAAATAAGACCACCGCGGCCGTTACCAGTGGGCACCGCAGCAGCTAAACCTATTTGGCGTCCATTTGGAGTCTACAAAGGTAAATACCTAATTACTTTGACCTGTCAACTAATAACTCTGATTATGATTTGCTTTGTTTAAAAATCCAAACCCTTGATATATTGCTTCTGATAGTTATTTGGTAATATTAACAACAAACCTGTCAGCCTGTACCCTGAGCAGAATCGAAAAGAAATTTTCTTTTTGTGTTAATGATTCCTCTGGCTTTTATGATTTGATCTTTTTGTATTTTTTAGCCTATTTCAAACTAAGATTTTAATTTTTTAATTTTTTTTTATTAAGAAAGAAAAATTAACCTCAGGCGGGACTCGAACCCGCGTCTTCTGGATCAGTACTCCTAAAACTAAATACAAAAAGATTGTATAAAGGTAATGCAATATCATCCGGAATCTACTCGCTGTAAAGAGAGTATTCTGGGTTGGACAGAATTGTCCAATCGATGTTGCTGTGTCGCCGTAAGACATAAGTAACATAAAGAAGGCAAAATTCAACACATCAGGCGGATACCTCGGTGGCTCAGTTGGCAGAGCGTCTGGAGTACTGATTATTTAAAATCTTAGCTTGAAATAGGGTAAAAAATACAAAAAGATTTTATGATTTGGACAACGTTCCACATCACACTAGTGTCTTCCGGCATTCAGTTCTTTTGATAATGATTAAACTAACTGTAGAATTATATTACATATTTACAGCAATTGAAAAAATTAACTAGATTTGGACTTTATTTAGTTATTGCAGAATCATGAAAATTGCAAATTGAGGAAGAAATGAAGGCGAAAAAGCAGAATGTTTTGGAATGTAGAAGATTTAAAATATTGTGATTACTTTATAAGTTTACTATATAGGTAAACTTTGAACCGAAACGGCGAGATTTATATAATGTCAATGTATCGCGATAAAATCAGTTAAAAGTAGTTTAATTTTAAAATCTAATAAATTTAATTCTTAATATATTTTCTGACTACATTTTCTTGAAAACAGAACACAATTACGAACGGTCCTGTTGGTCGATAGAATATTTGACAGTATTGTAGACAATCTTCCGCAGCAGATTCCTAACACCGGTGATGTGTGATTAAACTAAATTCAATTACGAATCCATCAAAAAAGTTTTTATATTTTTTTCAGCTAAACTTCAAAACAGTCTGCTCATCAAGCCCACGGTACTCATTGGGTAGTTCTGGTACATCGTACCGTTCCTATTTTGACAAGTCGAAGCCAGAGTGTCCGCCGCCCGCACCTGTAATACGACCCGACAGTGGGAAGGGATGCGAAAAGGAAGAAGTCCCCTCGTGCCCACCCAAAAAGGCACCTATATGTGACCCCTGCAAAAAATCAGACCCCTGCGAAAAATCAGACCCCTGCGAAAAATCTGACCCCTGCAAAAAATCTGACCCCTGCGAAAAATCAGACCCCTGCGAAAAATCTGACCCCTGCAAAAAATCTGACCCCTGCAAAAAATCTGGCCCGTGTTCAAGAATAAAACCTAGACAGTCTCCGTGTAAGCGGAAGATGAGCACTTTCAGTGTTCCTTTAAATATACTAGGTAGGTTTTATAGCTGCAAGAAAACGCCCATCTGTCCCCCCAAAAGTGGGGGTAAAAGTGGCCGAAAAGGTCCCGTTTGCCCACCAGAAAAGATGGGCAAGCAGACTGAATGCTACGGGGCAAAGGGTGGTGGAAAGAGTAAAGGTTCTGTTTGTCCTTCTAAAAAGAAAAAATCTAAATGCGGAGGTAAAAAAAGTAAAGGAGGTCGTAAATCATGTACTCCCAGGGGCAAAAAAGGAGCCATGGTGAAAAAGCAAAGAGAAGGTAGAATAAGCGGTTCGCAAAAATCGTGCCGTAGCGGTAAAAAGAGAAAATGCGGTCCAAAATCTGGAAAAGGGGGACGATCAAAATGCTAAGCTCATCTTGAAAGAATACGACCCTCCAAATGTGGCGCTAGCAGCTGTCAGCCTAAGTGCCCGCCCTCGAAACCAGTGTGCTAATCATGTCAGAACCGATATTTTTTTTGTTTTGTGACCAGTGAACATTAGACTTCTTGAACCAAGCGTTCCAATTAATTGTTGTGAAAATAATCACTTAAAAATTGTAAAAATGCGAATATTACACGCTAAATATACTTATAACGAATATAATTATGATTGTTTAATTATTTATTTTTTGTAATATATAACTAATTGATATGGGAAGTTATTTATCTCCTGCACTTCATATACAAAATAACTGATCTGGTCAGTTGATGTTCTAATGATGATTTACTCATTATTAGTATGATTCGTCAACTAACTAACAACCACTCACAGTACTACAACGCTCTATACACTCATACTATAACACTTTTTGAGGAGATCAACCACCATAGGGTCAGGGTGAAAGATCATTATTTTTTCAATAAATAATTGCTACATATGTCTATCAATTCGAATCGCGGACCAAGAATAGTGATCAGACAAACATTCTCACGTCACCTCGCACTACCTCGCACCTCCTCGCATTGCCTCGCACCACTCATCTTCACGCCGTGCATGGTGCTAACAGCGGGAGCTATCGACAGGTTGCGCCGTGTCATACCGTCGGATGTTGGGGGGTGGAAATAAGAAATATTCCTGGACAAATATTCCTGTACATTATGACACACAGCACCATCTAGTTCCGTGCTAAGCAACGAGGCTTGTGTTACGGACACTAGTTGGTTGATATACTACATATATTCTTTTTTACTAATACATACATATTATACATAGATACATCCATGACACGGATACAAATGTTTATGCTCATTACACAAACATTTGTCCCTACCGGGATTCATTGGGTCGTCATAAGCTTATTTAGTATACATTTAAATTTCTTCAAGGTCTTTACTGACCTGATGGACAGAGAGACGGGTGGACAGTGAAATGCCCCTAAATGCCCTAAAATCCGATCTTAATCACTAGGCACTATTTAAATTCAAAATAACTGTTCTATCTAGCCGAATCTGAATTGGCAGGAGCTTGAGATTGCCCAAATCTGATGTAATATTGAACTTTTGTCTATGGTATGTTCACCGCCTTCACCAAACATCTCCAACTCTAGATAGATAGATGCTCTAAAACATCTGAATCATTGGCATTATGAGCTGACCGAAAGAAATTGACAAAAAATATCTCAAGTTTTGTAGAAGTTGATTTTGGGATAAAAATAATTAGAAATATAATTTTAATTGGGCCCTTAAACAAGTCGAGAGCAAACCGTGACTCAAAATGATTATAAACAAAAGCTTAAAAATAAATTCAATCTTCTTTTATTTTTTCAGTTAAACTTCAATTCGGTCCGCCCACCAACTCCCGGGTTTCCTTGGAGTTCGGCATACCGTTTCTATTATGACGTACCAAAGCCACAATGCTCCCTGCCAGCACCTGAACAATTTTCTGACGATGGAAACGACGATCCAAAAGAAGTCTGCTCATCCGAAAAGATCAAGTTGCAATCAATTACTGCCCCATGTTTCCCAAGAACAATACCTAAACTTTCTCCAAGTATACGAAAGATGAGCACTTTCGGTGTTCCTATAAATACATTATATAGGTCTTATGCTGCCGGTGCTCGTAAATGTACCCCAAGAGGAGGAGGTAAAAAAAGTGGTAAGTCTGGTGGTCGCAAAAAAGGTCCCGTTTGCCCTTCACAAAAGAAATCTAAAGGTGGAGGACGTAGTAAATCTAGATGTTCTCGGAAAAAAGGTGGCGGAGGGTCCAAGGGCAGAAGTAAATGTTCTCCTAAAGGAAAAGGAAAAAAAAAAGGAAAAGGTAAAAGTAAATGCGGTTCAAAAAAGTCAGGCTCCAAAAAAAGAGGTTCAGGACAAAGAAAATGCGGTTCGAAGAAATCAGGCTCCAAAAAAAGTGGTTCAGGACAAAGAAAATGCGGTTCGAAAAAATCAGGCTCTAAAAAACATGGAACCAAAAGTGGAGGTAGGTGTAAGGGAAAGATACCGGGTCAAAAGAGGCCGGGAGGAAAGTCCGGCCGCGGTGGTAGCAAATGTAAGCCGCGTAAGTAAAGCCCACTCTTGACAGGAAAGTGCTAATGATTTCGGAATTTAATTTATTGTTCTTTGACCAGGATACATTGGACTTTTTGAACCAAACATTCCACATTGTTTGTTATGAAAAAAAATCACGTAATCAAGTAAAAATGGTAAAAAATTGATGTAACATGTAAAATATACTAAAATACCGAACATATATGATTGTTTTATAATTCACATTTTGCTTAGTCGTACACAGAATTAAGTTTAGAACCTACTAGAAATGTCACACTTTGTGTTACATGAAGATTCAGACTTATCAAGACGATAACAACGATCTGGTAAAAGTCACTTTGGGGGAGACCTACGTCCAGCTTTGGACGGCTAACGTTTGATATGATGATGATGAAAGATTATGATGATACATTATATGAATTTCATACACTTTGCATTCAACGCAATTTATCTCTTTAATAATGTCCTGAATTAATTTAACAGCAAGTACATATATAGTCGATTGAAATGTAACATGAGCTTTATATTTTTTAGGGGACGCAATTTTATTTTTGGGACGTACGTATGTAAGTTTGTGGGGTGGCCGCCTTTGTCCCCCAGCCGCCATCTTGAAAAAAGGGGTGCAAACACATTTTTTCGATATCTCTGAAACTATACTACAAACAATTCGTAAACACATAATTTGTGTGTGTAAAATCGCTTTGCCTACAAATATGTTCTTAACTTATTGCCCTACATTCAAAATTAAAGAAGCTATAAGCAAAAAAGTGAGAAAATTTCTATAAAAATTTCTTGCTCTATTACTTTTTTTTATACATTTAAAAAAAATACCTCAGACCAATCTTGTAGATGGTCTTTTGAGGAAAAATTTACTCTGTATTCTTTTTTAATTTTATTAATTTAAAACGCTGTTACAGCGCTCCAAAGTTGACCGGGTGCGTCAATGCTCATGAGAATCCGGTCAAAACGGTTCTAATAAATTGATATCTTACAATTACGCGAATATTAGACATTGAAATAAAACTACTTTTACGGATTTTATCGCGGTATATTGATAGTAAGCCCGTGACCTTGGATGCTGTAAAGGATCCGAAACGTCAGGTTAAAATAATATCAATATACCGCGATAAAATCCGTAAAAAGTAGTTTTATTTAGTTCTAATAAATTGCTACAAAAGTCTTAGTAAATTGCTAAAAAAATTTTGTAGGACGCATATTTTCCGAGAAATCGGGAAAAAGGTGTTTGCACCCCTTTCTGCAAAATGGCGGCCGGGGGACAAGGGCAGCAACCCCACAAACTTGGGGTTAAGCTTCTATTGACCCTAAACACTTTGGGACACAAGTCCCTAAAATAAAATTGTATCCTCTAAAAAATGCAAAGCTCATGTAACATTTCAATGGACTACTTATAGTTCTACTTGATTCCGCCATCACTCGGTGGCGCTAGTATCGAAATCACTACAAAAAATTACTGAATTTGGAGACGTGAACTTTTTCAGAACGCCTGCCATTCTCGAAGTATCAGATAAAAAGATGTACTTCATTTAGTACATCTACACCCATATTTCGACGGTATGTTTTAGGTCCCATGTGTGATGTGGGGGCGAGTCTATTGCCGTCAACCGAGGACAAACGAAACTCCAAGCTAGTGCTGAGAATTTCATAGAAAAACCCAATAACATTTTGCTCGATCTGGGAATCGAACCCAAGGCCTCTCAGCAGTATGGCATTTATGACCACTAGATTTTCAGAATATGCTGATTCAGTGTATTATACATTATTGAAATTGAATATTATTAACAGGATCTTAAAATATAATAAATAGCATGCCTATTGACTTTTGACCAACCAGTAGGTAGGTAGGTACTTAGTGACCAACTTACTAACTTCTTACAAATAAGTGAGTATCGATTTTCACCTCAGCTATTCGATTACTGACTCGAATGACCTTCCAATCGATTATACATAATTGTGTACCCATCGATTCTGTACCTACAATTCATATTTACGTAACGTTTACGCAATAAGAAAGATTTTTATAATTGGAATTATAATTCTATAAATATGTATAGACTGTGGAATATTGTGTATGTACCTACTGTCACTGTTAATTTATGGGAAAAGAAAATTTCGTTTGTAATAGTACCTATGCTTTGACAGTTGAATATAATAATATGTTCAGCTCAGAGGCTAGGAGACTTGCTTCAGTGCTACGAATCTGGTTTGAAATCTCTTGTTTTAGGTATAATATAACCTACAACAAAGTCATCTAAAAAATACATATACATACATCGATATTTTTCATTAGGTACTATACAGCGCCATCTAGTTCCAAGCTAAGCAACGAAGCTTGTGTTACGGAAACTAGATGGTTGATATGTCGCAGCCGAATAGTTTAATCCGCCGTATTACATTACGGCTAGTCGTTTACAAAAATAGCGCCGTTTTGTAAAGCGGCGGTTCAACGATAAGCGTAATGTCATCATCATCATCAACCCATTAACGTCCCACTGCTGGGCACGGGTCTCTTCTTATTTTTGAGAGGGCAGTAGGCTAACCACCACGCTAGCCTACTGCGGGTTGGCAGACTTCACATGCCATCGAGAGAAATCTCTCAAGCGTGCAGGTTTCCTCACGATGTTTTCCTTCACCGATTGAGCTTGTGATAAATACGCACATAACTTACGAAAAGTCAGTGGTGTGGCTTGGGTTCGAGCTCGAGACCTTTGACATCTCAGTCCACTGGTCACACCGCTAGGATACCACAGCTCCTAATGTAATACAGCGGATTATCCGATCTGTCTGCGACATGTATATGTATAAGGAATTATTATGTTAGCCGAGTAGTTTTGATGTATATTACTTCAATATAATTTTTGGAGGTAGGGCAAAGCGAGATTCCTCGCTCAAATTGAGATACCCAACTGGGGAAGTACCTCCGCCTTACAGAATACCGCAGTGAATCAACAAAAGTTGTCTTTCTGCGAGTGAGTAAGGTTACCAGAGCTCGTTGGGGAGTGACTATTCTGACAGCATGGGCATTCCATTTGCTGTCAGTTTAGTAATTCCCTATTTTAAGAAACCAAAACGGTTTCTGCAGGGATGTGCAACGCATTTGCAAGCCTTCAGGTGTTGCAAATGTCCATGGGCGGGGGTGATCACTTACCATCAGGTGAGCCGCCTGCTCGTTTGCCCCGTTATCGCAATAAAAAAAATATATATTTTTGTTTTTTCAATTTTAAGCTATTGCATCCCCGTTAAATAGAAATAATAAACTACATTTTATTATACGTTGCAGTAATTATTAAGACGAACGTGGAATAATAATTATAAAATATTATATGTAGGTAACATATAAGAAGACACGATAAGTTTATTAATTTAATTATTTTCCTGTATTGTAAAACAACCTTGCAAAATATCTTAATGCAATTGGAGTGTTACAATAATTTGAACGGAGATGTTTTATTATTAATGACTGCAATTACATTTAGCACTAACTACTAACCGCGATCTCACTCGTGTTATGACGATAGTAATTATTGTATGTATAGATAATAAAAAACTCATTACTTAGTTTATTATTACTGAATGCATTTTAGACATAGTTTTCGGCAACGATTACGGCCTCGCGGGTAGATTTTCTGCTCCTGAAGATGAATCCATAAAGGACTCGAAACTTCGAGATTAAATTAGATCAATATACCGCGATAAAATTGGTTAAAAAGAGTATAATTTTAAAATAACTAAGTAATAAGTAAGTTCCTAAATGCTAAAATTGGCAAATCTGTAAAGTGTAGCGCTTATAAGCTTTGAATGTATTTTTGCATACAACAATAGCTACTCTAATGTAAGAAGCACAATTCATTTATTAGCTTCTGAAATTTTAGTTCCTCAGATGACCGCTAGAGGCGCTACAACTAGTTTCAACATATTGTTTTTAATACTCTGCTCTAATTACAGACAAACACAATGTACTAATAATTTCATTACATATATCTAGCGAGTCAGTCGGATCTTATAAATAATATGTATATTAAATAATTACTTGCGGTTCACGTGCAATTATTTTATTGGTGGCAACCTTGGCCCAATTATCATAATGGTAGATGAAAGCTTTGTGGTAATTTGATGTGCGGAATTCAATTTTTTATTTAGTTAATCATATCAGCTTTAGCCCGTGACTTCGTTTGCGTAAAATTTGTAATTGTATTCAATTCAAAGGTCTCTACGCGTTGTTTGATTGACAAGGATGATAAAGAGGTGGACCGCATGAAGCTTGTTGCTTCTTCGACTCCTTCTTTATTGAGCAAGATCTTTGGTTCGTTGAATACAGATACTTGGAGTCCCACAGTTGTAGGAAACACTGAAAAAAAGGGCGATTAGTAGCAATATTTCAGATCAATTTATAATATCAGAGTAAAATGAAGTCAGTATTGTCTATTTATATGAACAATTAATTAATTAATTTGGCGATACATCTGGATATTATTTTTATCTGGCAGACAGTTAAAACATCTAATAATGACCTGTAGGTATCTTAGTTTTTAACACTAGTTTTTCTTTTTGAAGAGATGTTTCTTAAATTGATTCACAATTTGCCAAAAACTAAATATTTTTAATTTATGGACATTCATTTCTATTCTTTGCCCATAGAGTTTATAATCCGATACAGAAATCGAAGTGTGGTGAATATAGGTTTTTTTTATGGTGATAAGGGGGCAAAGGAGCAGGCGGCTCACCTGACGGTAAGTGATCACCGCCGCCCATGGACATCTTCAATACTAGAACTTGCGTTATGTGTTGCGAACCCCTGCAGAAACCGTTTAGGATTCTTAAAATAGGGAATTACTAAACTGACAGGCAGGTGATATAGGTAGTTTTATATAATAATCAGAAAATTATAAAGCTCGGTATTTAGCGCGCTAAGTAATAAGCAATCAGTAACAACATTATTGTGTGTAATTAAAATAAAATTCTTGTAATTTGATGTAATAACGAAAGTAGATTACAGATTGCATCGAGTGTTAATAGCTGCACAGTGTAGTAAGACTTGGGTGAATGACCCTGATCGCATTTTATGAAGATACCTCTTCATCAGCTACGATGCCACAAACACACACACACACACATACACATGTCAAACTAATAACACCCCGCCGTTTTTGCGCCGGGTCAAAAATAGGCTTGCTCGGATCTCCATACAAAACAAAACGTGTTTTGTGTGAATCAGTATGACTTTTACAACTGAATATTTCCTAATTATTTGCAGTCTCGTCTGTCTCACATACTATTGGATGATCTCTCTAATTATTTGCTTTAACATTAAATCCGCTTAACAAATACCTACTCTTTCACCATCATTAGAAAGTAAAATCATTTTGAACCGAACGATTCTAAGAGTTTTGCGGTTTGTACAAAATAATGATTAATTGTTAAGATAATAACAGATCTTCGATTATAATTACGGATAATCTTAACTTTTATAAATTTTTATTACTGTCATTCTCTGTTGTTTTAAATTATTACAGATGGGCAAACATTTATTTTATAAAAATATATAACATATATTATACTTAATTTAGATTTTACTTATTTTAGCACCACTTTTTTAAATGTACGATGCAGCCATAATCATCTGTATTTATAATTTTATATAAAGTTACTTTAACTTATGGAGGTATAATTCACAATAATAAGTATATTGTCATATCTGTTCTAATTTCGGAAGTTCCTGAACAACGTATGACAATTATTGTCCCCAATGGCACTAGGCACGGGTCTTCTCCCACCTGAGAGGAATTAGGCAATAGTCCACCCCGCTATCCTAGTGCGACTTCGTAGACTTCATACACCATCAAGGAATCCTTTCAGGCATGCAGGTTTCCTCACGATGTTTTCCGTCACCGTTTGCCATGTAACAAGAGCACTTCATTTGATTGTATAATTCCTAAAACTCTTAACATAATGACAGTGAACAACTTCACATAAACTAGGTGAAAATTTGTCTAGTAGGTAACAATAATAATTGGAGGTCAAAGTTGAAGTCAGTGTGTAAATACGAACATATTGCTTACATATCGTGACCTCACCACCTCTGTAATGATGGCATTCTCAACGATGAGTCTTACAATTTACTAGAGTATAAATATTGACGTTGCGCAATTTGAGAGAGACCTATTAACCAGTAGAATATGCTGTATAAATGCAGTATAAAAAATGAAAAGATATAACGAAAAGTATTCCTACTGTTATATAGCTCCTGGTCCTTTACTGGAGTATGAATATTAACGTTGCGTAATTTGAGAGAGACCTATTGGCCAATAGAACAGACAGTATAACGGAAAGTATTGACAACACCCTCTACTCCAGGTTCTTATGGTCCTTTACTGGAATATGAATATTAACGTTTCGCAAGTTGAGAGTGGTATTTATCACATGCTCAAACGGTGAAGGAAAACATCGTGAGGAAACCTGCAAGCTTGAGAGAATTCTCGATGGCATGTGAAGTCTGCCAACCTGCAGTAGGCTAGCGTGGTGGACTATATTACTGCTATCCTGGCCTATAGGTCCATAGTTCTTTACGGTGTTTTCTCGTCTTACTGTTAAAATTGTCTCTTCAAATAAATATGTTCTAGATTGATACGTACAAACTAATTTAATTTATTTTAAGTACGTTAAAGTTAATTGGCTCTTTTTAAAAATCGAATAAAAGCCTCCATAAAAGGCTGCCGTTCACCGCTTCTTTGTGTTTCTGCTGGGAGGAAGAATCGGTAAAACAAACAACGAACCTCAGCGACAGCATCAAAATGATAAAAAGGGTAAACTGGGGTATACTGGAGTCTTATAGTCTAGAAAGACCATTTGCAAGTGATGAAAAAGTATGAAAAACATAGTTCCAAACCATTATGGCTAAATAAATTTTTCGATAACCCTTCCACTACTGCCATATGAGCAGGTTTCTCACAGGACTGCTATCTTTTTTCTTTCTACACATGTGACCAAAACATACAACGTCCTTAATACACAGAATTGAACTTCTACCTACCCTTTCGGAGACACATACGTGATGAATTGATAATACACCGAATTAAAACACAGAGATTCACATTCACACACAAAACAAACACATAAATAAAATGTATGTACCTATTAGTAAAACGCAACACATTAATGACATACTTGTATGCCGACACTCACACACGCACATCGCCGCTATACGAACCATTGAGTTCAGTAGTTCACAGAGAAGGGACGAATCGAATTATCTGGTAGCCATATTCGCCATAGATTAAGATACAGAGGCGACTAAGTATACAGTCACACTCAAACATAAATAACCTATGTAATTTTTTTAGGCCAAAATTACGTCGACAGTAAAGACAGCCTCAAAAACACACAACCATTTCTACTCTCCACTCTTTTTACTGGGTGGAATAAACGGTACAACAAATTGCTCATAATAATAGTCTATTCAATATTAAGTACTTACTATGATAATATGACAAACCAAACAAATAAAGCTTACCTAAATTGACTACTAAGCCTATTGCCAACCTAAACACAATACCAGTCATAACATAAATTCATAACACTTGCTTTTTGTTAAGATTTCACCGAATCTTTTAATGTATATATATATTAAAATCATGAAGCAAATCTTGCTTGATGATTTTAATATTTACAGGGTTGCTTATTTATTAATTGCACTGGGCAGAAAACTTGTCAAGATTCCCGTGTCATATCTATAATTTATTCTTTGCAATACTATAAATGTAAAAGTAACATCGGTTAGTCAATTGGTATGTTATTACAATTTTAGAAACACGATTACATACGAAACAAGGCTATCGCAAGGGATTGTGTGGGAATATTACGTCACTTCCTCAATGATACGATATTTAAATTGCCATATCCTACTAATATTATAAACGTGAGAGTGCATATGTATGTATGTGTGGATGTTTGCGCAAAAACCGCTAAATGGATTTGGATGTTTGACATACAAATCCGTTTTGTTATCTTCAAAGAATATATTTACGGAGATAAATTTATCTCCGTAGAAAATAGATTCTGTGAAGATAACTTTGTTAGACGATCTATGATCACCATTGCAAAAAACTGTTTAATGAAACAGAATCAATAACATCACTGTTTTATATCAAAATTATCGAGTCGATAATCGATAATCGATAATAGTCGAAATCCACACATAATATAGCGCTATTTAATCATTATTTATTTTTCTTCTTCTCGAGTATAATTTCGATCGAATAGCTCTCCGCTCTCATAACTGCAAATTAAGTGACGTACTCTGAGCAAATAAAACAAAACTGTTTATGATTTAGCACATACGTGCATGTTTGTGTGTGTGTACGTGTGTGTATGTGTGAGTGCAATACGTTCACCTGTTGATGAAACCGGCGGACGATGCGACGGCAGTTTGTGCAATCTGTATCGGCCTCGAATATTGTGGAGATTCTGCAATTAAAATAATATAAATTCATATGTGCCTCACCTACACCCCATATTTTGCCGGTATGTTTAAGATCCCATGTAATAGGGGCCGAGCTTATTGCCATCAACCGGGCTCGAATCCAAACTCCAAGCTGTTACTGAGATTTTTTTTAAACCGAATAACACTGCTCAACCTGGGAAAGGCTCTTTCTCAGCAGTCGCATTTACGGACCACTAGACCAACGAGGCAGTTTAGTACACCTCTGCCTAACCCTTTGGGGACAACAGGTGTGAAGTGTGATGGTATGTTATTTTACTTAATAATATCTCCTTAAGATACCTTTTCAGTATCTCTATTATTTATTGAAAATTACTGCGCATCTGACCTTTTTGAAGGAATTAACAAATTAGACTGAGATTTGTCCTTCTAGGGCTAAGACGTTTTCACTGATATCTGCTTTATAAATTCCGTTCGCTCTATCTATATTAACTTCTAATCGCCTAATCTTCTCTTAATCTTAGTAGGTACATGATGATGTCAGTTTCTGAATTAACTTGATGTCCAATTTATCGCAATGTTGGCTGCCACTGACGTATGTCACGTGTATTCTTTAGTTTCCATTCATCAAATGCTCAGTGGGGAACGGAATGATGATTGCCACCTATCGAAAAACAGACCGCAGCAAGCGCTGATGAATAGAACAGAATGGTTATTATTCAGCTATAAGCCCCCTGAGTAATATAGTGGCGCGGGCACGCACCACTGACATTTCGGAAGTTATTTGCGCATTTATCACATGCTCAAACGGTGGAGGAAAACATTGAAGAAACCTGCTTGCTTGAGAGATTTTCTCGATGGCTTGTGAAGTCTACCAACCCGCAGTAAGCTAGCCTGATGGACTATAGCCTAAACCCTCTCAAATGAGAGGAGTCGCGTGCCCAGCAGTGGGACAATAATGGGTTGATGATGAAGCCTCCTGAGTTCCAACATTTACTTTCATCGTATATGCCAATAGGCTCGTCTTACCGCCATCTTCTGCCGCGACATAAGATACGGTCTTATTATGTAAATTACACACATATTTGTAATGTTACGCTCCACAGATATGTATCGTGTGTCCGTTCTGAGGTAATTATATTATGTAAAAGAAATATATTATAAGTACCTAGGTTGTATAATGTTTATAAAAAGACAATTCTCGAATCTGATGCGGTCGTTTAGCGTCCTTTTATTGCAAATTGGTGGTACTTAGATTAGGACTTATAGAAAGTTTAGAACCACAGTTATCGCGACAGCCAAATATATAATATACACAATTATGTACAAGAACATTTGCTGAATTGCTATCATTATACATTATCATCAACACAATATTGGCCCACTGGTGAGCACAGGTCTCCTCTCATTTGAGAGGAATCAGGTTATAGTCCACCACACTAGCCTACTACGGATTGGCAGACTTCATACGCCATCGAGAAAATCTTTCAATGCAGGTGGAAACCTGCATGATTGAAAGATTTTTTAGATTTTCACGATATTTTTCTTCACCATTTTAGCGTTTGAGCATATGATAAATACGAACATAACTTCGTGACTTGGGATCGAACTGATGACCTTTGACTTAACAGTCTACTAGTCACTCCACTAGGCTATCTCACGCTGTATTATTTCGAAACAACAATTTATATATTTGTTTCCTATTGCAGTAACACTTACCTCATATTCAGTATCATAACTAATGAAATATTTAGTATAAAATACCAATTTGATAAGGTTCAGTTACATAAACATGCATTATTAAGTAACCAAAGGTTAATGCAAAACGTTTAATGGTTACTATAACTATGAACTGAAAGAAGGTTCCACGTAAACATACGGTTACATGTTCCGTCCATAGCTGCTTACATTTTTTTGTAAACCGGTTGGAGGATATTTTGATCCGTCATTTACATTATTCTGTCTTGAATTGAATCGGAAATATTACGATATTTAACCTAACATTTTGACCTTCAAAAGCAATTACGGTTACTTTTTCCGGCTCTGTGCGTTTGTGTATGTAAGAGGCAACGTAAAATAAAGACATAATCTATATTACGCCATGGTAAAAGAAATGCAATTTAATTTGCCATGCAATTTTTTATTTCATCCTTCATTAAAACCTTAAGACACTTTCAAAGTGTTTTTATTCATAATATGGCAGCCGGATCGCTTGCAACAGACTTTCGTGTGTACACATACTGTTTAATTAATCTCGCATTAACTTTAAAGCTAAAGATGCTTCGAACAAGATATTAATTAGCGATTTTAACACGAGAGTGCGTGCGGCGCTGTGAGGTGCGTTATTTATCACGTGATCGGTTGTATCATTGTATGGGTTATAGTGCCTGTTTCCATTATTTACAACCATAACCGAGACAGACTTGAAGGAGGTTAGTGAGAAGAACGACCCGTTTCTACAAGAGTTCTTTCACTTACGCGAATACCTACTATAGACATTAAATAAACTACTTTATACGGATTTAATGCGGTATACTTATATTATTTTAACCCGATGTTTCGGATCCCTTACAGCATTCATGGTCTCGGTTACACTGATGTCATGAAACATAATGATTCATATCATAATTACGTTTCATGATAGCAGTAACATAAGAAGGTACTATACTGTAATATTGTAGTGTAAGGTACAACATATCATCATCATCATTAACGTCCCAAGCTGGGCACGGGTCTCCTCTTGAGATTTGAGAGGGATTAGGCTATAGTCCACCACGCTAGCCTGCTGTGGGTCGGCAGACTTCACATGCCATCGAGACAAATCTCTCAAGCATGCAGGTTTCCTCACGATGTTTTCCTTCACCGTTTAAGCTTGTGATAATTACGCACATAACTTACGAAAAGTCAGTGGTGCGTGCCTAGGATTCGAACTCGAGACCTTTGACATCTCAGTCCACTGGTCACACCAATAGGCGACCACAGCTAGCTACATATATATTTATGTTAAATGATGTAACGTCTAAAGCAATGGAAACCAACCTATGCCGAATTGAATGATCCCATAAACCCGAACACATACTAATGATGCAAAACATGAAATCTCAACACGCAGTAACATCATCAGTTGTAAACGTATTACGTAAAAAAGTATTTTACATACCATAAATGATGTTATAATTACTGGCATAGAATTTATTTTCGAAATTTACATTTAAATACATGTGAATACTCTTTGGAAAACAGCAACGTATCGCTTTAAACAGTAGATCTAGAATAACTAATAATTTTTAGTCGTTTATATGAAGCGATAGAGTTAACAATATTTATTTCTATAAATAAATTTTTTGAAGATACTTTTGAAAGTCATATTTTTGTAATAAGGTAACACCATAATATTTAAATAACATAGCTGCCTCAGTCTAATGTGTGACTACTGTCTCAAATGTCTTTAGTTCGATTCCCAGATCGCAAAGTGCTATTGGGCTGTTCTATAAAAACTCACTTAATTTCCTTCACCCACATACAAGAAATGCGGGCCGGTATAACAGTACTTTAATATCATGAATTGGTATTTAATATAATTTATATCCTATCATCATGTCAGCCAGATGATGTCCACTGCTGGACATAAGCCTCCTCAACAAGGATCTCCACAACGACCCTGCACCGCATCCAGCTGATTCCATTGACCTTTACCAGGTGATCGGTCTACCTTGCCAGGGGCCTACCCACGCTATGACTTCCAATACGCGGTCGCTTCTCGAGAACCTTCTAGCCCCATGATCAAATAAGTCAATCAATATTGTGTGTACGTGAAAAATTGTACTTGTAAACACACCCACGACACAGGATAAAATCGTAGTGTTGAGCTACTATAAAAAAAAAATCCTAGCGTCCTATATTACGACCTCCCAATCAACCTACAATTGCAAACTTTTGCAATCAAAAAACAAATGGCCCACATCGTCCGGCCGTCAGCACCGCTCCTATAATAAACGTGTGTACACCAACTGCGTTATAAACGATCCTATTGTGCTGTCTGTCAGTGACCGACTGGAATAAAGACCTTTCACCTGGACTTTACGTAATATTTAAATATACCAGTAGCGACATCTATTGTGCTATATAAAGAACTAAGCTAGCCCTGCATCGCACAATTAAAGTTCAATGCACCAAATTGAACTTTCAAACACCAGTCTTCTCATTTAAACAGATTATCTGATGATTTACCATCCTCCATCCACATCCACACTGGTGACCTAGACATAATTACCATCTTGATCATCAATTCATTTACCATCCCACTCCGCACATATAGGTCTCCTTTCATCTGAGAAGGATAAACCTATAGCCTACCATATAGTGCTAGTTGGCAGGCTACAGTCGTCATTGAGAAAATCTCTCAGTCTCAGGTTTCCTTGCGGTATTTTTCTTCACCGTTTGAGAATTTGATAAATTCGTACGCTACTTCGATATGTTAGTGGTGCGTATCTTGAGTTTGAACTCGAGACCTTTGATTTCGCAGTCCAATAGTCCAAATGATATTACACAAAATACTTGTATCCTTTTTCAACATTGCTAGACACTTGATCCTCTTTTTTAACCGGCTTTATCTCTAAACACGACGAGACAAATTAATGTATGAATATGGACGAGGCAAAAGTGATATGCAGGGACCGTAGCGCGTGGCATTCTGTAGTTTCTGCCTACCCCCATGGGAAAAAGGCGTGAGTGTATGTATGTATGTATTCATCCCTAAACAAGATATTAACATTTGATAACTATAAATATTGACAATATAATATCAATTCAATGTATATATCATTCCGCTGGATGCGGGCGGCGCATGACCGGTCGTCGTGGCGATCCTTGGGGGAGACCTATGTCCAGCAGTGGACATGTAACGGTTGATATGATGATGATGATGATATCAATTCAATGGACTCATTTAGAAAATATCAGGCTATTCTTTCACTACGTTACTTCAAGCAATAACACCTACTGGAAAGTTGACCTACAATTATTGAATTTCCTGATGACACGTAAGTGTTATGTCATTGGTGGACATTGCTATATTAAATGTTTTATTTATCAGTTATAGCTGTTTACAATACAAGTCATGTAGGCGCAAGGAGTGTGATATAATAATGACCCGATTTGAGTTTGGTAACAGTCATAATATTGAATGTTTACTGGCCTACTTTACCACCCAAATTATCCCCACAAGAACTGTGTGACCTGTGAAATGAGGTATCAAAGGTCTTGAGTTTAAATTCAAGGCAACCACTGTCATTTCGGAAGTTATGTGCCTTTTATCACATGCTCAAACGGTGAAGGAAAACATCGTGAGGAAACCTGCATGCTTGAGAGTTTTTTCGATGGCATGTGAAGTCTGCCAACCCGAAATAGGCTAGCGTGGTGGACTATAGCCTAATATCTCTCAAATGAGAGGAGACCCGTGTCCAGTAGTGGGACAATTGATGATGATGAACAATCGCTTTGAGTGCATAAGGAACTTCCATCTAAGCCAGCCGAATAAGCTGAAGAATCTTATAGACATACGAAGCGTTATAAAATAAATTCTGTAACACTGTTTACCTGGTTACGAAATAGTCTTGACGTTCAAGTAGCTATTTATCTCGAAGGCGGCTAGTGAAAGGATGGCCGGCTAATAACTATGTTAGCTTCGATGCAACAGTGTGACTGTACGGATTATTCTATTTTATAATATCGACCGTTGTCTTTTAATTCTTGCAAAATGTTAAGTACGCCTGTGTGTACCTAAATAGTAATATGTGCTATTAATGTTTACAAATCTCAAGCAAAAAGGTTTCCTCACGATGTTTTCCTTCACCGTTTGAACGCGTGATAAATACACCGAAAAGTCATTGTTGTCATTGCCTTGCGTTCGAACTCGAGACATTTGACTTTTTACAGTCCATTGGTCACACCAGTAGGCTATCGCAGCTGTCTCATCTCATCTGAGTATCAAAGCGGTTGTTGCTTCTATATAAGTTATGCCGATAATCGAACTATAAATATTATGACGACCCAAATACACTGCCTACTCTGCCATGCGTCCCGGGTTCGAATTCAGGTAGGGACACATGTTTGTGTGTTGAACATAAACATTTGTATCCAAGTTATGGATGTTTCTATGTATAATATGAATGTATATACAACAAAAAAAATGTATATATGTAGTATATCAACCAACTAGTATCCGTAACACAAGCCTCGTTGCTTAGCGTGGAACTAGATGGCGCTGTGTAATAATTTCCAGCGTATTTATTTATTTATTTATTATTATAATAAATATACGATAGCTGATATTTGTGTGCGCATAAGACGCCTTCTCAAAAAGCCACTTCAAGCGTTTACTTATATTATTGGAATCACATATTGTAAATCCAAAACGTCTGGACTTTAAAAGAGACCACGATTCTCTGAGTTAGTTTGGTTTGGTAGTTTCTTTTCAGAGGACGTCAGTTCAGAAATGTCATAGAATTTCATAGAAAAACCTAATAACACTGCTCGCCCTGAGAATCGAAACCAAGACAGTTGGCGCAGCAGTCATCTATTCCTAACGTAATAACAGAAATATGAATTTAACAAGTTTATTCATAACATATGTTTATCTCTTAACTATAAGATAGTGCGACGACCTAAAGAAATGACCCGCATTTTTTATATTATAGATACATACATATTACTTGAATTTATTATTTATTCATAATTTTTGCATGCCGTGGTCTCTCATAATAATTGAATGAGTAAACTGGACTTACATATATTGTTTGTGACTTATTACTATAATTTTTTTGTGTATATCCTTTGTCAGGGATCCTTCAAGTAAGTAAGTAAATAAATAGATTGTAATGATAAATAAATTAAAATGTACAACAGTTATTATAAGTAATATGAGCTGTTTAGATTTAGATATGAAATTCTGAAGACAATCTAACTGAAGGCATCTCCTATTCTTTTAAAGTTAATGAAGACCAGTAACAATCACGCCGTCCCACGTACAAAGGTACGAGCAGAAGTAAATTATATAAATTTATCGAAGAGAAAGTGTTATTTTTTGTTAGTGTCGTTTCTAAAACAATACGACGGCGCTTCTTCGCACATTCCTACCCGAATATTGAAATTGATAGTCTTGGCGTCGATGGGCCGATAAGTAGCCATTGGTACAGTCAGCCACATAAATAAATATGCTGCCTACAGTTTAATAAATCTGCCTTTGGACAGGTAAGAATTCAAAATATCTTCGTAGGGTGGTGAAATATTTATTGGAAAATTCGACAAAGCCCAACATTATTATTAACTTCTTATCATTTTGTTTCGAGGATCAGCACAGCAACATCCACGTTCCGAGCTAAGTTTGTGTTACGTATTCTAGATGAATACTGTAGATGTTTTTGGTAAATATACACCAAAAAAAACATGACTGTCTTTGACTGCTTTAGAAGCTTTATAAAACTGAAAATCTCTAAGCTTAACCATACAGACAGACGAACGAATGCGACAAAACTATTTGAGGTCCTTGTTGACTTCAGAACACAAATTGAAATAAATCCAATTTATACATATTTCTCCCTGTGACGCAGTAAACGATTTAAAGGATCAAATTATACCAATTTACAGCGACAAAAACCTGTAAAAAACAGTTCTATTTAAATGACAACAGTTTTTGTAACATTTACATGCGTGACTGTACAGCACTAGAGGTGTACCGGTGGACCGAATACCGCTGTGTACCAGATCGTTACGTAACGTAATAGAGCGGTTATGATAACTGCGGCAGATTCACATGGACCACGGGAAAAATATGAACAGACAGTGTTAAGACTGTTAAGGCGACGCCGACGTTTCATTTATAAAGTATAGGTATCCAGTAAAGCCGAACCGTGTTCACCTAGTGGTGTGACCAGTGGACTGACACGTCAAAGTTCTCGAGTTCAAAATCGGGCACGCGTCACTGACTTTTCGGAAGTGTGTATTTATCAAATGCTCAAACGGTGAAGGAAAACATCGTAAGGAAACCTGCATGCTTGAGAGATTTTCTCGATGGCATGTGAAGTCTGCCAACCCGCAATAGACTAGCGTGGTGTACTATAGCCTAATCCCTCTCAAAATGAGAGGAGACCCGTGCCCAGCAGTGGGACAATAATGGGTTGATGACGATGATGAGGTCCAGGTGAAAAAAAATATAACGAAGGTAATTTACACGGTAGGAGTTAGGACAATAGCAGAACCATGGACTACACTGTATGTATTCTAAATTTGATTCAAATCTGTTAAGTGATTTTTGCGTGAAAGAGTAACAAACATCCATCCATCCATACTTACAAACTTTCGCGTTTATAATATTAGTTGGATTTGCTACCGCCTTCGCCTTAAACAACAGATGACCGGCATTCCACACTAAAAAAGAAAGGGTTTTTGTATCTATAAGATATCATTTCACAAAGAAATAATAAAAAGAACGTTTAACATTAACATAATACCGGTTATATAACAAAATAACATATACCTCTTGTAGTTTAGAATGTACCAAATTGTTATTGCAGTAAATTATTTCAACTAATGTCTCAAAAAACAATATATTCAGATTCAGTTACATAATTGTGTATGTAATTACTGCTGTCATTCAATGTATTTACATACATAACACGTTTTTGTTGAGAAGAGCAACAATTAATGCTTAACGGTACGCTAGAAAAACATTTGAAATCGTGATATATTTTTTGGTATCTTGATATTAGTTGCTATACGTTGTGATTGCCTAGTAGGGTGACCATTTGACTGCGAAGTCAAAGGACCCAAGATCCACAGGAACGGCTAGGCAAGGCAGCATTGCCTTTTCGCAGTTATGTGCGTATTTATCACATACCTACTCAAAAGGTGAAGGAGAATGCGAGGAAACTTGCACGACTGAAGTCTGACGTGCAGTCGGACTCGCGCCCAAAAGGTTCCGTACCATTCACTAGGTAAACAACAGTAGGTACACGATTAAATGAAATGTAAATTGCGGTTTACGATTTATGACGTATTAAAAAAACTACTCACTAGATCTCGTTCAAACCAATTTTCGGTGGAAGTTGGTAATGTACATCATATATTTTTTCAACAGTATAGTTCTTATAATGTCTGAAATAATGGCAGTGACATACGGGCGAACAGACACACACACAGACAGACAGACATGACGAATCCATAAGGGTTCAGTTTTTTGCTATTTGGCTACGGAACCCTAAAAAGGGGGTAAACGGGAAGGAGGGTCACCTGATGTCACCGCCGCCGCCGCCCATGGACATCTGAAACACTACACTTTCTAATTTGTTACATTTACGCAAGTATTTCTTTTTAATTACGTGAGTAAGTATTAGACATCGAAACTAAAAAATAGTGCTGCATAGGATCCAAAACGTCGCGATTAAAACAATAACAATATACCGCGATAAAAATCCGTAAAAAAGGTACCATATTCGAGTAAATGTAATCAGAACTCATTTCAACACAACTAAACCTTTTTCATCCGACGAAACAAAAACGGAGGAGGTTTTCATTCTCAAGTGGAGGCGTATATTAAACGGTTTTATTTTTTTATATGTACACACTGTTTCATACAATTAAAATAAATAGTACGTCAAGTTCATTTAATGTTATTATTTAACATTTTAGTTCACCTAAATTATACAATTATACACGTAATAAAAATATACATTATATAAACAAAAACAAGTTTTTATTCATGTGGTTTATTCTATGGAATTCTTAAAACCGTATTTTGATGTGCGTGAGCGATTTTGCGTGTTAGATGCATATTTATGTAATAAAAAATTAAAGTTTGAATTGTATAATATGATTTGTACTGTATAATATTACGTGGGAATTTATAGTTTTTAGGAAATGAATTATTGTATTGACCGCCTAATTTTTTTTTGTTTTTAAGTAGGTCGTCATAAAACAGAACAAACAATATGTATCTTTGAAGATCATGGCCGAATCCTAAGTAAATTCGTGTAGGACCTTAAGGGGTATACTGATCTCTACGCAAAAAAAAATATTATCATTAAAATCTTCTCTCTTTCCTCTTTTTTAAAACTAGTTAAGATTAAAAATTAAAATTTAAAAATTAAAGTTAGACGTCCACTGCTGGACATAAGTCTCCCCCAAGGATCGCCACGACGACCAATCCTATGCCATTCGCATCCATCAGATTCCAGCAGCCCTTTACCAGGTCATCGGTCCCCCTTGCCGGGAGCTTACCCAAGCTGCCCCTCCAGTACGTGGTCACCACTCGAGAACCTTCAAGCCATCGGTCAAACTTTCTTCGAAAGTTGTCCCCTGCCGACTGCCACTTGAGTTTGGCGATTCTTCGGGCTGCCAGTGACCCGGGGTCTATTACTGATCTCCACATTTCTGAATTTATCACATAATTAATAAGACAATTACTAAAAGATTTATATACTGTAATAAGGAAGCGGAAACTGATATTTTTCTTACTCCTCCTATTTAATTTCATGATTAATTTCGCCGCGGGTTCCAAGACAGTTAAAATCATTCCCCTGTGACACGTCGGGCTTCGTTGTCTCGACGATAGGAATATTTGATGGCTATTATTGTTGATCCTAGCTTACAGGAGTTGCAGTGGCAGGGACTTAAGGTGGTGCGCAAGTTCCATTATAAAAAATACTGTAATAATAGAGGTTTTTGTTGTTTGGGTATAGTATTTCTGCAGTACCACCAGTGAAGGACTTTCTGCTTTCAGTTATCATTCAATCAGTCGAATTATAATTAGAATTTTAATTTTATTACATCCTACTCCTATTCTGTAGGTATCTCGTTTGGTATTTCTGTATAAACATACATTCCGAATCAACACTAGTTTAGAATGTACATAATTATATATAGTTGGCCGTGCCAAGATGTCGAGTTACAAAACACTGGAATTGTCTTCAAGAAATATAACCACTTACTATAAGAGGCAAACACAATGCTCTCGCCAATTTCTCTAACAACACGCTCATCTAAATGCAGAAATTATGCAAATTCTATAAATATACATATATTATAATACACAGTATTATATAAATATACTTAACCTTGTAGCAGGTCATAATGGTGTAGATTGATGTCAAAAAGTAACACATACTGCATTGAAGACTATCGGATTATACATACATATATATTTCCTGGAGCGTTTATTGATGGCAACGGGATATTTTCTCAATGGCATGTGACTTCTGCCAACCCGCAGTAGGCTAGCGTGGTGAACTACAGCCTAATATACTCGTACTAATGTATTTTTGTTTTCTTTTATTTCTTTATTTGGATCACCAACATAAGATACACGATTACATTAAAAAAACATTCATAGGGATAGTCACAACTGTGCTCCTCCAATTACAGGAGACCACATCATTCGCTTATTATCTAGGTAACTAACAGGTTTAAAAGATACAATTAATATTAATTAAGTAGAATACTGATTGACTGGATGAGGAAGGTGGAGGACAGAGTATTATGGCGCAGTTTGGGAAAGGCCTATATCCAGCAGTGGACTGCGATAGGCTGAGTTGAGTTGAAAAGTAGAATACAATAATTATAATAGTGATAATGAATTAATATGCAGTGTAACCCGATGGGGCAAGCCTATTACCATCAACCGGGTGAGTATCCTAACACCAAGCTGCTTTTGAGAATTTTATAGAAAAGCCAATAATACTTTGCTCGAACTAGGAATCGTTCCCAAGACTTCTTTCTCAGCACTATCGACCACTAGACTAACAAGACAGTTTATTAAGTTCGTGTAATTACCAAAATTGTATGAATTGTTTTCAACACATCTCTTCCTCATCTCATCTCCGCCTTGTTGAAATTCAGGCCTTATTGATGCTGGCCACCCGCCACAGTTGTAAGTCTCGCGCCGCTCGCAAATCCGCATAGAGCGACGCGCACGCGCCGAATAGAAAGGCGTGCGCGGTGAAAGCGGCCAGTCGTGTCCTTGTAATAAATCTGACGCTTCCTGCTACCTACCGTCATTGTTTTGTTGGCTGGATTATTTCTAAGCTTCTAGCGTCAAATTATGTCACTATTACATATTGTCATACTGGTATTCCCAAAGGTTATGTTATGGTTTTAAGTAGCTTGTTGATCGTTTATTTGTCAACCCATTCACTGTTCCACCACTGGGACTCCTCTCAGTATTCTCACAGTGTCGAATCAGTCAAACATAGCCATATAAGGTGTATTAATTTTTTTATTATAACTACTTATTTGATGATTTTTTGCTCCAACTTACCATAAACCAGGATTGTCCTGTCCTGGTGAATTGTGAAAAAAAGAGGTTTATTTTCTCCAGCAATATTTTGTTGCCGTAACCTTCTTGTTTAATTATACCTTATGTATATATGCACTGCTGGACTTAGGTCTCCCCCCCCTGCAACAATTGCCACGACGACCGGTCCTGCACCACCTGCATCCAACGGATTCCAGCGACATTTACTTACCAGGCCGTCGTTTCTTGCCGGGGGCCTATCCACGCTGCATCCTCCAGTACGGGGCCGCCAGTCAAGAACGTTCGAACCCCAATTCTTCGAGCCATGTCAGTGACCTGGATTCTTCTACGGAACTCCTCATTCCTGATTCGATCACGTAGTAACACTTCCTGTCTATACCTGTAGCTTGATAAGGTCCTCGCAAAGAATTGACAAACTCCCCGGCCAGGGTATTTTGGTTCAAATTCAACAAGTAAAAATAATACCTCTTGTTTTTCTCTTACGTTGAAATTCTCCTGTTTAGTACAGGAATATTTCTATAGGATTGACAATGACATAAGTACTTAACCTGCTTACCGTATGACCGGTCAACGGTTACAGTTGAGTCATAATGATGATTATACTTAATACGCCTATATCGCTTACAAATCTTGCTCAAGTCTTAACGATACGTTTAACAGTTAATTCACCAGATAGTTAACTATAAGTTATACAATGTGTTGAAAATGAGATGAGATAATAGGTATTCTAAGAGGTTAATGATTTTTGAAGACACTTGCATCACCAAACCTCGTTGTGTTGTGACGAATTTTGATTTATTGCCATTTTAATTTGAAAAGATGATATTTTTGGTTTTTATTGTTGAAGAAAACATGTTTTTCTATGTAGGTTTGTTTGTTTGAAGGTTTGTTTTAGATTTGTTAAAAGTAGGTAAAATGAATGCAGCATTTTAATGATCATATGTCGTGGGCTATGATCTCGTACTCCTGAGAAACTTAGAGCTCCTTGAAGTACTTATACCCACAACAGCCTTCCATAAGATGTAAACCAGCTATGGGTTTACGACGTGAAATGGTCCCCAGACTGCCTGAGTGTCACTTTATGGAGGATCATCGATCTTATGCTACTTTGCCTATTAATATTTTCGTTCAAATATTTATTATCCTTGAGAGGAGAGGGATCTGAGTGATGAGAATGACACCCTACGTAAAAGTCCGACACACAATTGACCGTTTTTTTTTAATTATTAAAATATCTTGAATTTGTGGCTTGAGAGGCGCCCTCAGCTTCTAGCTGACGCAGGTCTTGTCTGGGCATGGGTGCTTCGGCAAGTACCTGTGTCGCATAGGCCGGGAGCCATCGCCCGGTTGTAACCACTGCGTGGGCTGCCCTGAGGACATGGCGCAGCACACGTTCCAGGTCTGCCCGACTAGGGCAGAGCAGCGCCGTGAACTCATACCGGCAGTTGCGGCGATGACCTCTCGCTTCCAAAATTCCTACCTACTTTACATACTTGTGTGAAACCATGAATGGATGTTGTCTGCGTTAAATAATAGCTGAATGCGCATCGAATTAATGTTAGATAACTCGTGATACTTTCATTGAAAGCTAAATACGATTAGTGTCGTCTATTTGTCTCACTTACCTGCGCACACGCAAACTTACATGCCGAATGCGATCATACGTAATCGGGGACACTCAATATTTGATTGTTTAAGCGCTGCATGCCTCATGAAGCTTGCATCGGGGTTTTTTGGCGCGGAATCAGAATGTTCCAATATATTTTTTCAATTGTTATTAGGTAGGCTCATAAGGCATTAATTAGTCAGGCAAATCAACGTCCACCCAGCCTTTTCCCAACAAACGTGCTTAACCTTACAGTCAGTCTGATTATAGTTTAGTTCAAAGTCCATCCAATGCAATTGATCGAATGCATGTTAATAAATTTGGTAACAGTCATTGTCTTAAACTTTGAGACTTCAGTGCATCACAGATTCTCGAAACACATTTTATAGCAAAATTCTGCAAAACGGTATCCTTAAGTTTAATCACTCAATGGAAAACAAATATTAGAAGACCGACTCATTAGCACATCTAGACTTCTAGAAATGAGACAAATGCTGCTCTTAACATTTGGAGATCTTTATCATCATAATTATATATTATCTAGGTAAGCTACATCGTGCTATGTCTTAGATCATAGTCGTAGACCATCAAGTGAGATTGTGGTCAAACCAAATTTAACTGATATAAAGAAAAAGTTCAAAGCTCTTTAAAATTCAGCCATTATTATTGTATCCGGTGCTAAAAGCTAGACAACAATCGAACAAGACGATGACATAATTAATTACGCAAGTGAATACTGGGGATTTGATAATACAAAGAAGTATTACCGGTCGCCGTTTGTGAATGGACCGGTCTAAGAATTCGGAAGTTTTAGAGTGGTGGCGGATTAATACATACATTGTAGGACTTTCCTAGTAAATTCGGCTGACAGAGTAGGATTTGAATGCTACGGAATTTATTAGGTATACGATTAATAGGACTTTGCTACTAAATGCTTCTAGTTGAGTGGAAGAGAATGTATAGATTTTATGTTATGTTACAACTAACACTTTCTGTTCGTTGACCATGGATGCTGTAAAGGATCCGAACCGTCGGTTTAAAATAGTATTAACATACCGCGATACAATCCGTAAAAAGTAGTTTTATTTCAATGTAACTGTAGATTGTTAGGATTTTGCTACTAAATTCATTGTTAATACATGAAAAATAAACTTAATATCAGTTTCAATATTTCCTATACAATATTAATATAAATATGTATAACTACATACTTATATAAGATTCGGTTTCGGTTTAGGACGAAACTGAGTCCAAAGCCAAATATTCGGTTTCAGTTTCGGTTAAAACTCCTGTTTCGGTCAGTCACTTCTTCTTTCTTTGGAACTCCAAAGAGAACATTGTGTGGAATGGAAAGAGTGGCTGATAATCATTAGGTGTTTTTTTTATGGTGATAAGGGGGCAAACGAGCATGTGGCGCACCTGATGATAAGTGATGACCGCCGCCCAGGGACATTTGCAACACCAGCGTTGCCAAACCCCTTAAAAACCGTTCAGGTTTCTTAAAATAGGGAGTTACTGAACTGACAGCAAACGGAATTCCCATACTGTCAGAATAGTCACTCCCCCAATGAGCAAGGTGTAGTCTAAATTTCCTCTTATTTGAAACACCCACTCAGCAGTAGGACAAGCTGGTTGAAAATTACTACGCTATTGACAAAGAAATTTTTAAAGCCAATTATATAATGCCATTGTAGCAGCTATTTGGTTGTCATAAATTATTCATATTAAACATTTTACGAGGCGATAAGATGACGTTACATATTATGTTAATTATTTATCTAAGCCAATAAAAATATGGATGGCATCTGTCTGTTATTTAAATTATGAAATTCCTTCCTACATAAGTAAAAGTATTAAAATTCTTTCTACTATACCAATACAAAGGCAGTTGTCATATATTAAGTTTATATGTATATATTATAATCTATAATTGGCTTAAGAACATATAGCTTACACCTTAAATTTAAAATGCCTATGTAAAATAAAATCACACGACTTTCACTTTGAATGTAGGATTAACGCATCTCTAATAACATAGTTCAATAAATACGCCATAATACTAGCTTCTTATCTTATTCTTATTCATTATCGTTTCAGTTAACTGACGTCCACTACTGGAAATAAGCCTCCTCCAAGGATTAACACGACGAGCGGTCCTGCGCCACCGGGATCCAGCGGATTCCAGCGACCTTTATGACGTCGTCGGTTTACTATGCCGCCTACCCAACATCTGTTGCATCTGTGTCTTGCAGTACTTACTCGAGAATTTTCGAGCCCTCCTTAATTTTACTTTAAATTGCTATGGACAGAATTTTATAGAAGAGCCTGGGATACAGGACTTCAATCCTAAGAGTTGTTGTCTCAATTTATTTTAAGAATGGTTACCCATCCATTTACCAATCTCGAAAGGCGCAGCTTAGCCTTACAAATTGATTCATCAGCATTTCTTTTAGCCACTTCTCCCTCAGGCAACCCTGTTTAGTTAATTGCGAGTAATAACGACTTGAACTAAACTATTGAATAATTTTTATTCGACTATTTATCATGAGCAACCCTAATTAGGATTAGGCTATAATCCACCACGTTAGCCGAGTGCGAATTGGCAGACTTCAAACACCACCGAGAATATCTCTCAGGCATGCAGGTTTCCTCACGATGTTTTCCTTCACCGTGATAATTTCGCAAATTTCGAATATTACGAAATATATTTTTACTTGAATACATTTAGGCAAGTATTTGTTTCGGTAAGCCGAGCATGTGCCTAAAAAGGTGGATTAACTGGTTTGTATTGCGTCAGATACCTTTCACGGAGTGATCCTTAGGTCACGAGCCAGATGAACCACGCTTGCTTGTAACTCGACAGTTATTCAACTAACTTGTTTAAAATATACATATCGATACGATACATATACATATATCCAACTGAAATATTTAAGAGCCATAATGGAATGGTGCGTAATTGAACAATATATAGATACTAGCTGACCCCGGCACTCGTTGTTGTTCTGCCATATCAAAAAGCGAAATTTTCGATTAAAAATGGAGGTGGATGTAGGAGGGAAAAAAATTCTTTACGAACTATTCTCAAACCTACGAAATCTACAAAAAAGTCTTTAAAATCGGTCAAGCTGTTTCGATGAAGTGCGACCAAAAAGAAAACCAAATGGTTGATATATTTTTCTTGAATCATTGCTAAGTGACGATCCTTAAACAACTTCATCATCATCATCATCATCATCGCATTGTCGAGAGAAACGCACAGTTGCCTGGATGTCTCGTTTGTAGGATTCACCACCCTAGGATTTGGTAAGTACGAATTCTTAAAACAAATTGATGATAGAATCTGGAGGAGGAATTATATTCAATCGTTAAGGAATAATCGTACATATGTAAATAAATAATAAATAAATAAATATTCCTGGACACAGCGCCATCTAGTTCCGTGGTAAGCAACGAGGCTTGTGTTACGGATACTAGTTGGTTGATATACTAAATATATATTTTTTTTTTGTAAATACATAGATATTATACATAAATACATCCATGATTCGGAAACAATGTTTATACTCATCACACAACATTTATCCCTACCGTGATTCGAACCCAGGACCCATAGAACAGAAGGCAGCGTTAACTACCGCTGGACTAATTGGGTCGTCAAATGTGTTGCAAGTCAAAACTCTTAACCAGTCAAAAGTACCTACTTTTAACGAGCAAAATCAGTCAAAAGTAGTTTTAATCAGTCAAAAGTAGTTTTAACCATATGCTTTCGATAGTACTATTTTAACAGTTAAAAGTAGTTTTGCCCAACTGAGCTGGTTAAAGGTAGTTTCGATTAACTGATTTCGTCAAAAGTGATTTTGACTAGGTACTAACCTAACCTAACCTGTAACTAGTTTATAGTGCTTTTAACTGATGCTTTAGCAGTTGAAACTAGTTTGGACTAAGAGCGCCAGTTAAAACAAATTTTAACCGCAATTTGCAGTCAAAAGCAGTATTAACCAATAATTTTCGGTTTGAAAACATGTTAATTTTGTGTAACATTAATCATTGAATGTTGCTACACAAAAAACACAAGTTGCCAAACGGTCATTGTTTCCTTAGCTTAGCGGAAACTATTAAAAAAATGTTTAAGACTTTTGTAAAAAAAAATGCTGCCATAATCGTATTGTTGTTACTAGGTACTCATTTCGTTTTTGTTATGGATATTGCCGACATTTCGCTTATTGCAAAATTATCGTCTGACAAGTACCCTTTGTGTTGCCATGCTTTCTGTCATTAGTAATAGGTACGAATTTGAATTGAAATAGAACCATTTGTAAAATGTAGTTTTTCGGAACTTGTGTAATAACATAATATAGTAGGTATACCATCACGTCTTTATCTTTGAAAGGTAAGGCAGAGTCACACTGATGTACCTACTAATAGTAACTCACAGTTACTTGGCATATTTTCAGGTCCCATGATATAGGGGGTAAACTAAACTTAGTGTAAACTAATGAAAGAAAACGAAAGTAACTAAAATTGGTGATTTTGAATTTGTGCCCGGTTAACTTGCGGTTGACTTGCGGAAGGCACTGGCAGCAACTGGATGAGAAGAGCCGAAGATCGAGCTCTGTGGCGTTCACTAGAGGAGGCCTACGTCCAGCTGTGGACGAATATCGGCTGATGATGATGATGATGATGATGAAACGGTATCTACTGGTGTTGCAAACACCACATGCTACGGTAACTGCTTCCCATTAGATCATAAGCTTGTTTGCCACAATCATAATAAAAAAACGAGAGCTTACGCTATATCGCAATTTGTCGGATCGTCTCATGCAGGTGTTTTGCAACTGCTAATGGATACGAAACTCGAGTCATTGAGTCATTTTGTAATTCCGTTTTAAACGACAATAAACGTGCGTACCGTGTAGACCTTGATCATTCGTAATTTAAGAAAGAACACCTTTCTAAGATAATTTAATAAGATGCTGCTCTAAACGACCTTATCTTGAAACATCTGTGGGATTATAAATGGTTTGAATAAAATATGGCCATTGAATTATTCAGTTTATGAAATGTGATTACAAATTATGGTCTCTAAATCTTTTATATTCTGAATTAGAATAAAATTCTTTGGTACTACGCTGTGGGATAAAGGAATCGGAAGGGAAATGAGTTAAATCAGATTACTGTTTCTTTCTATAGTCTGCCTGTGACTGAGTTTCGCATCATTTACAGCAACCATGATGCTGTAAATGATGCGAAAGTCAAATCATTCCTCATTCTTCCACATATTCCAAATTCCTATTTCATTTCCAATATTCCAAATTAGCGTTGTCTTGTCAGAGATTTGAACGCTATATTGCCACAAAACGGTTGCGAAATGGCCTTGTTACATATTTTTGTAACTTATTGTGTGAATCCGGGGTTTTATCGCGATACATTCGGTGATTCACGACGCGATGAGAGATCTCTAAACGTATTTCTTTTGAAATCCATTGTTGGTGTGCTCCAGTTTTCGCATACTCGACCAGTAATCACCAGGTGCCTAGTGTTATACTGCTTTTCGTAACACTTGAAAAATGTGTTAACTTATTGGCGCTTCCATTGTGCTGATTCTACAGTCCGTTATTTTTTTTTAATTTACCTGGACTGTCACACACTTGGGCAAAGATAACCTCCCATTCTTCTCATTATTTTCTCCGTTTAAGTGATTTTCTCCTGTATCGTATGTGCGTATAGACTCACTCACAACATTCCAAATCATAAAAATCATAGAAATATTAACATGCGGATCGAACCTACGACCAGTGGGGCAGAAATTTGTTCAGTCACTGCCCTCACCATGTTGTCGTGCATTGCGTAAGAAGTTAGTTATATGAGTGTTATAGAACACTGTCTAAAAAAAAACTAAAAAAAATATCAGATGTTGCATTTCCTGCTGTTATTAATATTAATGTCTCTATTAACTAAAGACACTAATTTATATCGGTCCTTGTCATTTTGATGTCGTTGAAGTGAGAGCACGATAGTGCACGATAGAATTACTACTGAACGAATTTAAAACATGACGGTAAAAGTATAGTCTTGATATGTCAAAATTCTTGTCACAATACTCTGAAGCGCTTCTTCGATAACAATGAGAAAACATAATTGGATTACCAAGTTGACTTTCTCAACGGTCAGCTGTACAGATTAGAATCTAGGAAGCGTAGAATAATAGTGCTAAATACTGCGCTTGCGCAACGGCACGGCTTCGTCTCCGGTCGCCATTGTTCGGGCGGTTCCGGCCTTCCGGTTCGGCGCGACTTTTTTTAAATCAAGTAATTACACAGTGTATAAGTGTGTCAATTGTGTATGTGTGATGTGTTATCTTTAAAAATGTTGTATTTTTTTAGGCTACTTCGTATTTGAGGAACCTATTGTCTTTGATTCTGGAGCTTATAGGTAGGTATTGCGAATCAAATATCTGCAAGCGCAACTGTTCCTTGAATTCTCAAATTTTTGAGTTGGGAATTTTGGACTTTTTTTTGTGGTTTCAAATAAGGCAATATGCTCGCGTCATATCATATAGCCCATATAGGACCTGAACCTAATTTTGTTCAATGTGACTGCGGCAACCCTGAGCAAACTATATCGCACCATATGGTGTGTCCCTTGTGCCCAAAAACCTGCACGAGGGACGATCTCTGTCTGGCCGCGCCTAACGCCATTGAAGTGACCTCTTACTATTCAGACGTTGTTTAGGCCATTGACACGATAAGAAGAAGAACGACTGAAAACATACCGGTGAGTTGTGAGTTGTAGTACCGGTGTCCATTAGCAAACCTCTACACCTTAGGGGATACGGGCGGATCCAACTTCACCATTTTACCCTTTCACTGCCCAGTACTCGGCTCCTGGGTCTATATTATATTAGGACTCTGGGCTGTATTCATAAGTATATACCTTAAATATTGAATGCCCAGAGCCTTGCTGTAATATCGAAATCAAAAAAATCACAAAATCGGCTTCTGGGCAGTGAAATCGTGTGAATATTCCTAGTCATAAGTACCCAATTACGTAATTTTAATAAGTAGGTGCTACCTATCTCTAAAAGTACCCACCAATATCCGTTTAGTATCGTTGACCTCGAGAAATGCTCGGCATATTTGCGTGATACTTTCACCGCAGGGACGTTCGTTTCTTTCCGGAGGATGTCGTGTGTGTATCGCGTCATCGAGGCCCGGAAGGAGCGACTCATCCGATTTGGGTGCAGCCAACGACCTGCATTGTGTCATAAATATAAATTATACTTAAATCATTTGTAAGGTAAAACCGTTTATTGCGAAGATCTTGGGCCAGGCTCCAACTACTTCTTCTGCCCTTATACCGCTACGGACTTCATTGCTGAGTTAGTATTACAAGTCAAGGACACCATTTAAGTAAATAAATAAGATTTACACTGACAAATTGACGACCCACTTAGTCCAGCGGTAATTAACACTGCCTGCTGTGCTATGGGTCCTGGGTTCGAAACCCATAAACATTTGTATCCGAGTCATGGATGTATCTATATAGGTATATTTACAAAAAAAAGTATATATGTAGTATATCAACCTTCTAGTATCCGTAACACAAACCTCGTAGTTTACCACGGAACTAGATGGCGCTGTGTCATAATGTCCAGAAAAAAAATATATTTACAGTCAAAAAGGTTATTGAGCCTTATTTACAAGTATTGCGACTCTACTATTTAAGTACCTACTCGTAATTATTAGTATGTACTCATCATAGTAGGATCAATTATTTTATTTACATATTAGATATACATATAATAATAAAGCATTCCACTCAATTTTTAGTAAATGTGGTACTCCCGACCTTAATGATCTGGTTGATTGAGAATGTGGGCGGTATAATATTTCTGAAGAGGAATAAATAAGGTTTGAATCAAATATTTCACTATATTATTGTATTATTTTATAAGAAGCTTGTTAGTTTAAACGATCATATCTTTATAGACGCATCTTATTTCAACAAGACGAACATAAACGTATAGCTTAGTCATGTATGATGTAAGTAAAAATCTTATTAACCGATTTAAAGCCTCCAATTTAGGCAGGTATGTTGAAAGTCACTTTTGTGCCAAGGTAAACATTTTTTACGCTTAGTTTGAACTAAAAGTTATTTTCTCCATAAGGATTATTATGGTTCTTAAGTATTCAAAAAAGGCCAACTTAAACGTTATTGGTAGTTTTTTAAGCCCGGATCATTCTTATGGGTCATTAAGGGGGAGATGTTTTGAAACTGCCTCGTTGGACTAGTAGTCGTACAGTGTGACTACCGAGCAAGAGGTCTTGGGTTCGATTCCCAGGTCGAGCAAAGTGTTATTGGGTCTTTCTATGAAATTCTCAATAGCAGCTCGGAGGATTTGTGTCCGGTTAATGGCAATAGGCTCGGCCCCTATTACATGGGACCTAAAACACCGGCGAAACGCGTTGCACATTAGTACACCTCTGCCTAACCATTCGGGGACGACAGGCGTGATGGTATGTATGTATATGTATGTTGAGAAATTCGTTAAAATTTATAATTCTTAATAAATAAATCATTACCTTCTACCTATACTTCCCTTGCCTTGCCTTCTTTCAATAAGAAGTTTTACTAATGACGGATTTGCACATCAACTTATGTATTTGTATCTTACACTAACGCGAATATTAGATACAATAAATTTTTTTTTACGGATTTTATCGCGGTATATTGCCCCACATTTCGGATCCTTTACAGCATCCTTTCAACATCTACTTAGGTAGATAGATACCTATATAATGAATTAATTAAGTTCTCAGGAACCTTAGACACCGATTCTGCAATAATATTTTCCCGCGAAAACTAATCTATACGGTCCATCTTTAAAACGTTGCTCTCAAATTAGCAAAACGATGTTCGCACGACTTTTATAGATACACAGGTGTTTCAATATTTTTTTAACAGAGCGTACTAGAATTTGACGACCTACCTACGCTACGCCGAATTTCGCAATTTAGACATGGAATTACCAAAAAAGGCTTATCCTACTTTTGATTTAGAAGTTTAAAACTGTTTGTAGAGCTTTATTTGGCAGGGCCAGATTAAGGCGGGTAGCTAGCTAGACGACGAAAGTTTTGAGAACACATGAAAGGCCGACCACGCATTTGCAAGCCCTCTGGTTTTGCAGAAGTCCATGGGGGGCGGTGATCACTCACCATCAGATCAGGTAAGCCTCCTGCCCGTTTGCCCCCCTAATAACATTTTTATATCCACTGAAGAAAACCCGAAACAATAAGCTTTCTCGATTCCAGGAAACACACAAGGGCGTTTGGTTTTTTTGCTTAAACTCAATCCGGCCCTGATAATATACCTAATTGCTCATTGCATATTCATTACGATGAATAAAATTTTGGATATGTCCGGACTACCAGTCATTTATAAGTAGGTTTATTAGATGCGATCATGACAAAATATTTCATTAATGTAAACATCCTTTGGCAGTACCTATAGCTACATATTGCTTAATACCTTCATGTAGGTAGGTACTCACCTTTTTCACCTACCTAACCTTCTTTCAAAAGGTTTGATTTTTCGTCATTCTCAGCTTTATAATTCGTACCCTATCGATCGAAAAATGCTAACCATCATATATTTGTGAGTTTTTCTCTCAACCTCTGCCTGGAGACAAATTGGTTGGTAGATCTACCGTTTTAAATGTTCTGTGAGTTTAATACGATAATCGTTACTTAATTAGAATGAGTTGATACATAGATACATAATATTTTTCTTACTAGGCATCTACTTTCTTACTCCAATTAAATTTTATGATTTTGAATTGGTTTCCAAGAGTTAATCACTCCCCTTCAGGAGTTCCAGTAGTAACAAGATACTTACTGTGACGGGCATATCCCAAATCTATAATTATAAAAAAATATAAGTTGGTTTGTGTGCTTCAAAACCCTAAATTTTCAAAACACGATATTCCACTCGCTTCAAAGTCACGTCATTTATTCAAAGTCGGCCAAATTTAATTGAGTATTTTTGAACGTCGACTATAAAGACAGCCCCAAAAACCCTTCAAATATTGTTTTGATTTTTTTAACCACAATGTGCCACAACAAAACATACGATGTATTCGGCCATGCTAGTTAAGAATATAAGTATTTACATAATGCGTTAGAATGACAATTTGTCGCACTTATTCAAACAAATGTTATATTATGACATTCTAAAACAACCAAATCTATTGCGTGTTGTATATGTGTATGTATATTATTCAGCGCATAATAATCGTGTACATTTTATTTCCGTGTAAGTATGTAATGCGGTTACATTTGTGACTAAACGATAATCCGTCGGTAATCGGTACTTACGTAAGAGTAACGATGTTATTGCGATAGATATCTAGTTGTAATCTAAAATAGTTAGATACTTGTCTGTCGCTCACTTTAGACGACAGTTATTTAAAGTTCAATAAATCTATGTCCATCACTCAATAACCGCCTGGTTAGATACGGTTGAGGTGATATCAGCTAAGACAGATTGTAAGCCGTTAGGTCCGTAGGTCGATTATTATTATGATCGTATCTTCAAGGAGAAACATTAAGAACACCGACAAATCTTACTACAGCACTAATATGTTTATATGTGATGGGAAACTGGGGTATCCGTGACTTGTTTCTCACATAAATACTTCAAAAAGCTATGCGTTGGATACAGATGCTGCCCTACTTGTGTTTATTCGATTGATCACCACTCGATTACAATCTCGAATCACTGCACAGGCCTTGGGCAGTCGAGGAGGCGTGTATAAACAATTTTTATTTGCATACATACTTATGATACCTACCTACACTATACTGTACAGACACTTCAGACCCTTAACAAGAAAACATTTGCGTAGGAATGTATGGTAATTTTAGCGTGAGAAATTGCACAACTGGACGAGATGTCGAGGTATGAGACGATAAATGGAACCAAGGTAGCAGCACTATTTATGGAAAAGTTAGGCGTAGTAATCAAGCTGTAAGGTTTTATATGACATATATTATTACTGTCACACGCTCATAGGAAGCCCCAGATTCAGACCTGATTTAGATCTTGATCAGGTCACCCGCCCCGGGCGTTGGTTTCAGGAAGCGCTAATAATCATAACAAGATCAGAAATAAAACATGTTCATGTGACACAAATGAAAAAGTGATTATCTACATACGTAATAGATAACATACTTAACTACTTAATAAATAATACAAATTTATTAAGCGCTCTTTGGGGGAGGCCTACGTTAAGCAGTAGACGGCAATAGGCTGATGTGAAAAATGCCAATCATTATAATTATATTTTTCAAGTAATTTATCTTTGATGCTAGACAGCATTAAAGATAAATTACTGACATCGAAAAAATCGTGGATCTGGGACTGTTCATAAACAAAGCTATCACTAATAAATAATTAAGTGGATAGTGAAAACATCATAAGTCCAATTATAGTTCCACTGCTGGGGGACGGGACTTCTCTCATTTGAAAGAGGCTATAGTCCACCAAGAGATGTTAAACGAACTCGGGGCAGACCAACAGCCCAATGGTCAGACGACATTGTGAGGGCAGTGGGGAATCAGTGGGTGCGACTTGAACAAGATCGGCAACAGTGGCGTTATAGAGAAGAGGCCTTTACTCAGTAGTGAGTGTCATCGGCTGGATAGACAGATAGATATAGTCCACCACACTTAACCAAGTGCGCGTTGGCAGAATTCACACTTCATCAAAAATTCTCTCACGATGCTTTTCATTCACCGTTTGAGCATGTGACAAATACGCACGCAATTTTGAAGTCCGTGTTGCTTGCCTCTGGTTTGAACTCGAGACCTTTGAGTGAGAATATTTAAAAATCCTACTGCTGGGCACGGGTCTTCCCTCATTTGAGGGATTAGGCTTTAGTCCACCACACTAGCCTACTACAGGTTGGTTACCATAATATAACAAACACAAATGTTTTGGACTTTAAAAGAGACCATGATTCTCTGAGTTTGTTTCGGCATTTCTTCTCAGAGGTCGTCAGTCAGGAAATGCCGATGCCAACTAGGTATTAATAAAAAATATATATATTTTTATATGACTTGTAAAAGTGTCTAAAAAGATCTATTTACAGAAATAAACAATCATTTAACCTTTCCTTGCTATTATTTGTACCAGAGGTAAAAAAGAGGCTTTTACTACGTAGTCGAAAGTCCCCAATAAAACAACAATAAATATCACAATAAAAAATTTATTATCTATATAACATAACATCGAGCCATAACCATAGAATGAAACGACTGTAAATTACATTGTATATATGTATATAGGCTATTCATGGCTTTAGGCACGTCACAGTAACTGAGCAATGTGTACACTTGTTATAATACAAGTATGAAAAATATATCGGCACTCATACACGCTGTCATACAAATGTAGAACCTGTTCACTGTAAAATTGTAAAACAATTGAGCACAAATGGTTTTGTTCACTAAAAATAAGTTAATAATATTGGAAGCATTTTTTGTAGTCAAATATTCCAAAACATCACTTTTATACAAGTACATAAGCACATATTTCATGTTAATGTGAGTATTAATGAAATATTATTTAGGTATTCATTTTAAATAGAGCATGATTGTTATTGAAAACGGTATTGCACTGCAATATACAGCTACAGTGTTTTATTAAAATAATTAAGTTTCTAAATAATTATAAATGTTGTACTAAATCTTAATCTAATGACTTAATGCTGCGCCCTCACATGAAATCGTCATGTTTACTTTTTTTATAAACTTTAATGGAATATATTTTTTTATTATTTTTTTTTGTCTTTTTACCTCTTTTCTACATTACTGTATTAATGTAACGTGCCAGGGTACCTGGGGCCAAACGAATAAATAAAAAAGCGTGGACAGAATAGCTATCAATAATTTAAATAATACAATACATAAAACCTTTTTATAATGGGCACTAAGTTTTACACGAATTTTGATCGCTTTTACATGTAATATTCAATTAAGAAAAGTATAATCTATATTTGTATTGCTTGTGCACTAACATTAACATTTTTATATATAAAAATATTTTCTGTTACATTAAGTAAAGTCATTAAATGTGAGAAATCATAATAAGGACAGCACATTCAATTTATTCGAAGTTTATATTGTTGCACAAGCAACAATCGCCCTTATAACAAGGTTAATAAGACACAACAATGGTGTAAATATACGGGAGCGCCGTTAGTGCACCAGGTACCGACTTAAAAACAAGTAGTGTGATGTTTTACATGAAATCGTCGTAGTCATCGTCATAATTACCATATGTGTCGTATTGATTGAGATGTGCCTGTAACAAAGAAATAAATTCAATTAGTTACATTTTATTTGTATAATTATATGATATCATCCAAGATCGAGCTCTGTGGCGTTCACTAGGGGAGTCCTACGTCCAGCAGTGAAAGAAAATAGGCTGATGAGGCAGGTTAGGACCTGAAGTAAGACAAATGCACAAATTCCAAATGTGTTAATTAATTAGCCCAATATTACGAATAATTTTGAATAAAAAAATCAAGTTGCATGGTTCTAGATAAGTACTAGGTCCTACAAAAAGGTGCCGTCAAAAAACTCCATAGATAAGAATGAATGAATAATGGAGATTTGTGAAAGAGTACTTCAATAAACTAGCTAGAATTAATTTCCTGCAGAGAAAAAAAAACCTTTTAGATCTAAGGAGGGTGATAACTATAAAATGTACCAACAGACAAAGTCAAAAAAGTAGTCAAAGGTCTTGAATTCGAACCCAAGGCACGCACCACTGACTTTTCGGAAGTTATGTACGATTTATCACAAGCTCAAACGGTGAAGGAAAACATCGTGAGGAAACCTGCATGCTTGAGAGATTTGTCTAGATGGCATGTGAAGTCTGCCAACCCGCAGTAGGCTAGCGTGGTGGACTATAGCCTAATCCCTCTCAAATGAGAGGAGACCCGTGCCCAGCAGTGGGACATTAATGGGTTGATGATGATTATGATGATGATGATGCAGATTTCCGCATGATTTCCTTCAAAGCACGCTTTAGTGCCATCGAATAAATTAATAAAACTATGTCAACAATTTGTATCATTATAAAACTGTTTGTAAATAACTTAATCACTTTATTATCACTGTGAAGTAAACTTGACCTATGAAATTATTAAATAAGTGTGTAACATATCACGATATTGGTATCTCTAGCATGTATTTGATAAGATAAAACACTACATTTCGTAGTATCTTATCATTTTGACAACGAAACATTCGAGATAATTGTATGAAATTGGATGATATAACAAGTTTAGTTAGAATAAAAGCTGATAATAACGAATAACTTATAAGCAATTTATAAGTCACAGAAACGGTCGGATAATGATTCTCGATAAGGGGAAAGTATATGGAGTCAATTTTAATACCACCTATTTTTTACAGTAGCAATACCAAAAGTGAATGTTTCTTCGGAAAAGTCACATGTATCACAATTTATGTGGTTTATCCTGAAAAGTATGTAATGAGATCCGCTGTTTTAAATGAGTTGTAATATACCTAAGTTCCAACGTCAAATAACCGAAAAAAGTTTTTATCAATACAATAATTATTTGCTGAAGAAGAACAACAAGAAAATAATAAAAATTATGCTATACAATCGACAAAAATAAAATCTCTTACAATCGCCCCTCGAAGCTTGAAATATGTCTCAAGTAATGTTCAAAAAACAATCGTTGGGCCTTGGATAATAAAGGAAATACGAGGAGAGGTACTTGGCATAACACAAACTATTATGTTTATCGCACAAACTGCAAAACTTGGCGATAAAATACTTTCCCTCCTTATTATTATTATTATTAGCATAAAGCCTTAAAATGCTCTACATTCGCACTCCGCTTATTGATCATTTAGGGTCTAGTAACAACAAACATAATAATCGAAATCAAACCGAGATTCAAAATATACAAATGCTCATAAAAAAAACTTTTGCGGGAAAAATGCATGTTAACATACAACTTGGTCGTTCGTCCTTTCTACATAACTGTTACGCTCAACAGATGTAAACACAAAATACAAACAACACATAAACAGCTGTGTAATAGTTAGTTTCAAAGGAATTCTGTGAAAAGCGCAGTAAATGTGTATACATGTTTAGTCTGTAGCCGGTTTGTGATGATGGCAGTTCATCAACACACGACGCGAAATTTAAGAACTGCTTGGGCAAACAGATATGATCCTTATTACATTCAAATAGAGTTGACAGTAGTATATGATAAATAATATTATTAAACTGTATGTAATAAATAGTATATAGGTACAATATCAATCACCTATAGTCACTCATGGTTTGCTATAACAAAATATAGCTTATTCCATTACAATAGGTACTGTAATTACATGACATATAATACTCTAATTATGCTTTTATAATATCTACAATTTTTTGTTGTTGTAATTTAGTTCTTAATACAAGTAAATAAGGATGTATACTCACATTATCGCCTTCAACTTTTAATTTAGCCTTCCCCTTGCCCTTGGTTGGCTTCTTGGACTTGTCCATTTTCTCAGATTTCTGTTTCTCGATGTACAGGTTGTCCACTGTCATCTTTATCCTTTTAATATCTGCTGATGGCACTGGAAAGTAGAATATAATTGTTTTGAAAAGAAAATTCAAATTAAATTAGAAGAAAACAGCATGAGTGTAGAAGAAAATGTTTGTTGCAGTCTTTGTCAGTGTCCTATGTCCAGAGAACAAATTAAAAAATAATGCATATCCAACATTTTATCAAGTGATTGACTCACCAAATCAAAGACGTCAATCCCTGAATACCCACTGCAAAATATGGGATAAAAATCCTAATCAAGCAAGTCATATTAATGATTGCTACCTATAGCAAACTAGGGCACACTTGTATGTCTTGTCTTGTCTAATTTTGTAATTGTAAGAATCAGAGATGAACTCAATATGAATGAGTTGAGAAGTTAAAAAAATTATTGATGCACACGAAAGTGACACATAACAAAAAAGCAGTAACAATATTCTAGTCAGAAAGCGCGAAATACTTATAACACTCAATATAATGACTTACATTGGACAACAATGTTCCTGATGAACTCATCAATGAAAGCCGGAAACTCTTCCTTGGCCTTATGAAGGCATATCATCTTGGTGAGCATGTCAGCATACTCCGTGAATTCTTCCTTCGTGTTTGGATTGAGGCCATCTATTTTGCCAGCACTGGCTTCTGATATGCCTGTAAAAAATTATTACATATATTATATCAACTACTATTTGCTGGCGCCGGCTTCACACATGTTATAAACTTCGACAGACAAGGTTTTCTATAATTTTTGAAATTAGTTCAGTAGTTTTTGAGTTTATACATTTCAAACATACAAAAATACAAATATTTCTTTTTAACAATATTAGTATAGAAGTATAGATAACATATTGATTGTGATTTCAAGTGATTATGGTGAATAATAATATATATTATACATATCATTATGACCACACACTCAATGTTTTCATTCGACTTTAACAACATTCATTCATTATTATCATAGGATTCAACATACCCATTTCTTATACCTATGTGAATATTACTATATTGAAATATAACTATCTAATTTTTTCAGTATCCACATTTGTTCTAATAAAATGTTATATATAAAAATCTCATCTCTTTACACAACATAAACATGTTCAGCTATATTTTCAATTATTAAGAAAAAAATATTTAAAAAAAAAATAGAAAACAATATTTTGTCGAAAAAAAGATCTGTTATTTTGTCTAATTTTTCTTGTTTTCTATTATTTTTATGATTCGGCATATAAAAATACTTATAATCCTAAATTTGCACTCTACCACCACCGACCCTTATAATTTAGCAAAACAAAATTTGCTGGGTCAGCTAGTATTACATATAAATAATATAAGACCAGACGGACTTTTTAAAGATAATTGACCTTGGTATATTAATTTTAGTAATAAAACTGGTTAAGAGTATTTTATTTTATATCAGACGATTGGTTTCGATCTCCCAGTGCCTCAAAGACATGAATAGAGTAAGTATTTTTTTAAAAGGAGATCTGTTTGCCTTTATATATTTCTTTTTAATAATTGTAACATCTGGCTGGCACCGGCCTGCTTACTTTTTGTATTATTTTTTTACAGTTTACAATTTGATCATTAACTACTCTAATAACTACTTTAGTAAAAGTTATGGCAGCTTACTTGCTACTATAAAATACTTTTTTTATTTGATTTTGTATTTTTTGATATTGCAACAAAAATAAATTTATGAATGACGTGTGAGTATGATAGATGTTTTGAAAATTACCAAAGGTCTCCAAAGCAAGCCGCAAGTCAGATTCCTCTTGCGCCTTCTGCGCTGCAAGTTTTGCTGCTAGTTTCTGTTCAGGGGTTAGTTCCTCTACCTTCTCTACAGCCCGTTCAGCCTTCTCGCGTTCCAGACGCTGGAATGCACAATATGTAGTTCAAAATGGAGAATCATTTTAAAAGTATTTAGACTTAACTGTCTCATTGGCCTAGTGCCTAAGTGTGACTGCTAAGGAAGAAGTCTTGGGATCGATTTCCAGGTTCAACACTTTTATTGGATTTTTCTATGAAATTCTTAGTACCCACTTAGAGTATGGAATTTGTGACCAGTTGGTGTGCAATAGATCCCTTTACCAAATGGGACCAAAAACATACTGGCACAATATGGGTGTAAATTAATACACTTCAAGACAACACTTGTCACAGAAAATAATGATCGACTAATTTTCATTATTCAATTAGATGATCATTCTAAACATGAATCACCCTCAAGTGTCCAGGTCTTGTGAACCTAAATGGACCACTTCCACCACTGATCTACTTCTGTTCTAAACAAGTATATTCATTCACATCATCAATGACATTATTACAAGTTAGTAATCAAACACCTATTAAATAAATAATATATCTTTATAAGCCAGTTATACAGGGTTAGTTGGAAAATACAAACAACCTCGCAGGACTAGATAGCTAACATCATAAGCAACAACTTTTGTTCTACGACTTTCAATAATTTCATTGATTTCATTTTTTTTTATTTCATACAAAACCAAATATTTATTTCATGATATCTTTACGCGCTTCCTAACTCTATGCACATAGTAAAAACCCCGCGGGACGCGGAGAAAGGGGGGCGCATTGCGAGTGCTAGCTTTGAACTTGACCGATTGTCCGATTGACCTAGTTAGCCGCCAGCCGTCGGCCAAGATGCGCGCGCGTCACGTTGTATGTTTCCTTCCGTCGCCATTTCGATCGATGTGTTGTTGGGTTATACCTTGAGTGTTATTAAAAAAAACAGATAGTTACAGAAGCCTATCTACATAAAAAGTGCGCGACACCGCTAAGGGACACGATATCTCACATCAGTGCAACTGCGTATTTGAAGTTAGAACTATTTTGTGCAAAAATGAAGCAACAAAAAATACGTGTTCAGTGACGGATCTTTAAATTCAACATTAAACAGTGAAGTCTCGTTTTTTAGGCTACCAGTTGTTTCAGAGACGTAAGTAGATATTTGCTTGTCTTTCAATGGTTCGTTTTAACGTAATACACATGACAGTTAGGTAGGTAGGTAAGCGCCCAGCTGATATTAAATAAGTAGTTTAACTAAACTGTGGAAAGCGTTAACAAACGATTACGTAAATCATTTTCACATACTTCGAAAGTTAAGATACCTAATCTACATACCTACGCATGATTTATTTGCTTTTAATAGTTAAATGGAGCCAGGTAAAGTATGAAGCGATTGTGGACTCAGTGTAGGTATGTACTCACTGCCTGCCCACAAACCCATTCGTGGTCGTACGAGCTAAAATCAGAGAGGGGCAGCCGCGGGACAGCCGCGTGCGGTGCCTCACTTATCGATCCCTCAGAGAGCGCTGGCGTGGTACCTAGTTTATTTATTGAAATGTGCGTAAATTAATAATTTAATAAATAACACTACAAGGGTAATTGTATAATCGTTAATTAGGTTTAGAAAGCCTTGTCATTAGCGTAGGTGACGATAGCGACAGTGACTCGCTGTCGCTGTATTATCTATTTAAAAAAAAAATTATAATATTAATTAGTCTCAGTACAAATATCCATTTTTTTTTTATTATTTAATATTTATCTTGTAATAATATTGCATTCTTTACTATTTTATAATATGTATAAACATCGACACTACAGGCGTCCCGCTTCTACAAAGGCGGCGAGTATTTGACATAGGTATAGGTAGTTAACTGGCGAATATTGTGTATTATTAAGGTGCTGCTACACTAATACACTTACTAAAAAATGTTAGGCATTGCTACATTCTATTAAGAATTGTTAACTGTTTTAAGTGCTCCTACACCGGAGGAAATTGTTAACAAAAGTTTATAACATTTGAAAAATCAGTTTGCCTGCAGTTTGGATTGCCCCTGCCGTGGCCTGGGTATAAATTTACAAACAAATGATAACAAATGTTTTATTTTGCAATTTGTTAACTAACAATTTTGCTCAGAAATGTTCACTAACATTATCTAACAAGAAATCTTTTTCTAATATTATGATCGTATGTTTCTTAACAACTGTTTACTAATACTTGTAAACATTTTTAAGCAGTAGTGTGTTGAAGCCTTTATAAATAGCGCGAGAGTCACGTCGTCCTTCTTTATGAATGAAACTACAGACTTATAATATTCGTGTGTCATACAACAGAAACTTGAAATATCATTTCTTTTTCATGTATTGAGTTATGGCAGAACTCGTAGAACAAAAGTTGTTGCTTACGATGTTAGCTATCTAGTCCTGCGAGGTTGTTTGTGTTTTCCAACTAACCCTGTATACTAAAAATTTAATTAATTATGGATATGTAACAGGCCAACCCAGATATAATATGAATTAATTTAGAATTATAGTGGAATAAAATACAGTGGTATTGAGACATCTTGGTAAAAGTACAAACTTAATATTCTACATTTATTCTTGTGATGTACAGAATAATAAGCAGGCACTATAAATTGTTACTTTCTGTTTAAGACATTTACTCTAATTTAAAATGAAACTTTCACCAATGCTATCCAGTTTATATGTATTGAGTTAGGTAGGTGTGTGACTATGACAAACTAGTAATAATAAGGATTATTTTATCACAAAACAACTAGACTTTCTAATTAAAGCAAATTGTTGAAATAAGTTATCTAATAAAGACTAAATTACCACAAATTATACTACATAATTATGGTAACATACGCCCTTAAGTCTAGGATGTCGCTCTAATGGCCTAGTGGAATAATTTCTCAACACATATGTTCACTAATATCATAAACTCACCTCTTTTTCAGCTATTTTATCCAGGATTTTCTTTTTCGGCTTTGGAGGAGGCGGGGGAAGATCAATTTTCTCCTCATCTTTCTTTTCTTCCTCTTCGTCTTCCCAACTTTCCTGCAATATCACTGACGTCAACACGTATGCACAAAAATTGAGGTTAAGTACTAAAAACTCGGGTAAAGTCACTAAAGACACACGTAATACGATTTTCTAACAAAAATAAACATTTTGGCACAGTATACGTCACCTTCACGATCTCTTCCTCATCCTCGCCTTCCCATTTATTCGAAGTAGTCAACGTGGTCGGTAGTTTAGGCTCAAAATTATCCGCGTCTGGAAATAACCACGCAAGGACATCACGTTACTTGCTTTATTAAATCATTAATAAAACCTACATCATTACAAGTACTCACCCCACGACACATCCATGATTGCGGACCCCTAGATAGCACCAATCTAATTTTGTTACTTGTTTCACGAGAAGACAAAATCAGACAGCCAAGTAACTTGCCGTAATAATGGTTTTTTATCACACAAGATGTCTCCAGGGTCGACAGTGAATATAACAACAATATTATACTCAGGCGAATATTGTCAAACGACCGAGGTTTTTCTGCAATGACCGCGACCGGATTGAGAAACGATAGACAAATGACATAATTTTGGCGAATTCTCAACAAAAATATGATCAAATTTTGATAAGCAAAAATATGACTCCATTGCAGACGATAATTTCCGAATCACTAAAATTTTCCAATATGGCCGACTGACGGTGTGACCGTATATTAAAAAGAAATATTTTATCTAAATCGAGTAACAAACAAAACGAGACTAGCTATTACCCCTAAATTATAAGCCGAATATTTATTTTAAAATTTTTTTGCTTTTTTTACTTTTGAGATAGCAGAAAAATTATTTCTTTCTGTTTTTTTTATAAATTAACTATTGTAATATCGCAATACCCCAAGCTAGTAAAAACTTTGGTGAAATGATAATAATTATTTTAGAGTGCATACCGTGTGACTCCAAATTTCGATTTTTAATAAGGTCCAAACTGAAATAGGTATTATTTATCTTTTGTTATACCGCACAAAGTGTTTTAATTGGGCTTTCAATTATTGATAATATTCCAAATTTGTCACAAATTGATATTGTGTCATAGAAGCAACAATAACATAGTTCTAACAACTAGCTAACGCTGTCTCACCAAACTGATAACGATACTATATTAGACTATACTGATAGATACATAAACATCTACAAATAGATCTCTTCGTACTCCTAGCATGCGAGCTAGCGAGCTTGAGTTATGTTCAGTCAAAGTAACGAAAAACCATTCATCCGAGCATTGAGATAATTTTGACCACGACAACACTGAGCTGTACTGACAAGATCAGACGATGTCTGAAAATTTCTATTTTGACATGTCAAAATGTCAAGTTGTCAACTGCCATTATTTCCAATTTCAGTTTTTGTATTTAATTTTCCGCCAAAATCCGCCAAATTTGAATGACATAGTTATAATTTTCAGCGTTTTTATTCAAATCTGCTCTCATAACGCAATGTTTATTTGTAAAAAAATAGACGAATGCAGAGTAAATGTTTTCATTCCGTTATGTGTTTTGCTATGGAAGTTTGCGACGCACCGAAAACATCGATATTTTCACACTGTTTGGGAATTTTTTGGCGGAGTATCAGTTTTCTTAATATTATTTCTTGTTAATTTAACCGTAGTAACGCCTAGAGTGAAAACTGGGGCTCATAAAGTAAGCTATTTGGTATTTTAGTGGGCAATATTATGATTTTCTTCCGTTTCTATATAAAACAATTGATTTTTCTTTCATAATTATAGATGACTGGAACTGATAAACTTATACACAGAGTTCTCTATACACCGCATAATAATTTTACACAAAGTCTAATGAATGGAGTTGGACATTATTTGACAAATAATGAATCAAGTAAGCACATATTAATCAATTATACCATGATATAAATATAATTTATTTTATTTTATGACCGTAGCGCGTGGCATTCTGTAGTTTCTGCCTACCCCCATGGGAAAAAGGCGTGAGTGTGTATGTATGTATATTATTTATTTATTTCTAAATCAAGTTGTCGTTTTAACATAGGATTATGTAGCTTACATACTATTGGTAGTAGTATATAAGAGAAATAATATATTTAATATTTAAGTGGAAGCTTGATACCATAAAATATGATTATGATGAATGACGAAAAAAGTTTAAAAAAACAGTAGAGTTAAATTACTTAATTTATTATTGTTTTAGATGTTGAGCCCAAACTGCAGTGGAAATTTGATGAAAGGACACTACCCTTAACCTATGATTTTTTAAATGTATCTGATACAATTGCTGTGGTGAATTTTAAGGTGATTGTATTAACAACTTTGTTATCCATTATCATCAAGAAGAATTCCTTTCTTTCAATTTCAATCTTTTTTTCCAGCATAATGCATCATTTGCAACTGACTTAGAATATACTATAAATGTAATGATGGATGAGCCAACAAGCGAGATAGACACTGCATATAATGGATTTTTTCGTGGTATCATTCCGAATGGTATGATAATTTATTATGCATACTAGTTACGTTAAAACAATTACCCGCCTTCGGACGCAGTAAATAGGTTTTTGCAGATACAGGCAATGGCGAATCTAGCTTTCAAGTTAAGGGGGAAGGAGGAGGGGGTCACATAATCGTGAGTATTTTATGGTCCATCTAGACCCAGTCCAGGTTGTGCAGCCTTATTCTTTTAAAATTGTGTAAATATTTAATGAAAGCCTGGGTAACAATGTAGGTATTTGATGACGGTCTGATTATAATAGATTATTTGAAGTGTTCAACTGTGGAAATAGAAGATACCGCCACAGAATAAGGTCTAATACTAATTAATTGTGTAACCACAAATCTATAGGTACATATATATCTATCATATACATACAAATAAATAAAAGTGAAGTGCTTGTAATTTCAAATTAAAATTGAAGGAATATACAGTACTTACATCAAAAAATGTCTGTTTGTTCCAGCTACTCTCTGAAACGGCTGGACCGATTTTGAAGGGCCTTTCACTCGCAGATAGCTTATGTTATAAGGAGTAACTAAGGCTACTTTAATTTAATAAACAGAAACAAATTAGGGTTCCGTTTGTCATGTTTAACCCATGTTCAACTTTCCAGATGATACGCCATCTCCATATTTGACGACATTGCAATGGGCGATAGACAAGACTTACATGGAAAAACTTAGCCATAAGCATGTTAATGCGGTAAGAAGTCCTTACTTTTCCAGCCCTCTCGTTAAGACTATACAATTTCCGAAAGCCTTAATAATTTTAACTATTTGATGAAAAAAAAATATGTATCAAATCATAAAAATTATTTGGTATTGAAAAATACATGTAACCCGACACTCTTTTACCACAAACCCCTAAAATGTGGCAAAACATTCGCTGGGTCAGCTAGTAGACTAGCTAGACTTTTATAACTAATGTCCTCATTTTTTTTAGTCAGTGGAAGTGAAGCCCAAGCATCAATTTATATCAAAGGAATTGCGAACTCTCCACAAATTCTTGATACTATGCACAATCCTTGCTCCGTTACCTTACTTCCTAATTCACTCGTCAAAACTATGTGTGGTGAGAAGAACTGGATTGCGGGTATGATAACATGGTTACTTAATCCTCATCCTTCTTCTCTGATCCGAATTTATTGGTGGCTGACGTAGCAACTCGTTATCTTCATTAGATTATCATTGGCAATAATAAATCTTTTATTAAATATGATAGTCGTTTATACTATTCTCATATCCATGATACAATTTGTTCAAATAATAACTTTAAATGTTATCATGCGCTTGCGCATGATCGGTTCTTGAAATTTTTGCTTAATATCACTAGATGGCGCTATCTACTAAAGTTAAATCCTGCCCTGCATCATAATATTTTCGTTGGATTCGTTTTGATAATATTAATGGTAAAAAATAAAAAGAATTAAATCATATTTTAGTTACTTGCCAAAGATATTATAATAATTCAAGCGTAGCTAAAAACGTTAACTGTAGTACGCGCTACTAGATGTCACTGTGCAGATGACGTCACTTTCTGAATGGCGGTGTTAAGATTCTCCGCGAGCGAACGACCCGGCGCGAGTGCGGTGTATTCGACAAGACCTTACTTCATAGGATCATTTCTATAGTAAGCTCTTCGCGAGACTTTCACACTATGTGAGTCCTCACAAGTCACGATGAGGAGACGTGGCGCGGCACCCTGAGCGTGAGGCGGGCGGCGGTAGTTCTACCGTCAGTCCTCGATGATCGTTCACTTCCTTCGCAAGAGGGGAGCGTGGGGTGCTGTCGCTGTCTGAGTGGCTTTTTAAAACTATTATATAAGTATTATTCAGGTAATCCTGCTACAGACTACATTATCGGTGTAAACCAATAAAGAAGGATATAACTTGAATGCTCAATTAGCGACATTGCGATAACACATACTTGTACAGTACACTGACAACAAATGTATATTTGAAGACTTGTTCTACGAGCGCCTGATAATAATTTTAATTCTTTTTAAACTACTCAATGGGTATATAAATCTCTAAGACAGCGTTCCAAAAGATTTTTGTTAATGATAAAAGTGGTTCAAAATTGGTTAAATGAAGATACCTTACTTCATAGGATCAATTTAGTTTATGAAGGGATCCGATCCCAGGTTTCTAGTAAAAAAATAATATGCTTGATTGGCGTAGTGGCTGACCGATTGGCTTGAAGTGACGCACAAACGGTTACGGGCTCGACGATTCGTTCCCTGCACGGTGCAAATATTTGTAGTTGTTCCTGGACGTTTGTGTATGTGAGCATTTGTGTTTGTAAACGCATCCACGACACCGGACAAAATCCTAGTGTAACGCAGTTCAAAAATAAATTATTATGGTTCTATGTTTCCGCATTGAGAAGAAGTATTAAGACCGTTTTTGTTTTACTCTTCCTTACTATTATAATTAAATTACTGATGAAATGTACACGTTTTGTAAAATAATTTGAAATATAGATTTATTATTATTATTATTATTCATGCATTTAGGAGCTGATGAAACTCACGGGAATATCGTCCAATGTGCTCCGGTGTTCTCATGTCGTGGAGACTGCAGTTGTGGCCAGCCTGTACTCTATACCCGTCACCTTGCTTCTAAAGGTGAGTTTAGCTCATTTAAAGAGTAAAAAGGTTTGACCAAAAAGTATGTGCATATGTTATGGAAAGCTTGTAACTTTTTAATGTGTGGTTTGTGTGTGGATAATAAAAGAATTAACATGTACAAACATACAAGGACGTACATTGATAAAATGTATATAAATAAAGATTATTATTAATATTAACATTGCGAAACAGATGGGACTATTATATGTATAGGTTACACCTGGCATACATATCGAGTATTACCTATTTTATTGCTTCTCACACGCTCCTTATTGAGCGTGTGAGAAGCACTAAGCTAAAAAAATGCAAAATAAAAGCAAATAAATTTAGTTTTTTTTATTGTTTTAGCAGATCAAATACCTACTAAGTTCCTCATTTCCTTTAACATTACTATTCTAAAGTGGGTAATAAGTCCGATTTGCAGGCTCTACAGTAGATGGTAAATGCCACAGAGAAAAGTGAGGAGTATGAATAAGATCTTGAAGTTATAGCAAAGTCAAAATATGACCAGAAAATTATTGATCCTCAAAAGTGGACGTTAGGCGAAATCCATTTGAGAATTAAACTAGGTACAATAAAGGGGTGCAGAACATCAGCTTGCGTAGGTAATAATCTTGTATTTGTCTTACAGGGTACATCTAGCCCAATTTTGCCGTACAGCTCCGGATTTTTTATAGCCTTTACGATAATATTGCATTTTGTGAACTCCGCTTCCTTGGCTTCTATCAGCACTGCTCTGTCCAATGATTGTAAGCATATAATTGTCGGCACGAGTCGTGAGCACAGATTGTAGTAAAAACCATTTTACGCATGTACGTTTTCGGCCAAATTGGTTCAGTATCGGTTTATCGGTCAGAAGCTATCGTGTGCAGCCTCGGCGCCCCTCGCCATCGTCATTCCGCCAAAGAGACCGAAAATTTATTGAATGCGCAAGTGAAGTTTGTGCTTACGACTCGTGCCGGTATCTATACATACTTTTTCTTCTTCCTTATTTTACTTATACTTACTAGCGGAAATTTACACAAAAAAAAAAATCTTTCTTACACGACTACAGTTCGATAGCTTAGCGATGGCCATTGCGTAAATCATGTCAACAAATAAAACAGACGCAACTGCTCATTGATCTGTTGTAATGGTTGCTGCTCTCCTCTCATTTGAGAGGCATTGGGCTTTAGTCCACCACGCTAGCCTCCTGCGGGTTGGCAGACTTCACATGCCATCGAGACAAATCTCTCAAGCATGCAGGTTTCCTCACGATGTTTTCGTTCACCGTTTGAGCTTGTGATAAATACGCACATAACTTCCGAAAAGTCAGTCGTGCCTTGGGTTCGAACTCGAGGCATTTGACATCTCAGTCCACTGGTCACACCACTAGGCTACCACAGCTCTATTTATATTATATTATATTTAACTTCTATTTTTCAACAGCAGTTTTGATATTGCATCATAAATGACGGAAAGTTTTTTTTCAGCCAACCACGCTGACAGTCTAGGTCTTTTACTGTACATTTCTACATTCATCCTAGACTTCTTGTGGTACTCGCAGAGGGATCATAAGCTCATAGTGTACGCGCTGTGTTTTATAATGCCCCATGCACCCATATATTTGTTCTGGGAAGAAGTTATTCATTTAGAAACCGTTGGTTTGTACACATTTGTTTATTAAATATTCAGTAAATTGCCTCGTTGGTTTAGTGGTTGTAAAGTGCGCTTGCAGAGCAGGTCTTGGGTTTGAGGTCGAGCAAAGTGTTATTCGGGGTTTCTATGAATTTATCAGTAGCAGTTCGGGAGTTGGGATTGGTGCCCAGATGATGGCAATAGGTGAAATGTGGGTGTACATAAGTACCTACACGTCTGCATACCCCTTCAGAGACTACCGGTGTGATGGTAAGATGTGAAATTTCATTATAATCAAATTATTTTGTAACCCACTGCTGGCAAGAGCCCTGCAGGCATGTACTCACGGCCCGTCTGATCATAGGCGGTTACCGTAAAGCCTATAGAGTCTATAGACTATACAATTTATATCTATAGTATACACGAATGCGACACCAAAGGTGTTGCTCGCGCGTTGCTGACACTGTAAAAACCTGAACGTTTACGTTTCTACTAAGGAAGTTACTAAACTGACAGCAAACGGATTTTCAGGCTGTCAATCATCGTCACTCTCCTAACGACATCTGGCAACACTACTCACTCTCAGAAACACAACTTTAATTGTTTCGGTCTTCTGTAAGACAGATATACCACTCGTGTATATTTTATATTAATATTTTTTAATAGGTCAAGGCGTTCAGTCCTGGAATCTTACCTCGAGGCATTCAAAGAACTGCATGTCAGTATCGGTAGTGTGGTGTTTCTTCATCGCCCAACTTGCGGTGATCATGTCCATCGCGTGGTACCTGGACAAAGTGCGACCAGGTCGCTACGGCGTGTCTAAGAAATGGAACTTTATGTTCAAGGTAATTGAGTGTATTTTTACTAAACTTGTGTATAATATAACCACGAATCGAACTATCCTTGGTGAAATTGCTTCATGGTGGTGTTAGAATTTCAAATAATATAGGATGATAAATGTGTGTTTAATGAGATTTGTATGTTGATCAGTCGCACCTAAGTTAGCTCAAGTCATTTTGCAATGTCGCCAATTGAGCATTCATCAAGCTATATCAATTCTTTATTATTGTTTATACCGATAACCATGTTTGTTGCTGAGTGACCAGGTTGATAGATAAATATAATAATTTAAAAAGCCACTCAGACAGCGACAGCACCCCACGCTCCCCTCTTGCGAAGGAAGTGAACGATCATCGAGGGCTGACGGTAGAACTACCGCCGCCCGCCTCACGCTCAGGGTGCCGCGCCACGTCTCCTCATCGTGACTTGTGAGGACTCACATAGTGTGAAAGTCTCGAGAAGAGCTTACTATAGAAATGATCCTATGAAGTAAGGTCTTGTCGAAAACATCGCACTCGCGCCGGGTCGTTCGCTCGCGGAGAATCTTAACACCGCCATTCAGAAAGTGACGTCATCGGCACAGTGACATCTAGTAGCGCATATTGGAATTATCGTCGGGCAGCGTCACGGGTGGTTACGTCATGGTAACGTGATGTGCGTGAAAAGTTTCGAAACAATTTTGATAAGGTTTTATAATAGGTACGTCTGTCGAGTATAAATATCAGTAACAATAATAGAGCGACCGCTTACGTGTATGAAACAAACGTGGGTTTGTTTCATATATTATGTTGGATGGCGCCCAAATTTATACAATGAGAATACTGTAAATTTACTCATTTGAATTATTAGCTTTCTAATTAGTGTAAGAAAGTCTGCGATAATAAGAATATCCTACATCACTTCAGTACATCTAGCATGATGACCGAATACAACGACTTAGGTCCCATTTAAACTATGCAAGTTTATTGGCCGTTGTTAATAATAATGATATTAAAGCATGACAATAATGGGTTGATGATGACGCAAATGTATATTGTCTTGCCATTTTAGAAAAAGTACTGGTGCCGCAAGAAATACCGGCGAGAGAGCTGCGTGACGGCGGAACCAACTTTAAAAGTCAAGAAAGATGAGAAGTTCTTTGAGAAGGGCCCTCGTAAGGCAGAGATTGCCATTAAAATCGTCAACATTACCAAGGTATTTGGTTTTAGAAACGTCAAATATATTATTAACTAGCTTCTAGCTACCACCCGCGGCTTAGCCCGCATTGTATAGACGTAAAAAGTAGCCTATGTGTTAATCCAAGTATGAAACTATTTGTATGCCAAATTTTATCCAAAATCCGTTAAGTGGTTTTTGCGTGAAAGAGTAACAAACATCCTCACATGCACATCTATACAAGCTTACGCGTTTTTAATATTAGTTTGTAGGATGTTGTCTAATTAAATACTATGTACGATGATGCTACGGTCCATCTAGGGTACCGCATTGACAAATAGGATCACTAAGTCACAAACGTGCTAGAGACCTGCTTAATGGTAAGCGGTTATCGTAGCCTATGTACGTTTGCAACATCAGAAGTCGCTTGCGCGTTGCCGACCCTGTAAAAACTCTGCCTCTGCGATTCAGGGGCGACAGGCGTGATGGTATGTTCGACCCGTTTGTCATAAGTCGGCACAATATTTTTTGGTCGAAACCAATAGAGCAAAGTGTTATTTGGTGTTTTCTAATTCTTTTCTGTAGCGGCTCGAAGTTTGGATTCGTGCACGGTTTATGGCATTAGGCTGGCCCCTTATTGCTTGGGACCTAAAACATACTCGCAAAATTTGGGTGCAAAATATCTAATTTTCTTTTTCATGCTTTCAGTATCTACCTTGATAAATATGGTAAGTCGTCTTTAATATTTATAGTATGTTTAAAGCGTAATGTACTATCTACAGTGTGTTCCTTCATCTGCGGGGAAGGGGGCGGGGTCCACATAGTCTGGTATCTAACCCTAACAGACTCCAATTCGATCATTCTAATCAAAGAGAGTATTTTATGAACGACCTAAACCCAGCCCGTGGGCGGCACTACACCCCTGGATCCGCTCTTGCCTCTATGTGTTCTCTATCTTGTGAGATATGAGAAGTGCTAAGTTTATGTCTTAGACTCGAAGCCCAGGTCATCCAAAATGTTGGCTTGGAGTTCTGTTTTGCACCTAGATGGGTGGCAGTAGACTCATTCATACTATAAAAGTGAACTGAGAGTATACCATTGTACCCTTCTGACGTCCTCTTTCAGGATACAAGCGTGATGGTATACATATAGATGGTCTATTCCGCGATTATAACCCTCAATAATGAATGCAAGAATAAGAAAAGTAGTTAATATCCCTTGTTCCCAGGTGTTCAAAAAGCATAAAAATAAACCTGGATTGACCGCCTTGGAAAACGTTACCTTCGAGTGCTATAGAGGTGAAGTTACAATACTGTTAGGCCCTCACAGCGCAGGGAAAACCACTCTTATGTCCATTGTGACAGGTACCTATGCATTATGTTTAATTCGATATTTTTTTAAAGACTTAATGAACAGATTGCCAGCATCACTTTTTCTCACTTTTTGAAGGTGTTCACCAATAAGGTCGGTGTATTTCATTAGAGGGCGCCCCCTCCCGGCGTTTCACTGACAACCAGCGTAAAAAAATATTCTCAATTTGTGTCACTGCGTCATGTTTCAAACCACGACATTTTCTTACCACATCATTCCTCAATCTTCTTATTACTTTAAGGTATGTACAGCGCGACCGAAGGAGCCGTGTATATAAACGGAATGGATGTAGCTCATAAGATAATGGAGTTGCGCGAGGACTTGGGAATGTGCATGCAAAAAAACATCAGCTTCAGATACCTCACGGTCAAAGAAAACATCACGTTCTTTCACATGGTATGCTATCAAGCTAGATAACCTGTAAGGGTAGCTACTAGCCAGGGACTCCGTAACCGTTACCGAAACTATCGGATATCCAATACACAAGTTTCGGATAGTTTTCGTATAAGAGCGGAGTCTAAATAAAACGCTATATTTTTGACAGGTTTAATTTGGACATTTTTTTATCATGTTGAAAAATGTAAACATTATGATAAAAACTTTTTCCGGAAACGAGGTGGCACTACTTCACTGAAACTTCATCTAATATCCGAAACTAACGGATAATCTGAAATAATTGCATATCCGTAACTGTATCCGAAACCGATATAATTTTATTCCTATATCCAGATCCGAAATATCATATCCATAACATCCCAACTACACACTAGGTTATAAATGAGTAATAAATAGACACACAAACGAATAGACACAGAACGCCGCCGTCTAGTTGTGTCATAATGGCAATGTCATAATGGATATCATGAATGAAAATACACAAAGAGAAATCTATGTAGTATATCAACCATCTAGTATCTGTAACACAAGCCTCGTTGCTTAGCTCGGAACTAGATGGCGCTGTGTCATAATGTCCGAATATATTATATATTTTTATATGTATTATACTTTGTGTTTGAAATAAAGATTATATTATTATTATATTATTTACAGCTACGGAAGAGATCGAATGAGTGTTTAACTGTTGAACAGCTGATGAGAAAACTCAACTTAACTGACAAAGCGCACCATTTCTATCATCAATTGTCTAACGGGTCGCTAAGATGTTTGCAGGTAACATAATAAAAAAATCAAATCAAATAATTTATTTGCTGAAATATGGTGGATACATGAGATGTTAAATCGGGTTGCATTTTCAAAAACGACGAAACACGTATGCCTATATTTTTACTAAGGAGCTTCAATATTAAATTTCATACTTCTTGCTTTAAAAATTACGGACTATCTACTCATATAAATTTTCAACCCTTATTTACTAGCTACCCTGTTTAGGAGCTAATAGGTATCAAATAATCTATATGTATCATATATTCTTTACGATTAAAGGTGGCATGCACTTTGGCGGGGGGAGCAGAGGTGTTAGTGTTAGATGCGCCGACTTCTGGCATGGATGTTGAACTGAGGCATCGACTATGGGACCTTATTATGGTGAGTTTGTTCATGAGACAACTAACTACACAACAATAAAATAAAAAAATAAAAATATTCCTGGAAATTATGACACACAGCGCCATCTAGTTCCTAGCTAAGCAACGAGGCTTGTGTTACGGATACTAGTTGGTTAATAGACTACATATATACTTTTTTGTAACTACATACATATTATACATAGATACATCCATGACTCGGATACAAATGTTTATGCTCATCACACAAACATTTGTCCCTACCGGGATTCGAACCCGGGACCCTTAGCACAGAAGGCAGTGTTAACTACTACAATCTCCGAAGACCCTAACGTATCCGTTACGCCGTTATGTATAATACCTGAGCGGTAGCAGCCTAGCGGTGTGGCCCGTGGACTGACGTGTCAAAGGTCTCGAGTTCAAATGCAAGGCATGCACCACTGACTTTTCGGAAGTTATGTGCGTATTTATCAAATGCTCAAACGGTGAAGGAAAACATCGTATGGAAACCTACATCATCAATCATCTAGTATTCATAACACAAGTGTTATGAATACTAGATGATTGATACACTAAATGTATTTATATTGTACATTATATTGTACCTATTTATATTGTAAATAGGTACATACATATTTGATTCTCGAGAGGTAGGGCATAGCGAGATTCCTCGCTCAAATTGCGCTGCCCGTCTGGGGAAGTACCTCCGCCTTACAGAAGACCGCAGTGAATCAACAATAGTTATATTTCTGCGAGTGAGTAAGGTTACCAGAGCTCATTGGGGGAGTGACTATTCTGACAGCATGGGTATTCCGTTTGCTGTCAGTTCAGTAATTTCCTATTTTATACGAGCCTACTCATATACGGCTGACACATAGACAAGCCTACTCAGCCCCCTTATCACTATAAAAAAAACATATTTGGTTAATACATAGAAATATCCATGACCTAGCTACAAATGCTTCTAAAACCTATTATTCTTTCTATCTGTCTGTGACAGTGTTTTTAATCATCACATAGGTACTTCGCGGTAATAAGACGATTCTGATGACAACAACATATTTAGAAGAAGCGAACGCTTTAGGAGACAGGATAGTGATACTGAATCGCGGCCAGCTGATGTGTCATGGTACTCCGATGTTCCTAAAACATGCTATTGGTAAGTACCTAAATATATATGTTGAAGGTTACAACAGAACCGAACGCATCGGCAAGCGGCGGCGGCGGCCCGTGATTGGTCCGCTGAGTGGCGCTAGTGTGCAGTGTGCGATCGCGAGCGGCTAGCCGCCATTGTTAAAGTTTTTAGAAGGACGAATGCGAGTGTGCGAACACGCAAGCATACTTGTAAATTTTAATTAATTAACAATATATTCAGTTTATATCATCAAAATCAGTCTCCATTCATTCATCTCCGCAACCGATACCTCAACCTGTGTCTGGTATAGACAATATATAACTCAAAGGTATATCAACGCACAGCCCAAACCTTTGGACGGATCGGGCTGAAATTTGGCAAGCAGGTAGATGTTATGACGTGCGCATCAGCTAAGAAAGGGTTTTTGAAAATTCACCCCCTAAGGGGGTAAAACGGGGGTGCAAAGTTAATATGAAACTTTTATTTTTTTAGTTAAATTGCACGCGGACGAAGTCGCGAGAATCAGCTAGTTTAGATATATTTTAGTAACATTTATTTTATTAACTTGTGTTGTAACCATCTTTTTGTATACCGGAATCTATTAACGTACATTTTAACAACTTTTACACACTTTGCACACTAGCTTGTCCTCGTGACTTTGTCTGCGTGGAATAAGTACTTATTTTTTATCCAATCTGCTTGTACACCATTCTGTTTATTTATTTCTTTCGAATAGTTAAATCATAAAAGTTTTATAGTTCTTTTTGATTTTAGAATTTATTGATTCCTCATACAAACTTTCAAACTGTATAAATGTTTTTCCTGGGACGCAAACTATCTCTGTACCAAATTTCATCGAAATCAGCTCAGCAAGCGCGAATATTTAATATTTGGGTTAAATAATAATTGGGTTACCTCTCCGCGCTTAAACTGTGTGTTAAGTAAGACAGACAACATATTTTCACATTTATAATATTAATAGTACCATAAGTTATACTAGTGCCAATGTACAGTCTAAAAACTTAATTGGTATACATGCAACTATCGACCGTTCCATGTGTGGATTCAAACCAATTAGCTTGTTAGAGTGTACAAGCCCTAACTTCTAGATCAAGAGATCACCTATTGAAGATATTTCTTATTCCAGGCAACAGCTTCAACCTCTCCATTACCCTTAAAGATAGTACTCCGATGAGGCATCTGATGGACATGGTCGAGAATATATTTCCCATGGTCAAATGCAGGATCTACGGCATACGACGTATAACTTTCTCGCTACCTTCTGACGAGCACCAGAAATTTCCTGAACTGTTTAGAGTGCTAGAAGAGAAGAAGAATGAGTATGGAGTCATATTCATGGACGTAGGGATGTTTATGGAGGAAGTTTTTTTGGAGTAAGAGATTCTCTTTTTCTGATAACATATAGAGGGACATACACCGACCTAATCGGTGAACTCCTTCAAAAAGGTGCGCAGTACTCGTAACCGGCTCGCGTGCATATCGAGATGTATGAATGTGGACGAGGCAATAGTGGTATGCAGGGACCGTAGCTCGTGGCATTCTGTAGTTTCTGCATGTATGTATGTGTGAATGCATATATGAGACCTAAGCTGTGTAGCCTAGTGGTGTGAATGTGAAGTCTTGTGTTTGATCCCGAGGCACCTGATTTGTCGGAAGTTATGTGCGTATGTATCACATGCTCAAACGGTGAAGGAAAACATCGTGAGGAAACCTGCATTCTTGAGAGATTTTCTCTATGGCATGTAAAGTCTGCCAGTTGGCTAGTGTGGTGGACTATAGCTTAATCCCTCTCAAATGATATAACCCGAGCCCAGTAGTGGGACAAAAATTGGATTGAAGATGATATAAGATCTAACTGGTCAACTCCGTCAAATGAGCTAGACATGAATTAAGATGTATGAATGTGGACAGAAACCATTATAATTAGTGATAAGATCAGGATACGATGGAGTTGGTATGGCTGGTTGAAGCCAAAAGATCCTAAAAAAAATTAAGATTAAAAAAAAATGTATGTAGTAAGTTTCATAGTCTTGTTTAAGAAATCATTAATTTATGTGAATTGAAAACCTTTTAATGTGATTTTGATGAAGCAGAAGTATGTGTGGATCGCCTACCCCCACAGGAAAGTATAACAGTAAATTGTAACTTAAAATTTCCGTTTTAAGGTTTATCGAAAGCGAGGACGAGGACACATACGAAATGAATACAGATTGTTCATATCGACGTAAGTACCGCTATCTGTTTCCCGCGAATTCGGCCGCGTGCAATTTAACGAAAATAAATTAATTGGAATAACTTTAAAAACGGCAAAGTTTCATACTAACTTTACACCCCCGTTTTATCCCATTTGGGGATAAAACGGGTGTATAAAACTTTTTGGAATGTAGCTGCAATTTTCAAAATCCTTTCTTAGTGCTTTCCTACGTTATAAAAGGAACCCCTGTGCAAAATTTGAAGTTTCCAACCCTTATAGTTCCTTGTAGTTTAGTTAGGCCCTACATTGAGATGTCAGTCAGTCAGTCAGCTTCTTTCATTTACCTATATAGATATCTAAAAAAAAACAATAACACTTTGTACACCAACGCTGCCTCTTTAGTGTTTAGTCTCACGTGCGACTGACTGGTTGACCAAAAAGTTTGGGTTTGATTTCAGATTGAGCGAAGTGTTATTGGGTGGTTCCTTGACAGGTAGAGCATGAGAGGCAGGGCATAGCGAGATTCCTCGCTCAAATTGAGCTGCCCAACTGGGCACAGAAGACCGCAGTGAATCAACAATAGTTGTATTTCTGTGAGTGAGTAAGGTTACCAGAGCTCGTTGGGGAGTGACTATTCTGACAGCATGGGTCATTGTCGTTTTCTGTCAGTTTTGTAATTCCTTATTTTAAGGAACCTTAACAGTTTCTGCAGGGGTTGGCAACGCATATGCAAGCCTTTTGGTCCATGTGCGGCAGTGATCACTTACCATCAGTCGAGCCGCCATCTAATTTGCCCCCTTCATCACCATAAAAAAAAATATCAGTAGCAGCTCGGAGTTTGGATTCGTGTCCGTTTAATGGCAATAGGGTCGCTCCTAATATCGGACCTAAAAATATACCCGCGAATGGAGTTTGTGCATAAATAATACGACCTGTTCATAAATTTTAATTTTATAAACAGGCATTATGTCAATTTTGTATTTTTGTATTATAGTCCTAGTTGTTTCATCAATAAGATTGATAATTGTGTAGACTTAAAGACTGAAAGGATCGTGGGCTGCGCACTTAGATTTCGGCAGTTCAAGATGTTGGTAAAGAGGGTACTTCAATACGCGTGGAGGAAAAAGTACCAATTTATCGCCCTGGTTAGTATTTTTTATGTATAATTTGTTTTGTACTCGCTATTTACGAGTCCCTTCCCAAATAGGCCGTAGGTTTGATTCTCACGTCTGGTATGTATGGCTGTAGCTTGTCTTAACTTTTCTTTAAACGGCTGCTTTCACAACCTAACGTTTAAAAAAAATTGGTCTCGTATTAAGATTTATTTTACGAATAAAATCTAAATAAAGGATCATTGTTGAGATAAAACTACTTTTTACGTATCTGTGGTCGTAAAAAGTAGTTTTATATCTATTCTAGTGCGTTTCACAACTAGATGGCGCTGTGTGTAAATTTTTTATGACCCGATTAGTCGATGCCGGGTTCATAACTCGGTAGGGACAAATGTATTAACAAAAAAAAAGTATAAAAGTAGTATATAAACCTTCTAGTATCCGTAACGTAACACAAGCCTCGTTGATTAGCTCTGAACTAGATGGCGCTGTGTGTAAATTTTCGTATATAATTGCAGCGTATCCTAGTTCCAATAATTAGTCTGATTATAATAACATTGACGACGAACTACAAGCTGGGTCATGACAAGATGTTCAGCCACCAAGGACATTCTCACGGGGATGATGACGTCACCACCCTAGTATACGACGTGGGGCCTGACAGGCAGAGAGGAGTCTTCAATATACTGAAGAAGTTCCCAGGAGTTCGACCCATGTATTCTTCTGATATAGAAGCTCGTACGTACCTTTTTTTTTAAAGTTACCCTTATAGGCTTTTCTGTTGTGTCGTGGGTGTGTTTACAAACAAATTAACAAATACAATTTATTACTAAAATACCTAGTTCTGGAGCCAATACCTGTAGGGTAGGTACTATTTGAATTTTTTTTTGAAGAGATGCCTTATAATTGGAAATTATATAAATAAACTCATCTAAACGTGTTTATCGTAACGTTAAGAAAAATATAATGTAACTAAAACTACTGAATAATTTTATTAGGTCTATACATTCGTATAACATAGTTATAATAAATTGTACCTACCAACAATTTATGGAAGAACTCTGAAATAAACGATTTATTATTATTATTATTCCACAGAACTAAGCAACCCATCAACAGGGCTCACGAATGAAGGAACAGTTGGTCTAAAAATGACGTACAATTATTCGGAACTATTTCATCCATCAGAGTCTCGCGTCACATTGAAATCGCTCAGCATGTATAGTAACATATACATGTCTGTGCATATGCCCTTCTTAAACAAAACTATAAGGGTTAGTTATGAGGCTTTGAAGAACACCAAGAAGAAGATAAAAGAGCCAAAAAGCATGTTCCTGTGCTTGAAGTGGTCCGTGTTGGTTGTTTTTGGTAAGAAGTCGTTCTGTTCATTGAAGTAGGTTTTTAGGGTTCCGTACCCAACAGGTAAAAGCGGAACCCTGTTACTAAGACTTCGCTGTGTCCGTCCGTCTGTCTATATATCTAGACAGTTGAAATTTTCACAAATTATGTATTTCTGTAGCCGCTAATACAACAAATACTAAAAACAAAATAAAAGAAATGTTTAAGGGGGGCTCTCATACACAAAACGTTTTATTTTGCCTAATTTGGTACGGAACCCTTCGTACGCGAGTCCGACTCGCACTTGACCGGTTTTTTTATACCACAACGGTGGTAAACAAGCTTGAAGGGTCAAGAGCTCGAATCCCGGTAGAGGCAAATATTTGTGGGACCAACATGGATATTTCTACCTTAGTGTTTCGATGTTTATTATGTGTACTTACAAAATAACTATTAAGTGTATCAACACAAGCTCTGCACTAGATGGCGCTGTTTCATAATTTCCGGATTTTATTTATTTATTGAAGTAAAACAATTTTTTCACGTATTTTGTTGCGAATATTCGGACCCCTTGCAACGAAATATATATTCATCGCATTCTTGTGACCCCAAAGAGATAAAATTCTCTAAATAATTATGAATATAAGTTTGAAAAATTTATGACTGGCCACTTATTTTTAACAATATGAATATATTTTCCCTTGTTATTACACTTTTTGACATAAAAAGACCCCTCGCCTTCATTCTATTTTTTTATGTATCACTTTAAGATCCCTAATTTTGCATAAGTTTTTCCCCTTGGTATTATTAGCTCCGCTTTATTATAAATTTTGTTTTGTTATGGAATAGAATAGGGAATATCATCCCTATTCTATTCCATAACAAAACAATTAACCGTGGTAGCCTAGTGGTGTGACCAGTGGACTGAGATGTCAAAGGTCTCGAGTTCGAACCCAAGGCACGTACCATTGACTTTTCGGAAGTTATGTGCGTATTTATCACATGCTCAAACGGTGAAGGAAAACATCGTGAGGAAACCTGCATGTTTGAGAGAATTCTCGATGGCATGTGAAGTCTGCCAACCCGCAGTAGGCTAGCGGGGTAGACTATAGCCTAATCCCTCTCAATTTAGAGGAGACCCGTGCCCAGCAGTGGGACATTAATGGGTTGATGATGATGATATATATGTATTCTTAAATGCATTATTTTGCATAGAAGGTAAGGTGAATCCTCATGTTGCCTCAAGGTGCGTACAGATTACATAACATAACATGTTATAAAACGTTGTTATATATGTTATATAACAACGTGTTTGTAATGTGGAGACTGAATGTCATAAAATGTGTTATATATGTTAATTATTTTTACAACAATGTTATATAACTTATACGAGACGGACATTGTAATTATTATATAGCATTGTTATTCTAATTTGGAGGTACAGTATCTTGTGCCTTGCAGTGGAAGAAAAATTGGTTGATGATGATTATTTATATTATAATGTCATAAAAGTTATTATACTAACTGATTCCCGCGACTTCGTCCGCGTGCAATTTAACGAAAAACAAAAGTTTTATACTAACTTTGCACTCCTGTTTTACTCCCATAGAGGGAAAATTTTCAAAAATCCTTTCTAAGAGCTCCCCTACGCTATAAAAGGAACCCCTGTGAAATTTCTCAAGTTTCTAACCCTTATAGTTTAGGCCCTGCGTTGATATGTCAGTCAGTCAGTCTTCAGCTTCTCTTTTTATAATTATATACTTATAGAATTAATTTTATTTTAATTTTAATTTTATTGTTGTTATAATTATGGGTATATGTAATCTGGCCACCACTGTTTTAATTGTTGTTTATCTTTAGAAATTTCTGGCCACTTTTGTTTTAACTTTCCTTATTGTTCATTTATTGTTTATATTTATATCCTGTATCTTGTGAAAAACATTATTGTTAAGCGTTGTTTATGTGACAAAAAACAGTTTTATTATTATTATTGATATTTATTAAATAATAATAATTGGATCTAGAACATTATGGAACGCAATAAATTTGAATTGAATTGAATTAATAAGGTTTTTTTTTCTCATGCAGTGTCTATGTTGCCTGTAGCGCCTTTGATATGCCTCTGCATCACTGAATATGAGGCTGGTATAAGGGACAACCATATGATGGCAGGCTGCACACCGCTGATGCACTGGAGCTCAAAGTTGTTAGCTCATCTAGTACAATACACGGCCATAATACCAGCACCTATACTGATCCTCACGCTACTATTTGATTTTGACAAAACCTTCAATCAGCTTAAGTTTTTAGGTAAGGATAAATAATTTATAGGCACACACATTAATACACTTTATACCAGAAAAAAAAAAAAATTAAATACCTATAGTTTCTAGTTGGATAGTGGTTTGACGACCCAGTTAGTCCAGCGGTAGTTAACACTGCTATGGGTGCTATGGGTCCCGGGTTCGAATCCCGGTAGGGAAAAATGTTTGTGTGATAAGCATGAACATTTATATCCGAGTCATGTATGTATCTATCTATAATATGTATGTATTTACAAAAAAAAATATATGTAGTATATCAACCAGCTAGTATCCGTAACACAAGCCTCGTTGCTTAGCACGGAACTAGATGGCGCTGTGTGCCATAATGTCCAGGAATATTTATTTTTATTTTATTTTTTATAATATTCAAGTTCAAAATTTGAACGTTTGTATGTTATTATCTATCATATAAGTTTCCTGTTATCGTGTTAAAATAAGGTTTATGAGAAATCATCCATAGTCCATAATTGTTACTGTTCACTTTATATACCACCTGTATATACATTATGAAATGCAATAAAATTATGATTAGGATTTACTTATGCTGATATTTTTATATTGAATTTTCAGGTTCACTTTTTTGTATTTTACTGGCATTTGGACCTGCTTTCCTGGCACACTTGTACTTTTTGAGTTTTATACTACATAGGCACGTTGCTATCTGCCAAGTGTATATAATGTCTATAGGTTTTGGTGAGTTATTTATTTTATTTAACAATAATAATATAACCCTTATCAACAATCTTGTATGTAGCTAGGTTACACTTTATCTTAATACTCAGTAGGTACTAAAAGTATGGGAATGTAAATATGAATAATAATATTCTTATTAGGTTTCTTGATTGTCATTCTATGCAATTTATCCCTTGCTACCTTTGTGCATCATATTCTGCATGATCTTAAAATCTGATCTGAAAAAGAGAAGTATCATATTATACGGCATAGAACCCCTTGGTCATATAAATGACAATTATAAGATCGAACATGCGCCAGAAGTGTGAATCGTGACGTCACCCATATAAATAAATTCTAAAAATAAAACCCACATGGCATAGATAGCGCATTTTTGTTTTATCAAACAACAACATACGATTAAGCCAATTGTTAAAGATAATTCTACTAATAATAAATGTATTTATAAATAAAATTCCGACTCAATCACCCGTCATGCTCGTGACCCAATTCACAATGATCGTAAGTAGTTCCGAGACACGCTACTAGATGTCACTGTGCCGGTGACGTCACTTTCTGAATGGCGGTGTTAAGATTCTCCGCGAGCGAACGACGCGGCGCGAGTGCGGTGTTTTCGACAAGACCTTACTTCATAGGATCATTTCTATAGTAAGCTCTTCTCGAGACTTTCACACTATGTGAGTCCTCACAAGTCACGATGAGGAGACGTGGCGCGGCACCCTGAGCGTGAGGCGGGCGGCGGTAGTTCTACCGTCAGTCCTCGATGATCGTTCACTTCCTTCGCAAGAGGGGAGCGTGGGGTGCTGTCGCTGTCTGAGTGGCTTTTTAACCCTATATGAATATTACCAATAATTAAAGTGTACATAGAACGTACATGTGCATTATTATACATATCTCATTTCGACTGAAGTGACAAATATGAAGATACCTTCAATAAAATATTTCTGTACGGTACCGGTACATTCGTGATTTCATACCATCTCGCCTATCGTCGCCGTAGGGTTAGGCAGAGGTTCCATGTAATAGGGGGCGAGTAATTACAAGTTAACACGAACAGTGTATTTTTAATATTGGTACAAGCGTTACGATTTTGTACATTGTATATTTTGTATATACCGGGTGACTTTTTTTACCGTCTTGATAAAAATAGGGTGTGATGGGTAAATGGAGTAGAAGCCTATGGCATAGTTATTTTACATTTTTTTTGTTTTACACTCATCATTTAAAATTTGTCTACTAATATACACAAGTAATTTACAACCAATTTTTCATATTAAAACATAAATGTTTAATTTTCAGAGAAATTTTAAAAAAATAATTCAAATAATTCAAATTCGTAAACATAGTCACCCTAATAAACAGGCGGCATATCATGAATGATATCGTTTCAAATAGGTAAAACTAGATCTTCAAACAAACGCACACGTGTAGCCGCCAGCGATTTTCCGATGCTGACACAGGATCCCCGCTCCCGCCATCCCGCGCTGGACCCCCACTGCCCTACAGTCCTATTCTAATTATTTTAAATAATTTTTAGTCACATACGATTAGGCACTCAGTGACGTCGCGTGATCTATTCGCAATGTTTACGTTACCGCGCATGTCTCCGTCGGTCGCTCACTGTGATAAAAGTGATTAACGTAAACAATAAACATGTACGAATATAACAATGTAGAGTACTTATTTAGTAATGGTGCAGTGTTATATCGTGTCCCTTGAAAGTTTAAATGGTGTACGGCGAATGTATACAGGACCAAGCCATCTGCAATCTCTTCGACATTCGGACTGTCGATTCAAACGAATCCACAAAAAACTCGTCCCATCCTCCCATCCATAACATTCCATCATCGATATAATGTTAGAAGACGTTCCTTTGAATTATTTGCGGGGAATGTACCTACTTCCAGAGAGAGAGAAACTGTGGACACTGTGATTACTGCGATATCGCTCAAAGGTACTTTTTTTAATATTTGTAATTAAAATCACTGTAATTTGTAATAAGTTGATTTAAATATTTTAAATACGCAGAGTATGTAGTAATGTCTAGTTTACGCATACTCATACCTAATTAATACTTTATTTATTCAAAGAAATAATGACAAATGAGAAAGTTTAACATGTAACACACAACTATACCATGCTAAAAGATCATAAGCTCTTTAAAATATGAAGGGAAGATTGATATCTCTACAACACAATTCGGAGTTTATAAAATCGCAACGGAAAAATGCCTAGGTATTCAGATATGTAGTTACGCTATTTCGCTCGCACTTTTCATTCATTGGAAATCACGTTACACGCAGTGTAGGCATCTATTTTACTATTACGCACGCGCCGTGTAGGATGTTCTCTTTTTCTGGATTTTCTTGGATTTTCAGAACTCCCATAATCAAAATGCTATTACAGAAATAGTCTCGTCCGCAGATTCCGTTCTATACATATAACCTACCCTATAATTATCGAGACGGTAAAAAAAGTCACCCGGTATACTCAAAATAAAAAAATGTAAGCAAACTTATTCCGGGTTTTTGTCATGATTGTGATTGGTGTTTAAATGATACTATTGTTATACTCGATCGAGAATTGTCATTAAAATAGACGGAATTTAAATAATATCAATATTCTGCTATAAAATCCCATTTCATCGTTTTAATGATTGAGTTGCTTAGGACCTAACATGCACTCAATAAAATTAATATGTAAAAGAAAACAATTGAAAATAAGTTTTGTTTTTAAATGAAGACAGTCATAGAAAAAGGCAGTTTTTCACAGTTTTTCTCCCAACGAGTTTCAATATAATATATAAAAAGACCTTTTTTCTATTCCAGGCATTATTCTACCGATATTTATATCCGTTATTAAGCCTATATATGAAACATCAGTTTTTATTCCACTCCCCTACGTAATACTGACGATGTTTGCCCGAATGAGTCCCCTGTTCGCACTGGGCATGGGCCTCGGTCGCCTGACGCTGAGAGCCCGGTTGAATTCCTATTGCAAGCTCAATAGGCACATGTGTCCTAACATAACGTTCCCCGACATCCATTTCTCCAGCGAAGTCTGTTGTGGTAAGCTTTTCTTTTAACTAGAATAGAATGACGTTTAAAAAGTGTTGAATACACAAATAACGTTGGAAACAGGGCCAGATCCAATTGGGGGGTCATGGGGTCATGGGGTCATGCTCCCCGCCATAGTAGTAGTAGTAGAATCCAATTATGGAATTGGAGCCTGTTGTGACTAGACACTTAAGTATGTGACCCTCCCCCCGTCTGATTTCAAGCACAATCGGTCCTAGGACGTAGACGCAGGCACTTTAAAGTAGCTTAACGTTAATGGATTCGACGTAAAGTATGTATGTACGAACAAAAAAATTAATACAAAACTAATGATTTTACTTTAATTTGGTAGGTGAGAGGGGGGCCCCCTCAGACGGGGGGCTTGTCGCATTTAGCCAGTCATGTCTCCTTATTTGCGCCACTGTTTGCGTCCCGAAAAAGTATTAGCGAACTGTGACTTAGTACATATAGTAGTTCAGTCCTATTCTTTCGGAAGTAAGCTGTCATCATCAACCCATTAATTCTCCCACTGCTGAGCATAGGTGTCCCCACATTTGAGAGGGATAGGATAGGCTATTGCCAGCCTATTACGGGTCACCACGCCAGCCTATTACAACAGACTAAGCAAGCCATCGAGAAAATCTCTCAGGCATGCAGGTTTCCTGACGATGTTTTCCTTCACCGTTTGAGCGTGGTGCGTGGGTCAGGATTTAACTCGAGACCTTTGACTTGACAGTCCATTCTATTCACGGTCACACCACTAGGCTTTTCATCTTAACTTATGCTGTATTTTTTTTAGGGGCGAAATCAAAAGAGCCTTTCGAATATTTAAGTTCGCACGAGAACGGATTGTTTGATTTACTCAATTTAATCTGCTTATTCTTTTTTTATTCGGTAAGTGCCAGTAATGTTAAACTAAGTAGTGTGATAAACCGCACCAAACCGAATATTGTAGGGTCTACACTAAACCGGATATAATAAAACTTCGGCTTTCAGTCCAACTAATAACATTAATCACTATAATATCTATTAATCCTCACAATACTAGTTACAAGTAATTTATTAATTATACAAATCGAAAGTACAGATTTAAATATTATCACATTCCTGACAATGTTGTCCACCACCTCTCACTTCGAATCCACCCGCACAAAAGAGCGATGCAACCGGCCAATTCTCCCGCTAGCCCCGCCATAGTCGTGGTGGGGATGCTACTTTGTGCGATCAGTTCCCGCCATTTTCGTTAACCAATCACAGAATGATAGATTAACTTTTTAATTGAGTGCAAGGAAATTCATGGGACAATTGTATATAATTATGTATTTACAAAAATAAATAACATTTTTTTTTAAATAAACTACAAATAATAAGAACCCTAACAATCGACCGTCCTGACAACGTGTGCGTCCTCGCACACGACGCCAGGGGCACCCTAACAATCGGAATGTTTGGCCAGTTGCTCAGTCTTTACAATTATTATTATTGGTTAAGCGTTTAGCATACAAAATAAAATAAAATCACAGAATTCTTTTGTTAATTTCAGATTAGCAAAAACATTGTAATCTATCAGGGAAGAAGAATACAAGTTGTTTTATCCATGAGTATCTATACAATAAGTGGGAAACAACGATCGATAATGTCTTCCACTTCATAAAAATTTGGGGTCCGAACGATCGATTAATCGGATTGCCCATTGACTACCCCGAACGATCGATTTATCGGGGAAAGACCTCAACTAACACGCCTACAAGACGATCGATTTACTTGTGGCGGATAGCAGGTAACTATGTGGTTGATATTCGTTGTTACGATGAGACACGATCCGATCGATTCTCGTGTCTAATCTGCAACAAAGAACGAAAATCATCTGTAGCACAATTTCTCAGAAGAAAACAACAATTAGGGAGACAAGTAAGGATTTGTATTCATTACAATCAGTCTCAAATCAAGTCTATGAGGCCTCTTCGTCCTCCGCCTCACTCGTATCAGAGGCGTTTACCTGCAAGGCCGCGATGTGTATCCATGGCCTCATACGGTCCGCGGCCACGATTGTTGGCTTCTTATTCTGCGTGCTAGCCAAACCTGGGACGGGAGCTACCTTATACCTATCCCTGCCCAAAACACTAACAACCCTGTAGGGACCTACGTATGAAGGCAAAAGCTTTTTACTCTGCCCATCGTTATTAAAACAAGTTTTCGTTATTTTTACTAGCTCGCCCTCGCTGTAAACCCGTGCTGGTTTTCTACCCTTATCATAAGCCAATTTTTGTTTTGCCTGTTCACTATCAATACGGACCTTTACATTTTTGCGCATGGTATCAATGTCACAGGGCTCTCGAGAGTCCTCAGTAGCTTCGTTAAGAATAGGATTAACTTCACTATTCATGCTACTTCCAAACAATACTTCCGAAGGTGTTTTGCCAGTAGTTTTATGGATAGTGTTATTAAGTCCCCACTGAATTTTCCCCAGAAAACTATCCCATTCTTTTTCACCGTATTTTACAGTCATTGTTCTTAAAGAGTCAAGTATAGTGCGATTGTACCTTTCTACCTGACCATTGGACCTCGGGCTTGCCACTGAGTTAAGGATATGTTTAGTGCCTTTATCTAAGCAAAACCTACTAAAAGCGTTCGATGTAAAACAACTTCCGCGGTCGCTGATAAGTCGGTCCGGAGTTCTAAATGTAAAGAAAATATCCTCCAGAACTTTAATTGTATTTAAGCTATTAGTATTTCTTACAGGTTTGAGAAAGCAAAATTTGGTGAAGGACTCTACAATCACCAGCAGGTAAATGTAACCCCTTTTTGATTTAACAAATGGTCCAAGATGATCAACGTGTATCGTATGAAACGGGACCCCGACTTTCGCAATGGGATGTAAAAGACCTTCACACGCGTTTGACTTATTTTTAGCATATGCACATTCAATACAAGAATTTACGTACTTTTTCACAAATTTTGACATTTTAGCAAACCAATAGCCCTTCTTTATCCTCTCCAAAGTCTTCTCCACCCCGAAATGGCCTATATCATCGTGGTTCATACGACACAGTTGCCATCTCGCGCCCTTTGGCACTACCCAACGAATGTTATTTTTATCATTTCCTATGTAACGAAATAATTTGTTATCCTTTATTACGAAATTATCTTTGATGTACTTAAGTTCACTTTCATTAAGATTACCGGTCAAAATATCCCTAATACGGCATAGTTCCGAATCTCCAAGCTGAAGGGTATGCAGCCAGTCCTCATTGCTGATAGACATAACGGCGGAAAAATCATCAAGACGGCCCTCTTTAGAGGCTACGGGGTTACGGGAAAGTGCGTCTACATGGCCCATTTTAACGCCGGCCCTGTATTCGACGGTGCAGTTAAATTCTTGCAATAAGAGCCACCATCGTGCTATCCTTGGAATGAGGTCACGTTTTGAAAACGTGGAGCGAAGAGCACTACAATCTGTAACAATTTTAAATGACTTCCCAATCAAGTAGACCCGAAATTTTCGCAATGAGTCGACGACGGCTAGCGTTTCCAATTCATAGGAATGGAAGTTTTTCTGTTCTGGGGAGGTTTGTCTGCTATAGTACGCAACTGGACGGAAAGATTCGGTCTCCACTGAGCGCTGCAAAAGGATACCTCCTATACCTAGTCTGCTCGCGTCGGTGTGAAGTTCGGTTTCTGCTGCAGGATCATATATAGCGAGGATAGGTCTGTCAACTAATTTCGACTTCAAATTGTTAAAAGCTTCTTCCTGACAAGAACTCCATGTCCATGCAGTCTCCTTTTTTAGCAATTGATTCAGCGGGAAAGCAATGTGAGCGAAATCTTTGATAAATTTGCGAAAATAACTGGCTAATCCAAGGAACTGACGTACATTATGTACGTTTTCAGGTCGTGGGAAGTTCATTACGCTAAGGATTTTCTTTTCACCTGGCCTCACTCCCTCTGCGCTAATTTCATAACCAAGGTAATCGATGTTATCTTGCAAGAAACAACATTTGGAGATATTCAATGTGAGATTGGCTTCTTTTATGACCTTCAAAACCTCTTCAAGCCGTTCTAAGCATTCGCTCTGGTCTTTCCCAAATATCAGGACATCATCAATATACGCCGTTGCCTTGCTAAAACGAGAAGACCCTAAGATAGAATTCATCATGCGTTGAAATACGGCCGGGGCATTGGCCAATCCAAACGGCATACGATTGAACTCGTATTGCCCGTCGGGTGTTACAAACGATGTAAGGTGTCGGCACTTTTCTGTAATTGGAACCTGATAGTAACCAGATGCGAGATCTAAAGTTATAAAACAGGCCTGTCCAGTAAGGCGAGATATCTCGTCTTCAATTATTGGCATAGGGTACCGTTCCTTAACGGTGATCGAATTAAGCATTCGATAATCGACACACATCCTAAGTGAACCATCCTTCTTACGTACGAGCAGGATGGGGCTGGCATACTCCGAAACGGACTCCCTCACTATTCCTGCATCCAACATCTCCTGCACCATAGATCGAACCTTCTCCCGCTCGTGATGCGACAATCTATAGGGGCGATAGATAACCGGACGTTGACTGCTCAACTCTATACCCATTTGTGTTACATTCGTGCATCCTAAATCTTTAAGCGAAGATGCGAAACAACTTTTGTACCTTCTCAACAATGCGAGTAATATTTCTTTTACCGCGACGGAAACCTTTTCTCCGACACGCACAAGACCCTCGTCAAAATCTTCATCCACTGTGATGGGAATTCCAGGAGGTTCAACTATGACCCTATTCACAACGTCGACTGGCCTTGCACGGGCTAAAACTGTGTTGTCTGGAATCCAACAATAGCCCGAGCATGGGATCATCGTTATGTCGATGCGAACACCATGAGTATGATGAAAACCTCCACAAATGAAATACTGTTTAGTTGGCTTGCCTGCAAAACCGTTTTTTAAGTGAATATTGCCTTCAAAGCGAGGTTCAACTAGCGCCCGCACCGACGCTGGACCATAAAGCTCTACCACTCCCTCAGTTTTAACCCTAAGTGACGATGAGATACTTATTTGTACGTCTGCAAGTGGCATTTCACTACCGATATCAACAAACTTAAGCATTGTGGCATCCTTAAAGACTACGATGTGAGGCTGTTCGGTAAAAGATTGACCAACCAACATGGCGAGACATTCGTCTAATAAGTCGTCACTAACAACCTTACACGAGACCTGAGCTTTCACTCCATCGACACTAACATCGAGTACCAAACCTCCCAACGACTCTGTTACACCATTCCCGAATCCCTTCAACAAAGATGCAATATGATCGTGGGGCAAACCTATCTTAGACACAACGGATTCCTTTACCAGAGTGACTTCGCTACCAAAATCAATAAAAGCTTGATATGTTGACGTACCGTTAATTGTGATGTCCTTTATAAATTTTGAATTTGACCGCTCACAATCGCCTGAAGCTATCGTATTAATACGCATGGTTTTTGTAACAGTATCATTAGACCGTACAACCTTGTTTTCAGATCTAGTAAAGCAGGTTTCAGCTGTATGCCCTACTTTATTACAAAGTGAACATTTTACAAGAGGCTTAGGGCAATGCAAAAAACTATGTCCCCTTTCCTTACAATTATAACAACCCGCGAATGAACCGGATTTGGATCCAGGTTTTTGATTAGATTGACTGTTTGAATTATTGTGGCTATTAATAGAATCCATCCTGTTCCTAACTTGATTTCGGTCCAACATTTGATATGAATCCTTGCTACTCATCAAAAATTGTAAAAGCTGATCTGGGTGAGAGGCTCGCAATGCTAAAGCACCGGATTTAAGAGTCCTATCACTGATCCCGTGAATGATACAATCTACCGCACGTTTATCGATTATATCACATTGATTAATTAACGCTAATTTCTCATAAAAGTAGACCTCTAGAGGTTCATTATATCTACTCTTTCTTTTGAGCATCTCCTCCAAGGTCTGGCCATAGTTTTGTTCGCATGGAAAAGCTGTAATTAGTTTTTCCTGCCACTCTTGCCAAGAAAACAAAACCGAATTTAAGCCTTCATACCATGTCTTAGCAAGACCTTGGAGTTTTTGCATCGCAAAGTGAACTATAGTTTTGTCATCCCAACCATATACGCTTGCACATTCATTGACCTTTCTGAGCCACACGTCTACACGTTGGTTCTTGGTCGAAGGATTGAAGTTAGGCAGTATGTTCGTGTGATCTACTTTTTGGGTTATCCGTGCATCGAGAGCCGATGGTTGAGACACTATACTATCTTTCAAACACTTTAAAAATTCCATCATGCATTTCTTTGATACAGAAGGGCTACGTGACCTTTTATTTCCCAGCGTGCTGCGTCGCTCAGTTTCCCGCCGGCGGTGCGTGGCTGCGCTGCGCGGACTTCGACTACGGCTGCCGCCCTCGGTGTTGCGTCGCGGCGTCGGGTGACGTTCGTCGTAGCGGCTGCGGCCCCGTTCTTGATCCGTGATGTGTAGAAGTCGCTCCCGTTCTTGCAACAGCTGCTGCTGCAGTATCTTGACCCGCTCATGGCTGGACTCCAGATCTTGATTTTGCGTGCGTCGAGAACTGCGACTCCTCAAACGGCTCCGGCTATGATTTCTCACTCGACTGCGACTCCGACGTCCCCTAGGTTCAGGCGTCACAAGCAGGGTGTGGGCAGAGCCGTCACTTCGACGCCTAGACGTTTCTTCCATTTTCTATGAGCTTACAACATAAAAAGAAAAAAAATAAGTTAATATGTGTACATATAATATTTTTTTTTTTTTTTTTTTTTTTTTTTTTTTTTTTTTTTTTTGTCGGTACTTTGAATATCTTGTCGACTAAAAATTGGTTTATGCAACGAGGGAAAACAGAGGAATGTTTTAAGAATAGTACTGCTGTTGAATAAGCTAGCTCTATCCACTTGATCACGATTTAATTTTAAAATTCGAATAATAGTCATATCTCGGAAACTAGAGGTTATATCAAAAAAATAATGCAATTTTGTCCCCCTTTATAACACCCACAAGCACGGTACACAACTCCTAAAATAGGAGTTTGTGCTTACGGAGTCGACCTTGATGGCATCAGGACTACCAGGATTTTGTGTCAGCAGAACAACTTATTAATCATTGCTAATATATTTGAATCCGCTTATTATCGGGAAGGAGTGATAATTACAAGCATGACAATGTCAATTACCCACGGCACTTTATTTCCGCAATGTTCACAATGTGCAGAGTTCAAAATCGTAATAGTCAATTTTAAGCTACCCGCACTGCGAGTAAGAAATCGAATAAGACTTATCGAATAAACGAAACTTAATGGGCTTGTACTTACGTTAAAAACGCTGCGTATCCCACTTCTGAGATGTGATAAACCGCACCAAACCGAATATTGTAGGGTCTACACTAAACCGGATATAATAAAACTTCGGCTTTCAGTCCAACTAATAACATTAATCACTATAATATCTATTAATCCTCACAATACTAGTTACAAGTAATTTATTAATTATACAAATCGAAAGTACAGATTTAAATATTATCACATTCCTGACAATGTTGTCCACCACCTCTCACTTCGAATCCACCCGCACAAAAGAGCGATGCAACCGGCCAATTCTCCCGCTAGCCCCGCCATAGTCGTGGTGGGGATGCTACTTTGTGCGATCAGTTCCCGCCATTTTCGTTAACCAATCACAGAATGATAGATTAACTTTTTAATTGAGTGCAAGGAAATTCATGGGACAATTGTATATAATTATGTATTTACAAAAATAAATAACATTTTTTTTTAAATAAACTACAAATAATAAGAACCCTAACAGTAGTGAATGTATAACTTAATCCTAACTACTACTAATATTTTAAATGCGAAAGTATGTCTTTATTTCTTCACCATTTAAGCGCTGAAACACTTTAAATAAAAAATTTGATATGGAGATCTGTATTATGAGTCCCGAGAAAGTATATATTAATTCTTGTTCCCGAAATAATTTCTTAAAACGGCGAAAAGGGGGTTGGAAGTTCGTTCGCGTATCCTTATACTAATATTATAAAGACGAAAGATTTGTATTTTTGTATGTATGTAACGAAAAAACTCAAAAGGTACTGGACCTATTTCAAAAAATCTTTCACCCTTAGAATGCTACATTATTCCCGACTAACATAGGCTATATTTATTACCAGAAAAAAATAGAGATAAAAAAATACCCATTCGCGGAGCCGGGACTGGCTGCTAGTAGGTTATAAAAGGGTTTTACAGGGTGGGTAACGTCCTAGCCGGGGTCCAGCGACTAGAGCTGAACCGAAGCCCGCCGGGGTTATGGTCCATACTTTCGTGAATCCCATGGCCCCGGCAACAGGTTGGTGGCCCCCCAGGCGGTGGGACGGGCCGTAAAGGATTTTTCCGCATCTTAAAAATAAGGTGGGCAACGTACAAGCGACATCTCTGGTGTTGTAAACGTGAATAGACTACGGTAATCGCTTATCAGTCGGGTCGTAAGTTTATTGGCCACTGATTGTCACTGACTATCACTGACTATCACTGTCTATTACTGACTATCACTATCACTATCACTGACTATCACTGACTATCACTGACTATCACTATCACTGACTATCACTGACTATCCTTCAATTTTAGGCAACAGTGTTGTTATTAGAAAATAGATTGCTGCAATATATAGGCGAACATATAGTAACGGCTCGGTACAAGCAACCTGCGAAGGAATTCTACGACGTCGAAGTCCGTAGAGAGGAGCGATACGTCAAGAAAATGCTAAAAGACCGTAAGTATCACGACGTTTTTAATAATTTTCAACCTTATATTATTAATATGAGTAGACAGACGCCGATACACACGGCGTCTGTCTATCTATCTGTCGGCTCATACATGTTATGGCAACCCAAATTGGTTTTAGTTATTTCTTTTACTTTCATAAATCATACGTTTCACATTGAACAGCACCAGTCTCATATTGATATTACATACATAAAGCATTGTAAAACCTAACCAACAATTTTGTATTTAATTTAAAAAGACTATCTATGGAGTTTCTTGCCGGTTCTTCTCCATAAGACCTACCTTTTGGAACCGCGCAACTAAATTAAATTTAATTTGACAATTCAAAAGTACCTATATTGGTCTAATTGAAATAAATGATTTGATTTGATTTGATTTGAATAATAAAGTTGGAAAGTAGCGTTTTAAACTGAGACTGATAAACTTTGTATAATAAGCTGTGTAGTATACGCTGCATATCTTAATTGTTTTATACTAACTTACAATTGGACATAAATAAGGCTATGGTGGCCTAGTGGTGTGACCAGTATACTGATGAATCGAACGTCTTAAGTTCAAGTTTTTTTGATGTTACGTGCGTATTTACCAAACCGCAGTAGGCTAGCGTGATGGAATATAGCCTAATCCCTCTCAAATGAAAGGAGACCCGTGCCCAGCAGAGCCAGTGCGGGTTCGCAGGCTTTATATGCCATTGAGAAATTCTCTCAGGCGTGTGTGATATGATAAATACGTACGTAACGTTTGGACGAACCGAATAGCCCAGCGGTAGTCAACGCTGCTTTCTGTATTTACAAAAAAATATATATGTAATATGTAGTATCTTTGGGGGAGGCTTATGTCCAGCAGTGGACGTCATCTAGCTGTTATGATGATGATGATGATGATGTGGTGTTGTCAGAATTTCCGGGTATATTCAGAGGCGTAGTGTGGGTATTTCCCGCCCGGGGCCGACCCGAAATTTGCCGCCCCCTATTTAAAAATATACTTGGCACTTAACGCCGCCCCCTCTAATATGCCGCCCGGGGCCATGGCCCCCTCTGCCCCCCACCCACGCTACGCCACTGTGTATATTATTATTATTTATTTCGAAAAGCCAGTGCTGCGTGTCTTGGGGTTGATCTCGAGACTTTTGACTTCAATGTCCACTAGTCGCACATTTCTCTATACATATATCTAAATCATTTTCAGGAAACTACAGTGACGATGTTCTTTTAGTTCATAATTTACACAAAAAGTACTTCAATATGATACGAAGGAAACGCTCTTTGAACGCCGTCAGAGGAGTCAGTTTTAGTGCTAGAGTAGGTTCGTATCAGCAGATCATAATATATACTAGGTACTGACTTTCAAACTCTTGTTATCGAGAGGTAGGGCATGGTGAGATTCCTCGCTCAAATTGAGCTGCCCGACTGGGGATGTACCTCCGTCTTACAGGAGCCCGCAGTGAAACAATAGTAGTTGTGTTTCTGTGAGTGAGTAAGATTTACCAGAGCTCGTTAGGGGAGTGATTATATTGACAACATGGGAATCTTGTTTGCCTTATTTTTAGAAACCTAAATGGTTTCTACAGAGTCGGAGACGCGTGTGCGACACCTCTGGAGTTGAAAACGTTTATAGGCTACGGTAACCGTTTACTATCAGACGGCCCGTTAGCATGTTTGCTACCCTTATGGGGTAAAAAAAATGTGTGCATGAGTCCCATGGCCCTAAGTGCTATTTTTACTCGTGACAATTACGATCTTAAACAAATGTTACCTACTGATAATATTTGTTGAGCTGTTAACTTGCCCCTTTGGAAAGCGTGCGGAAATAAATGTCTTGACGTTGCATTAAATTCCATGGCGGACTAATAAATTAAAAAAATAGGTATCGGCAAAATAATTATAATTTATTTATTTCATGTTACAGTCATAATATTAATTAAATATCTTATACATCTTTTTCGTACATTTACCATGTACACAATTTTCAGGCGAATGCATCGCCATATTGGGCCCGCAGGGTTCTGGCAAGACAACCATATTGAAGATGTTGGCTGGAGAAACGGTTATGACCAGAGGCACCTCGTGCATTGATGGACAATTTATATTGGCCAATAGATCTAAAGTAAGATTTCCCTTTTTAGTATTCCCAGGTCGAGTCGATCGAGTCGAGCCAAATCGTCATTGAAAGCTTTTTAGGTTTTAATTTACAGCAGTAGCTAGGATTTGAGCCGAAATTATGAGTACAATTTGAGGTAAGCGTGCTTAATCTTAGACCACATCGTCACTTACCATCAGGTAAGATTGTGAGATCTATACATGATAAAAAATGGTTATAGGTACGAACAAGGGGACTGTAAGAACATAAGTACCGGCTTAAGTTATTTCCATGACCTGGCCATAATCGGTAGCCCAACATCCTAGGGTGGGCACTAGAACATTCTGGTGTATATATGCCAAGTATGACCATAGATACGCCAAGCATGAGCGTAGATACGCCAAGCATGACCGTAGATACGCCAAGCATGAGCGTAGATACGTTACGTAGGCACTGGAAGAGCAGTCGGTTGCTGGTAAACTGTAAAGTCCAGTGCATTTACCGATTGTGCATTTTTCTCAACCGATGTGTGACAAAATTCTCTATTGACCTTTTATTCTTAGTCCCCTCTATATGTAGGTATAGACTCCTGGCTATGCTACCATAAGTTGATTCTTATATCGTAAATTACAGTACATCCATAAGATCTCCCTAACGTCGGACACTGGCGGCTTGGACACCTTCATGACCGGCTACCAGAACCTGGTGTTCATTGCCAAGCTTCAGGGCTACACCGATGAGATGGCCTGTAAGCTATCGATAATGGCGTTACGTTTTATGGGTAAGTTCACTCCACCAACTCTGCTCATCATCAACTAATTTATTTTCCCACTGCTGGGCACGGGTCTTCCATTTGAGAGGTGAGAGAGACTAGTCTTGTTCACACATGCACCTATGTAATTTAGTTTCGCAGACTTCACTCGTTGTCAAGAAAATCTCTCTGGGTTTTCAGGCAGGTTTGCTCACGATGTTTTCCTTCGCCGTTTGAGGATGTGATGAATACGAACGTAACTTCGAAGTCAGAGCTCATTGGACTTGAACTCGTTCAGCTTGAATTTCTGAGATATAGTGTTTTGGATTCACACGTCTGCCCTATGGCGTTCACTAGAGGAGGCCTACGTCAGGCCTATCTAGGCCTACCTAGTGGACGTTTAACGGTGAATATGATAATGATGATGAAAATACCGCGATAAAATCCCTAAAAATCATTTTTAATTTTAATATAATAAAAGGTACAATTTTACAATTTCCAGGTCTTCAAGCTAACAACATATTAGTGAAGAACTACAGCACTGGGTGTATCCGCCGGCTGTCGTTATGCAGTACGTTGGTTCTGGCCCCGCGAGTGTCGTTCTTGGACGAGCCTATGAGAGACGTGGATGCCACCACTAAGCCTATGATCGTGAAGGCGCTGCAGCGACTGATGCTGGAGTCAGGAGCTGTGGTTTTGGCTGAAGCTAGGTAAGCATATCCATACCATCTATACTAATATTATAAAGCTGAAGAGTTTGTTTGTTTGAACGCGCTAATGTCAGGAACTACTGGTTGGAATTGAAAAAATGATTTTAGGGAAAGGTTATAGGCTGTAACATCACGCTACGACCATTAGGAGCTGAGCACTAATTAATAATTTTGCATAAACGGGAGTTGCGCGTGTCAGCTAGTTAATATTATTGTTATAAATGCGAAAGTATGTCTGCTTGTCTCTCACCTCATCGTGCCTTTACCGCTAAATCGATTGAGATGAAATTTGGCAAAGACTCGCCGCCTCCAGCACTCAAGCTACCTGTTTGAGTCCCGGAAAACAACATAGGATAGTTTTTGTCCTGCTGGGTGTTTGTATGCGAAATCAATAATTTCTTAAAACGGGAAATAAATAAGTTTTTTTGAGGTACGTTTGCCCCCTCATCACCAAAAAAAACTATTCTATTAAGTTCAGTAGATCGCCGATTATCCGAATTAATTGGGGCCGGGGTCGATTCGGATAATCGGACATAGACTGGTAATAGAGAAAAATCGAACTGTCACACAGAATAAACTTGCCGCGACGCAAAACATGTAGGTAGTGTCTTGCCTCTAGCTTTCAACCACTACATTTGAAATATATCTGGACTCCAGCGAGTTCCAACTTGTTACAAAAAAATCTAAACAAAAATTACATACGTACTTGGACCTTAGGACCGATTCGGATAATTGGCGATTCGGTTAATCGGCTTTTCAATAATCGGCGTTCTACTCTATTTGATATATGCGTTGTTAGGTTTTTTTAGATAATGAACTTCAAAAAACCCTTTTCAGTGTCGATTGGCGTCACATGCAGCCAGTATTCAGTCGTATAGGCATTATGTCACAAGGTCAGCTGGCGACCATAGGACCAGCGAATGAAGTGCTCGAAGCCCTAGCCAAAGGCTATACAGCTCGGATCAAGCTGAAGGTGTTCACAGCTTACAGGATAGACCGATATAAAGTATTAGATGAAGATGAAGACTTATCTGAATGTATGTCCGTTTTTTAGTCCTTATTATCATCATCAACCCATTAACGTCCCACTGCGGGGCTCGGGTCTCCTCCCATTTGAGAGGGATTACGGCGACTTCACATGCCATCAAGACAAATCTCTGAAGCGTGCAGGTTTCCTCACGATGTTTTCCTTCAGTTAGAGCTTGTGATAAATACGCACATAACGTTGTAAAAGTCGGTGGTAAAACCTTACGTTCGAACTCGAGACCTTTGATACCTCAGTTCACTAGTTACACCACTACGCTACCACAGCTCCCGTTTTTTTGAGTGAAGGTATTTTTCTTCCGGCCTTTCGTCCCCGAAGAGTTAGGCAGAGGTGTACTAATGTACACACATTGCGCTGGTTTTAGGTCCCATGTAATAGAGGACGAGCCTATTGCCATCAACCGGGCACGATGCTTATTATTATTTAACTGCCTCGTTCGTCTAGTGTTTGTGTGTGCGAACAAGAGGTCTTGGTTCGATTCCCAGGTCGATCAAAGTGTTCTTGGGGTTTTCTATGAGATCTTCATTAGCTGCGCGGAATTTTGATTCGTTTCTGGTGGCCAGACAGGCGTGATGGTATTTGATATTAAAAAAAAGACGACCAAAATTGCTCTTTTCTGTGGAAAGGTTACCTTAGTGACATAAATATAATTAATTTAAATATATAATTTCGGAATCCGGAATCTGGAATCCGCTGGATACGGGCGGCGCATGACCGGTTGTTGTCCTATGTCCAGCAGTGGACGCCTAACGGTTGATGTGATGATGATGATATAATTTCAGCTGAATCTGAAGAGGATAAACCAGCGATGCATACAGCAAAGAGTGTTATGTATGCCCAAAATGTCGTATCATTTAAGAGGGAGTTTCTAAAGGACTTCGAAACTAGCAGAGTCTCCGGAGAACATTTGGTGAGAGAAACCTGTTACGATTAACTTTATATAGGATTCTACTCTAAGACCCTTACCATGAAAGATAGTTTTAAAACCACTGGTAGGGGTTATATGTAGTGTAGTGAAACTACTAAGTATTTTCTATTACCATCTTCAATTTTCCTAGATCCTTGTAGTAGGTGTTTTTAAAGAAATAAAATCTGTGGTGTACCTTATTGTTATGTATTGATTTCCAGTGCATGTTATACTTTTCCATACAAGACGAGGATAAAAAATTGTTGTATAGCGAAATGTTCCAGAAACTAGAGAAACTGAAAGAGAAATTCAGTGACGTAGTAGAAGACTATACTCTGAATTCCACAACAGTCGAAGATGTGTTCTGGCGACTCCAGTACGAGAAAGAGTCGATGAAGGAAGACATGATGCGTTTGATACATTCGAATGAGCTAAGGGAGCCTCATCCCTCTACAGAAACCATCGCGCTCAGCGAATACAATAAACAACTTGAACAAAGTAAAACATCGGAAATGGGGCAGTCGTCCGCACGAGCCATGTTAAACGAACCGTCCGAGGATGCTGGACAATCTGCACCTAGGCGAGTTACAGCCGTTATCCTGAAAGATCCCATTGAGCCGACAGAGACCACACAATCGGCCGACCCCACTACGCCGTCCGATAGCACCAAATCGGCCAAATTTTTAGAGTCCACCAAACCAACTGGACCTGATAAGCCTACCAAACCAACTACAGATCAAACTGAATCTTCAAAATCGGCTGAACCTACCAAATCTAATGAATCTGACGATTCGAGAGATACAACCGATTCATCTGAATCCAGTGTATCACACAAATCAAATAGGCAAACCGCGCCTAAAGGACCAAACGATCCAAAAGGACCAAACGAACCAAAGGGACCAAACGAACCAAAAGGATCTAGTGAGCAAAACCCATCCGACAATGCTGGTACATCGAATAGACCAAAGGAGTCGACCGGTCCTAACGATCAAAATAAATCGACAGGATCTAATGAGCCCAACAAAAAGAGTTGAGGAAATTATGTAAAACCTGTTTGTATTCAATTGATATTAGATTTTAATTATACGTTTATTTCTTTATCTTAATTATCGTATTATTATTTTGTTAGAGTAACTAAACAATTAAATTTCAAATGAAAGTCATTTATCTAAAATCATGAATTTTTTGATTACGCTACAAGCTTTTTAATTTCGCGTGAGTGTTCGCGTGTGTTACGCACACGTGCATTGAAATACACACAAGTACTTTCATGCTTTTTATGTAAAAAATTTGGGGGTATGAATTGGCTGAGAAGCTTGAATATTAGAGTTAAGAGCTCTAATATTCAAGCTTCTCATCGCACCGAATTCTATGTGTATATTATTTATAATCATTTTGAAAAGAAACAAGATGCATTCGCACTCGCTTTGACAATAATTTTAATTGCACTGATTTTTTACTTTGCGCAACTTTATACATTAACATAAAACTGCTTCTTACGGATTTTATTGATTTTACTTAGATCAAATCCGTTAGAAGTAGTTTTATGTCAATGTATAATGTACGCGAAGTAGGAAATCAGTACAATTAATCAGTACAAATTATTTAATAAAAAGTAGTTTTATTTCGGTAAATTTAAGTATTCTGTAAAAGAAATACAGTGGAATTGAGAACCTCCTCCTTTTTTTCGGTACACACGACGCTACCTACACCAGCATTTTTGATAATACATCGTCATGTTACCGCGCAGAAGTATTTTGCCAGTGTAGTCTTACTTAAATTAGCAAGACTATGTACTCGCAGTACTAGTCATTCTGTACCCATTGTAAGTATTTTGAACAGCTGTTTTTTGACAATCACTTTTCATTCAGACTTCGTTTCAAAGCACTAGTTGGTCACGATGACTTTGCACAAAGAAATCGTGACCCATTCGATTTTTTCATTCTGTTGCTTTGTGATAATGGCTAAAAAGAAAGTTGAGTTATTCACAAAAATTTGCTGTGAAAAGGATTTTGATAATATAATAAAAAACAATGCTGATCAGCTTATTTGTTAGTATTTTATTTATATAATTATCAATCAATTTATTGTCTCACTGTTGGGCACTAGTTTCTGAGAGGTGCGATTGGCAGACTTCACATTCACACGTCATTGTGAAATTCTTTAAAGCATGCAGAGCGAAGAAACTAGCACCTCACGATGTTTTTTTTCACCGTTTGAGCATGTGATAAATATATCGTCAATCAAAACCTTTGGACCTCACAGTCCACTGGTCACAACACTGGGCTATCAAAGCTGTCGTATATTTTTTAACATTAACCTCGCAAACCTGTGACCAGAATATTGTACTACAATATTTTGGTATCTTCTCCATAAGATCAACTACTTGGAACCGTGCAATTAGAATCTCAACACTTGTTTAAAAAGTTTATTTTAAATATAAACCTTATTGAATCTAAATTTGTACTACTATTGCATATGAGTATATTTAAATTAATTTAGGTGCAGAAGTTTACAGTTATGCGTTTGGCTCGTGCAAAGCCCTCGACAGACTTTTTAATGCCATCAAGATGGATTGGAGCGACGGTGCACTCATATTGCTTAAGGTGAGATTATTAATTTATTTAGAGAAATTACTGGTCCTTGGGGCTCGATGGTTCTCGAATGGCGACCGCGTACCGAAAGACAGCGTGGGTAAGGTCCTAACAAGGTATGAATACCAACATGGCAAAGTATGATTGGGTGCCAACATAATCGTATGGTTTTTACTAGGGTTTTAGTACAATACTTGTCGTAATAATAAAAACACTAATTTAGCTCAAAGCTAAACTATCTTAATAATTTCGTCACAAAGTATGGTAGAAGGATTTCGAGTCGACAACATACTTATACCCGCATAATTCAGACTTTCGAGTATTTTGATAAATTCTATTTTCTGTAAGATAAATCGCAGTCGCCACATTGGCGAAACGTTACTGACACCGGATGACATGTTGAATAGGTAGTTAGTAAATATTTTCGTCAAGGAATACGGTAGACGACCGAAACCTCAGAGAAGAGTTGTGGTAGCCTCGTTCAAGTGGTGTGACCAGTGGACTGAGACGTCAAAGGTCTCGAGTCCGAACCGAAGGCACGCACCACTGACTTTTCGGAAGTTATGTGCGTATTTATCACAAGCTCAACCGGTGAAGTAAAACATTAGCTAGCGTGGTAGCCTCCCTCTCAAATGAGAAGACACCCGTGCCCAGTAGTGGGACGTTTATGGGTTGATGATGATGAACGAAACCTTGACTGAATAATACCTTGTCCGAGCGAAGACTGGTTTTTATCTAAGTAGTATTTTCTTAACTTTATGCGTACCTTCTATATCTCTAGGTGCCAGCCGATGAAATAGAGGCTTTCAAAAGATTTAGAGCTCAAAGTGAACCTGTCTACATATTTATATTGGTAAGTAAAAAACGGTAGTTAACACTGCCTTCTGTGCTATGGTTTCTGGGTTCAAATCCCGGTAGAGACGTTTGTGTGATGTGCACAAAAATTTGAAATCTATTGCATATCTATTGCATTGTAGATTCTAAAGGGACGAGCCGATAGCAATTCTGATTGTTTTGTAAAAAAAACATTCAGCCGTTTAAAGAGCATCAGGTTTTTTTTTTTTTTTATATAATACTTTGACGACCCGATTAGTGCAGCGGTAATTAATGGCTGCTTTCTGTGGTAGTTTTGGGTGCAAATCCCGGTAGGCGATTGCCGTAGCCTATGGGCGTTTGCAACACCAGGGGTGTCGCTCGGGCGTTGCAAGTCGTATACAAACCTTTTCACTCCTTTTTTGAAGAACCCCGTACTGTAGTCGTCCAGTAAAACATTGGGGAGATAGCTAACATTTATCTCTCTCTGGCTTCCGCCCATGGGTCCCACGTAATGGCAAAAGGCGACGCGGCAGGCCCAGTCGGAGATGGCGAGATGAGCTGGACTCCTTCAAGAAAGACCGGTCCCTGAGAGCACAAGATAGAGAGGTGTGGAAGAAGAGTGGGGAGGCCTTTGCCCTGCAGTGGGAAACTACAGATTAATAATAATAATAATAGCTTATAAAAAGGTAATAGGTTGATAAAAAGTAGCTTATTCCACCTTTATCGATACCAAAATTGATCAAAATCGGATCAGTCATTCACGTTTGACGAAGGGAAATAGAGATTAATTTTTACATACATTTATATAAGTATATAATATTTTTAGAACAATAAAGTGACGAAGGTATTCCGTGGAGTTGATACGGTGAGATTCGCCGAGGTAGCCAAGACAGAGCTGCAGTACTTTAAGCAGGAACAAGAAGGTGTAATCCCGGACCGACAACTCTACGAACTAGATGAACCTACGCCTGACGAAATGGTAATTAATGATTTATCTAATTTATATGCCTACTAGCCCATTCAGTGCCCAGTACCCGGCTCCTGGGTCGATGTTGTGGCGGGGCTCTGGCCATTGAGTATTTAGGGTATGTAAAAAAATAAAAAAATATTTGGACATTATGACACAGCGCCATCTAGTTCCGTGTTAAGTAACGAGGCTAGTGTTACGGATACTAGAAGGTTGATATACTACATATATACTTTTTTTTTGTAAATACATACTTATTATACATAGATACATCCATGACTCGGATACAAATGTACCTAATGTAGATCGTCACCTTGTGCTTGTGAAGACTTTTTGGCATTCTTTTCATGAATGTCAAAAGGTCTTAATAAGTATATGCCTTAAATATTCAATGCCGAGAGCCTTACTATGGTGTCAGGAGCCCAGTGCTGAGCACTGAATGGGCTAGCCTATACATAGCGATCCTAAAATTATAAATTAGTTCTTCTTAGTTTGACAACCTGATTGACCCAACGGTAGTTAACGCGGCCTTTTGTGCTGAGGGCTTCGAATCCCGGTAGGGACAAATGTTTGTGTGATGAGCATGAACTTTTGGCCTGAGTCATAGATGTTTAGTTGTATAATTATTATGTTTATCAAGTATCTAGTAACCGATACTCGAGCCTCGTTGCTTAGCTCGGAACTAGATGGCGCTGCGTCATAATGTCTGGATATATTTATTACTATATTGTACTATGTTTGACAAATAATAATTTGAATTTGAAGCCCCAAATGATCAACTTAAACTTGTGTGCGCGTAGATGTTCAATATACTTTGAGTAAATTATATTTTGACTTTGACAAGTTAAATAGACAATAAATAAAGACGCGTCTATACCCAACTACTTAGTTTGGCAAAAACATTGAGGCCTGTACATTTTTTTATCTCATAATTTATTTATCTCTGACATCAGATTAGGGGCGTTATTCAACATTTACCCAGTCAGCTGTCAGAATTTTTGAAACCCGTGAGTAATTTATGAGTCTGTGCGGATTTATGACATACGCATAAAAAATGTAAGTAGGTACTAAAGGTTTGATTTTATGTACCTGCTCTTTGATAAATCTGTTGGAAATAAAAGAAATAAACTGTTCTAAAATTTATTACGTAGGTATGTGTTTGGAGTTTAAATAGACTCAAAGAGATTGATGCCTAATAAAACCCTCGCATTGGTCTGGCAGTGTGAGGCCCCGAGTTCGATTTTCAGCTCGAGTAGTGTATTTGTGTTTCTCTATTGAATTCTCAGTATCAGATCCGGTATTAATTTTTTAATAGGCTCGTTCGTTTTTACGTGAGACTTGATAAAAGGAAACTGTATACAACATTACAACTTTGCTTGTTGTGTAGGTCTTTTTAAAAACAAAACATAATAAAATAAAATAAAATAAAATAAAAATAATCTCTATGTTTTTCATTCTCAAATAATTCTGAGCTATCTATATATACAATTTTATGTCCCTTGCTCATCGGATCTTCAATTAAAAATTAATAACAAAATTCTACCTGAAAACTCTTTACCTACCAGAAAGCAATTTACCATAATCAACGCGGTAAAATACATACATAGGTGATGTACCTAGGTGGGGACGACGACTTTTGTGCGTCCAGCTGCGGTTCGATCCCCACACGGAGAAATTATTTGCGCGATCTACAGGTAGTCTGGGCGTTGGTTTATGACATTTTTTTTTATGGAAATAAGGGGGTAAATTGACAGGAGACTCACCGCCGCCAATGGACACCAGAACATGCAAATGCGTTGCCGGATTTTTAGGAATGAATATACTCTCCTCTTGAAGGTTCCCGTCGTAACGGTTCGGAAAGACCGCCGGCTACAGCTGGTTCCACAGAGCGGTGGTGCGAGGCAGAATATACCTTAAAACCCCACTGTTATTTGTGTTGTAAACGCACCCAAAAATATATAGTAAACACATGAAATATTTATTGAAGCATCTTACGGAAGCATCACACCAAATAAACACATGGAAATGTCACATAAATAATACGCAACAAACTTTGTAAACAAGTTGCGCTCAGCTTGAAATAATACACAGGAATAGTATTACGATACTGTATACAAACCTAAGTCGGCTCTTTAAATGTTCAATTGTTCATGCTGAACAGAATTTTAGTATCGACGCATACATTCATTTTGTTATGTTTGTATGTCTTGAATATTTTTTTTTCAAAAAGCTATGGAGTATAATTACTTAAAAAAAAAACAAAAACAAATATTCTTAAACGAAAAAAGAAGCAGATAGCGTTGTGAGGGTAGAGTGCTCAGAAGACTGGCGGCATTGTCACCAAAGTAAAAGAGCTTTTAAATCTTTATCATCAACCTATTTACTAATGGGTCAGTAACAGCTATCACAGCTAGCTAGGCACAGCTGTAATCTCATTTAGAGATACAAGGCTTTAGTCCACTACGCTAGCTCAGTGCGGGTTGGCAGGCTTCACACACCACAGCGAAAACCTCTCAGGGATGCAGGTTTCTTCACGGTGTTTTCCTTCACCTTTTGAGCATGTCATAAATATACACGTGGCTTCGAAAAGTCAGAAAAAGCTTATAAATATAATAAAATACTGATTACTTACACATACGCGAATATCTGCCTGATACCTAGAGTTAAAGAAATGAATATGAGTATAAATTGACAGGACTGGATGAACGCCAGGGCGTTAGAAAAGAAACAGGAGGCTGCGACACAGATCGCCCGTCGCTCGGAGAGGCAGGCAGTGCGCAAGCGTCACCGCGCCATGCTGATGGTGCCGCACCTGACTGATCTGAACTTCGTGCTCTTCTGGCCGCATTGCTACCACGCCCATCCTGAGCTCTACGAGCAATGGGATGCTAACAGTTGAGTGGTTGTTTTTATTGGGTTAGCGTCTGTGACGGTTCTGGTGTTGCCAACGACCATAGGCTACGGTGATATATATTTTTTATGGTGATAAGGAGGCAAACGAGCATGCTCACCTGATGGTAAGTGGTCACTGCCGCCAATGGACATTTGCAATACCAGAAGGCTTGCATATGCGTTGCCAACCCCTGCAGAAACCATTTGGGTTTCTAAAAATACGGAATTACTAAACTGACAGCAAACGGAATGTCTATGCCGTCAGAAAACTTAGTTACTCCCCTAACGAGTAACCTTACTCAATCACACAAATACAACTATTGTAGTTTCACTGCGGTCTTCTGTAAGGCGGAGGTACTTCACCAGTCGGGCAGCTCAGTTTGAGCGAGGAACCTCTCAATCTTACCACTAGGTGGGCTGTGAGCTTGTTTGCCAATTATTAAGCTTTTTTTGGTAATCACCAGTCTCAATTTTCATAAAGGACTCACCGAGTTTACATTAGTAGGCATTCCATCTAAAACCCTGTGTGTTATTCCAACGAGTATGTATGTCAAAGAGTTTGTTAATACAATAAAACCCTATGTAAACCACGCATGTGTAAAACTTAACCTAAGTACATTACGTTTTCACTTTAAATATTATTAAGTAGCTCAAGAAATTAGTTAAGTTAAAGTTTTAATAATCCTTTGTTAGCGCAATGAAGTTTATTTATGTTGGAAACTTCAGCCTCTAGACATCATTTAGGCTTTATTGTGATAAATTGATGGAGATATGAGCTTTGATGACCTAGTGGTGCGACCAGGGGACTTTGAGGTTAAAAGTCAAAGGTGTCTCTGAGGCACGCACCGCTGGCTTTTCTAAATCTGGTATAAGTAGGTTTTTATCACATGTTCACGCGGTGAAGGAAATCAAAATTCGTGAGGAAACCTCCTTGGTAAAGTCTGAGAGATTTTCTCGGTAGCGTGTGAAGTCTGTACCGCACTAGGCTAGCGTGGTGGCCTATAGTCTGACTGTATCTCCAACAGAAGGACAGTAAAGTAGATGATGAATCTTTACCAAATTCCCGTTCCCTTTTTGCTAGATATCGTGATGGTTGGTCGAGAAGAGGTCGATCTGACAGAAGAGAAGATCACAGATATATTTTATTATGGAGACGCTCCGCTGAATGAAGCCTCTTTGCAGAAGCTGATGTCGGGGCCTGCTTTGGCTATATGCTTTCGTTTGCTCGATGCTGAAGTCAGTTTTGTAGGTTAGTACCCTTTTCTCACTACCTGTTTTTAGAGTCCTTATTCTGACTACCTTAGGGTCCTATTTATCGATGTAGTAGTGCTACTGCAAAATATTATAAACCTTCGCGTTGAATAGAATGACGCTGTTTACGTTCTTATGTAGACAATTTTGTAAAAAAATCGTTGATGCTCCGCTTCTACTGGTCGTAGTGGGATGTGATATATAGTCTATAACTGTCCTCAATAAATGAGCTATTTAACACTACAAGTCTTTTAATTCAAATCAGTAGTTCGTGAGATTTACGCGTTCAATCCAACAAACTCTTCAGCTTTATTATATTAGTATAGATGAGCCAACATTTCCCCTAGGCGGTTGACGATTCATGCGTTTTTTTTTGGACGTAACAGTGATTTTTGTCGACACCTCGGACCTTGATTTTGATTTTGTCGTAAACAGCATTGGTGCGTCGAATTCTCTATGAAGAAAAACCGCTCTATGATGAAGCAAAGTCGTCCATAGATAGCAAAATGCTAAAAACTGCTTTCGACCGATACAAGACCTTCAGTCCTACGCGGGAAGAAATCTGGCAACAGCGCCGGGAAGCCAGAGAAATGGAAAAGGTAGGTTCACTATTTTGAGGAATATAGACATTTATCTTTTATTCGTTATGATTGTTTTTTATATTATGTATTTGAATAATTATATAAGCTACGCTACATTTTATTGGGGGGGGGGGGGGGGGGGCTGGTAATCTGCGTGTCAGGGTTTTCTAGTCTTCCACAAATGACACTAGTAGTATGAAAAGTTGTAACAAACTTATTTTAAAAACCTTTGTGGATGAGAAAATAAAGAGTACCTACCTATTATTATTAAATTCCTTCTCTAGGTTTTCCCACGTGTTACGATGGTTTAAGCAATATTTATCATGCTGCTCTTATTGCAAATTGGTAGATTTCGCGTTATGCCTTCATTAAATAAAGTCTGTCAGGATAGGTTTAGGTTTTTTGTAACTGGTAGTGCCAGATTCCCACAAGCAAAAATGTTTGCAAATCTCTCAGGGTAAGACTGGCTTGTACTTTTTGTAACTAGTTTGTGATCAATTTCGACACTTTTATAATTAAAAACTTTCCTAGAATATTCTAGTTGACTTCTTACGCACTTCTAACTCTAGATTGAAATGAGAAGAAAGCGCGCTCGATATTTGTCAGAAGTACGCCGATTACATATACAAGCTGCACAAGAGAAGTTAGAAGCTACGCTGAAAGAAAGGGAACAACGCAAATTGGATCTTTTAAAAGCTGGGGTAAGATATATCATATCCTGAGGTCAAATGAGGTCAGTCAGGTCTTAGGCAAAATACACGCTGCACTGCAATACGCAGCGTAGCGCGGGAGTGCGTAGTGGGTAATCTTACGTTGCTTAAAAGTATCTTTGCATTAAAAACTTTAAAAAAATGGAATCAGTTGCCTGAGTCTGTATTTCCCGATGAGTACAATTTGGGGGTCTTCAACTCACGAGTGAATAGGTATCTTCTAGGTAAGCGTGCTTCATCTTTGACCACATCTTCACTTACCATCAGGTGATCAGTGGTCAAACGCCGACCTATAAACGATAAAAAAAAGCACGCATATTGCAGCACACATGGTCCTGTCAGCGTAGAGCGGGGCAGTCGTTCTGAAGAGTCAATAATATGTAGTTAAGAATGGTCTCCATCAATAGACTAGGCAATTTTTTAATATGGCAGTTCGAAGATTGCTAGGTATAGTTTATGATAAAATACTTTTTATGGGTTTTGTCTTTCTCCCTTTAAGTTAACATTGTCAATGTTATAAATCATATTGATATAAATTATTTATATAACAGAACCTGGCAGCATTAGATCAGGTGAATGAGGGCAGCGATGATGAAGAAATGGATGTGGATGTACCAGAAGTAAGGATCCTCTCGATATTTCTACCTAAACCTTTCTCATTACCAACGCATTACCGTCTCATAGCTGGGGACAGACTTTCCAAATTGAGATGGGTTAGACTTGGGTCCACTACGTCGGCCTTGTGAGTTGGCAGACTTTCTTACGATAGGTTATTGGAACTGAGTACCTAGAAGTCTTGGGTTTACTGTAAGTGGAGCTGTGGTAGCGGTGTGACCAGTGGACTGAGATATCAGAGGTCTCGAGTTCAAACCCAAGGCACGCACCACTGAATTCGGAAGTTATGTGCGTATTAATCACATCGTGAGGAAACCTGCATGCTTGAGAGATTTTCTCGATGGCCACGTGCCATGCCAAGTTATGACATGCCAAGTTTGCCAACCCGCAGTAGGCTTGGTGGACTATAGAGGAGACCCGTGCCCAGCAGTGGGACAATAATAGGTTGATGATGACGAAGTGTACTAATGTAGGCACGTACACAAATAACTGGTAACCCACCTCTAGGTGGTGTCAGAAGGAGAAGAAATAGAAGAATGCGAAGAAGAAGAAGATGAGAATGAGTACTTTCCGCCAGCCGGATTGCTTATACCCGGCTTTTACGCTCCTCCTAATGACATCGCCAAGTCTAATGGACTAGCTGTACTATTTCCTAAAGTAAGTACTAACTCATCAGGCATACCCTTTGGGGATGGAGAGTGATGTTCTGTTTTTAACTACATATGGTTATTGGTTCATACAATAAACGACCTTTCTACTTGCTGTTAGAGTAGGAAGTCCCAGCGAGCATACTATAGACAAACAAGAAACCCACTCGTAACCGGCGCGCATGCATGACAAGATGTATGAATGTGGACGAGGAAAAAGTGGTATGCAGGGATCGTAGTGGCATTCTGTAGTTTCTGCCTACTCTTATGGGAAATAGGCGTGAGTGTATATATGTATGTAAGAAACCCATTTTCTTCTGCAGACTTAGAATGCGGCAGACTTATTTTTAAAACAAAATAGAAATAATAGAACTGTCTTTGATTGATAAATTTATTATTAAACACAGTTAGTACAAGATCGGGTGACGCCTCAGGCGGAGTTTCTGCCTCCCCATGTGCTTGTCCTGCTAGAAATAAGCAAGCGCTATAAAGCTATCGATACCATTGCTGCCCACAAACATGCCATCATACATGTAAGTAAATACGTAAATAAATATATAAGTACGGTGGTCGGCACATGAAGCTACCATAATCTGTCAAATTTCTTTGTCTTGTTTTAATTTCACTTTGTGTGTGTCTATAAACATAATATTTTGTTAAGCGTTACTGTGTGATAATAAAACCGTTTTTATTTTATTAATTTCAGTCATTTAATTAATATTTTTTTTAATTTATAGTAGACACCGAGTGTACTTCGATATTCATGTCAAAATATTTATGTATACCGGTAAAATGTGTGTGTACATTAGTAGTACACCTCTGCCTAACCCTTCGGGGACTCCGTGGTATGTTATATTTATATATAGACTCTTAGTACCTTTTTTTTTTCGGTGTGGAAACCTTCAAAAGGCACCCGGCATCTGGGGAAGAGACCGGGTATTGTGGGATTCTTACCTCACTTAAACCACCCCGGTGGTCACCATCTGCACACGAATGGAGGTCCCGGGTCCTCTTAAGAGACCAGCTCCGGAGCCCCCTGTGCGACGCCTAAAAGGCACATCCCTAGGGAGACTAAGGGTGTCTCCCTCAAGTCACTGGTCAAGTCACTACTCACAACAACACGTGACCACTGTGCTACTGTCTTCCCTGGGGTCATTTAGTGGGCGCACAGTGTCCCCAATCTGAGCGTCCATGACCCCAAAGGCCCCCCGGACTCACAGTACCTACCTAACTTATTATATTTATTTACAGATGGGTATATTTAAAGCTTCGTCACCATTTAAGTGCGTTCATATTGCATACACTGTAAAGGAATTCGACGCCTTAGATATCAGTTCTATGAATATGTAAGTAAACAATGTTTGCTATCTTTGGTGAGGTGTATTATAAACTATGCCGAATGAATGAAGTATATAAGTAATAACCAGTGATCGGAATTATGTGTGATGTCCCGAAATGCCATGACGATTCCCCGAAAAAAAAGTAAGCGGTGAAGGGCGGGCGTTTTTGGGGGCTGTCTTTTCGTCGACGTTCAAAAGAGCCAATTAAATGTGCCCTACTTTGAATAAATGATATTTTGACTTTGACATTTGACGACCAAATTAGCAGTTAAACTGCTTTCTGTGCTATCGGTCCTGGGCTTGAATCCCGGTAGCGACAAATGTTTTTGTGATGAGCATAAACATTTGTATCCGAGTCATAGATGTTTCTATGTATAATATGTAAGTATTTACAAAAATAAACGTGTATAAATAATATGTAGTATATCAACCAACTAGTATCCGTAACACGAGCCTCGTTGCTTAGCTTGGAACTAGATGGCGCTGTGTAATAATGTCCAAAAATATTTATTTATTTGAAATCAGTATATTACAGATCTTCCTTTCTTTCCATGTTTATTTCTCAGGGATGGAATGAAGTTAGCCTTCATGTTATCAGTAGAAGTGGACGTGCCGTTACTGCTTCTGATGGACTTAAACCCGGTCCACGTCAGTCGGGACTGTTCCAGTGGCGAGGAAGAATGTGCAGCTATGTTCTCCGTCAGCTACGGAGACGAATTAAATCAGCTGGAAGACTTTGAATAGGTCAGAATTGATTTTTTCCTACTCCTCTAAATTAACGGCTTTCCAAAAAAGTTTTTATAATCTTAAGGTGGAAGCTCCACGCTAGCCCGCGAAATTCAAATTTTCGTACGTTTTTTGCAATTTGCCGGTATTTGTCAGGCTGTACATTGAACAAAATATGATTCCAGCCTGTAAAAGGTACTTAGTTACAGAATTATAATCATTAATATCATCAATACAACCCTCACAGTGCATACAACTGGATTGAAGGACTTTTTCATGAAATAGATAATTAATACAGTTATATGCACTTTGAGGGCTGTTTTATTGATTTAAATGATTATAATTCTGTAAAGTAAAGTAAGGCTTCATTGTCTCGACGATTTTCTGGCTGGGTGCTATTGTAGATCCAGGCTTACAGAAGATGCAGTAGCGGGGACTAAGTGATTTTTTATATGGAAAAACTGGGACGATGTATGATCACCGCCTTATAAAATATCTTATAAAATTGTAATTATAAACATCTTATAATCTTAGCTTGAAATAAGCTAAAAAATACAAAAAGAAATTATAAACATCTTACAAATTAGGGGGTCAACACTATAACTCTCTAACTACCCACCCAGGGTACAGGTGATATGGTATTTTTAACCTACTTCAAAAAAGGAGGGAGAGGAGGGAGGTTCTCAATTCGACTGCATTTTTTTATGTTTGTTACCTCGACTCGGTGAACTTATTTTGATGATTATTTTTTATTATAGCTGGTGCTTCTCGTTTGGTCCCATTTCAATTTGGTCCTGTTCTTACATTAATATATATTTCTGGACATTATTTCTGGACATTATGACACAGCGCCATCTAGTTCCGAGCTAAGCAACGAGGCTTGTGTTACGGATACTAGTTGGTTGATATACTACATTATATATTATTATTTTTTGTAAATACATACATATTATACATAGAAACATCCATGACTCGGATACAAATGTTCATGCTCATCACACAAACATTTGTCCCGACCGGGATTCGAACCCGGGACCCATAGCACAGAAGGCAGTGTTAACTAACGTTGGACTAATTGGGTCGGTCATTAAACAAACATTGTCAAAAAATTGCGTACCTATTCGTTGCATAAGAAATTGCGTACATTGCGTAAATTAATTGATATATCTAGGTTTATAGTTTATTTCTGTATCTCAGTGTTGTTACTGACTTTTGATGCTTGTCCAAAGTTCAGTGTTACGTCAAAATATGTCAAATTTATTTAATAGTATTGAGGAAGCACACATCTATATATACATATATACTATCACGACTAGTCATCTCCAAGGGTTCGGCTGATGACTGATGTACATTACGTCGGTATGTTTTAAGACATACAGGTTTCTTCACAATGTTTTTCTTTCACCGTGAAAGCATGTAATAAATACGTAAATAGCTTTCGAAAAGTCGGTAGTGCGTGTTTTACGACTGTTTGTTCATGGACCGAATTTGTAACTAAAACATTAGAGAAACAAAAAGATATGTCATCACGCTGGTCGTCCAAATCAAACCCAAGCCCTCTTCAGCAAGAACCCAAGAGCTCTTCTTTCAGCAATCGCACTTACCGACTACTAAACCAACGAGACAGTCAAACAATATAAACAAAAGTCACACATTCTGTGTCACAACAGAATCAGGAAAATTTCATAACAAAATCAGGATTTATGTGTTAAAATACTGCCTCACAGAGTAATAAGAAGGTAGGCAGTAAGTAGTCTCCTAGTCATGATTATTATAATCTTTGTATAGACAGTATTTCATTACGCGGGGTTAGCAAAAATTCCGAGCGTCGAATTATCTACAGGCTCGTCATTTGGACTTTGACTTTTGACACCAACACGACGCAAATAGTATACATGTATATCAGTAAAGAAATCATATTATTTTAAGTGAAGTTATAATACATACAACAGGTAAGAAATTTATACTAATATTATGGAGAGGGAACGATTTGTGTTTTAGTTTATTTGTATTGAATAGGCTCCGAAAATCCTCGATACTTGACTGATCTGAATAATTCTTTGACCATTAGAATGCTGCATTATCGGTGATGAACATAGTTTTATTTCAAATTCAATATTTATTAAATAAGTACCTATATCTTGCCGTCTTATCACATGCTCAAACTGTGAAGGAAAACATCGTGAGGAAACCAGCATGCTTGAGAGATTTTCTAGACAGCATGTGAAGTCTACCAATCCGCAGTAGGCTAGCGTGGTGGACTATAGCCTAATCTCTCTCAAATGAGAGGAGACCCGTGTCCAGTAGTGGGACGATAATGCGTTGATGATGTTCATCTTGCCAGGGTACCCGGTGTGGGTTGCTAGTTCACAATATTTTATATAAGTTAAATAGCGGTGTTTTGGTCAGACCTGGCTTAAGACAAGATAAATGGCGAACTTTGATGTCAGAAGCTAAGATTCACTTTGAGTCGTTGAGCCAGCGGTGTTTGGTTGTCATCAAAACTTTTCACAAGCAGCTTTTTTGGAAGTATTTTTTTATGACTGAGTTTGGTTAGCATTTGCTTAAGGTAAATATGTATAATTTTGTGTAATTTTATGTGCTCAATATGGGATGAATTTCCTGAAATAAATGATTATTATTATTATATTATTTGACGATAATCTCACCTAGTAAGTGACGGTGTGGTATAAGACGTAGCACAGTTACCTAGAATATACCTATTCACTCGTGACTTGAAGACCACCAAATTGTACTCGTCAGTTAATACAGTCAGGTAGCTGATTCCAATATTTGTGTCCTACGAATGTCAATAAATACACCTATTATCCAGGGCCTTACATTTTGTTATGATCTGTAAATATACATAGATACACTATCCCCTTCTTTTAACCTTTTCTCTCCCACCCTTATTTGGTTATATAAACCAACATAGGTATCTATTTGCAGGAGATTTCCACAAAAGAGTCTGCTATTTCATCCAGGCCTAAAATGTGTACTTAGTCGTGCTATTTTTTCATCAGTTGTTAGGCTTAGTAGAATAGTCTAACCCTTCTGAAAAACGAGATTCGTGGCCACGTGTATGCCTGATCATACATATTTCCCACCGAAATCAAGGCGATAATTAGGTTATTATTTATATCTTCACTGCACAAAGCCACCTTGAATTGTGTAAATATACCTATATGTATATATCCTATATGTAAATATATATGTATACTATATTTACACACTTTTACACACATAGATAGAGAGCATTCTTTAACAAACACAAAACAAAATTGGAATATACAGTTAGTAAAATAAAACAATTGGCGGTTTAGTGAGTGTCGGTGTCATAACATTTGTTTATATTTTTGTTTTTTTTTTCAGGTGTCTGTGGTATCGATACCGAGGCTCGTCATGAATCATGGTAAGATTTTTTTTTTAATTAAAATATTTTTGTCGTTTCAACTGGGGTCAGTCTTACTCTATTTTTTTGTAACCGGGTAGCAAACAAGTTTTCGACCCGCCTGTTGGCAAGTGGTTACCGTAGCCTATGAAAGTTTGCAACACCAGCGGTGTCACTCGCGCGTTGCCGACACTGCAAAAACATTATCGCTACTTCCTTTTCGCTGTATACAGGACTTCTATGTTGAAACGTACCACACCTACACACCTAGTTCTAAGCCCCCCTTGAAATCACTTCCAGTTACAGTCCAAAGTAGTGCCGGGTGATTTACGCAACCCGATAGTTTTCATTTTATTTTTCCATCTCTTTTAAATTTGACATATAAAAATGGCTAAACAAGCCAAAGGAAAAGTACTCTCATGATAAAAGCATCAAAGTAAGTTTTCCAGTGTACTTAAGAAATTGAGCCTGAAAAGGTATTAAAGGTACTTTAATTGTGAGCTTTATCTTCATCCCGTTTTGACGCGTTTAATCTCCGTTTTGCCCTATGCAGAGACAGTCACTTTCTATCTGAAAAAAGGAGGATTATAAACTAATTCTATATCCATACTAATAAAAAATAAACTCCAATATTATATTTGACGACCCAATTAGTCCAACGGTAGTTAGCACTGACTGCTGTGCTATGGGTCCTGTATTCGAATGCTCATCACACAAACATTTGTCCCTACCGAACAAATGTTTGTGTAATGAGCATAAACATTTGTATCCGAGTCATGGATGTATCTATGTATAATATGTATGTATTTACAACAAAAACAAAAGTATATATGTATTGAAATAAAACTACTTTTTACGGATTTTATCGCGGTATATTTGATATTATTTTAACCCGACGTTTCGGATCCTTTACAGCATCCATGGTCACGGGCAGACTGAGGTGTTGGTCGTCTTGAAGTCATAATTACTAACAGCTACCCTACATTTTTAATTATTATTGACAATCCGATTTACACAGAACGAGCTCACCGTATCCTTCGGTCGTGCAGTTTTGTTCTTGGATTTAGATTTAATAGAATCTATGATAGGGTTCCAAGCAGGTGGTAATACCCAGCCATCTTCTCTATTGAAATTTGGGTGTTTTTTAATTTCAATAGCCTCACGAATCATCCTGGGTAGGAATCGGTTTTCTTTTGCGAGGACTTGTGGTTTATCAAATCTGATGTAATGCTGGGGTTTGTCTATGGTATGTTCACAAACTGCTGACTTCTTGGCACGGCGGTGTTTAACATTTAGTATATATGTAGTATATCAACCGACTAGTATCCGTAACACAAGCCTCGTTGCTTAACTCTGAACTAGATAGCGCTGTGTGCATAATGTCCAGGAATATTTATTTATTTATTTATATTATATTAACCGACTTCAAAAAGAAAGAGTTCTCAATTCGAATGTGTCTGTTTTTTATGTTTGTTCACCCATTACTCGAAGACGGCTAGGCCGATTTTGATTATTCTTTTTCGTTTCCAAGAGAGTATGTATGTTCAGAGTAGTCCCCTAAAAAAATGGTGAGGATCTAATGAGTGGATCCTTGGGAAATCGAGGGAAACCTTCTAATTTTCCCTATTCACGTAGATGACGCGTTTATTGTTCAACCTATTACAGACACTAAAAAACAAAAAATAAAATAAAAACTGCGTTTAAAAAAACCGACTTGAAAAACTAAAAAGCAAGAATAACTTTATACAGTTTTATCCTTTTTTGAGATTTAAAGTTCTGAAGTCGATTAAAAGAATGATATATGCATAATAATACTCCAATATTATTATACCTATGTAGTGCCCAACAGGATGTAAGCTGGTTTCTTAACTTTACGTTTAAATTGTACACCTATATGCTACATTATGAAAATGCAATAAAGAATATGAATAGTATAACTGTCTGTTACTTTTTCACGATTAAACCGCTGAACCAATTTAGATAAAATTTGTTTTGAGATAGCTTGAGTCACAAGGAAGAATATAGGGTAGATTTTACCCCGGAAACCATCCTTTAAGAGGGTGAAAAGAAAGAAAGAAAACATTATCTTATAATTAACTTAGCCACACGTCCCTAGTCATAGAATTGAATACAAAACTACATCTCTAACTTGTATATTGGTAAGGGATTGAGTGTGTGTCCCCACTAATCCGTTAACTCGTCCACTTCTATAAATAAAAGAACATTATGTTTATTCTTCACAGCATACATCCTACTCCTTGCTGTCTTCGCGATGGCGAGGCAAACTTCAGGCCACTGTTCCCCGGATAAGATCCACAGCACCGGCCACTGCGCCTTCCGCATCCATTGCGTCGGCATCATCCAAGGAGTTCGCCTCTCCGACGAATGCCGAGAAGCCACCAACTACCCCGTCACCGTGGACGTCACACTAACGGACGCCATAAAAAGAGTCGACGAAAATTTCGACGTAGACTTCCTTAACACAATCACCAGTCTAAAAATATTAGGACGCTGGGATCAAACTCAACTAACGATACTCAACCATACCACTAAGCTTCAAAGTCTTATTCTGGTTAACAACGGCATTGAAAGAATATTAGACGAGTCATTATATTACTTGAGCCGCTTAGAAAATCTCAACCTATCGCACAACAAGTTGTCTGATATCTCCGAACTGTTCCAGTTTCAAACTCACCCCAATAAACTTAAAAGGCTATCACTCTCTTACAATCATATTGAGGAAATACCAGGTGACACTTTCGACGAACTCTCTTCCTTAGTGGAACTGGATCTATCACACAATCTTATTTCGGATCTTACAGAAGAGCCTTTCTGTAATCTAACGTCACTAGAAAGACTTTGGCTCAATAATAATAGAATAAAAGATCTTAATGGTGCTGTGAATAATTTACAAAACTTAAAGCATTTGTACCTCAGAGCCAACCAAATACAAAATATTGATGAAGAGTCACTGAAGATTATTGAACATCTAGAAACATTTGACGTTTCTGGTAATGAGCTAGAAAAAATAAAGCCAGTAATGTTGTCAAGACATTGGAATCATTTTGGCAATCACTCAATTTGTAAAATTTTGCTTTCCGACAATCATATTACGCATGTCCCTAATGCCACATCTACAGAAGTTTTGTCCAGGTATGTTAGAGATGTGTATAAACACAAGTTAGATATCCCTACAGAGTTAGACCTTTCCGCAAATTCAATTACAAATATTGAATACAATGCTTTTCAGTCGTTGATTCGAATGATATCCCTAGACTTGTCCAGAAATAAAATAATTGATTTTATAGTCAATGCCAATGATCTAAAGCACATCAAATATTTGAATCTCAGTGGCAACTATATCCGACATTTGTATCATAAAAGTTTTTACACAATGACAAGCTTAGAGAATCTTGATTTATCTAATAATCAACTTGATTTTATCCCCGATATGAATTTCAACAATAATTACAATTTAAAATATGTAAACATGACTTACAACGAGATTGAGGAACTTGATTCAATTCACATTACTATGTTTCACCCAAAGGGAGGGGTGTTGGACCTTTCTAATAATGCATTGTTTAAACTCAACATACCTTACGGTGAGGGTCTACGTTTGTTCACTTTGATGTTACATTCAAACAACATATCAGATACATTGCTAGTCGATCTCACCCACCAAACCGATTTACAAAATTTAGATTTGAGCAAGAACTTCATTTCGGAGTTGGACGCGTCGTCTTTGCAGTTACCGGCCAGTCTCGTGTATTTAGATTTGAGTTGTAATAGAATACATAGCATTGGTCCTTCAACTTTCGATAAATTAGTTCATTTGAGGAATCTTCGTCTAGGTCACAATTATCTCACTAACATAGAATACGGTTCATTCCAAGGTTTGATTGCTCTGTTGCATTTAGATCTCTCATATAACAGAATCCAATATCTAGATTCGAAGTATTTGATGGATCTAAAGAGCCTTCGAGATCTGTCCGTGAGATCAAATGACATGAGTGTGTTAGATTTTAAAAGCTGGTACGGTCATAAGGTTAATTTGCAAGTTTATGTCGATAACAATAATCTGACTTGTGAATGGTTGGGGAAGGCGTTGAGTGATTTTAATAATGGGTTTTCGAAAGTGAAGCCTACCGCGTTGGTTAGAAATAAGGGGCATCATTCCTTGGAGGGTATACCCTGCGTGTCTGGAGAGAGTGAACCCTTTACGGATGGTTCTTCGTACGTGATGGTTGACGAGAGATTATTGATAACAAGTCAAAAGATTTTAGAGGCTGTTAGGAAACAGAATTATTATTTCAGAAAATTGATTGGGCAAGAGTTTCAAGAGAAAGTTACTAATTCTGAAGAAATCAACACTTAATTTCGCATATATATTTTTTTATTTTAATTTTTTTTTCACTAAACTGAGACAACGATATTCTTAGGTGACGTCATAATAATATGCTTGTAACGTCTTAATGACTTTGACATCTCTTAATTCGGTGACAATTTTGCGGGATAAAGATAGAAAATACCCGGAATAGAAAATCCCTCCCAAAACTGAATTTATAAGTATTTTATAAGGTGTTGTTTGTTTTATTTTTCTTATAGCATATGTAATCTTGTGTGTTTCCATTGTAGTCAAATACCGTATAAGCCAGGTTTATAATGTGGTGAGTGAGGAAGACTGAGGGAGACAGCGGACCAATTATAAATCATCAGTACTGCCTCCACGTGCGTATATACATGTATGTATGTGTGATCGCGATGACGCATTGATCATTGAAAACAAAATTGTATGTACCTTTTATCATTTTTATCGTTCGTTTTTATATGTTCTTGAAGTTATTGTAATCGGATTAGAGTAACGTAATCGACTAGAATAATTATTTTTTACTTGTTCAACCAATAATAAACTTAATGGTTTATGACAAAAGACTAGTAATCGCATACAATATTTATATATTCAACTAAGACCTATATGTCTATTATTAACATTTTTAAATAAAGGTTTTGGTACTTTATATTTTATAACGTGCCTACCGTTGGCGGAAAAACTTAACCAAATTTAAATTTCAGCTACATTACTTTAAACGTTACTTTAATCTATAAAAGTACAATATGTTATTTTCTGTTGAATACAAACTGTGACAGTGTTGTGTAAGTTTTATTCAACAGTTATATTGTAAATGTATTCGTTACTTAAATTCTGCGCTGCGATTGGTCCGCTCGGAACATTCCGACGAATCAGAACGCCGATCGCGGCACCGCGACACACGCGGCAAATGCGACAAACGTCAAGAACATGTTTACGTTCTGATGGTATAAATAAACTGTAATAAACTCTCTAATTGAACATAATCAAATTTTATTATGAATTTAGTTACTTTGTTTTGTGGTCAGAAATATTATTCAAGTAAATTAATAATACTAATAATTATTTGATATTTTTTTATGTGACCGTTGGCAATTAATTTTTTTTAAGTTAAAACTTATATTCTTTCGACTATGTCGTAAGGAAGATTAAATTAGGAAATTCCAGTTTTTGTTACAATACTTAGGTTATAAATATATTAAAGTATATTCTATGAAATATAACTTTCGTTTCAAATATGAAATCGTTTTATTTGTCCTTTTTCATCTAGATGGTAAAAAAATGTTTTGTGTTATGTGTCCTTTCACCTCTTCGAGTTTTCGTCATTACTTATATAAGTATTTAGCACATGATCAAAAGTTGGAACTACCTCAACACATACCACATCACATATTAAAATTACTATTATTTATGTATTTAGTAGGTATTCCTTTACTTAAGCGTGCAGTTTTCCTTATGATGTACGTATTCTTTCACCGTTTGAGCATGTGATAAAAAATAATAGTATTCTTTATTGACTTCAAGTTCTTTTCAAAGATATTTAGTTATTTATTCTTTAGCATTAGCTTAATTAAGTTTAAAAGTGAACTCGAAGAAATGTTGACGACTCGGTGGCGCAGTGGCTGAGCGATCGGCTTGTGCGTCACGGGTTGCGGGTTCGATCCCCGCACGGAGCAAATATTTGTACGTTCTACAGGTAGTTGTTCCGGGTCTGGGCGTTTGTGTATATATGAAAATATGTGTTTGTCAACGCACCCACGACATAGGAGAAAACCGTAGAGCAAGGTTTAAAAAAAAAAAACTGGCATTTCCAAGACTTTCTGCACCAGGACCTGTCCTGCAGAAAGCTTCCTTTACGGAGCAAATATTTGTACGTTCTACAGGTAGTTGTTCCGGGTCTGGGCGTTTGTGTATATGAAAATATGTGTTTGTCAACGCACCCACGGCACAGGAGAAAACCGTAGGGCAAGGTTTAAAAAAAAAAAACTAGTATTTCCAAGACTTTCTGCACCAGGACCTGTCCTGCAGAAAGCTTCCTTTAGTGATTCCAAGAATGTACAATGTACATCGTAGGGATGTTAGGTACTTGTTATTATTAGTCGTCAGTCCTCAAATATTGACTACACAGTCCAGTGGTGACGCTACTAAGCTATCAGTGCTTTTTACCTAAGTGCTCAGTATACTAGCGTGGAAAAAATGCAAGAGGTTTTGTATTCTTACGTATTTTTAATCACCGACGCAAAAACGACTGGGTGTTCTATGTTTGATGTGACACTCGTACATCGTGCATCGTAGCTCCCGAATGGATGAAACGATTTTAATGCTGTTGTTTTTTTTTGTTTGAAAGGTGAATTGTTCAGGAGTGTTAGCTATGTTTGATGAAAATCAGCCCAAGATGACTGCCATCACAAAAGGTGTCGGGGTTTTTTAAATTTTTATTTAGTTACCTATGTGTTTAAATTTAGACTTGTGGGGTCTAGTTCACATTAACTCAATGTGTATATTATGTTAATTTCGAACAGGACAAAGAAGCAACTCATTTAAGATAATAAGTGGTAGACTTAGACGCAGTTTAATGCGAGATAATATTGTTCACAAAGTTGCCTTTATATACAAAATATATATAAGCTGTTCACACTGGATATGCTTGCGGGTTCATTTTATTTATAATGGGCGTTTGTGACGGGAAAAAATAACCAAGATGGTGGCAATTTTCGTTTCTATACCATGGAGGTGGCAAAACTAGCTAACGGGACGCTTTATGGAAAGCAGTTACCGCATCCTATGGATGTTTTCAACACCAAGGTGTCATTCGCGCGTTGCCAACTCTGTAAAAACCTCTTGACTTCTTTTATCAAGAACCGACAAAAATAGGGAGCGTTTAAGGTTTCTTATATTAGAGAAGTTACTACACTGACAGCAAACGGGATTCCCATGCTGTCAGAATAGTTACTCCCAACAAGCTCTGGCAACCTTACTCACTTGCAGAACAAAACAATTATTGTTGCATTACGGCTCTTCTGTAAGGCAGAGGTAATACTTATTAAAAGTAGATATCAATGGCGTAAACTCAATACTCAAATAAGCTCTAGTATTTGCTAATAACATACATTAGCTGTCATGTCTTGCCGGTTCTTCTCCATGAGATCAACTTCTTGGAACCGTGCAACTAGAATCATAACGTTTTATAAATGCTTGAAAAAGTTCATATGAAATAAAAACCTTTTGATTTTGATTTTGATTTTGATTTTGCAAATTTGATGTTTATTGTAAAGTGTACAAGTTACACAAAAAACGTAAATAATTTGATAGATATACATAAAATATACCCAGTGTATCATTCATTGCTATCAGTAAAACGAAATAATATTATGTAGTTATTTATACTCTTACAGCGCGTTGTAATGTTGCTAATGTTGCTTTTTACACTTACGGTATAAATAATAAACTAGTTTTTAGCGATTTTATCGCATTAAATAGATGTGTGAATAACAACGATTTGGATCCATTGTCAGGGGCAGAGTGCGGGATCCGAAAGGTCGGAATTAATTAATAATACCTATATCAAAATGCCGCAATGAAATCTGAAAAAAGTCGTTTTATTTTAAGGGAAAGAAGGTGATTCCTCCGCCTTACAGAAGACTGCAGTGAAACAACAAAAGCTATGTTTATGCGAGTGAGTAAGGATCGGCAACGCGTAAGCGACATCTCTGGTGTTGCAGACGTCTACAGGCTGCCGTAATCGCTTACCATCAGGCGAGACGTAAGTTTGTTTGCTACCCTTACGATAAAAAAACGACAATCAGTAGTTTAATTTCGACATTCTGTTGGGTTTTGACAAACATACCTACATTTATTTTGTTATTAACTAATAGCAATGGTGTATGTCTGTGTGTGTAACGATAAACGAACTAACGTCCTGTCAGCTATACTGATAAAACTGTCAAGCGCAACTTGTATACGTTGCTTGGGTTCTGAATTTATTTTTTATATTTTTTTTATTAAATAAATATTTCTGGACATTATCACACAGCGCCATCTAGTTCCGAGCTAAGCAACGAGACTTGTGTTACGGATACTAATTGGTTGATATATCTACATACTACATATATACCTTTTTTTGTTGACTACATACATATTATCCATATCATTATCCATTTACATTGACCTCGCACACCATTGCCTAAACATTGTATTCAATACCCATTATTTTAAAAGAGTGTCTATGAAGTTTCTTGCCGGTTCTTCTCCATAAGATCGACTTCTTGGAACCGTGCAACTAGAATCATAACGTTTTAAAAGTGCTTGATAAAGTTTATTTGAAATAAAAACCTTTTGATTTTGATTTTGATCCATAGATACATCCATGACTCGGATAAAAATTTTATGCTCATCACACAAAAATTTGTCCCTACCGGGATTCGAACCCGGGCAAATTACCCGGTAGGGACAACTGCCTTCTGTGTGACAACTGCAGTTAACACTGCCTTCTGTGCTATGGAGCACTGAAGGCAGTGTTAACTGCCGCTCGACTAATTGGGTCGTCAAATCATTTACCTTATATATAAAAATCTCGTGTCACGGTGTTGAAAGAGTACATTATGAGGAAACCTGCATGCCTGGGAGTTTTTCTCGATAACGTGTAAAGTAGGTCAAGCCACTATAGGCTAACATGGTGTACTACATACATACATACACTCACGCCTTTTTCCCATGGGTGTCGGCAGAAACTACAGAATGCCACGCGCTACGGTGCCTGCATACCACTTTTACCTCGTCCACATTCATACATCTCGTCATGCACGCGCGCCGGTTATGAGTACTGCGCACCTTTTTGAGTTCACCAATTAGTTCAGTGTATGTCCTTCTAGGGAGCCCCCTCCCACGTTTCCACTGACATCCACCTTATAAATCTCGTCAATCGCCTATCATTCATCCTTTCAACATGCCCAAACCATCTCAGTACATGGTGTACTATAATAGGCAAGTCCCTATCAAATGTGACCAGTCCCTGCTGGGCACGAAGACCCGTGTAAATGGATTACTGACGATGCTACGAAATGCACGAGGTATAAACATATTTTTTATTGATCATTGATATCAAGTCAAATTATCAATTTTAACGAGACAGTAGCTTCATCATTTCAACCGTTAGACGTCCACTGCTGGACATAGGTCTCCCCCAAGGATCGCCACGACGACCGGTCATATGCCGCCCGCATCCAGTGGATTCCAGCGACCTTTACCAAGTCGTCAGTCCACCTTGCCGGGGGCCTGCCCACACTGCGTCTTCCAGTACGTGGCCGCCACTCTAGAACCTTCAAGCCCCATCGGCCATCCGTTCTTCGAGCGATGTGCCCTGCCCACTGCCACTTGAGTTTGGCGATTCTTCGGGCTATGTCAGCGACCCGGGTTCTTCTACAGATCTCCTCATTTCTGATTCGATCACGTAGTGAAACTCCTAACATAGCCCTCTCCATCGCTCTCTGAGTGACAGTAGCTTAAACAAGTGAAAACAATAATTATATAATACTAGTTTTTGTCCGCCACCTCGCCTTTTTGCGTGGAATTAGTATTTTTTTCTAATCTGCTTATTTACTTCTACCCTCTTTTAAGCACTTACCTTCCACCCCCTTTCTCACCCTTTTTAGGGTCGATTTCCGGGATATAAACTATTTAATGTCCTTCCTCGGGACTCGAACTATCAGCATACAAAATTAATCTATATCGGTTCAGCAGTTTAAGCGTAAAGAGGTAACAGGGAGACAGACGGACAGACACACTTTCGCATTTATAATATTAATAAAGTATAATTATAAAGTAAGAAATGGATTAAAGCAATTAGAATTTTATATTCAAAGTGCTAACCCCACTTTTTAATTGTACTTTGAAAACGTCCAGTTTTCATATTACAAAACTGAACCTTAGTATTTCTGCGCAGATCGCGCATTTGGTTGCAAACAAAACACAAGAGCGGTCACATCGGATACTGAGTTATATTTAAACAGTTTTTGTTTTCATATCATAAGGCTTTATATTTGTCTATTGTAAGTATTTTTTTATACTACTTTATATTGTACGCATTGTATATAGATAATATGTAGCCCGTGTGTAATAAACTTTAGTTTTGTAGGTAACTATGTTAAATTATGTATATCTAAGTCAGCTAAGCGGTTTTTGCGTCAAAGAGTAACAAACATACAAAAAACTTTCGCATATATATCTACTATTACTAGGATATCTAGAATATTTTGTCAAATTTAAATATCTTTTCTTGGTAAAACAAGTTGATAAACATATTATGTATAGTAGATTATGTTTATTATTAAAACCTTTTATATTTGTGAACTGCCTGGTCGGTTGTAAGCGCGACTACTGAGCAAGAGATCTTGGGTTCGATTCTCAGGTCGAACAGTGTTATTGGGATCTTGTGTGCCGGGTTGATGGCAATACGCATTTATGGGACCTAAACATACATACCTAAGCCGAAATGTAGGTGCAAATTAGTACACCTCTGCCTGACTCTTCGGGGATGACGGGCGTGATGGTAAGTTATGTTAAAATTTAAGTGCAGAAGTGGTTTTCAAATAAATTTAAAAGCCTTAAATTGGCAAAATATAAAACAACTTAACCTTTTGACCGGCGGCCTCCGAAAACCTAAAACGCCGAAAATTTTCACGAAATCTACGACCAATGGCGACCGGGCACTTATGAACCGATGAGGTTCATATGACATATCGAGCATTTTTTCTTATGAACCTATGCGGTATCATATGACATTTTAGACTTTAATTTAATCTGTGAGCTCATGTGTATTAACATTTGCCAAACGCAAATATTATAATATTTCCCGCAACGCGGTATGAGATTTAACAAAAAAGTATTCACACAGAATTTGAAAGTTTTTTATGTTTTATTTTACTCGATTCACTATAAAACAGCTGAACGAGATATAAATGAATTTGGCATATGCATATTCTATTACTTGTATTAAGATAATATAAGTATTTTTATGTCAACACGATAAGCGGGGGCTGTTATTTATATTTTAGCAATTTAGTTCTAAGATATTTTAATTAGAATCATCGCTGTGCTGGCCTAGCGAATAATAAATAAGGTGTTATATATTCTTATGAGCTAGATAAAAACCCGAACACCCATTCAGTGCCCAGTACCTGATTCTGAGTCGATGATATAGCAAGGCTCTGGGCATTCTATATTTAAGGTATATACTTAAATATAGTCTGGGTGTTTCCTATGTATTATAAGTATGTATTTACAAAAGTAAAAGTATATAAGTATTTATATCCATTGTCTAGTACCCATAGTACAAGCTCTGCTTAGTTTGGGACTAGATGGTGATGTGTAAAAATGTCGCAGAATATTTATTATTTATTATTATTATACTTAAGAAGACTTTTTGACATAAATGAAAAGAATGTTAAAAAGTCGTCATATATATAATAAAGTAATTAAATTCAATGCCCAGAGCCTTAATATGATATCAACCCAGGACCCGGGTACTGGGCAGTGAAAGGGATAAAGCCGAAATTACGTTACGCATAAAGATACGACTCATGCATTGTAAACGTCAAGTTTGACATCGTTTAAGTCGTATCTTTATGTGTATTTGAGTATACTGTCATGTATTTAGTTTCGTAATGATATTTCGGCTTTAGGAATCGGCTTAGTGCGTCCATATATCTTGACTTTCCGGATGTCATTCACATGCTCAAACGGTAAAGGAAATTAACGTGAGGAAACCTGCATGCTTGAGAGACTTTTTCGATGGCTTGTGAAGTCTGCCAACCCACACTAAATTAGCGGGGTGGATTATTTACAGCCTAATTCCTTTTAAATTGAAAGAGACCCGTGCCTAGCAGTGGGTCAATAATTGGGTTAATGATGATGATCATCATAAATTCAACCAGCCAAGAAACTGTATCATTTCTTCTAATGTTGGTTTTTTTTTCAGGTATGACGGCAAATATGGATTATTGGATATGTAAGTACTTATTATTTATTATTTGTTTTCTGAATAGGCCTGATTGTTTGTGAGGCCTTTTTTCTAATATTGAGGAAAATCTGTATATATCTAAGGCGTAGGAAATACCTCTACCCTATATATGTAGCCATGAAGGCCATATGAGGCCAAAAAAATTAAGGAAACTCAATATCACACAAAGTCAGAGAAATTTTTTTTTCAGTGTTTCTTCTCAGAGGTTGTCAGTTAGGAAACACTAACTAGTAATTTAGAAATTGAATTGTAAACGTGTCCCTAAAAAGATCTTTTTATAAAGTTAAATATCATTTGAAGCCAGCGCTTCAGTGCTTTAGTTTAGCAAGTTATTAGAATTTGCTAGTTTTAAGCAAATGCGCACTGTATTGCCTTATGGCAATCAAAATGTTTCTTTCATAACACATCATGCTTGTACCTGAGGAAAGTAGGCAGAGAACTTATGTAGGTACTTATGTAGGTACAGTTTTCCGATATGACCTTAAGTCTATAAATAATTAAATATTATAATTTTGTTTTAGATCTTATCTTCGTTGGTCTAGTTGTGACCTATTCAGAACAATGCACTATGAAATATGATAAATCACACTGTCGGTACGATATGTATTGCATCGATGTGATGAATCCTCATCAAGGATGGGACCGGTTCCAACATCAATCCTACAACAGAGGATACCCCGACTACGGTGGCAGTGATGAAGTGGATGGTCGAAGCGAAGAATGCTCAGATCTCGTCAGTTATGGGGGCTATTCATTAGACCGTGTATACCTTGACTACAGACAATCAATAGACGATTCCCCCCCTATCACTGATCCTGTACCTAAAACTACTGATTGGGCTGGACAGGGAACTCTAAACGTCATATACTCATTTAACTTAAGTGGCAACAATTATAAATTTACACCAGTTATTAAAAGTATGCCAAGTCTCACTATACTGGATTTATCAAGAAACCTGCTGACCACAGCTGTTTTGTCAAACAAAAACGATTTGAACAAACTGAAAGAAATTGACCTATCTCATAATACAATTAGAGATATTTATGTTAATAATTATGATCACCCATATATCACGCTGAAAAAAGTTAACATATCTTACAATTATTTAGTAAAAGTTCCAGATGCTGCGTTCGATAAAATGGACAGCCTTCAAATACTAGATTTGTCACACAATTACATCGAGGGCTTAAGTCCATTCACTTTTGAAGGCATCAAACATTTGTTGCATTTAGATTTATCTTACAACCGATTAACAGATATCAATACCTTTCTATTCAGATTTACTGAACTAAAAGTTTTAAAATTAAGTAATAATAGACTTAGGGAACTGAAAACGAATGATTTTGAAAAACTAATCAAATTAGAACTTCTTGATTTAAGTTCAAATTTCATCAAGACAATTGATGTAAATGCCTTTAATAATATGATTTTTTTGAACAGTTTAGATTTAAGTAATAATACTTTGGATGCCGCAAATAAGGAAACTTTTTCTAATTTGCAATCATTAACTAGTGTCGATTTATCCAGAAACAAATTTAAATTCTTACCCAAAGACTTGTTTAAAGGTAAATCAATAGTTGAATTTTCTATAAATGATAATTTGCTGGAAGGGTCGTTATCTCAAGGTATGTTCGAAGGTATTAATGTCACAACATTAGATTTAAGCAATCACTTGTTAACAACAATAGAAGATTATGCTTTCAATGACATGACCAAATTAGACGAATTGCTTCTTCGTGATAACGAAATTTATACATTATCCAACATGTGTTTCCGAACTTTAATCAACTTGCAGTTTTTAGATTTAGCCAATAACAAAATTGTAAGTTTAAGTTTCTATAAGGCAGACCTGGCCAATCTTAAATCTCTAATACTAAAAAACAATCGAATAGTTGAAATTAAACATGACGATTTTCAAGCACTGGATAACTTGGAATATTTAGACTTATCAGAAAATGCTATCTCCCGTTTAGAACCAAACTCTTTGACATCATTAAGAAATTTAATTAACTTTAAAATTTCTAATAACCCTTTGTCCGGAATATTAGAAGCTAACACATTTGAAGGCCTGATTTCATTACCAAGCCTTGATATTTCAGGTAACTTATTGACTAATGTTCAGAACGCATCTTTTAATGATATGATTCAACTGAAGGAACTGAATATGTCTCATTGTAAAATCAAAGAAATGCAATATAATGTTTTTATTAATACAGGGTATATAGAAACCCTTGATCTAACTGATAACAAATTGGAGAACTTGTTAATAAACATGACAGATTTAATTAGTTTACGAATTTTACTGTTGAATAATAATCTCATAAAAACTATTTCGTCTACATCACTGCAGGGTCTATCAAGTTTGAGTAAACTGAGTCTCACACATAATGCATTAGAGAGTAATATTCATAATGAATCATTTAGTAGTTTGGTTGAGTTACGTATCTTGGATCTTTCGTATAACAAAAAATTCAAGTTTACACCAAACTTATTGGATAAGACGAAATCCTTAGAAACATTAAATTTATCTGGTATCAAGACTGATCTAAAATTTACTCAAATCGAAGACACAGCAATATCAGAAGTCCTTATTTCTGATGCAGGTATACAGGCAATAGTAACACTAAATCTTAGCAGCCTACCACATATAAGCACTTTAGTATTGAGCAAAAATAATGTCTCGAAATTAGAGATTGGAGATTTTAAAGGTCTAACTGCTCTCAGACATTTAGATATGAGCTTTAATAAAATATCTTTTATACAGCCTGGAACATTCAAAGACAACGAGCTCTTGTCATCTTTAAATATTTCTCACAACTCTTTGTCAGTTATAGGTTATGGAAGTTTCCGTGGATTAATTTATTTGGATAGTCTTGATTTGTCATATAATTATATTGATGATTTGAAAACTGAGAGATTCTACGAAGTCAAAAGTTTATCCAGTTTGATAGTAGATTATAATAAAATAAAAACAATCTATGCCGAAGAATTTTTAGGCACTAGTTTGAGAAAATTGAGTATAGGCGATAACCCCCTACCGTGCGACATTTTAGTTAATCTCAAGAAAGCCCACATTTCTTTTGAAATAACAGCAATTAAGATTGATGAGCATGGTGGGGAAAATATTGATGGAGTCACATGTAATAAAAATCGAGGTTTTGAATCAAGTAATACCATACCACCACCTACAAGTAGTGAGAAAAATGAAATACTCGTGGATATTAGAAACATTTTATACAATGTTAGCAATAAGAACTATATAAAAGATAACATTGATGACGTTCAAACTTTTGAAAATATTACAAATGTAATTGAAAAATTAAATACCACAAATTATGAAAAACTATCAAATCTTGCTAATTTAACGTCAAAGATGATAGATTTAAGCAACAGCACTAACATATTGCTTGGTAAAATCCTGCAGGCATTGGAAAAAAGGCCTGTCATTGCCAATATTACGCAAGATAAGCCTGTAGTTGTAAGTGTAACCCCTACTACAGTACCATTAATTGGTAATAATAATAATACTACTATAGATCCCATCGTTTATATAAATAAAATAAAAAAAGAACTAGAGGAGACGATAGCTGGAGAGAAACAAAATGTAATTAAAGAATTAGAAAGTAAATTCTCGTTGATTCAGTATCAAACAGAATCTTTACCCACAAGTCCTAGCAATGAAAAACTGGTGTCAAACAATGAAACGACAAAATCCTTATTTACAGAGACTTGTGTAGCCCTAATATTGTTGATATTGGTTGGTTTAGTTTTATACAAAGTTTATAAATCGAGAATATTTGTAAGAAGCCGTTTGTCCTACAGTACTCGTGAGTTACCTGGGGCAATGGAAAATTCAAATTTGTAATGCATATATTATAGACATATAGATATTATAATGTCTTTGTTACTATTGTATAATTCCTGCCACATAACACAGAACAAAATTTTTCTAGAGCCCAATATTTATAGAGGAAATTCTGTGAAATGTTAAACAATTAAAAGATATTTTAGAAAGAGTTTATGGTCACTGAACGATATGTTTTTTTCTTGTATGATGTATATTACATGGTGTAACAAATTTATTCCTATTTGTTGTTGATTTTAAGTTCATTTGAACATCAGAATTTAAAAGTTACTGGACAAAACTATATTGTCAGTTTCTTGGACTACCTACGGTTTGGCAAAATTGGTAATAAGGGTTTAAAAAAAGGTTTATTTGTTAATGTTCCTTTTTGTATCTTTATGCAGCTACGATATCGTTCTACATATATTTTTATAAGTTAAATTTACTCCCAATTGCTTAAGCACGGTACAAATTACTCATGACTACTTGTTGTTAGATTGAAAAACCATTGTATACCCGTGTTTATATCTATACTATTTTTATAATATATAACCTTAATTTACTACATGACTGTTACTTAGTATAGAAAATAAACAATAAGTATTTTATAAGAAAACATTTTTTATTTAACTCAAAGAAAAACCCATAATATGGTTGGTACACAACAAAGATACTTGTTGAAAGAATTTCTATTCATTATTTGTTAATATAATTATTCATGACTCGTAACACGTTTCTGTATTTATCGCACAATAAAATGCCTCTAGACCGATTCGAACCTGGATTTGTTATCACAAACTGACCTACTTTTTGGAAACGTGCGACTAGTTATGATAAATGCCATTAGGTATGTTTTTAGGTCCCATGTAATAGGAGGCGAGCCTATTGCCATTAACGGGTACGAATCCAAACAACGAACTGCAACTGAGAATGTCACAGAAAAACTCAATAACACTTTCCTCGACCTGGGAATCGAACCCAGGACCATTTCCTCAGTAGTCGCACTGAACGGCCACTAGACCAACGAGGCAGTTGGTCTTAAACCGCTAGTAAGTATGAAATAAAACACTTGCGTTCGAGTTAGATCTTAATCAATAGCTTGTAAATGTTATTGATAAAGTAGAATGATACAATTATTATATTTTTTGTAAGAGAACTGTATTGTGTTTGACCTTACATTATACAAATGATAAGCAAAGAGGATGAGTTATAGTTTATGTGTCTTTATCGTTACATAACATATCATTACGCCTGGCGTTTGTTGGCGCTGGTTAGGCAGGGGTGTACTAATAAACATTCACCCACATTTCACATTCGGGGCAATCCTATTGCCATCAATCGGGCACGAATCCAAACTCCGCGCTGCTGCTGTATTCAGCATCATATTTCATAGAAACCTAAGAATACCATACTTATCAGCCTATAGCCGTCCACTGTTGAACGTAGGCCTCCCCCTAAGAGCGCCAACCATCCCGGTCTTGGGCAGCTCGCATCCATACGCCACCAGAATACCATAGAATATTTAATAGAAAAACCGAATACTTACCGTATACTTACCTCTTCCTTACCAGTCGCACATATAACCACTAGACCAACGAGGAAGTCATTAATAATTGAAATAAATAAAATTCTTTAGGATTTTTATCGCAGTATATTCATAAGTATATCAGAGCCCTAGGTACCCTGGTGTGACCAGTGGACTGAGATGTCAAAGGTCTCAAGTTCAAACCTAAGGCACGCACCACTGACTTTTCGGAAGTTATGTGCGTATTTATCACATGCTCAAATGGTGAAGGAAAACATCGTGAGGAAACCTGCATGCTTGAGAGATTTTCTCGATGGCATGTGAAGTCTACCAACCCGCAGTAGGCTAGCGTGGTGGACTATAGCCTAATGCCTCTCAAATGACAGGAGACCCGTGCCCATCAGTGGGACGTTAATGGGTTGATGATGATGAAATTGATATCACTTAAACTCGCCGATTCGGATTTTTAAATCATCCGTAGTCACGGATATTAGTAATCCATTAGTGACGATGGGTGCTGTAATAAGTACTTTTTATATGTCACTAAGGGTGGCACACAAGCATAAGGTCCGCCTGAAGGTAAGCGATTACTGTAGCCTATAGACGTTTGCAATAGCAGAGGTGTCGCTCACTCGTTGCCAACCCTGTAGAAACCGTCTAGGTTTCTTAAAAATAAGGGAGTTACTAAACTGAAAACGGAATTCCCATACTGTCAGAATAGTCACTCGCAAAACGAATTCTGGTAACATTACCTACTCATTTGCAGAAAAACAACTATTGTTCACTGCAGTCATCTGTAAGGCGGAGGTACTTCCCCAGTCCGGCAGCTCAATTTGAGCGAGGAATCTTGATATGCCCTACTTCTCACAAAATCCAATCTTAGCACCGAGTACATACATACACACGCCTTTTTTCCATGGGGGTAGGCAGAAACTACAGAATGCCACGCGCTACAGTCCCTGCATACCACTTACATAGCACCGAGTATTGTGTTACTAAATGGTTGATAATGACCCAGCAAACGTTGTTTTACTACATTATAGGGGTTGGTGGTAGAAGAGAGAAAATTTTGGGTTATAAGTATCTTTTAACGCCAAATCATAAAAAAAATACAAAAAATGTTTTGTCAACTTTAAGGGACATCCTTATCATCTATGGGTGTAAAAAATAGCTTACAACCGTTTCTCAGACCATTCAAATATACACACAAAATTTCATAATAATCCGTTCGGAGGAGTTCAGCGACAAACACTGTTACACGAGATTTTTATATATAAGATAATACTTTTTTGTATATTTTTTGTAAAAGTTATATTATACATAAAAAATTCCATCTCTCACACATGCAGGTTTCTTCACGAAATTTTCCTTCACCGTTATAGCATAAGTATTATTATTAATTAAACACGTATACCAAAGAATTAAAAACAGAATAACTAAATCATTATTTTACCCTGAACTCTAAACAATTTTTACGCTGGCAACATTAACACGGGTCTTTCCGCGAACTTCAATAACATTGCTTTATCAGCTCCATTAGTGATGCGTGGGTTGTAAAATATTTTGCTTACTTAAAATAATGGATAATATAATATTGTTTATACCACGTTTATACCTACTTGTACATACATAACTCATTATGTTCTAGTTTTATAACGAGTAGATAACGAAGATATTTGCGAAGAACAGACAATAGGTATCATTATATTATTATTTGACGATCCGATAAGCGCAGCGCTAGTAAACGCTGTGCCTTCTGAGGTAAGGGTCTTGGGTTCCAGACCTAGTAGGGGCAATGTGTGTGTAATGAGCATGCACATTGGAAATTTCTACGTATATAGTTATGTATTTAAAAAAAACTATGAAGTGTATCAATCATATAATATCCGTAACACAAGCCTCGTTGCTTAACTCGGAACTAGATGGCGCTGTGTTATAATGTGGGAATGTATTTATTTATTACACACGCTACATGTGGCAAAGTGCCTACTCTCATAAACCCATTTATTGCCTCTTTTCTAGGCTCCGATTTCCTCAAATATTAGGGTGTAGTCCACCACTAGCCTAGTGCGGATTTAAGACTTCACACGCTGTCAAGAAAATCTCTCAGGCATGCTAACGATGTTTTCGGATTTTATAAATAAGCACATTCAACTGTATTATGGGTAGACTATACCATACCATGTTTATTGTAAAGGATCTGAAACGTTGCGATAAAGCAATATCATTATGCCGATATAATCCTTAAAAAGTAGTTTTATTTCAAAGTCTAATATTCTAGATAATATGTAGGTACTTCTATCTACCAGGAATACTTGGTTGGTTTAGTGCGACTGCTTAGCAAAACATCTTGAGTTCGATTCCCAGGTCGAGCAAAGTGTTTTTTGGTTTTTCTATGAAATTCTCAGTCCCGGAGTTTGGATTCGTACCCGGTTTATGGCAATAGGCTTGCACCCTTATTACATGGGACCTAAAACATATCGGCGAAATATTGGTGTACGTTAAAATACCTCTGCGGTCTCCCTTTTCGGGCGAAAGACGTGATGGCAAGTTATATTCCATACAAGTATAAAAAACATTTTCTATTAGTTCTATAAGGCAATCACATATGACGATCATTACGTTCTATGAATCACTCGACAGTAAACAATCTTCCTTTGTAAACAAAAGCAAATAGAAATGTTACAAGTACAGATATTTTCTATAGGGCTTCGACGTTGCAATTAAAGGATGCTAGTCCACACCCCCGGGGTCTATTCTTTTCAACTGGTGATTTTTTCCTCTCCTTTTTACACCGACGTTCATTTGCTTCGGATAACCAATTGTTTGCTGTACATACCCACATATATAGATGTCCCATAAGACTCATAGTTGTTTTTTTCAATGGCGATTTTGTTGTTAACAAGACGTTAGGTTTTAAGTTTGATAGCTTGGTAAGAAATGTGTTGTTGGGTTTTTGTTTGAAATTGTTTGAGGCAATCTGGATTTTGGGCTGTTTTGGGCAATCTCTTTTGGCCCATTTCTTTTTGGGGTAGACTTACAAAACTATCACTATATCATTTTTCTGGATATTTCAGGATACTCATACAGAACTGCTACAGAATGCTAAAACAACATTAATTACTATTTAACCGTTTAATTGGGATATAAGAATTCCTCCTAAGCGTACAAGGTGTAGACAACGAGAAAAATAATACGAAAATTCTCCACAAATGCAATTTGGAGACGCGCTAAAAGCTCGGAAAATGTAATAAGAATTTTGCGAAAACTTGATTTACTTCGACACTTGACTCGTTAAGGAAAAGCGGGCCGATAGCGTAGGGGGACCCCACATTTCCATTATTGAGGATAATCTGACTTCATAAAAAGATATAAACAAGTAATCTAAATTATACAACAATTTTCAACTCATTGTCACTCTGTAGGACACGAGAATCTCAGTATGAGAGTGTTTCTGTTTTAAGCTAAATAAATAAAAGTATGAGGCTTGTGTTACGGATACTATATAGATCAATGACATATTATTATATAGACACGTCATGCACGAACATTACGGCTATGCAAAATGGCGACAGCGACTAATTTGTGCAAAGAAAGGGAAAGACACATTTTTATCTTTCACTGTTGTAGTATAATTTGTAAACACATGAAGGCATCTTGTTCTCAGGAAGTATAAAACTATTAAGCACGAATTATTTTTACGGAACGTACCCTCTCAACGCTGGTTGGTGCGTCACTAAGCGCGATCCCGGCAATTGCCTTGATTTCTTGTTGCCATTTTAGAGGGCGGGTAACGTATCTATAGTTTTTTATATCATTGATGTAGATGGTTGATTCACAACATAGACATTTTTTTGTAAATACATACACAAACATTTGCACCTACCGGGATTCGAACTCAGAAATCTTATTACAAAAGGCAGCCCTTAATACCGCCGACTTTGATAGTGTGGGTGGGCAGACCACACATACATAGGTACCGTACAGGCATGTAGATTTCCTGACGATATTTTTTTAAAAGATTTTGAAAAGCGGTCAACACCATGGAAATCGCTTTGCCGAAATCGCTCGCCTCGAGGCTTTAGTTTTAAGTGTCTTATTTGTTCCTGTTACAATTACATCCCACTTATGAACACTGACCACAAGTCACCTATGTAATTGGGGTACATAGTAAGCATATCAGTAAAAAAACTTTACCTAGGGGGCGTCCTACATATAGCGCTTTTAGGTTGCATGTATCAACATACTGGATGATTTTATCCTAACAGTAATCTGGCACTTATCCATCATACAGTCGAAAGCATGGTGTACGTATAGGGATGTTAATTTTTGCTTTTCTTCGCATCGTTTATTTTGTTCAAATCAAACTGATGCCAACGAGCTTCGAGTATGTTATAATAATAATTAAATAATTGTATTGCCATTTTTAGCCAGGAAGGTAATAATACTTCATCATCATAATATCAACCATAAGACGTCCACTGCTGAACAAAGGTCTTCCTCCCCCAACCCCCAAAATCTCGCGACGACAACCGGTCCTGCGTCGCATCCAGCGGATTCAAGCAACCTTTACCAAGTCGTTGGTCCACCTAGCCTGCTACTAATAATAATAAATAAATATCTCTGAACATTATGACACAGCGCCCTCTATTTCCGTGGTAGAATTGAGGCTTGTGTTACGGATACTAGAAGGTTGATATATTACATACATACTTTTTTTTTGTAAATAAATACATATTATACATAAATACATCCATGAATCGGATACAAATGTTTATGCTTATCACACAAACATTAGTCCCTACGGGGATTCATACCCAAGACCCGTAGCACAGAAGGCAGCAACTACCGCTGGGCTAATCGGGTCATCAAATAATACTTACTATTTCGAAATAAACACTTTATTTCTGGAAGTCACGTAGTTATTTATATACATTAAACACATCAATATCAATAGATGTCTGAAAACAGATTTTTATGTACCACGAGTGTTGCTAACAAGTTTACGATCCATCTGATGGTAATACGTTTGCAGCACCAGAGGTGCATCTTGCGCGTTGCCGACCCTGTAAAAACCTTTTTAGAGAAAAAGTAGCTCAAGAGACCTTCTTGAAATAGGGGTTCCTCTTTGAACAGCACACGGAATTCCCATGCTGTCAGAATAGTCACTCCCCTAACGAGCTCCGGCAACCTTACTCACTCGCCGAAACACAACTATTGTTGTTTCACTTAGGTCTTTTGTAAGGTCACCCAATTTTAACGAAAAATCTCGTTATACTATCTCTCTAAAATAGGATAGGGATAATAGCTGGATAACAATACTTACTATTTTGAAATTTTCACGTATCTCTAGAAAATACGTAGAAGTAAGATGAAGAAAACACATAGTGATATGTCAGTAGTTGCCTGAAAAACATCTGTGCTTTTGTGTTAATACTTACAGAATGCCAGATTACTCTTTAATCCAATTACGAAGTCTGTATGGCAATACGACGTCCCTTGTGACTTATACGAAGTCGCAAAGTGATATTCTCCCATGTTAAGTATGTATATACAATACACGATAGTTAAAGTCAAAGTCAAAATATCGTTTATTCAAAGTAGGCTAAATTTAATTCGCTCTTTTTGAAGGTTGACAATAAAGACAGCCCCCAAAAATGCCCGCTATAATAATTTTTTTCCGGACATTATTGCACAGCGCCATACGTACATACAATGCGTACTATTAAGACAGTTGTCCCCGCAGGGTTAGGCAGAAGTATAATAATGTTCACCTAAATTTTGTTTGTTTGTTTTAGGTCCCATGTAATAGGGAGTGAGGCTATTGATTTCAACAGGGCAAGAATCCAAACTCTGAGCTGCCAATAACAATCACATATAAAAACCCAATAGCACGTTGATCGATCTAGGAATTGAACCCAACACATCTTGCTCAGCAGTCACATACGAATAGGTACTACACAAATAAAGAACAAAATAAGCATATTTTACAAAGTGGATATCCACAGTTGAAAATGCTAACTTAACTTAAAAACAAAAGCTTTAAAACTTATTTGCAACCGGAACGGCTTACCAAAGGGCTCTAACTCCGTGGTGTTTGTCTTTATTTATATTTAATTAAGTTTCAAGCCAGGCTGAAACAATTTCAACATTGATTTCACGGGGTTAAGCGTTTTGTGTTTCGTGGTGGGCCATGGAAATAGCAACCATAATGAAATTATATTGTATTGATCATAGGCCATAGAAAATATGCATTTACCTGCAAGGGCAGGCAGGGTAGGTAGGGTAGCAGGGTAGCCGGGTAGGCAAGGGTAGGTTAGGGTCCAGCGACCAGAACTGTACCGAAGCCCATCGGGGTTGTGGTGCATGCTTTCGCGAATCCCATGGCTCCGGCAATAGGGCTAGTGGCGTTGTCGGGTGTGGTTTAGTCAGTAAACGCTCATGTTGGGCGGAGTCCGACACCCCTTCACCTCCCCAGTCGGCGGAACGGTCCGTAAAGGATTTTTCTGCACTTAAAAAAAGGGTAGGTAGGTTAGGCAGGGTAGCAGGATATGTAGGCTAGGTAGGGCAGGCAAGGTAGTGAGGTGAGTATAGTAAACAGGTCGCTGTCAAATACAAAAGTACTTATCGCTTGCCTCATAGCCACATCCTAATCTAATTCATGTCGGCATAACTTGGTCCAAAATTTTGGGACAATATAAACACATTACCTACATACCAAAAACATGTGCCACACTAACTATCAAATACTTAAACTACTACATTTTAGATAACCTTCACATAAAATACTGCCTCGATTACATGGTTGCAAAGTTTTGTCGGTATATAAACGTTGAGATTTAATTAGAATAATAATACAATAATAATAATAGTACCCGGACATTATGCCACAGCACACAGCGCTATCTAGTTCCGAGCTAAGCAACAAGGCTTGTGATACGGACACTAGATGGTTGATTTACTACAAACATACTTTTTTTTTGTCAATAAAACAAAAAAAAATTGACAAAAAAAAAGTTAAAGTATTATACATAGATAAATCCGTAACTTGGATATAAAATGTTGATGCTCATCACACAAACATTTGTCCCTATAATAATAATAATATATTTCGATAAAAACTGTAAAAAGTAGCTTTATTTCAATTTACGTATATGCATAATTCAAATCACCACATTAAAAATGAAAAATTCAAATTAATGATTTTCTTAGAAAGACGGTACCTCGCAGTTGTTTTCTACCGTATTTTGGGTAAATTAAAGTATAGTCGTATCACTAGTGGACTGTGACTACGCCACCAACTCTATTGCTGAGACCATGGGATCGCAAAAGCATGTACCACAACCCCAGCGAGATTGTGAGGAAACCTGAATATTTGAGAAGTTTTCTCGATGACCTGTGGCGTCCGCCAATGCTATAGGGAACTATTAGCTTAATCGCTCCCAAATACTTGTGCCCAGCCAGCCAGCTGTCCCACTACAGCTAATGGCTTGAAAACTATTTATCATCAAAAATGCAGATCCTAGGGACTTTCGAACGAATTCAAGTGCGAATGCTAGTTGTAAAATTAATAATTGTTCGTATGTAAAGTAAAACCTTTTATCACAAGGCTATAAATAAAAGCAGTGAGTTATGTTTTTTCGATTTCATTTACGTTTGTATTTATTCCATTTGGTTATAAAGCGAATTACAAAGGATCAATGGCAGCGGCCGGCAGCGAAACGGCGAGCAGTTTCAATTGTATAAAAAATGCAGCTTTCAATATAAAATCAATACGGGCTGCCTAATGGTAAGCAGTTGCCATGGCCTAAGAATATTTGCAACCCGATTAAAACCTTTTCACTCTTTTTTTTAAAGATCACCACATATAGGGAGCGTGCTGGTTTCAGAAAATAGGTGAGTTACTGCCAGGACAGCAGACGGTCATAAGACCCATGCTGTCAGAACAGTCACTCCTCCAACAAGCTCTGGTAACCCAGTCGCAGAAATACAAATTAAATTAATATTACTATTTCACTCGGGAAGTATCCCCAGTCGGGCAGCTCAATTTAGGCAAGAAGTATCACTATGCCTTACTTCTAAAAACAATCACGCCTGTATCCTAAAGGGGTTGGCAGAGGTACACTTATGTGTGCCCACAACCCGCACATGCATTTAGTATGGGGTTAGCATGTTCCCATTACTAGGGCACAAATTCAAACTCCGAAGTGAGATATGGTTGTATAACCATATCTCTGGCGAATAAAGATTCTATTCTATTCTATTCAACTGAAAACTCTATAGAAAAGCGGCCAAGTGCGAGTCGGAATCGCGCACGAAGGGTTCAATAACAAAAATGGCAAAACAAGTTAGTTTTTTGTATGGGAGATTAAATATTTATTTTATTTTGTTTTTAGTATTTGTTGCTATAGCGGCAACAGAAATATCTGTGAAAATTTCAACTGTCTAGCTATCGTGGTTCTTGAGATACAGCCTGGTGACAGACAGACGGACGGACGAACAGCAAAGTGTTATTAATAGGGTTCCGTTTTTACCTTTTGGGTACGGAACCCTAAAAATGGAACTATGATACCTGGAACCTTAGTGGTGTGATCAATTTAATGTGAAGTCAGTGGTTTTGAGTAAGATCCCAAGTCACGCACCACTGACTTTTCGAATTTATGTGCATATTAATAACATGCTCTAACAGTGAGGAAACCTGCATCATCATCATCATCAGCCTATAGTCATCCACTGCTGGACGTAGGCCTCCCCTATTGAAGGCCACAGAGCTCGCAACCTGCATGCCTGAGTTCTCGATGGCGTGTGAACTCTGCCAACCCGCACTAGATTAGCATGGACCATAGTTTAACCCTTACCAAACGAGCGGAGACCGGTGCCTAATTACTGTCCCAGTGGATTTAGTTTAGTTGATGAAGATTTTTTTTTATGGTGAAAAGGGGGCAAACGAGCAGGCGGCTCACCTAATGGTAGGTGATGACCGCCGCCCATAGACATTTTCAACACCAGAGGCTTGCAAATGCGTTGCCAAACCCCTTAGAAACCGTTCAGGTTTCTTAAAATAGGGTTACTGAACTGACAGCTAACGGAATTCCCGTGCTGTCAGAATAGTCACTCCCCCAATGACCTCTGGTAACCTTACTCACTCGCAGAAAGACAACTATTGTTGATTCACTGCGGTCTTCTGTAAGGCGGAGGTACTTTCCCAGTCGGTCAGCTCAATTTGAGCGAGAAATCTCGCTATGCCCTACCTCCTATAAACATGATGAACATCATTTGGCTCGACCTGGGAATCCCCTATACCCTTCGTCATTAACTACATAATCCTATGTGCTACTATCGTATTTACCTACAGACAGAAACGTTGGAACAACTCAAAATGCTAATTCTGTGCAAACACACCCGTTTTCACACATTTGCTTACGTTTTAGAATAATTAATTACCGCCATCTTTATTTACTTAGAAAACGTTGGTGTCGGAATTAAAATGTGATTGCGACTCAAGCAACACATGATTAACATAAATACCTAGATCACGCTGAAAGTTTCAGGATTTTGATAAGCAAGACTAGATTATATATTTAAGGTACTTTAATTGGTTTTCGGAAATATTTGTATGTACTATTTTTATATATTTCTGAATTCTACGCTTACGTCAAAGTCTACGTCTACGCACATGATTATTTTTTTCAAATTATTTCTTGATGATTAAAATATTTTTTTATTTGAAACAGTCTACAGATTTTTGGTAGCCTAGTGGTGAGACAGTGGGCTGAAATTTGAGTACCTTGAAGGTTCTCAAGTAGAAATATGTACACCGGTACTCGGAGAAAGTCATCAATGCCGATAAAAAGACACCCCGTCTCTTTAGGGACATAACAACTAGTGCCAGGCTATCGGAAATCATTAGGTAGTTAATGAAACGGGTAAATTTGGGACCAAACTTGGTACCAAATGCCTCCACTATAATGGCGGTTTAAGTGCTTTCGTGCGGGATCGACGAATCAGCTTAGATAATGGACATGTCTTTTTGGTACTGAAAGTCGTTTGTTTTTTTTTGTTGGTAGTCCAGTCCACTTGTCGAGGTTTCCCTCATCGAGCTGGTTCGAGCAACCTTTGCTAGGTTGTCGGTCCATGTTCCGTCTTCCGGTACTGGTTCCCCACTCGAAAAATTCTAACCCCAACGGTCATCGGTTTTTCAAGCGATGTGTTCTGCCAACTTCCATTCGAGTTTGGCGATTCGGGCTATGTGCCACGGATCCTTCCACACGTAGTGAAATATCTACCACAGCCAGCATAGCTTTTTCATCGCTGTCTAATTGACTTCGAGCTTTCTTATAAGGCTCGTAGATATATTTTGGGTAAGCCTTCAAGTAAAAACCACAACTCTGACCTCCATGGAACAACACGTTGCTTAACTTGAAAATATAATCTCGGTCTTCATGAGTTTTTAGTAGCTTTAACCACTAGACTAAGGGACAACCAATACTAAAATACTGAATTAGATTATTTTTTACGCACTTCATTATTATCTAAAGCTTTTTAATAAAATAAAAAGTGTATAATTTTGAACACACTCTAGTACTTTAGTGGTAAACTCACTTCAGTCTTACTGTGTCCAAGCAACAGCAAAGTATTGTATTATTTCGTCCGCACTTAGCTTCATGCTTTGTCTTAAGTAGTTTGTATGTAAATTTCATAAGCAACATTACTACTCGTACTCTCAGCTATATTAATGAAAGCACTAACATTTCAGAGCTCTTGTCTCCTCTCTAGAATTCACTTAGTATCCGATAATATAAACAACAGTCAACTGTGAAACTAATGGAGATGTAGGTAGGTACTCGCTTACTTGATTTAATACATTCAATAATTTACCTTTCAGGTGGGGTGTCTGGAAGGTAAATTATTTAATGTATTACAAGTACTGTGTGTGTGCTGTGTAGTGACACTAAGTCTTTATAAAACTTTCCCATATTGAAACCTACATACAGTCTAAGCTTGTCATACTCACTCAAATATCCTGCTGATGGTGTCGTTGTGTGTCGAGTCTTTTTAAGTGACGCGACGCTGAGACGTCATGCTCGTGAAGAATAGGGAGCGTTCCTTAAAATAGGGGAGTTACTACATAGCAAACAAAATTCCCATGATGTCAAAATAGTCACTCCCCTAAAGAGCACTGTACAATATGTAGATAAAACTAATATTCACAGATTCTATCGCAGCGTATTGACATTGACAGTCACGGGTAGTTTATCAATATCAGCTTTGTGCAAACTAATCCTTGTTTCCTACTGATTATATCATATACTGAAAAAAAATATTTTTGCTGTATCATTTTTCGGCCTCCACATACATTTCTATGCTCCAAGTTTTCTGAGATGTTTTCTTTGTCCCGCCCCACTGTTTGCAGAGGGCCCTTTTTTCTGCATAATGACTGCCAATAATTGTACCTACTCTCTCTGTGAGGGGGCCCCAACGAATTACGTAAAGTATTCATGGACGCCATCGTTTTTGACACATTAGGCAAAAGTCGAGTGGTTCATGAATAATATAATTTTTATTCACTTTTTGCTCGAAGTGATTTTAAACTTTCTGTTTGATTTACGACTTTTTGAGACGGTAATAAGGTTTATTTAGGATGGAAACCGGCAGGTGGTCATCGCAGATAGTCAACTAACTTGAAGCTGCGGTGGCCGGAGCTCGGATAAAATTTACTTTAAAAGTAAATTTTATCCGAGCTCCGGCCACCGGGCATCAGGCGTGATAGTATGATGTTAACATCATACTATCACGCCTGATGTTCCCTAACGGTTAGGCAGAGGTGTACTAATTTGTATTAACATTTCGTTAGTATGTTTTAGGGCAGATGTAATAGAGGCGATATTGCCATATCAACAGGACACGAATCCTTCGAAAACTTCGAGCTACTGTGAATTTAATCTGAACAGAAAAACCCTATAACGATTGCCCGACCTAGGAATCGAGCTCAAGACTTCTTACTCATAGTGACATTTACAACCACTAGACCAACGAGGTACGAAAACGATTTGAGTTTGGTTTCATTCGAATAAACTATTATATTATTTGGAAATATATTCTTTTTATGCACGTTTTTTTCGGATAAACCGGTTACTAGCAATAAAAACCATTTAACTTGTACAAACTATGACCAAATGCCGTTTTATACCCGCTTCATCACAACTTCACGATTGCAGTTATGTTAATATTAGATATTCAAATAAGACTACTACTAAATACGGGTAGAGTGTGCCTGTGACTATGGATGCTGTTCAGATCCATGGATCTAAAACGACAGGATAAAATTATATCAATATATAATAATATAGCTACTAATAGGTAATATTTCTTTATATTCTCTTCACAATGGTTACCTTAAAATCTAGATAACGTTATTTATATTGGGTAATATAAAAATTCTGAGTGACTGGTGTATGAGGTACCTAAAACCTTTAGAGAAAACCTGTGGACTCCACCCACTGCGTGGAGGCCTACTAGCATTCAGCTCAAAATACGATAGTGTGATAGACTTCATTGTAGTTATTTCAACTATCTCTAAGTCTTATCACCTGGTGTATATATACACCTATCAGTTCATTCACACGGTCTTCTTGTGAAGTCAAATCCCCCTATCAGTTCACTCACTCGCTCTTCCTGTGAAATTTAAAAACCAAAGCAAAACTTATTTTTAAAATACGTTATCTACATTTTATACTTACAACTTATTCAAAAATATTAGAATATATAATCTGTACGCCACAATTGCATAGAGTCAGTTGCGTCGTTTCCTATTTCATCTTGGTACGTGGGCCCCGCGCCCAGGGCGGGCATCGACGCATGAGGAACTTAATCTTAAAGTATAAATACTAAATTAATAATAAAATACTAAAAATTGGGATACATACCATGCAAGAAAGGTAATAAGATTTATTTTATTTATTTATTTAATTCTATATTGTACACAAGAGATAAAACACCACATAAATTAAACAATACATTTAAAGTGTTGTGCACAAAGGCGAGCTTAATTCAAGATTGAATTTTCTTCCAGCAAACCTTTGAATGAGAGAGTTTTAAAAGGAAGGGTAAAAAGGCAAAGTGTACAATAATAATTATTGTATTAATTATGTCAGATTTTGCAATAAGTAACCGATAAATATTTATTTTATTCATAACATTAATGTAACAGCATCACGGCTTACGCCCCTGAACGGTTACTCAGAGAAGTGCTGATGTATACCTAAATTTAGCTGGTATGTTTTAACTCCAATATAGTGGGGGTGAACCTATTGCCAGCTACCGGGCGCGAATCCAAACTCCGATAACATTTTGCTGGACCTGGAAATCAAAACCAAGACCTCTTGCACGTGCACATACGATCAATTGACCAATGAGGCAGTTTACAAAGTTTTCATAATAATTATTTGAAAATGAATTTTATAGTGAAAGTTTAAAATTCAACTTCTTTATCTTATTGTTCTGAACAAATTGAATCGATAATTTTTGTGACTTTTGTTTCACAAATCTTTGATGCTTAGAGTTTTCGTAATATTTATTTAAATTAAACAATGAAATAATTCATAGAAATACAAGTTTATATAAGCCTTCTTAACAGCGTTTTGCTATTATATTGTTAAATTTTCTCTGCGCTCTATTTAGTTTCCAATTGAAATTTAGTTTACATCAATTATTGCGTAAATGAATTATCAATATTACTATATAAAATTCAGCTCCTATATACTTGGGGCCGTTCAAGTATTACGTAAGCACATTTTTACCCCTACCTACCTTACCTAATCTCAAAAATAAGCAGTCAATAACTCCCTACCCTCCGTAGTATTACGTAATAGGTATTTGAATGGTCCTCTACCTATTTTTTTTTAAGTGCGGATTAATCGTATCTTCCCGCCGCCACCGCCTAGAGAGGCGACGGGGTGTCGGACTCCGCCCAATGTGAGCGACTGACTAAAAAAACTGCACCCGTCAAAATGCCACCAAACCGATTGGCGGGGCCATGGGATTTGGAAAAGCATGCACCACAACCCTGGATGATCCCCTACCTAATAGTTCTACTTTTTTCAATCCCACCACCTATTTTATAATAACGCCTAAAAGGGCCCCCAGAACTGGTCTAATACGGCCCTGCATCGAGACCATTAAAGCCATGTAGTGTTCGCAATGTAAATGCAGTAAGTTGCAGGCGTACAGTCGGCAGCATTCGCGTCACGTATTCACATGCAACGCGGAACTTTTGCAAGACTCCCTTGGTGAGGGGTTGTACGTTTGAAATTAACAAACTTTTCAGCAAAAATGTGTTACGTGTAATTGGAGAGTCAGGTTTTTGTGTTAATTAGAGAAAACACCTGCAGCTGTTTGTGATACGTAGCGGAAAAGTTTTCTATAATTTATTTACTTAAGTATAAATAAATAGAGGATGTAGAAGAAAATGAAGGATAGGTTAGGCTGTTGTTATTCGTAGTTTTAGTAATAATATAATAATAAATCCTTGATTTTCAGGTTACTGTGGCCCATATATACCTTACAGACAAATATAATTATATCAAAAACACAATTTGTGTTAGCAAATAAAAACTTCACTTCTTAATGCTATTTAGTTCCGAGCTAGGCAAGACAACGCTTGAGTTATGGATACTATGAATATCGGTCAATAGTGAGGCTATGTAGTTATTTTTACTTTTAATGTGAGCTGTATTTCATTGGAGACTCAATAACAGTAAAATATCTACTCAATGCTATACAACGTCCTAACGTTCCGAGCTAGGCAAGGTAAATATTGCGTTATGGATATTATACATATCATTGATACGCAACATAGATAGACTAAGTTTTCTTCTTTTCAAGGAAACAATGGTCCAAACGTTTTTTTTGTTAATTTCTATAAAAAAAGGATTTTGGAAATTTCCTCTTTAAAGGAATCGAATTTATAAGAGGCGAATGGGGGGAAGCTGGATGATTCAGCGGGTCCGTTAGTTTGTGCTTTAGAAGGTTATCTTTTTACATTAGATAACATAATAATATTTATCACGCTTGTCATTCTCCCGAAGGGTTAGATTAATATACATTAATCTTCACCCACATTTTGCTGGAATCTTTTAGGTCCTATGTAATAGAGAGCGAGCCTGTTGCCGTCAACCGGGCACGAATCCAAACCCCGAGCTACTACTGAGAATTTTATAGAAAAACCCAATAACGCTTTGCTCGACCTGGAAATCGAACTCATGACCTCTTGCTCAGCAGTTGCACTGTACGACCACTAGACCAACGAGGCAGTCAGTTATATTTTTAATCATACTATAATGGACATAGATAGACACATACAGAAAAAGGTTAGGCAGGATTCAAAAAAGATAAGTCTAATACAGATTTATAAATTCAGTCTTAATCTAGGTACAGACTAAGTTCAGTATTCATAACGCTAACAGCTTGGGGCTGTTACGTCAGCGCCGACGTTGAAACCCAGGGGAGGAGACTTCACCACTAAGTTAAAACCATTAGGCTCCTATGTTGTATATTCATATATTATAATAATTTAATGATACGATGGACAGAGAGAGAATCATCGGTTTTGAGGACATGACTCGATGGCAACAAAATCTTTGTATGCTAAGTGTATCAACAATATTCGCCTTTTTAAAGATGATTTTGGCGTTTACCACGCCAAATTTAAAAATATTTTGGTTATGCTAATAAAACCAATAAAAATTACCTTAAAATCATATTTCAAAATAAATTTATACAAATAGTCAATAAATCAAAACAAAAAAAAATGGTTCTTGATTAGCCTTGATAATTTTTAATACTAATTAAGATAGTTGCATGCCCTCAATGTTGCAATGCTTGCAAAAGGTTAAGTCATAAGTACTCGCCATATCATGTAACACCAATTTTACACTTAGCATGCAATAAAACTTTGACTTTGACTTTGATATAATATCGACGCAGGAACCGGATACAGGGCAGTGAGAGGGTTAATTTGTGCCATACTTATTGTTTCATCTGAGTGTAAACAATTGTTGATGAGCCTAATAAATAAAATAAAATACAACCAGTAAGTTACAGGTCAAATAATCTTCATAATAGCAGGTGCACTTACGACCACAAGACCGAAGCAGTTATAATGCTTAATAACTTATATACAGTAGGCACTTGCATGTTTCAAAGCTACAGTGGTACTTAAATGGTTCATTTTAACTTAAAATAGGAGTGGTTGCAATATGGTGAGAGCCTTTGGGGAGGATAGTTTGAAGTACTTAGGAAAACTGAGTTTTGATATTAAATTATGTTGCATTTGTGTACAATAAAAATATTTATATTTAGTAAAAAAAAACTGCTTATAAGACTCAAAGTAGTTGTAGTTGCGTAAATAATACTTACTTTTCTACTCCGCTATCTTTCAAAGTAATGGTTTCAAATTCGAATCCCAGTACAGGCAAATTATTGTGTGACAAGTATGAACGTTTGTACTAAATATTATTATATATTACAATATTTATATTTAGTATGCATGACATAAGCTTCGTTCCATAATCGTTTAATAATGTACGGATATTATATTTAGGTTTGTATTTATTAATTTTAATTGCTTCAGCTACGTAAACTACCTGCGAACTTAAACCGTAATGTAGCCTTGATGTTGTTTGAGTAGTTTGGTGACCTTCAACAAACTTACATTAAAACTTACACTATCTGGTATATTAAGGCTAAATAGTACCTAGTAAAAGCTGTGGAAGCCTAGTGGTGTGACCAATGGACTGAGATGTCAAAAGGTCTTGAGTTTAAACCCACGCACCACTAGTCAGTGGTTCGGAAGTTACGTGCGTATTTATCACATGCTCAAACGGTGAAGGAAATCTTCGTGAGGAAACCTGCATGCTTGAGATTTTCTTGATGGCGTGTGTAGTCTGCCAAGCCACAGTAGGTGGTGGACTATAGCCTAATACTTCTAATAAGAGTAGACCCGTGCCCAGCAGTGGGACAATAATTGCGTTGATGATGATGATGAGTGCCTAAAATGTCTTTATAATGCTTTGCATGGTATTGCTTGACATCATATCAAAACTACGATTAAATCGAAAGGAAGGTACATAATATACACATATACATTTTTTTTTTTTAATTTTTTTTTATTTAGACTGCAATTTTTACGAGCGCCCGAACGATAAAAACTTTACAGATCGGTCAACATAAAATGGGAATTTAACGATTGCGGATATTATCCGCATCGTATCAGAATTTAGTGTTGAACGAAAAAAATTAAGTATCACAGTGATCTATATTAACGTTGAGATCAGCTATTTCGCAAAAGTCAAAGTTTGTTTAGTATTATTAAATTTAGAATCATCTCTCGTTTTAGAGGAATTACTAAAAAAACAGCATGTTCAAAAAGTGTTGTAAATATTAAAAAGACTTGCTGCTCTATGATTAAGCATTGAAAAGGAATTTGATCCATTAAAATTATGAATAAATTAATACGAATCTACTTTGAATTGTAGATATTCCCCGTCTCCTGTTAATTCTACAAATAAAAACAAAATTAAAATCTCTAAGCTCACCAAAAATAAATTAAGTACAAAATTGCAATAGTACAGAAAAACGTGGTAAAATACATTAAAGTAATGATTAGAAGAATGTCCTTGTACCGGTTTCGCTTGAAAAAGAGGGTAAGAGCAATCAGTGTTTACATGACAAGTTTCAAACCACCGCGTTCTGAAAGTTTCAGGGCGGTTCAGTGACTACGCACATTTTTTTTACTTAAGTTTTTTTACAACGCGGCGCCCTCATTTTTGCCCTTTCGTTTTTTCCTGATGCAAACAACTGCTAATAAACTTGACCTCTGCTTTGTATAGGTTTAGATGCAACTCAGAGATCAAACACTTACGTGCGCACATACATACACACACGTCTTTATTCCATGGGGTTAAGTAGATATTTCAGAACCCCACGTGCTTCCATCCCTGCATACCAATTTTCCTTCGTCCGCATTCATACATTTTGTCCTGCATGTTCACCGATTATGAGTACTGCGCACCTGTATGTTTTGAAGGAGTTCACCAAATACATAGGTCGATTAAATATAATTGCCTGGTGAATGGTATTTGTTCGATTAATTTAATACTCATAGCGCCATCTATGGGCGTCTTGACGAAACAAGGCAAATGTGGCCTCTAGTGCAACCACAGCCCACTAGAGGTCGTGGCAGCTTTCAATTATGAATCAATATACCTTTGTGAAGCATCATCACGCGTAGTTTCTTTTTTCCCGAAACAGTATTTTTCTGCTGAGTTATTTTGGAAAATTGTCCCTTTCAGCAGCATCGGTTTGAAGGGTAATATGGCCAGTTAAATAATTGGCCAAATTAGACTTAACAACTGACGCGTCAAGGTGGCAACGCGCAAGTTTTTGTCGCTAACTTTCACTAGGTTACAGTTATAGCAGGCTGTAATACCCATTTTTACAGTTTTTTTCCACCTTAATCATTAACGACAAAGAGATACATTTAATACGTGCCGCTAGAAACTCTAAAGCAATCCTCAAATAAATATTTTCCCTCTTTCAAATACACTTAAAACCGTATAAATCAGTAGAAATTTTCATTTCAATCGAAAAACCAATTTGCTGTATGAAAAAGAAAGGAACCGGCCGAGATTGCCTCCGTCACTTAGTGGATAAAATGGCGCTTTTGCGTTAAGAAAAATTAAATAAGACACCGAATATTTACACTTATCTACGGTCGCTATTTTGAAGCACTTTACTTTCTTTTGCTCTCCCGTTTTAGAAGGTGGAGGGGCAAGGTCCCTTTGAGAGCGATAAAAGGTTCGTTTAGGTTCACGTTGTTTATTTGCATCAGTCCCTCACGTCAAATCAAACTCCCATTGATTTGTATTATTCATGATATTTACGCAAATATTAGACATTTAATAATACAGTTACTGATAATATTACAGTACAAGTATATTGACTAATGTAATTTATATCGCGACCTTTTTCTTCTATTTTCAACTGAATCTACAATAAGGTAATAATTTCAATTATTATTAATTGTTAAAATTTCATTTCTTAGTAATTTAATTCTCACCGCACAAATTCACCGTATGTATATCTTTATATCACAAGGTTAGCTAATTACCTTATGTCTCTGTAGGAACCTATGCTCGTTTGCAATTGCAACACTAGAAAAGAGTATGTTTGGTGTTTATTTATTTAATTAAGATTTTCTGACAATTTTTACAGATAAATTACGAATAGGACAAGTATTTGTAGATACAGGGTAGGCACAAGGGTAGATATAATTAGATAAAGTTTTATTTACTATCATCATAATCATATCAACCATTAGACGTCCACTGCTTGACATAGGTTGGCCCCAAGGATCGCCATGATGGCCGGTCCTGCGCCACCTGCATCCAGCAGAATTCAGGTCGTCTGACCACCTTATTTAGTATACCTACTACAAATTACACACGTTTACAATAAAAACCAGGTAATCGGCAATACAGGACTCTCCTTCAACAGGCACTGTTCTCTGTGTTCAATACTGTACGTAATACATACGATGGGATGGTAGAGTTAGCTTAGCTCAGAAAACCTTAGTGCAAATCGCGCTAACCGCTTACAGTGGGACTTGGACCTAACGTCTAATGGTTACCTCCCCCGGTCACGTTCCCAGCACTTCGGCCATGTCTTATTTAATTAAAGAAAAATATAAATTAGAATAAATTTTAATGGCAACACTGTGGAACTTTCTAGAACCGCCACGTGAGATTATATGCGGGTGTTTAACTTTTTCTTGTGTACGTAATATTTTTATTTTGTACAATTTAGTGTTCATAAAGTTTATAATAAATATTAGTTGTTGTTTTTAGACTTAACTTTGTATAGTTTTGTACTTTGTTTGAAACTGAAACTTGGGTTTGTTTTGTTTAGAAAAGCTTATGTACAGTATTTTTATTTACTTCAATATTTTTTCTAAACGGATTAAAACGATGAATGTTTTAATAATTTTATAGTAACACAGTTGTTTGGTAGAAATCCGAGGTACCGTTTTTATATAGTGTCGCAAATTTTCTCGGATCCTTCCCCTGGGATCCGGCTGGGTATGTCGGACTTGAGCTGACTTAAACGTCACTTGCCCTCTCGTACCCTATCGTTGGGGCCATGGGACTCGTGAAAACATTAGTAACAAGTCTTCTGAGGGACTGAATAACTAACAGCAATGTAACATTTCAAAATGTATCCCTATTTTATATACGTTCCTCGTATCATATTCGTTAGCTGTCTAATTGCATTTATTTCGTAAACATATGTAAATTTGTCAGTTCACAGTTCATCAAGTGACATTTTAACCAATGACACGCGTATAAAAAGTTAAAAAAATAAGTAACAATCGGATCAAACAGTGATTTCATATACTTTTTCATAGATTGTGATTTCATAATTTTATATGCGTGTCGGGAATAAACTTTGTGTTTAAATATGTTCTCATGTAAGTGAAATGTAAATTTCTTTATCAGAAATAAATGTCTTTAACCAGAAATAATATCGTTATATCGCGATAAAGTAAGTAGTTAAAAACTTATCTCTCAGGCCTACTAGAAGAGATTTCTTTAGAAATGTATATATTTCTTAACAAAATAAATCCAAAGAAAATACTTTCCAAAGAAAAATCAAACAATTTGATCTGGACCTTAATTATAACATCGTCAATATTATAACCCCCAAACTGCCAACGTCGGTAAGTCGGGATCCGAGTTTTCCTTACAATTTGCACGCCACGATGAGCGGTGTTCACACCTGAATAACTATGCGGTATCGAAGAGCGGAATAACGCAAGTTCGAGCGAAGCCTAATTGAATTTAGTGAGATTAATCCGGAAAACTTGTTTTTGTATCAAAGAGCTACATTAGCAGGTTTCTGCGATAAAATTATAAGGGTTAATATCGTTTTGTTACCGTGCGTTTTCACTGAAGTACCTAATATTTTTATTTACATTATAACATTATCGATATAACTAAAAAAAAAAAAAAAAAAAAAAAAAAAAGTCAAAGTGCTAACAGCTAAATTTAAACGCTCTGTTATTTTATTATTTTAAAAATCATTTAATCCAGTTAATATATGTTGTTCAATATCTAAAACTATTTGTAACCTCAAGTGCACTTAATCACTTTCAACTTTCACTTTCCTAACACTATTGAAATTTACAAAATTACATCAACTTCAACCACCATGGATCTGTATGCGAAGCTGAATAGCTGCATGGAGGAGCTGACCACCACTTTCACTTCAAGGATGGCACAGTATGAGGAGGACCTGAAGAATGCCAGCAATGAAGCAGCAACCCACAAAACAATTGCAGGCTTGTCCCGTGAGTTCACTGATTTCAAGACCCTTGTCTGGAAGACAATGAGCGCTCTTAAGTCTCAGATGGAGCTATTGGTGGTAGGTCTTGATCGGCATGAGATGGCATCCCGCTCAAAAGTTCTCCTTCTCCATGGCATTCCGGAGGACAAAGGTACAGACGCATTAAAGCAGTTCCTTAATGTTGCTTCAAGTAAGATGGACATGACTCAGATTGCACCAAGCCACATTACATCTTGTCATCGTCTGGGGAGGAACCTAAACAAGCCTCGCCCAATTTTAGTGCGTTTTGAAAGCCGTATCCTTCGCAATGATGTGTGGAACAACAAGGGTAGGTTGAAGGGCTCTGGACTGATACTTTCAGAATTCCTCACAAAACCCAGGCATGAGGTGTTTATGCACGCCCGTCAACACTTTGGGGTGAAGCAGTGCTGGACTTCTGATGGCAAGATCGTCATCCAGGTGTCCGAAAAATCCCGTCGCAAGATTGAGTCTGCGGCTGAACTTCATGAGCTGATAGAACAGTGTCCCAGGCCTGAGTCATCGTCCGTCAACACTGGTGTCGCAAATAAAGCAGCGCAACCCAGCAAATCGTCTTCGGCTGCTGATAAAAGGACTCGCAAGTTGGCCAAGTGATGGCTACCTACGTCGGGTACAGATTAATTTAGCTATTAATTTTTATTTTACTTGATGTCGGTATATGGCAGGTTAGTTTGTAATTCACTCTTATCATAATAATATTTTGACAGGAATGACATCTGATAGGTTTATTTTTAGAGTGAATGTCGTTCGGATACACACTTTTGCCTGACTCAAAGTCTTTTTATCCATTTATTGTTAATGTAAGAATATGGTATCAGTTGTTTCTATTATTTAAGCATATTTATTAACTTTTTTTTTTTTCTCTTCTTGTTTGTGTTCTACAGACAACTGGCAAGTGCATTGAGGTTTTAAAATGATATATCACGTACTAATTGATTATTATTTTACAGATACTTTTATATTTATTTCATATACTTTTATTACTCAATTTATCTATTTAGTTTATTATGATTGATGATATTGATGACAGTTTTGCTTCCTGTTCATCTTCCGGTACAGACCAGAGTTTTGCTAGTGCTTTTTCTGATCTTTCTGATGATGACGTTTCTGTTCATCTCCGTGACCAACTTTTTTCTTCCTTCTCATCTTGTGGAAATTTTTTAAATATAGTTCACATTAACGCACAGAGTATTCACGCTCACTATCCTGATCTTTTGTCTTCTTTTGACCCGAAAGTAGTCCATGCTATCCTTGTTTCTGAAACGTTTTTAAAACCGGCTCTCCCTTCCACTCAATATAGTCTACCAGGATACAAGCTAGTAAGAAATGACAGAACAGGCAAGGGATATGGAGGGGTCGCAATATATTTACGAGGAGATCTAGTTCATAAAGTGATCGATCAATCTCCGAATGAATACTCCAAATTCGCTGAACACCTCTTTATAGAAGTGGGTTTTCAACATTCCAGAGTGTTATTAGGAGTTTACTATAGTCCATCGTGTCATATTGATTACTTTGCTTCTCTGGAATCAAAATTGGAAAATATGTCTTCGCTTTATGACCATACTATTATCCTCGGGGATTTTAACACTTGCTTGTTGAAGGATGACTGGCGCAGCCGTAAGCTTCAGTCCCTTGTCTCTTCTGTTAACATGCAAATTCTTCCTTTAAATGCTACTCACAGGGCCCCTCACTGCTTGCCTTCTCTACTAGATTTAATTATTGTCTCTGACCCTAAAAAAGTAGCTACGCATGGACAACTTTCTGCTTCCTTTTCTTATCATGACCTAGTCTTCCTTTCCTATAAAATACGTCCTCCTAAACGCAAGGCCAAATATCTTTTACTTCGTTCTTTTAAAAATATTGATATGGAGCGCCTGGGAATGGACGCGGACAGTATTGATTGGTCTTCGATTTACTGCTGCAATGATGTGGATGGTAAAGTGATAGCATTCAACAAGATAATGATGGATTTATATAACAAGCATGCTCCGCTCAAAAGAGTAAAAGTCAAACACTTACCAGCGCCCTGGTTATCAACAGCCATTAAAACCCTAATGGCCAAAAGGGATAAAGCAAAGCGGAGTTATAGAAGTATGCCCTCGGAGGAACACTGGGAGTTGTATAAAAAACTCCGCAACCGCTGCAGTCGTATGTGTAGAGATGCCAAAAGACGCCACATTCACAGCTCGATACAAAATCTAAATACATCTCAAGTATGGCAATTTCTCAAGTCACTGGGTATTGGTAAAGTCTCATCTAGTAACAGCTCCGACATAGACGTCAATGTGCTTAATGTTAACTTTTGTAGGCCTCCAATTACCCTTGACACAAATATTAAGTCTTCAACTTTGAAATATCTATCCGATCTTCCTCTGCCACTAAATACTTCTTTCAGTTTCCACTCAGTTGTTGAGCAAGAAGTTAAGAAATCTATTTTATCCATCTCTACAAAAGCAGTAGGTGACGATGGACTCCAAATTCAAATGTGTCTTCCCATCCTGAACCAAATTCTCTCACCCATCACTCATATTATAAATTTTTCCTTGTTGACCGGCTCCTACCCTTCTTTATGGAAAAAAGCCATCGTACTACCGCTGCCTAAAGTCTCAAATCCCACCTTACTATGTCAATTCCGCCCCATATCCATCCTTCCAATCCTGTCCAAAGTCCTTGAGGGTGCTGTACAAAAACAGTTATCACAATACCTCTCCTCAAATAGCCTGCTAAATCCTTTCCAGTCTGGATTCCGGGTTGGCCATAGCACAGTTACAGCATTAGTGAAAATCACTGATGAAATTCGACTGGCTATGGAGAAGAAACTGCTAACGGTTCTCATTTTATTGGATTTTAGCAGTGCTTTTAATTCAGTGGATTTTGATATCCTCCTAGGAATCCTTTCCTCTCTTAACCTCTCTTCCTCAGCAATTGAGTGGTTCAAATCTTATCTTCGTGGTCGCTCGCAGGTGGTCCGCGCTGGAGAGGTGAGCTCGGAATGGTGTGAACTGTCTGCGGGTGTTCCTCAAGGTGGTGTTCTGTCTCCTCTTCTCTTCTCCGTTTTTATAAACGAAATTACGAAAGTCATAACTTCTCAATATCACCTCTACGCAGACGACTTGCAGTTGTATCGTCATTGTAAAATAGACGATATCAAAGGTGCTGTAGATGCCATCAATGATGATCTTGAGAATATCATCAGTGGGCAAACTCTTTTGGGCTTGTAGTAAATCCTACAAAATCTCAGGCCCTGATCATTGGTGGCAGATACATGTTGAACCTTATAGATTACCAGTCACTTCCTCCGATAATCTACAACTCAATCCCAGTGGCCTACTCTAAGTGTGTCAAAAATCTTGGCGTTCTTATAAACTCCACCTTAACATGGGAAGCACACATTGTGGAGGTAAGCAGGAGAATGTACAGTTCGTTCCAGTCTCTCAGACGACTTCAAAATTTCCTTCCTTTTCAAACTAAGGTAATACTTGCGCAATCACTTTTACTCCCACATCTTGACTATGCTGATGTCTCTTTTCTTGATGCAAAGGAGGAACTCCTAAATAAACTCGAGCGTCTGCAGAACCTGGGGATCCGCTTCATTTATGGGCTTCGGAAGTACGATCATGTATCGGAATTTCGAGCCAGATTGAAGTGGTTACCCATTCGGCGACGCCGGGACTTACATATACTTTGCCTTCTCTATTCTGTCCTTCACAACCCTAACTCGCCGTTATATCTCCGAGAGCGTTTTGAATACCTTGTCCCGAGGGACAAACTCTGTCGTGTCAGTTCTTCCCTTCTATTGCGAACTCCGGCACATTCTTCCAGCTGCTATGACAGTTCGTTTACTGTAAAAGCAGTACGGTTATGGAACTCTCTACCACACTCATTACGCGCTAGCCCTTCTCTGGACATTTTCAGGGGGAGGACTAGGGAGCATTTTCTGTCAGAATAATATGTCAATAATTGTAATATATATTTATTTATTTATATAGCTATATATACACATATATCTATCTATCTTTCTATTTGTTTACTCGTATGCTATATAGAATTTCTTTGTTATTATTGTACACTTTGTCTTTTTACCCTTCTTTTTAAAACTCTCTCACTCAAAGGTTTGCTGGAAGAAAATTCAATCTTGAATTAAGCTCGCCTTTGTGCACAACACTTTAAATGTATTGTTGATATATGTTATGTTGTATCTTTTTTTTTTGTGTACAATAAAGAATTAAAGAATTAAAGAACTATATTGATTGATTACACTTATGCGAATATTAGACGTTGAAATTAAACTACTTTTTACGAATTCGAAACGTTAAAATAATATCAATATACCGCGATAAAATCCGTAAAAAGTAGTTTTATTTCACGTTGATATATTATGTCTATTATAATTATTGTTGTCATGTTTCCGTTTGTTAGACATATTTGTTATAGTCCAAGATCCCAGGGCCGCCAGACGTCACGTATTTTCTGACGAACCAAATGTGGATTATTGAGTAGTGCTAGTATGTACTAAGAACGCATGCCTACCAGCTATCTTGCCTAGTGGGCCAATTTTCAGGTATCAGGTAATCAAGGTACACACAAATATTACTTACCTCACGTAAATTCTCCAAGCTGATTTTTACGTATATTGTAGGCAATATCCTTAAAAATAAGTTGCCAATACTCCCAGACACTTTCCGTCGGCCGTATTGCTTTGCAGACGCTTTAAAGCTCCCGAAGGAATTAATCAACTTCACGTAAATTATGATGAGGTAAGTAATATTTGTATGTACCTTGATTGCCTGATACCTGAAAATTGGCCCACTAGGCAAGTTAGCTAGTAGGCATGCGTTCTTAGTACATACTAGCACTACTCAATAACCCACATTTGGTTCGTCAGAAAATACGTGACGTCTGGCGGCCCTGGGATCTTACTCTATTAGTACACATCGCAATATGTTTGAAAAATATTTAATGTATGGGATACATAAAAAATTGTGTAAACGCTATCTATCAACTTTGACAACCAGATTAGCGCAACGGTATTAAAGTCTGTCTTCTGTGGTAAGGGACTTAGGTTCGAATCCCGGTAGTGGCAAATGTTTGTGTGAGGAGCATGGGCATTTGAACTCATTCATAGATGTTTTTATGGACAATTTTTTCCTGTTTTGTGGGTGCGTTTACAAACACAAATTTTCACATAGGTACACAAACGCCCAAACCCGGAACAACTACCTGTAGAACGTACAAATATTTGCTCCGTGCGGGGATCGAACCCGCAACCCGTGACGCACAAGCCGATTGCTCAGCCACTGCGCTGCCGAGTCGTCGAATCGTTTTAATCTATGCAGTACTTATATCACCACTGAGTATCCGTAACACAAGCCTTGTGGCTTAGCTCAGAACAAGATGGCTCCATAATTATATTATTAATAATTATAATATATATTATTATTTAGTATTCAACCTGGAGTACAAACCCAGAACTCAACACACTGATTAATTAATTAATAAATATTTCCGGACATTATTACACAGCGCCAACTAGTTCCGTGGTAAGCAACGAGGCTTGTGTTACGAATACTAGATGGTTGATATACTACATATATACATATTTTTTTGTAAATACATACATTTTATACATAGATACATCCATGACTCGGATACAAATGTTGATTCTCATCACACAAACATTTGTCCCTACCGGGATTCGAACCCGGGACCCATAGCACAGCAGGCAGCGTTAACTACCGCTGAGCTAAACTGGTCGTCGTTTTGTTGATAGTGACTTAGATTAATATTATATTATTTCCGTATTTCTTTTGATATCAAAGGAAATACACATCAGAAAATACACCTACATACCTAGTCAACGTAGTAAAGTTCTAACAGAATCCACTTCACCTTTCCAACATCAGACAGTTCAAGACAGACACACAATAACCATTTCATTTTCATTAATATCGTTCTGAACCCTTCGGCTTGTAGTCAAGAGTACGTGCGGACATGGAAACATTGAAATCACCCCATGGAGATAATGTAACAAGGGTTTAATGGACCCGAAGCCTTTCAAATATTTGGTTACGTGCTTTGGTAAGTTACACTTTGTAACTTGATGCTGTAATCTGTGTAAACAAAATTATAATAGCTGTGATAGCCTATGATGCCATGAGTTTCAAGTCTTCTAGGTACTTATTTATTAATTAATTAGTACCACCATGATATGATCAACCTATTGCCGTCCACTGCTGAACGTAGGCCTCCCCCAAAGAGCACCAACCGGTCTTGGGCAGCTCGCATCCATCCGCTGCCAGCCACCTTCTTCAAATCGTCGGTCCTTCGTGTCGCAGGTCGTTCTATACTAGTTTGCCCAATTGCGGTCGCCACTCAACATTACAAGTTACCAATTCGCTAGTGTACTAACTTAAGCACTAATCACAATAAAAATTCAAAGTGTTCATGCGAAAGTGTCTGTCTGTCTGTTACCACCTCTACTCCTATAACCGCTGAACCGATTTAGAGGTTTGGCTATACCAAACCTCTTTTTAGATATTTTGAGTCTCGGGGAAGGATATAGGGTAGATTTTCATCCCGGAAATCATCCCTTAAAATGGGGTAAAGGGGGGGGGGGGTAAAGTAAAGTGGAAAATTACTAATTTTACGTACCTAGACCAAGTCGGGGACAAAAGCTAGTATATTATAATGAATATAATCTATTTATGTGTGTATTACAATATCACGTGCTCAAGTGGTGAAGAAAAACGCATGGAAGAATTTTGCTTGCGTGAGAGATTCTCGATGGGATCTGAAGTCTGCCAACTCGTAGTAGGCTAGCGTGGGCTATAGCTTAATCCCTCTCAAATGAGAGGAGACTCGTACCTAGTAGTGGGACATTAATTGGGGTGATGCAAGAGGACGAGGTATGAGGAAATATAGGTAGGTAACTGTTATAGGTAGGTAACGTATCTCCTATGATCGTCTATGTTGATTTTTTAGCTTTAGTTTTTTAACGAAATGATTACTCTATATCATTAACTACGGCTTCCATATGCTGCTACAAGATCAGAGAATGGACCCAGTAGGCGGCGTATAAGTAGGTATATTGATTCAGATATAGACACCCCGTCGTGCCTCGAAAGCAAGTGAAGTCTCAGTCTACGTTATCATACGCATCATCATCAACCCATTATTGTCCCACTACTGGGCACGGGTGTCCTCTCATTTGAGAGGGATTAAGCTATAGCCCACCACGCTAGCCTACTACGAGTTTGCAGACTTCACATGCCATCGAGAAAAAAATCTCCCAAGCGTGCAGGTTTCCTCACGATGTTTCCTTTACCGTTTGAGCTTGTGATAAATACGCACATAACTTCCGAAAAGTCAGTGGTACGTGCCTTGGGTTCGAACTCGAGACCTTTGATATCTCAGTCCACTGGTCACACCACTAGGCGACCACAGCTCTATCATGCGCATACCTATGGCTATTCTTAGTAGACAGAAACATGAAATCCATGGGATTTTCTAGTTATTAAGTTGTGCAGGGCATAAACGTAAACGGCGAATACATCTCACACCTAAGATTTGCCGACGATATTGTCCTCATGTCGGAGTCGCTGCAGGATCTCGAGCGGATGCTGACTGACCTAGATGACGCCTCTCGACGTATTGGTCTTGGGATGAACATAGAAAAAACCAAGGTTATGTTCAACAGCCTAGTTACCCCGAGACCAGTCGTTGTAAATGGTGTATCTCTCGAAGTTGTTCAGGAATACGTGTACCTTGGGCAAATTGTGCAACTGGGTAGAAACAACTTCGAGAGGGAAGCCGACAGGAGGATTCAGCTGGGATGGGCAGCATTCGGTCAACTTCGTCAGATCTTCTCGTCGCCCATACCACAGTGCCTTAAGACGAAAGTCTTCGATGCGTGCGTCCTACCCGTTATGACCTACGGAGCCGAAACGTGGACACTCACGGTGAGACTGGTCCACAAGTTTAAAGTCGCTCAGCGAGCTATGGAGAGAGCTATGCTCGGAGTTTCTCTGAGGGATAAAATCCGGAACGAAGTTATCCGCCAGAGGACCAAAGTTACCGACATAGCTCAGAGGATTAGCAAGCTGAAGTGGCAATGGGCCGGTCACATCTCTCGGAGAACCGACAACCGTTGGAGCAAACGAGTTCTTGAGTGGAGACCGCGTCTCGGCAAACGTAGTGTAGGACGGCCGCCGGCCAGGTGGAGCGACGACTTGCGCAAGATAGCTGGCAATGACTGGAGGAAAAGAGCCGAAGATCGAGCTCTGTGGCGTTCACTAGGGGAGGCCTACGTCCAGCAGTGGACGAATATGGGCTGATGATGATGATGATGAAGTTGTGCAGGTCTGATGACAGACGCTTTGAGTGATATACAAATAATCAACCGATAGCTGCATTATTCTCATATTCATGTTACATACATACATAAAACATTTTATGAAAACCATTTTGTAATTTTTATTTAATTAAAAAGAGTATCTATGGAGTTTCTAGCCGGTCCTTCTCCATAAGACCTACTAGTTTCTGACAATTCAAAAGTACCTGTAATATTGGTCTAATTAAAATCAATCATTTGAGTTTGAGTTTGAGTTTTGATAGATATATTCAACTAGATACCTATACTGAAAGTTAGCCCCAATTATTTCCTTTCAAATCGCTTGGCTCATCTTGATGATTCCTGTCACTGGGGTCACTTGGTTGTGACCATATAATTGGAGGCAATAGGTCTCGCTACTCGTACGAAATCGAGGTGCATTATGAGTATTTTATGTATATTTTCAACATACGTAATTGAAGATCATAGGATGGTCCGTACCCGCCTTTACACGTGAACGTGACAGTCATAAAATTAGCAAAACAAAACACGAAATAAAAATTCCTTTACAGATGAAACAACTTCGGTCAAACGTATAAACATTAAATGCGACAATATGTTGAACAGTATAATTCCTTTTTTTCACCCTCCTCAGCATTGTATAACATAATTAACCCTGTTGCGGTTTCAGCCCACAACAGAAGGTCGAATGATAAATTGGACTGGCCCACTCTCCCCATAAAAAGTTAGAAGTAAAAAAGACAGTGCCGTGGCGCAGTAAATAATTCCTTTCCTTTTGTCTTTAATTGAGTTTTTCTTTGGTGAAAGTGAGCTTATTAATGTACCTGTAACGACTTTTGTTAGGGTTTTAGGTTAGTGTGTCAACGTTTGTGTTACAAGTTTACTTCGGAATGTCTACGTTATGTATTGCCAGCTTACGGCGTAAGCGTTGAATTTTTCCCTTCAGAATTATTTTTGTACCGACAAAAGGTAGCGTGTCGTTCCCTACATTAAAAATATAACTTAAAAAGAACACAGAGCGGGATATTTTTTAGTTAAGGCCGAAGTGGTAATTGTCAAAATCAGTTAAAAATAAAAGTTATGATGATATCTAATATTCGCGTAAATATACGTTTTATTCGACTAAAGTCATGTAGTTATATGTTTCAGGATATTTTATTTCATAGAGAATTTATAATCTCTCACTTTTCTCAGGCATGCAGGTTCCTCACGATGTTTCCTTCACCGTTTGAGCATTCGACTAAAGTCTATCGAGCTTTGGGATTGAACTAGAGGCCTGTGGTTTTTCAGTCACAAAGATACAATATAAAACATATCATTATTATCATCATCATCACATCAACCGTTAGACGTCCACTGCTAAAACATATAATGAAGAAGAAATAAGATAATGTGTAGCTATCCGTTTCTCTAGAACCCTTGTGTTAGCATTATCAAGTATAAAAGCTAAGCATACGTTTACAGGAGTATGTATGAAGCTTGTTCAGGTTGTAAATTAATTTCTCATATAATAACTGAGTCTAGTAAGATTCATATTGTATTAGAAAAACCTTTTACAATGTTGTGCTGCGTTTGAAAGTATTTAATGCAACTGGAGAGTAGCTTGCTCCAGTAAATTTATGGTTCGTTCTTCTAGTGTCGACCCGATTAGTGCAGCAATATCATAGGCTGCTTTTGGTAGTAAGGGTTCTGGGTTAGATTTCCGGTAGTAGCAAATGTTTGTCGGATGAGCATGGACATTTGTACCTGATAATATATGTATATTGAATACCAATCATCTAATACCCGTACCACAAGCCTCGTTGCTTATGCCAGGACTAGATGGCGCTGTGTCATAATTTATGTAAACTTGCTGGTATTAGTCAAAAAGTAGTAAAAGTTGACGTAGAAGAAGTTCTAATTTATCTACGATGCTGTTTTTTATGTCATCTTCATTTAACTGCTTCTATAAGTGAACTATACATAATCCAAGTTATTTTATTTATGTTTCTGTTTTCATTTCAGTGCGTTGTTTACTTGAGGACAGTGTTTTGTCCAAATAAATGTATGAATATTTGTTTACATAATTCTGAGTCCTTGTTTTTTATATTATTTGTTTTTTTATAGCTATTGGTTAGTATTTTGGTCTTTTCATTTCTCCTGTGTAAGAATGTGCATAATGAATTTGTTGTAGCTCTTTGGTGAATCATCAGTATTTGCTAATCTGAACTGGTTTGAGGCGTTATTATGAAGAAACATCTTCATTATTATCAAACCTTTAATATTTCACTGCTGGAAGCAGGTTTCCTCTGATTTGTGAGGGATAAATGGCTTTAGTCTACTTAGCAAAGTTCACGCGCCTTCGAGAAAATATCTCATACTTGCAGGTTGCCTTTATCGTTCGAGCATGTGATAAATACGAATGTAACTATAAAATTGTACTGAGTTTTGGCATTAAAATCGACACCATTTGACTTCACAGTCGACTAGAATATCACAGCTTTTTATCTTTCAGTAAAGTATTTTAATAAATATTATTTTAAAGTCCAAACAATAATTTAGGTAATACAAGATTGTTTAATTCTTTTTTGTACACAAAAGGTAAAACGCCACATTTAAAGTGTTGTGCACAAAGGCGAGCTTAATTCAAGATTGAATTATCTTCCAGCAAACCTTTGAGTGACAAAGTTTTAAAAGGAAGTGTAAAGTTTTAAAACAAAGTGTACAATAATACATAATAAAGAAATTTTTGTCTGACGCCTCAACTTAACAAATGCCATTATATTATAATATTTTAATATTATAACATTTTCCTATAACTTAACAAAGTCAACAAACTCGCGCCAGTAACTGCCTATTCTACTAAACAGGGCACGGCTCGTGCATGGGTAATCATTCTCACTTAGCATCCACTCCAGCCACCATCAGGGATTCAAACGCAACTAGGAAAAAAAAATAATGTACTTTATTGCACACATTATTCTAAAAGCTTAATACTGAGAGAGTGTTCTAGTCAGTGAATATACGTAAATGGATGGATACTATCTTGTTACTGTTTTACTGTTCTATTTTAGTAGAAGTAGTTTTGGACAGTGTTAAACGAACTTTAAGTTTGTAGTGAAAAGGCTTATAATTAATGTAATCAGGTGTTACTTTGCGAGTATCCATCCATATATCAGTCAGTTAGACAGTCGCTAGATGTGTGCTCCTCTACGGATCAATATAGTGCTGTAACATACCCCAATAATATCCAATAGATAAATTATGTACCCAGTGTTTGCAAGCGCGACTGCTGAGTGTGGAGATATGAGTTTAAATCCCATGTCGGTCAAAATATTATTCGGTCAGGTATTTTTTTTATAAAATTTGCCGTAATTCGGACATTGGACTGGTGCCCGGATAATGGCAATAGGCTCGCCCTACATAGGAAAAAAAAACATGCTGGTGAAATGTAGGTGCATATCAGTGCACCTCTACTAACCCTTCAAAGATAAATGCGTGATGATATGTACTTAACATTGTGTATACTGTTGGTAGGATAGTCGAGGAGAAACAAATAGTTGTATGGCTTACAGATCGTATGTTACGATACAAAAATAAAATAAAATATCTCTGCTTATCCTTCCATAAAATACGGGCGCGATGCTAGTTATGACAACATTTTCTTTAACCTGTCGACCAAGTTAATGTTTACTTCAAAAACAGCTTATATTAGCCCGACACCGGGGCTTCAGCGGAATACGTAACGAATACAAGTTTAATTACATACTTGATGAGGTGCCGCGAACTCTGTTGGTTCAAATGTGATGCCGAAAAAAACTTATAAGACGTTTTTATAAATTCCTTGCCTACTTTTTTATGGTTAAAAGGGGGCAAACGAGCTGGCGACTTATCTGATGGTCACTGATCACCGCCACGGACATTTGCAACACCAAAAGGCTTGCATATGCGTTGTCAAACCCTGCAGAAACCGTTTAGGTTTCTTAAAATAGGGAATTACTAAACTGACAGCAAACGGAATGCCCATGCTGTCAGATTAGTCATTCCCAAAACGAGTTCTGGTAACCTTACTCACTCGCAGAAATACAACTATTGTTGATTCACTGCAGTCTGGAGGCGGAGGCTGCTGCCCGCATGGTATATTAAAGATAAAAAGTAGCATATGTTTTAATTCAGGTAATAAACTATATGTACGCTAAATTTCATTGAAATCTGTTAAATGGTTTTTGCATGAAAGAGTAACAAACATCCATCTATCCATACTTACAAACTTTAGCGTTTATAATATTAGTAGGATAATTATATCGTCACGTCGTCGCAAAAATCCATCAAGCCTTCGAGATGTTTTGCTTTATTATTTTTAACTAATTTTGAAACGTCAATGTGTGGCAATTGCTGTTCTAGAAAATGTATGCATAATTTTCAGCGTATATTTACTAACCATTCATCATTGGACTTTATTATAGCATGCCACAGAGTACAATTTTCTTTGACATAGCTTAACAGGTACAGCTTAACAGATACACACTACGACACAAAAATAGATTAAATCTACCAACATCCCGTCTTAAAATCCACTCATCTAGTCCTCTAGTTATGTCCATAAAAATCTGTAACAAATTACCAAAACATATTAAAGAACAAAATAAAACAAATATTTTTATAAATAAGTTAAAATCTTTTCTATTAAATAAATGCTACTACACAATAAAGGAATTCTTGGATGACAATTAATCTAACTACATAATAACACACTAAACATTTTATTATATAGGTATGTATACATCTCATATAATAAACATAACTAAAATATGTATATATATATATATATATATATATACATATATATATAGGTATATATATTATATATACACATTACATAAAATATTATAACATAAACATTAAATAAACAAATACTTGTATATAGAATAAAATAGCCCTCTTCCTCTCTCCTAAAATGTTTTTACTTTGCTGTGCCCGACAGGGTCCATGATGATCTGTTTTTGATTTAAGTCCATCTGTAAAATTACCATGGAATGCAATAAAAAATTGAGTATTGAGTATTGAGTAATACGCTTATATTCGGAGCAAATAAATCCGCACCATTTTTTCTTGAATAGAAAATAAGCTCCCAACTCTGCCGAATAAGAAATATGAAACTAAAATTATCACAATATAGCAGAAAATTGCTTAATATTTCGACTGGCAACTCCATTAACCTTGAATGGCAACATTTCTGTAACCTGAATATATTTTTCTAATAATTTTAACGATCCCATCCAAAACTTCGCTACAACCAATTTATTCTCTTGCAAATTTACTAAAATATATTTATTATTACTTTCAACTTTCCACTGACAAAAGTTGGGCAGTCCCGCGAATTTGTTACACAGGAAAAAAGCTCTTATATGTGGTCTGTATAAAGATAATTTTTGTTTGTATTAATAATGATGTCTTGTCAGGCGTTACACCATATTTTCTCTTTTTTAAATGACGATGTAAAGCTATGAATTTATGCCAGTCGCCAGACGTCAGAACAATTTTCTTTTCAAGTTTTTTCCGCGAGTTTTGAGGACACAGGTTCCGTAGCTCGAAACCAGAAAAGAGAGCGGTACTTTACATTCTATTTTTACGCAAATATATTTTGAATTGCGCGGGAATTGTGCAACACATTTTTTATAATTAATTTATAATTGGAACATGACGTTGATTTTGACAGTTAAATATATCTTATACACTGGTATATTTTAGAATTGTATTGTAATTATTTTATAAGATGTTGTGTGAAGTCTGCCAACCTGTATTAGGCTATAGCACGATGGACCATAGCCTAAGCCCTCTCAAATGAGAAAGAAGCCTTGATCAGCAGTGTGACAATGTATGGGATCAGCATAACATACCTACATATTTTTAACTACGCCTTCTGAATCTAGAGATTCTTCTTATAAGTTTTATTGTGTGCGGAACCCTTTTTTAGTATTCCCAACATTTTTGCAGTCAGCCATTTCAGAATAATATTAATGCTGTCATATTTTAGTAAATTATTGATGTTGTGAAGCTTATTTATTTATGCGTCCGGGGACAATATTATTCAAGTTGTATTGATTTCTCCGTCCGTTGTCCTATAATTGCTTTCGGTTTTCGAGGTGGGTACGGGGAACGGTGTTATATCCGACTCAGGAAGAGATCCCTGTAGCGGACTTCCGCAGTCGGATCACGGAGAATTTGTCAGCGAGTTTTAGTAAACCAACAAAAAATATAAGTATTGGTTGTAAAAGTGGGATGATTGATTTAAATTATTATAATTCTGTAACTAAATACCTATTACAGGCGTGAATCATATTTTGTTCAATGTACAGCCTGACAATGACCGGCCAATTGCTAAAAACGTATGAAAATTTGAATTTCGCGGGCTAGCGTGGAGCTTCCACCTTAAGTGACAAATATTACAGCACATTTAAAACCACTGAACAGTAATCTCATTCAGTGACTCGATGCAGACAGAACTACATAACTAACTATCCCTTGATGTAAATGTATATTTACACCCTTCCTTCATCCTTCAAACCCCTTCGAAAATCCCACAGGAAGGAGACCACGTTGACGCCAGTCTTTGTCTAAAGTCGTCTCATTAAAACATAGAATTACTGCACCGCAGAGCTAGACAGCCATTTCAAAGTTATACGCATCCATTTTTGCCCTTTCACGCGTCGCAGTTGCCGTTAAATGTCACGGTGAGGGTCGTTGAAACGCCAGTCTCTCACTAATTGGAGCTATTCATTACTTGCGAGACGATGCCTACTGGCAACTATGACATCTGATACTGTGCTCCTAAAGCGAAAAGCGCTGGATTTTAGTTTATTTCGTTTTCTGGTCCATTTTAAAATGGGACGAAGTCAATTAAGTGTTTTATTTGAATAAGAATATTTTTGCAGGCTGTTAAAACTACATAGTAAAAAAAATTGTCGTGTGACCTGATTATTTCCTTAAGTAGATTACGATTAAAGAATTCCGAGAACTTTTTCAAACTTTCAGTCTTATATATTGTTTTTCAGTTCATTCTCATAAATGTAAAATAACAGGATAATTTTTGTCTATTAACAATAATTACCGCTGTTACCACAGGGGGCTGGATACAACTTTTTATTACTTTTTGTCCCTCTAAGCACACAGAACATTTTTTAGATTGTAGGTATTTACTCGGTGAGAGCCGAGGGAGAAAAACAAAAGGAATATTTAATTGATGAGTTGAAGTTAAAAATCACTTCTAAAATTCAAATATGTAGATAAGTAGGAGTCTTTTAATACAGGCATTTTTTGCTTAAATAAAGACTCCAAACCCAAAATTGTTTGTGTATAACTTTTAGACACAATAAACGTTATTATTATTAAAAAAAAAAAAAAAAGTAGCTGGATTTTTTTAGATTTCCAGCTGTTTATTGCAGCTGCTTGAAGCGCTTTCTTGTACAAAATACCTAATGTGACACAGACGTGTGAACGAAAGTTTTTATGAACTCACTCCGTTCTTGAAATTATGACATGTCATAAGTTATTATGAAGACCTGCTGCAAAGCACTGACAGTACGTTAAAGTAAGCATTTCAAAGCTTTTGTTATTCAGTTCCTATGTGAAACTGAGGTCGTAAAGTTCAACGCATCTCTTTTGAATTTTGATTGAAGGTGGAACTCGCTTTGGCTAACAGTTAAAGTCGAAATTGAATTACTAACTTCCAACTACGACTTTTCACGTGAAAATTCTGAGTTTCAGTTCATATCGCACTCATTAAATAATTCTTTCTCTACTCCTCACAAAGATTTTCTTCTATATTGTGGGTACTTTTACAGACACAAATTCTCATATAAAAAGAACATCCAGACCCAATTCAATACATATCCATCGTCCAAGTATCGGTCTGTCTGTCTGTTACCTTCTCATGGTTTAACCGCTGAACCGATTTAAATGAAATTTGGTATTGGAGATAGTTGGAGTCCCGGAAAAGTATGTCCCGAAAATCATCCCTTAAAATTGCGAAAAGGAGGTTGACATTTGTATACGCAATCGATAATTTTTTAAAAGTGTACGGTAAAAATTAAGCAGAATGATGAAAAACTGATTGAATAAAATTACAAAATCTACGAATAAGTCGCGTTCATGTCCGCTAGTCAGTCATATTTGCTTCAATAGAATTTGAACGTTCGATACTTGCGTAATCTAACTACATCCGATCAAACAAAACCGCTGTTAAAATATGGTAGTTAAAAATATCCCCGAAAGTGGTACGTTTGATGTGCCATTTATGTTTAGAGTTACAATGATCATAAAAGCGGTTTAAAAACTAACCGGGCGTTTCCGGAAGGGTTTGTTTAGATAAAGGGTCAAGGCTTTGAGATATTTTTATTGGAGGCATTACTACCGTCACGGATGGACGTAATTTTAAGACACTTGTAATACGCTAAAGCAGGAGCTTTAGAGTGGTACAAGAGTGGATACTGTATTAGTTTATAGTTATCATACACCTCAGTCAGGGGTTGTAGATGAGTCAAAGTCAAAGTCAAAATATAATTTGTTCAAAGCAGGCCAAAATAAATTGGCTCTTTTTGAACGTTGATACTAAAGACAAAACCCAAGAATCTCTTGATTTTAGCTGCTTACTGTTGTTGATCTAGTACCTAAATCTAAAAGAGGGAATTCTTCAACTATGAAGAATTATATCATACTTTTCTATTGCAATTATGCGTCGACAGTTAGCGCGATTTGAAATGTGATTTATGGTTTGTGTCGTGGTTAGTTTTTATTTGCGACTATTTAGATAATTTTGAAATTGGGTATTCGATAATAAGCTATATAGATATATAGCTATAGATAACCTAGTATGTGACCGGTGCACTATGAAATCAAATCTCGAGGTCCAAAAATATACTCGATTTGCCCAACCGTCGGCCAGTGGATTGGTGACCGTTGGTCAGTGCATCTGGACGGGTAACGCAGTGTTGCTTAATATTCTGCTGTTAGGTGGTGCAGTGCAAAATTAATGGACAAATGAGATTTATAAATAATGAAGGGAATAAATTTAGGTATATGTTTAGGCTTATAGGACTTACAAGACTTTGAGAGGTAGGTCATAGTGAGATTCCTCGCTCAGTGACTATACTGACAGCATAGGCATTCCGTTTACTGTCAGTTTAGTAATTCCCTATATTTAGAAACCTAAACGGTTTCTGCAGGGGTTGGCAACGCATTTGCAAGCCTTCTGGTGTTGCAAATGTCCATGGGCGGCGGTGATCACTTACCATCAGGAGAGCCGCCTGCTCGTTTGCTACTAAATTAAACTTTGATACTAAGAGAGGAGATTACATAGCAAGATTTCTCGCTCAAATTGAGCTGCGAATTGACGATGGAATTCTTGATTAACGAAACTACCATAACTTTCGCTCGACAAAATATTATAATATTTATAGCAACTACTAGGTTTTGCAGGCAACTTCGTCTGCCATAGAAACATAAAAAAGTACAAACGAGTAGAACCATTGACCCCATCTCCTTTGTGGTCTCTTAAAAAAACCTATTCTATATCCCCTGAGGCTCAAACTATCTCCATACCAAATTTAATAAAATTTCTTTAGTGGTCAAAGCGTCAGGAGCTAACATACAGACAGACATATTTCTACATTTATAATATAAATTGGCTTATGTCCAGCAGTGGACGTCTTCTAGCTGACATGATGATGACTATGATGATATAAATATGAAAGTTAATAACACAAAGGGTTTACAAATTAAATCTGAAGTTCTTTTGTTTATAGTTACATACGAACGCTGACTGCTACACTTTGTACCAAACAAATTGAATGGCCCAAAAGGTTAGTCGTGCAAGATCTGTGACGATCTCCGTTATAGCTCCATAAAATACGTCATGCTGTCCCCATTTTAATGGCTGACTTCCACCCTAGGGAACTGTATTGTTTTTAATCTTCCAAGGTGGTTATACCTAAAGGAAAAACATTTTGGTGCCCACTAGAATTGTTTTTTGACCATAGATGTGAAAGGAGACTGCTACAGAAGCTCAAACATTTACTGGACTGGATAAAGATCCAAAGTTCCAGCTATTTAGAGCATCCGATCCCGAGTGGGTTATGCCCGATTGATTTAGGCTGGGTGTATTTAAATATAGATTAAATCGATTTCAATAAGCAGTAAGCGCGCTCTATCCTAGTTCGCATTGTCGCTTAACATCAGGGGAACTGGCGATCAAGCATAAATCTATTACAATCAAGTTAAAAAAAACTACTTTAAATGTCAAAACCAAATTGAAATGAAACCACACGGGAGACACTCGGTTAACCCAGTCGAAAATTATGAGGTAGCAAACCAAAAAATACAAACAAATTGAGAACCCCTTCCATTTTTAAAATCGGTTAAAAACGACGACCGCTGAGCTCCACTTGGGAATCGAACACAAGTTTAGAGGTCATGCTTGTGGAATACTGAGCTTAAATCTAAAGGCCTTTTTGTGTTATCAGTATTTTGTACAGAAGGGGTTCTATTCTGAAAGACAACGCCTCTTGCGTTTTGATCGATCGCCCGCTCAGTTGGCCGATAAGTCGCTAAGACTAGTTGATAAGGGGACAAACAGGTTGTCATCGCAAATGTCATGAACAGTCAACGAGGACTTTGAAATAGATCCCTGCTGCGAAAATAAATACCAAACTGGATTAAATTAACCAAAATGAGTAATTAATAATCATTGGAACATTAGCCTCGTTAACTAAACCCGTAAACTGTCTCGTTGGTCTAGTGGTCGTACTGACTGCCTAGCGAGAGGTTTTGGGTTCAATTCCCAGACTCGACCAAGTGTTAGAAAAATTTGAAGGGTTTGAAAAATTTTGAAACATAGGACATCTAATCACAATAAATTTAAATGCATAACTCAACGGCACCAACTCATAAATTTAATATCTAGTTATAAAGTCACAAAATAAAACTTATTTTAATGTTAATTTTGAGTTCAAAAGTTCTTAAATTCTTTAATAGTATTTTAATTTGTAATAACTTGAGTCTACTTACTGTGGTATTGTTGATTCAATAACCTAATACCCGGTGGTTAATTGTCTCAATTTTGATCCCAAGTCATGAGGCGCTGATTTTTAACACATCGTGTCGAAACTTCGATGAAACGTCACTAATAACTAAAAATTTAAGATAGCTGTTACTAATTATGCCTTCAAGACGACCAACACCTCAGTTGGCCCGTGACCATGGATGCTGTAAAGGACCCGAAACGTCGGGTAAAAATAATATCAATATACAGCGATAAAATCCGTAAAAAGTAGTTTTATTTCAATGTCTAATATTCGCGTAAGTGTAAGAAAACAATACTATTACTTATGTTATAATTCGTGAAACCTGACCTCTTATTGACCTTTATTTGCTTGTTTCAATCTTAGGCTTAAAGTACAATGAGCAAACTGAATTGTAAATCACGTTAGAACCTTATGCTGATGATAATAAGAGTGTAAAGTGACTAACCGCTAAGGTTACTTGTACATAGGTTACACCCGGTCACGCGACCATAACCGCAACCTCAACCTTCAATAGGCTGATCCGTCTTTAAGCCTAGGAGATGATGCCGAGATTATAAAGGTATTCCGCAGAATTAGTTGAATGTGTCTGTGGTTTTATTTAAGTAGAAACTACGTGCTAGTTACTGGATTATCTTGAGAATCTAGTAAGTTTGGAGATTTTGCTCCTCGGTTTTGGTATTGTGAGCGGTTGGTTGGTTGGTTATTTATCTGCCTGTATGTCTTTCGAATCGCGTTAGAGCATTACACAATTTGTTGATCACGCCTCTACTGTGTTGTATTTAATATATTCTATCGTCTTTACGCACAATTATATTTTGTTCGATAGACGAGCAGCAGGTGAGCAGGCTCCTAAACTAATCTGAATAATTCTTTCACCATTAGAATGCATCATTATCCCTGATGCGCATAAACTATTTATATCTCATTTAAAAACAATACCGGTTCTAATAATAATGATATAATAATGCTGTATGAAAACTCAAGCCGAAAATAACTCTTACTTGTTATATTGAACTTTCTCTTAGGTTAGGTTATTTTTTTTTGTTTTTCTAAATACCTATATCCACCCATACAAAATTGGGGTGGGCCACTGCACTAGTACGTTAATAAAGGCATCATTCAAAATGTAAATTCCAATGTAAATAACAGTGAAACTATAAGAAATAATACAATAAAAACTGTGCAGTAAAGTAATTGCTATAAGATGTATTTTAGTAAAGTGCATTATCAATAATTAATCGGAGCTAGTAAGAAGAAAAAGTAATTAATATTAAAGTGAGGTCATGCCGTAACAAAGGCAATTATACAGAGAACCGGAGTATTGCACGATCCGGGAACTAACTGAAGGCTCTAACGAGATTATGAAAACTGCCTGCGTTTTGCATCAGCGGAGCGAGGCTTACACGTTATTATGTGAAGTTTCCATTCCTTTGTAGCTTAAATATTTTATTCTTCTTTTTTTCGAGTCCATGGTTTCATAATCATCATCGTTTGTTGTTATCCCACTGCTGGGCACGGCTCTTCTCTCATTTGAGAGGGATTAGGCTGTAGTTCACCACATTAGCCTACTGCAGGTTGGCAGACTACACATGCCATCGAGAAAATCTCTCAAGCATGCAGGTTTCCGCACGATGTTTTCACCGTTTCAACATGATTAATACGCAAATATCTTCCAAAGATTCAGTGGTTAGAACTCGAGTACTTTGATGTCTCAGTCCACTGGTTACAGGCTAGGCTACCACAGCTCTCCTTGACACAATGTTCGAGTAATATGAGGCCACTTCAATTGTGTTAGGCCTAAATAGAGATCTTCCCTCTTGCAGGTTTTTGGGAACAAGGGACACGCCAACAGGTGTGACATGGTTTGCTCTGGATCGCCACAGTTGCATTGAGCAAAGTTAGTATCTTTGAATCCCCATTTGCACATGGTTCTATACCTGCTAGTCCAGACTAGCAGGTATAAAACCAAGTACCCAGGTACGCAGTCGATTTAACGACTTTCACACTGGTCACTGTAAGTGCTGACAATGATTGACATTCGATTCGCAAAATCCTTTTGTTCTTATAAGAACAAAATGTCATCGAAGGATTTTTAGAAATATTCAAGTATTTGTGAAACATTAAGATTCTCCTTGTTCCAAGTGGTTATTCTTATGGGGAAGAATTTGCAAATAAACTCTATAGGCACTCTTTTAAAATAAAAGCTAGTGTTACTGACCAGTATTCAGGTATCAAGTGACCGAGCCCTATGTATGTTTGTCTTATATTGTCAACAGTCAAAGCATTCATAAATAAATGATAAGTTATCCATCCATTATTTCGTAACAACTACACTGAGCGCACATTTACCATTAAATTGTGAATTTCTACTGTGGATACAATCATCATCATCAGCCTATTTGCGTCCACTGCTGGACGTAGGCCTCTCCTTGTGAACGCAGAGCTCGATTTTCAACTTTTCTCATCCAGTTACTGCCAGCTGCCTTCCACAAGTCGTCTCTCTAATTTAGGGGCGTAAAATACGCCCCTAAATGCCCCATGTCTCTAAAATGACACTGTCCAACACTACTTTTGTTAAAAGAAAAAAACCTCAGGGTATTAAGGAGGCCACAAGCATATTAGTAATTAATTCCTGTCGTCACCTTTGTCCTTAATTTTGTAATAGGGGTCCTTGACATATTATATGACAGCATTTTATATGAGGACCTTAGAAGGACATACACCGACCTACTTAATTGGTGCACTCCTTCTAAGGTAGGTGCGCAATACTCGTAAAAAATGGGTGAGTCCATGTACATAATATGTATAGAAGTATACGACATAACTACTCACACTTTTGTAATGAGGTCAATACTTAAATAATAGTATTAATATCAGTTTACAAACAAATAGGTGAATTATTTCAAAACTAAACAAGTAATAAACTCTTTTTAGAACAAGGACAAGCATACAAACGAACATACAGCACCCTCATAACATACCAGTTTCTCTGTAATCTACATATATAGCTCTTTTATATGGTATTGCGCAATAAAACAGGAAAGTGGTTTTGTATTGTTTTAAAATATATACTATCATAATTTCATCAAACCATTGGTATCTGAACTTTACCGGATAATCGAAACGAATTTCTAGTTATTTTACTTGGGATCAAGAACTTTTTCTCCAGTGGTACTACTTATCCAATCGATAAACGGACTTGTTGGTGTAATGCCTGCGACATCATAGATTGGTGTTTTTGATTTCAGGTTGCAGAAGTTATGGAGATCAGTTGGGCCAATAGAGTTGACACCGACGACCCCCGACGGGTGGAGCATTGGTCCGCCGGAGTCTCCGGGACAGAGACCAGCTGATTGGCCACATTTTCTCACCACACAAATTGCTGGCCGCATGTTTAAATCCATATTACATTTCACAATCATCACATCTATCATTTGCAACGGTTTCTTTAGCGGTATGGTATCACCTACATGTCCCGAATCATTTGTCATTCCGTAACCACTTAGCATGGCTTCTTGACCGATCATAGTTTCAATATCTACCACACTCACGCGGGCATACAGCTTCAATATGATCTCTTCTGTTTTAATCAAAGCTATATCGTTGTGTAACTTGTCCCATCCCGCTCTATAGAAAGGATGCGATATTGCATTAATTATCTTGGTGCTTGTACTGTTCGCCCATGTACCGTGTCGTATTACTGGATATACTATGGTGCTGCTATAATTTCCACGAACCTTTGCATCAAGACAGTGTGCGGCTGTTAATGTCCATGTCGTTGTCAAAACAGCGCCGGTACAAATATGAATATTCCCAAATAAAAAAAATCCATGTAGAAGAGTTACAAATTCATGCTCTAATCTTACTATGTACGGGTATTTATCCTCATCAGCGTCTCTTCCACCTATGATTCTTAGTACTCCAGTAGGCCCAGTACTGGTTTGATGAATCAAAAATATTGAAATCGTGTACAAAACAATACAACACATGGCTTGCAAGTTACAAAATAAGAGTTTTATTGATATCGCCGACCTTTTATGCACTGAAAGAAATAATATTACTTATGTGGAAAATAAATTGTTTTTAGAAATACTAATATAAATCTGGTAAACTGTTAGCAGTGTTCCGATAATTTTCTTGACAGTATAAGTTACCTACTTTGACCAAACAAACAAAAAAAAAACGATTCCAAAAAATATTTTTCATTCGCAAACAGCTAGAAAGCAAAAACTAAAGTTTATATTTTATATAAATAAATACTATACCATGTTAAAGTTGAAGTAAGTATGTGACATTCAACCGATGATAAAAACTGACTAATCTTCTTCAACGGCTTTAAGTTAGTTTTTGGAATGTAGCTAATAATCTTGTGTGTGGCTTATCTTACATATGGTGGTAGGGCAAGACGTAAAGGCCTACGTAGACCAGGACGACATGGCTAGCAATTTTAAAGCATAACAATTTATGTCGTATTTCTATCGATACGTGTGAATGTCCATTAGTAAAAATTAAAATCCCTTGCCATGCCGCCGTCCCGGTCTGCGTAGACCTTCAGCGTTCAACTGTGGCACGTTCCATGCAGTATCTGTGACAAGGATGCGTACCTATTCGGAGCTTGTAGTCTTGCATGGGGTTTCTTTTATATACCATGTACGCATGACAGTACCTGGAGTACGGTATATTAAAACTGATGCATACGATAACATGGGTTTCGCAGAAGTAGTCATCCAAGAATAAATCTATAAACTTAGCTTTAAAAAAGGTTTAGCACTAGAAATATATTTGTAGTCATTGCAATTCTATAAGAACGCGTTATGGAAAATTATTATCAAAGATCATGATCAAATCTAGTGATCCTAATTCCGGTCGGAGGGCGTACTGGTCTAGTCATTTTTATCTATATTATGAAATTTAATTATCCAAGTGCTGTCATCATCAAAAAGTACCATATGATTTGGCATCTGGCTTGGCAAATCGTACGTACAGTCGAAATAATAGGGAAGCGAGTACGCTACCCTGTGGGATACCAAATTTGATATTTTTTCTAGAAGAAGCATACTATTTTTCTTGTTGTTATTATTACACAGTTCTAGAATTTAGGTAGGTTTTAATAAGTTTAGGCACATTTTCTCGTATATCGTAAGTTTCAATTATATTTAACAATACGTATGTTATGATTTATGCAATCAAAAGCTTCTGATAAATCATATCTTATAGAAGAATAACATACTATAGAAGGATTGCTTGATTTAACTATTATACTTATTAACTCTCGTATTTAGCTTAACGCTTCAAAATATAATTGTAGCTGGCAAATAAACAAAAATATATATTTGGAACTAAAGAAATAATAAAAGACTTAATAATTATGAATCGAATGAGTATGCCTACGATATGTTTTTTTTGTAATCTTGTTTTGTGGTGATGATGATTGGCAATATTTTTTTATATTAATAAGAACTTCCTTTGTTTATAAAGTGAATTTACATTTTAGACTTTAATTCAAATGTTTAGAATTTTCTAGGCAACAATTAATATATTAATGTTCTGAAAATTCAAATTCTGAACATACCATAAACCCTTTAATATCACACCAGTTTCTTTATGAACTGCTGTAATTTCTATAGCTTTTTTATATAGTATCTGTTTAATATTGTATTGACTTAGGGCCTAAAAACACTGACTTGATAATGGAAACATTCCGGGTTGTACGTATTTTACATTTAGTTGTTTTACTTGGGATCAAGAACATCTTCTGCAGTGGTACTACTAATCCAATCGATAAACGGACTTGTTGGTGTAATGCCTGCGATATCATAGATTGGTCTTTTTGTTTTCAGATTGCAGAAGTCAAGATTATGATCACTTTGACCTAGAGAGATGATACCGATGACTCCTGACGGGTGGAGCATTGGCCCGCCGGAGTCTCCGGGACAGAGACCAGCTGATTGGCCACATTTTCTCACCACACATGTCGCTGGCCGCAAGCGTATATCCATATTACATTTCACAATTATCACGTCTATCATTTGCAGCGGTTTCTTTAGTGGTATGGTAAAGTCTACCACACCAGACTCATTTGTCATTCCGTAACCACTTAGTATGGCCTCTTGACCTACCATTGTTCCAATATCTATTGCACTCATGCGGGCATACTGCTTCAATATGATCTCTTCTGTTTTAATCATACCAATATCATTATGTAATTTGTCCCATCCCGGTCTGTAGAAAGGATGCGATATTACATAAATTATCTTGGTGCTTGTACTGTTCGCCCATGTACCGTGTCGTATTACAGGATATACTACTAACGTGCTATCATTTCTACGAACTTTATTGTGGAAGCAGTGTGCGGCAGTTAACGTCCACGTAGGTGTTAAAACACTGCCAGTACATATATGATGATTACCGGATAGTGAAAGTCCAGGTATAAAAGTTACAATTTCATGTTCTAATCTTACTATGTACGGGTATTTATCCTCATCAGCGTCTCTTCCCCCCATGACTCTTAATACTCCAGTAGGCCCAGTACTGGTTTGATAAATTAAAAATATTGAAAACGTGTACAAAACAATACAATACATGGCTTGCAAGTTACAAAATAAGAGTTTTATTGACATCGGCGTCGTTTTATAGTCTGATCGAAATAATATTACTATTGTACAAAATAAATTGTTTTTAGATAAGCAGGGTGTTCAGATAATTGAGTTGTATATACATAATCAATAGACTATCTCATTTCAGTAATTTACAAGAAAAATAGCCATGTTCTATACAACTCAATGTCTTTGAAAGTATAAGGTACCTACTTTGATCAAACAAACACGTTAATTAGGTAATGCACACAGCACGGTTAGCGGTGTTATTATTTTGCCCGTGTTTCGGTTCAGATTTAACAATTGACGTGACCGTGAATGCCGTGGAGTATGCGAAATGTTGTGGTTAGAACTATATCTATGTACCGCGATAAAATATTTAAAAAGTAATTTAATTACAGCAGTTAATAAGTTTTGAATAAATTCACAATTGGTTTGACAAAATAATGTTGTTGACGTGGAAATTTTCATTTTGCAAGTCGAGAGAATGTAACTACAAAGCGAGATAAATGAGAAATAATTAGTGGAGACTCAATAGATCATTTCAAATTCGCCTTTATTATGACTCAAACAATGCAGCTTTTAATTTCAATGATAAATTACAGTTTTCCGTAAATAACGCAATATGCAGGCATAGCCGCAATAGGTTCAGTTCGTATCGCATGAATAAATTTATTATTTGACATAACTGTTAGTAGGCACAGTATAAAGAGGCATACGCAGTATAAAATATAAAAAACGGAGCATTAATAATGCAGAAAAGATGTCAAGGTTAATTTTGCAAGAGGAAATCAAATATAATTGGTTATTTTTGAGGGCCGACAAGACTTTCTCGATGGCCTGGAAAGTCTACCAATTCTAACCAAGCTAACGTAGTGGACTAAAGCCTAATCCTTTTCAAATGAGAGAAGACCCTAGCTGTGCCACAAATTCAAATTCAAACTCTTTATTGCGAACTAAGTGTACAAAATTTTACAGATGTTAACTATTAACAATAAGTAGGTTCTTAAAACTTAGTTGCCTGTTAAGGCATTGCAATTTAAATAATTAAAAAAAAATAAAAATAGGTATACTTATTGTAATATTTAAAATATTACAGTTTGACGCTTTACTTAGTCTTGTATTTTATTATCTAACATTATTCATGCATTGTATATTATATTAATCTATTCTTATAATTTATATTACATTATATTAGAAACATTTTAACGTACATATTAAATAATTATATTTCTTCAAGAAATTCTTTTACAGAATAATATGCCTTTTGAATCAAGAAATCTTTAAGTTTTCTTTTAAAAATGCCAATTGAATTGTAGTTCTTAATGTCTGTAGGTAACTTATTATATATTTTAATGCCTATACAAAAAATACTATTGCTTAAAACTGCAGTGTGGGATGTTTTATTGCGTAATGTATTCTTTAGTCTACTGCTTGTTAACGTGTCATAGCTAGTGATGTTTGATTTAACTAAAATAGAGGCCTCGTAGATATAAAGAGCAGGTAAAGTTAATATCTTGAGACGGATAAAGTGAGGTTTACAAGAATCTGTTTGGTGTATTCCACATATAGATCTAATACATTTTTTTTGTGCCTTAAACGCAATTTCTTTATCGCTTGAGTATCCCCAATATAGTATACCATATGATAGAGTGGATCCCACGTAGGCATGATAAGCACAAAGTAGTGTAGTTTGGTTAGATACTTTTTTGAGCTTGTAGAGGGCATACGAAAATTGATTGAGTTTGCTACATACGCTATTTATGTGTGTTTTCCATGACATATTAGAATCTATATATATACCTAAAAATTTTGTGCTTGCAACTTCAGATACTGTTTCATTATCGTACTTAATAGATATGGGCATTAATTTTGTGTTTTTATTTTTGAAAATCATATAATGGGTTTTTGTAAGATTAATTTTTAGGTTATTTAATTCAAATTCAAATTCAAATTCTTTATTGCGCTCCATAAACATGTTAGATATTGTTTGTCACATATGGTACATTATGGACCCTGCAGGGCACGGCAATTTAAAAGAGAGGAGGATACTTGACTATTACGATATCGCGCATTTGCATTAATGTATTTTTATATAAAAAGATATAGAAGATATCTGTAATATAATATAATATTTGTTTGTGTAAGTTATAATATAATATTTATGTGATGATGACTAGATTTGTTTACTTTTTCTATATTAAAGGTAGTTTTGTAGTTTTATTTTATTAATTAAGTAATTGAGTGTATTATATTCGTTATTAAAATATGTATTTGTAATTTAGTATAAATATTGTTATTTTAATATACCTAGTATTATTATTTTATATTATATTCTTTTATATATTTTGGTAAGTACATAGTTTAGTGTTATTGTGAATGTAATTATATTGTAGTATGTTTTAATTATATTTATTAAATTACTTTATTTCTTTATCATTTATATATTCCTAAATATTGTAATAGGCTTTAGTAATGAGAAGTTGTTTTACCTTGTTTATAAATATTTTATTATTAGTTACTGTTTTGATGGATTCTGGAAGTTTGTTGTAAATTTTTATAGCCATCACATATGGACTATTTGAATGTAGAGTTGTTCTAGAATTTGGTAGCATTAGTCTGTTTTTGTATCTAAGTGATCTATTTGCATGTTTGTCTGCTCGCTTTGTAAATAGGGTGATGTTGTTTCTTGCAAATTTACATATCTCTAAGATATAAATGCACGGTAAGGTCAGTATTTTGAGTTTCTTAAAGTAAGGTTGGCAACTGTCGGTTTGGTCTATATTTGTTAGGATTCGGATTAGTTTTTTCTGTGTGGTAAAAAGGGACGTTATGTCGGTACTATTTCCCCACATGATTATCGTCAGCCAATTTATTAATTTAGATAGGGACTCATTTATTTCTAGTTCATGATTTTTATTCTTATTATTTGTGAAGAGAGCCGTACTATCATCTGCAAATAAAATCATGGGATGCTGGATAGCGTTAGGTAAATCATTTATATAAATGAGAAATAGTAGTGGTCCTAATATTGACCCTTGAGGTACACCATATTATAAGTTGATGATGAATAAAGCAATAAATTTTGTTTTTTTATCGTATATCTGCCGGATTTGTCAACCTTCTGCATTAAGCTTCCATTGTCCGCTGTTACCATCAGTGGGGAGCGGGGTAGCGGGGTGGGGGGTACGAGGGGGTGGCCAGAATAATGACGTCAGCCAAAAAGTAATTTTCGCGGTGACTTGCTTGCTACCATCAGTAGTCCTTAGTCATGTTAAAATGCAAGTAATTAACTATTTTGTTCCGTGCGACCTTTGCACGTCCACTCAGAGCTTCTAACTTAGTTGTTTGGTTGAAGAGAGATAAATAGTGTACGATTTGAGACCCAATTAGTCCAGCGGTAGTTAACATTGCCTTCTGTGCCCGGGTTCAAACCTCAGTAGGGACAAATGTTTGTGTGATGAGCATGAACATTTGTATCCGAGTCATGGATGTTTCTATTTATAATATGTATGTATTTACAAAAAAAGTATATATGTAGTATATCAACCAACCAGTATCCGTAACACAAGCCTCGTTGCTTAGCACGGAACTAGATGGAGCTGTGTGTCATAATGTCCAGGAATATTTATTTATGTCCAGAAATTTGAGTGCAACAGCTGTGTTGTTTGATGAAGCAATGCTTGCTGTGGGAGGATTTTCGAAACGAGGTGACCAATAATAACAAATATAAAAATAATATAACAATAATAATATACATGTACTACATACATATTTTTCTTACATCAGCCTATATTCGTCCACTGCTGGACGTACGCCTATTATCACATATTTATATCAAGTATCCATACCTCAAGTTTAGTATGTGAGACTATATTATGTACACCAACCAACTGTAATTTGTACCATAATCCAGGCAAATAAATATTCATTCTTTCATTCAAGTCAAATTTCTATCCTCATCACACTAACATTTGCCCCAACCGCAATTTGAACCCAGGTCATTCATCATCAACCCATTAACGCCCCACTGCTGGGCACGGGTCTCCTCTCATTTGAGAGGGATTAGGCTATAGTCCACCACGCTAGCCTACTGCCAGTTGGCAGACTTCACATGCCATCAAGACTAATCTCTCAAGCATGCAGGTTTTCTCACGATGTTTTTCCTTCACCGTTTGAGCTTGTGATAAATACGCACATAACTTCCGAAAAGTCCGTGCCTTGGGTTCGAGACCTTCGACGTCTCAGTCTACTGGTCACATCGCTAGGCTACCACAGCTCTTATAGACCCAGGACATTATAATTTGATAATTTGGGATTCTTGAAAAATATGAGTGTGTCAATTTTTACAGGGTCGATAACGCGCGAGCGACAAAGATGTTCTAAAAAAATAATAACAAAAAAGCGTTCAGTCGAATTGAGAACCTCCTCCTTTTTTGAAGTCGGTTAAAAAGAGCCTAAGATCCTCTGGTATTGGAAAGACGTCATACGGTGTACTGCTTACCAGAAAATTATTTACAATAATAAAAGAAAACGCCATCTTATTGCATGTGTGTCTTTTTTTTTTGCGTTAGCAACACTGTCAACTAGACGTCTAAAATAACGTCTCCGTAATTAATTTAATTTAAAATTAAGAAATTATAATCTTTTAACTAGTAAACAATCAATTATATGTATCACTTATTGTAACAAACGTGACCAGTGAAATCTGTATATTTTTGACGCAAGAACTTAGTCTGGTGTGTTAACTTGTACCGGCTGCCAACAGGTGGATTTTGAAACTGACAATCCCGGGGAGTATTTTGTTTTATTTAAATATTACTTGTATTGTGGCTAGGATAACACCCTACCTGCTATTTATGACACTATTACACTGCTCATTTCTATGAGCTACGTCCATTACACAGCGGCTCAGTTTATGTCTCCTTTTGCTTGACAAATTGTGGAAGCAAAATCGACGACGAAAACGTTTGCCTCAGACCCAATAACACGTCAAAACTTGCTTTTGTACACTTCACACTATCATACATGAAATATAGCTGTCAATGCATTGTATTCTAGCCTTTTAATAACTTAAATAAGCTAGTAAATTTATGTCCCTCTGACCTACCCACTTACTTTTGTTCCTTTAAAACTGTTGAATATAGTTATAAAATTTAACATTATAATAATTAGTTACCTTGTAAATTTGCCTATGGAATGATTAATTCACTTACCTTGTGACTTTAATTTTTAAAATCCCTACTTTGTCTAATTTTTTCAATTTTATCCCTACTAACAATTTTTTTGTATTTTTCCTACTCTTAACTTAACTCAGCAATAATTTTACATATTTTCTTGTCTAATTAAAATCCATTTTTCTTAAGTTTGTGCTCAGTCCCCTTCCTTTCAATTCCAGGCTTAATATGATGACCCGCAGGACCGCTGCCAAAGATATGGAACTCCAGTTAAGAGCAACATTAAAGGAACTTGAATCTTCAAAATCACTATGCAAGCAACTGCTACAAGAAAGGGATGACAGTGAAGTCGAAGTGAAAAATATTATAGACAAAAACACTTCTCTCAAAAATGAGTTAGCTGAGCTGCACATAGAACACATGGACCTACTTGACCAACACAATCAATTAAACCAAATTATGTCAACTTTCCAACAATGTAGTGACACTCATGATCTAGCTCTTAAACGCATATCTGTGCTTGAACAAGAATTGAGTGCGGCTTACACCAATATTGCTCAGATTGAATCAGAACGAGCCTGTGAACAGTCTTCTACCACCCAGAGGCTGTACGATAAGTTGGTTGTTGGTATGTCTTCTACTTCTATGTGCTCAACGGCTGTACCAACTATTGATTTAACTGGTGATGATACCATTATTCATAGGCCATTACTGTTAAGTCATAACAAACTTAAAAAGTATATTAAAATTAATAAAATTATTAAAAGATATCGAGTAGCTAACAAAAAAGCTTGCCTCCACAAAATTAACATAGGACTACATAAGGAGCGTATAAACTTAGTTAGCCAGTTGAATAAATGTATTATAGATTTAGAGGATTGTCGAGCTAGTTATAACTCTGATACTCAGTTGTTACAGAGAGAATTAATATGTAAGGAAAGTATGTTGCAGGAAATTTTTACTAAGTATGAACACTCACAAAACCAACTTAGTGAGCGCATGCTGGAGGCCAGTGAGCTGATGGACATTGTTAAATATAATGCTGAGAGGATGGAATCCCTATCCAATAACTTTTCTTGTAACTGTGGTGACTCTGCCCCACCTCCTGAGCTCCAGCATGGATCTAATTGTAGTACTTTGTCCGCATCTACTCAACCTGTAATAAATTGTGATGGCATCAAGTCTTATAGCAAATGTTTTGTCTTCTCTGATAAAATAGGTGTAGGTTTGGGATCTCTCATCCATAACCATATAACTTGTAGTGTAACAAACCATTGTTACCATAATTTAAATTTTAATCAAATCATTGATAAAATTGTGAACACAAAAATGTGTGACCAAACATGTATTGTGTTATTGTTAGGAAATAGCATTGGAGTTAAGAGAGGAGACATTGTAAATGGTATCACCACCTTATTAGGATTAAATGTAGGAAAAATAATGCTATGTGCCTTGCCTTATTCAGACATGCTATCTGACTTACAGAATAGCTACATTTCTAGATTAAACAGTGTTTATCATTTGTTAACGTGTCGCCATGAGGATAGACTACTGTTTTTCGACACAAATAGATTTGTTAGTGGTTTTAAATTGACTGGTGAAGATATGTTTCTTCCCAAAAGATGCAAACACTTAGTAGCATCTTTAATTGCATACAATATTCAATCTGTGATAGTACCCATACCAAAGACTAGGTTAGTTACTGACGAATCAGTATCAACTAGTTATTCTACTGATACTGAGATAAATTGTTTAAACTTTTACAACCGACAATAGAGAGGCAGAACCATATTTTATTATATCACCAGAACATAAATCGCTTCTCTGGCAAAATATTAGATATTGAACTTTTAGTGGATAAATATTCTATAGATATATTGTGTTTTTGTGAAACCTGGTTGAAACCAGATACCATGCAATTTAATATAAATGACTTCACGGTGGCCAGTGCATACAATAGACTTTCAGCCATGGGTGGTGGAACTCTAATACTTTGTAAGAATAACTTAAAGTTTAAAGAACGCAAGGACATCACCTCTTGCTCTGTTGATCGCCTTTGTGAGTTAGCATGTGCAGAAGTAGGTAACTATATTATTATATGTGTGTATAGACCGCCGGCATCAAACTTTGCTACATTCTTGTTAGTAATGGAAGAAGTTTTCAGAAAAGTTTTTAAATGTAAGAAACATATTGTTGTTTGTGGGGATTTTAATATTGATATTATAATTGAATCGCCGGAAGTAAGCAAATTTCTTGCTTTATTTAATTCTTTTAATTTAAAGCATATTTTTGATAAACCCACTAGAATTACCCCCACTACTCGCACTTGTATTGATAATATTTTTGTGAATTGCGCAGTCCAAGGCTCTTCTTTAGTTAGCGGTGTTAGGTCGGACCATATGGGACAGTTAATTTCGGTAGAAAATGTTAAAAATACGCGGCTGAGTAAAACTATATCAGTTAGACCTTTAACGGAAAATAAATTAGACTCTCTGCAAAATGATATTAAAATTAAATTACTCAACACAAAATTCACATTGAATACCCCCGATAAAATGTACTGTAAATTATTCCATATAATATGTGAAGCATTTAATAAATCATGCCCCATAATAAAGGCTCCATTACGCAATAAAACTAAATTTAATCAATGGGCCACTACAGGTATTAGGAAAAGTAGAGATGTGCTTTATAAGCTATATTATGATAAGTCATTGACCTCCGACCCCAATTTTCATAATTATGTTCGGAAATATTCTAAATGCTTTAAAAAAGTATGTACGCTAGCTAAATCAAAACTTATTAGTAATAAAATTAATAAATCTGATAATAAAATTAAAGCTGTGTGGAATATCATTAACACGGAGACTGGAAGGGGGAAAAAACAGGGCTCCGATCTGATTCTTAAAATAAACAATAAAGTAGTCTCAGATAAAATTGAAGTCGTAAATTCGCTCGAACAATATTTTACCAATATTCCCATCGAGGTGACAAAGTCATTGCACTCGTCGTCTGTATTAGCTGAATCTCTAGTGAAACAATTTGTTGCTAGAGATATACCAAATTTTGATTTCTTTCAAGTTTCAGCTCATATGGTAAAAAAAGCATTTAAAAGTATAAATATGAAAAAAACGGAAGACCTATGGGGCATATCTGTTAAAGTAATTAATTCAATCATAGACAATATTGCTCCAATACTTGCAAATATATTTAATGTTAGCGTCAAGTCGGGAACCTTCCCTGATTTAATGAAAGAAAGTAAAGTTATTCCAATTTTTAAATCAGGTTGCAAGATGAATCCCTCAAACTATAGGCCGATTTCTGTTCTTCCAACGTTAAGTAAAGTCTTTGAGAAACTGATGCTCGAGCAAATGGTAGCACATTTTCAGAAATATAATATTTTGCATGACAGACAGTACGGCTTCACCAAAGGTAGATCGACGTCTGATGCAGGCACGAAGTTAGTCTCTCACATTTTAGATGCTTGGGAGGGATCGCAGGATGCTATAGGTATCTTCTGTGATCTTTCTAAAGCTTTCGATTGCGTTGATCACAACACGCTTGTCCGTAAACTCAGCTACTACGGAGTACGAGGGCTTTCTCTAGAGCTTGTCTCTTCCTACCTTTCAGAAAGACGTCAGAAAGTTAGTATAGACGGAGTCACTTCCTTAGGGTCTATTGTTAAAATGGGTGTTCCCCAAGGTTCAATTTTAGGTCCTTTTCTCTTTCTGGCGTACATAAATGATCTTCCCTACATGATGTCAGATTTGTCTAATATTGTATTGTTTGCTGACGACACCTCACTAATCTTTAAAATCAGTAGGAAAGATCGCGTACTTCTAGATGTTAATAAGAGCCTAGCAACGCTATCTAAATGGTTTGATGCGAATAACTTACTTCTAAATGCTAGTAAAACAAAATGTTTAAGATTCGCGTTACCGAACGTTCCTCAAGGCGAAACTAATTTAATGCTCGAAGGCAGCAAACTCGAGTTAGTTAACGAAACTATATTCCTTGGTATTACAGTGGATTACAAATTACAGTGGGGGCCTCATATCTCAGCTCTTTCTAGTAGGTTAAGTTCTGCTGCCTATGCAGTAAGAAAAATTAAACAAGTCACTGACATACCTACAGCTAGATTGGTATACTTCGCATACTTTCACAGCATCATGTCATATGGCATCCTTCTGTGGGGTTCAGCTGCGGACGTGGATTCTATTTTTATCTTACAGAAAAGGGCCATCCGCGCAATCTACGACATGGGCCCCCGCGAATCCTTAAGAGAAGTCTTTAAAAATATTAATATACTCACACTTCCGTCACTCTATATACTTGAAAATATTATGTACGTCCGGAAAAACCATCTACAGTTTAACATCAATAGTGACTATCATAACATTAATACTAGGAATAAACATAAATTAGTAGTGCCTAAATATAGACTTACAAAAACTAATAAATCATTTCTAGGGAATTGTATACGCTTTTATAATAAACTACCTAAATGTGTCACCGATCTCACCGGCAAGAAATTTAAAAATCATGTGAAATCTGTTCTTGTCAAGAAAGCCTATTATAAAATCAAGGACTATGTTGACGATAGGAATGTGTGGATGTAGATACTGTTGTGCATGTGGCCTCCCTGGTACCGTGAGGTTGTTTCTATTACAAAAACGTTGTCTTTTTAAAGACATAGCTTGTAGCATTTTATTATGGCGTATTTCACGCCCCTATTCAATTGTTATAATTTTGTAAATGTGAGTTCAGTGTATTGTTCAGTCTAGAGAATTATACTTACCATATCACTTTTTTTTATATCTTTGACCATTGACATCTCAAGACATGAATTTTTTACATTGACCTCGCATAATTATTACCAAAATAATGTAACAATACCTTCTTTTTAAAAAGAGTGTCTATGGAGTTTCTTGCCGGTTCTTCTCCATGAGATCAACTTCTTGGAACCGTGCAACTAGAGTCATAACGTTTTATAAATGCTTGAAAAAGTTCATATGAAATAAAAACCTTTTGATTTTGATTTTGATTTTGATGTTGAATAAGATGACAGAAAACAATTTTGTTCTAATTAAACCCTTTAATCTTTTGCGGAAAATATTAGCTTTGGGTCTATGGTACACTAATCAAGATAATTACTGACGTGTTGAGCTCTGAGTACCGGTGTACGGAATAAAATCGGTCTGTCAGTAGCGGTTTTATTGGTGAGAGGAGCGATAGCGATAAGCGATTTTTTTGGAAGCTAATATACTACCTTCATTCTTGTAGTCTACTATGAGTGGATTTCGAGTGTACTCAGTTGCAATTAAATAAATAAATATCATTACACAGCGTCATCAAGCTCTGAGCTAAGCAATGAAACTTATATTCATCATCATCATCATAATCATCAACCCATTAACGTCCCACTGCTGGGCACGAGGCTTCTCTCATTCGACCCTACTGCGGGTTGGCAGACTTCACATGCCATCGAGACACATATCTCAAGCATGCAGGTTTCCTCACGATGTTTTCCTTCACCGAAGCTTATATTACATATAAGTAAATATTATCGCATTTAGACACATCCATGTCTCAAGTACTAATGTCCGAGTTCAAATATTTGACCCTGCCGGGACTCGAATCAAAGGACGACTAAACAGGGAAGGTCAGCCGATACACTGCGCTATAAGGTCAATACTCCATCAGAATTTCGTAATTCACTTACATAACATACAATCAGGCTTGTTGTCTCCGACGGGTTAGGCAGGGGTGGTGTACTTATGTACTTTCATATTTCGCCGGTAAGTTTTCGGCCCCTTGTAATTGGGGCGAGCTTTGCCTTGGAAGTGAACTCCAAACCTCTAGCTCAATAATCGCAATTACGACCAACGAGGCAGTTCAAAAAGAGCCGTCGAAACATATGTTTAAAAAAAGTGTTTTGCAAAATCCAATCATCCCACCAACTTCTAACCCTAACACCAAAAATAAAAGGGCCTTTAATTCAAACTGGCATCCCTTTTAGCGCGCTCTCGGTAAACAGTCCTTTGTAAAGGTGGGTAGATTAAAATTATCAACGTGTTTACCGTCCGCTCCTGTGGTTTTATTTGCTCGTTCATTACAAAAATAATTTCAGCAATAAAATTATCACATGTCTACTTTATTATGATGAACATTGGGTCTATTGTCCCTTGGCATAATTGTCACAATCGACGGTTGTTGTTCTAAATTCGAATACGGTTCTTTGTTGGCTGTCCTTCCTTTTGCTTCACTAGTGGTTAAGTGATCACAATTATAGGTATCTATTATCACGTTATATCACTAGTTGTACCACGGTGTGGTATGTTAAAAAAATACCTTTTGTGTTAATATAGGTAAGAAACTATTTCTATGTAAACTTCCATCAACATCCATTCATCCGTTTTCGCATGATAGAGAAACAAACTCAAACAGAAATCGTCATCATCATCATTAGCTTATATTCGTACACTGGATGAGAAGAGCTTAAGATCTATTCTGTGATGTTCACTAGAGGAGGGCTACACTGCATCTCATTTAAATGGTTCATTTAAATAAGACCAATATTACAGGACATTAGAACTTTTGGATTGATAGTTCTAAAAAGTAGGTTTTATTGAGACGTGCCGACAAGAACTCAAAAGATACTCTTTTACTTCTATTTGTTGGATGTCTATGGTATATTAATTTTGTATTTGATTTGGCGGAATGTTTAGCGCAGTGGGTAAACGATCAGCTTCTGTACGAATGGTTCCGAGGAAGTTCGACTCTCGGACACACTTTTAATTCTTCTTAAAATTCTGGGTAGATGTTGAATGCGGGTTAGGTAAGGTTAAGTTTTGCTTTAAGAAGAGTCTAGTAAGCGGGAAATGCGGACCTTATAGTTATGTAGTATATCGCTGTATCTCCTATGCAACGATTATGTTGAAGGATTTTTATTGCAAATCAAACATTTATTATGTACTAGCTGTACATATTGCTATGGCACATTATAATTTAAGATAAAGCATAATTTGAAGCGGGTGGTAGGTATATTATTATGGTATATTATAATGGTATATTATATTTGACGACCCAATTAGTCCAGCGGTAGTTAACACTGCCTTCCGTGCTATGGGTCCCGGGTTCGAATCCCGGTAGGGACAAATGTTTGTGTGATGAGCACGAACACTTGTATCCGAGTCATGGATGTATCTATGTATAATATGTATATATTTACAACAAAAAAAAAGTATATATGTAGTATATCAACCAACAAGTATCCGTAACACAAGCCTCGTTGCTTAGCACGGAACTAGATGGCGCTGTGTGTCATAATGTCCAGGAATATTTATATCGTGTTAAAAATTTTGCAGGACTTTTGGTTTTTTTTAAGCATACACAAACCAATATAGCTTTTATATAGGTATATATAAATATGATAAAAGGTTAGCAAACAAATCACAAGATGGCGCATATACTATAAAAAAGAAATTATGTTACAATAACTTTACGTTATTCGCATTATTTCTGATTAAAAATTCAACATGCGTACAGGCTTTCGCTTAGGAAACGCGTATATCTGGCCCCGTAACAAAATGAGAAACCCACGTCACTTTAATTCTAAAACGACCAGGCTACTAGACCTCCCCCACCCCTCCCGACGTTTTTATTATAATTGAGCTCGAGTGAAAATACTCCGGAGGGCAGAGGTCTAATGAAACTGGACACGTTAGGTTATATTGTCACAGAGTAATATTGTCAGTAGTTTTTCGTTCATGTAAGCATTTAGGATCTGCAGTGATGTTTATAATATATGGGATTATAATGTGTAGGGCAACGTTCGTTATGAAAGATGAGAGTTTCAGACGAATGGTTATAGATCTTAATTTGTGTCTTATACTCTTTTATGAAGTTTAGAGTTTAAATAGGCTTTGATGCATTTTAGGATGCTGTGACCGCAATTTGTTCTGAATCTACGAACGTAATAAGTTTTATTTATATAGTTATCCAACCAAACATGGCCGTTAAGAATTCGTTTATATTGTATTAAAATTAGCCTATGTGTTAATCCAGGTAATAAACTATTTGTATGCTAAATATCATTCAAATCTGTTAAGCGGTTTTTGCGTGAAAGAATAACAAACATCCATACATACAAACTTTCACGTTTATAATATTAGTAGGATATTAGGAAATAAACAAATGATATCTACTTAAGTATTATTTCTATGTGTACTAATATTATAAAGAGAATACAGTTGATAGTTTGTTTGTATTTAATAGGTTTCGAAACTACTGGAGAAATCTGAATAATTCTTTCAACATTAGAATGATATGATGAAAATAGGCTATATGTTATTTAAAGAAACAATCGGGGATTCCTATGGAAAATTCAATTGTGACCATGCAATCGATGTTACAGGCTGGCAACACTCGATTGGCAAACTTGGTGTTGCAAACATGATTATTATAGATGATTTATATTCGTTAGAATAGTAGAGATAAGCAATAGGTAAAAAAATCATAATTATTTCAGTTAAAACACGTCCATTGCTGGACATTGCTCCATAAGGAGTCTATTTGAATTATTATAGACAACGGGTCTAAATCGTGTAGTTATTTGAGGTAATATAAACCTCAAATAACTACACGATTTAGACCTTCTTTTAATCCGACGTTTCGGCTGTCATGCATCAAGCCGTGGTGACGGGAAGATCTCATAGTATGAGGCTCATACCTCAAATAAATACACGATTCAGATCTGTTGTCTATAATAATTGAAATGTATACGAACCGTGAAACATTAAAAACATTGAGTCTATATTTTTAATAAACTAACGATATAATTTTGCAGCGATACTTTTTCCCAAAATCTCACTATCGTATCTAGTTAGAGACAAAAAGTGGTTTATTATTTGCTACAGAAAACCCAGTAGTATGGTTCCATCTATAAAAATCTCGTGTCACGGTGTTTGTCGCTGAACTCCTCCCAAACGGCTATTATAAAACGGATTATTATGAAATTTTGTATGTCTATTTGGGAGGTCTGAGAATCGATCGTAGGCTTTTACACCCCTAGGTGATATCCTTATCACCTACACAAATTAAAAAAAAGTATGGTGAGATGTCACTCACCAGACATTTTTATTAAATTTTGACAAGCCATTCTTTGTATTTTTTTTATGATTTGGCATTGGAAAATACTTATAACCCTTAATTTTCACTCTTCTAGCGTAATAACGTTTGCTGGGTCAGCTAGTTATTATCATAAAAAATTGGTCCTAATTTTCATTCATTGCAACCACAAACTCAAAGTAAAAATACCAAAGCATAATTATTTTTAAGTTATTCGAGATTCGCGGGAAATTTATTTCCCTTAATTGATGTTGAACTTTGTCGAAGTTTCCTGTAAGTTAGCTTTTAATAAAGGCTTTATCTTAATAGTTGCAGTTACTACTTCCTTACAAATAAGGCTATTAGAAAAACTAAGGTTAAGTTATTTCTATCTAGACTTCTTGATTTTTATCACTTTAGTTTGAAAGTCGGTAATCAGCAACTCATTATCATCCCTCTGCTGGGCACGGGTCTCATCTCATTTCAGAGGGATTAAGCCATCGAAACATGCTTGTTAGAGAGATTTGTCTTGATGGCATTTGAAATCTGCCAACCCGCAGTAGGCTAGCCTGATGCCTCTAAAAATGAGAGGAGACCCGTGCCCAGCAGTGGGACGTTAATGGGTTGATGATGCACATAATTCTCATCTCCTTAAGAAGGATTTGATATAGTCCATGCTATTCAAGTTCGGGTTGGCAGAGTGCTCACGCCATCGAATAAAACTTACAGACCTCTGATTTTCTTAAAATCTTTTGAGACCATTGATTTCACAGTCAGCTGGTAACTCTACAATACTTTCGTTCTTACTATCACTAAAAGCTTCATCATCATCAACCCATTAATGTCCCACTGCTGGGTACGGATCTCCTCTCAATTGAGAGGGATTCGGCTATAGTCCACCACGCTAGCCTACTGCGGGTTGGCAGACGAAAAGCTTCATATTCAATTCGAATAAAAAAAAACATTTCAACCCTGCATAAAACAAAAAAGCAAACAAAAAAGGCCAGACAAGGAAACAAAAAACAAAATGATTCAACCATTCAAACACGTTATACATAATTTTTCAGCTGAAGGAAAAAAAACCGGACCATATAATTCTTCAGAGCAGAAAAGAGAATTACACATGAAACTACGGGTAGCTGGCATGTAAGTTTTTCCGCGCGCGTTTTTTGTCCGCATTCCGTGGAGGGGCGAGCGCTAGAGTGGTTCCGTTAGCCAATACGTCCGTCGGAAACCAATGAATGGGCTTGCCAGAGCGAAATATTCTCTCGTACAGAGTTGGTTTGGCGTCCGGATTTTCAAATTGTCGAGATGCATTTATTCGCGTGAAGTGGTCGGCAATTTTATTTTGAATTAACCTTTATTGTTTACTTATTGCGGTTGAGAATTCTCTTGGCGGATCAAAAACCTAGACAAAGCCATTAAAAAAACATTAATTATGACTATGAATGTATATCTACAGGGAACAAAAATATGACAGCTGTACTAGGATCTGTACTAATACGTGCTTATGCAGTCTTGTTAAACTTGTAAAAGAGAGATAGCGCTAGTCAACTGTAAAGCGCCGTCCCGCTCTCACAACCAATCTTTGACGGCATGCACCCTGAAAACGTTTACCTATTATAGTTTACATATCTACCATACCACATTTATTTTATCTACTATTCGATACTTCATAGAATTCCCTCTTTACCAGCAATAATACTCTTGGATAGTGTAAAAATACGATCAGTTTTTTTTCATAATCAATAGATTTTATATTTTCCAAAATCTCCATTATCAAAAATATAAGCCTAGTCAGAATTAGATAGCCTAATGTGTAATAATAAGTATAATGGCGTGTTGTAATAAAAAAGTGAAAATTTATATTTAAATCCATTACAATATAAGTTTATTATAGGACGCCTTCACACTAGCGTTGGTCCAGCGTAGGTGTTCGATGAACATTATTTAAAATGCCTTTTTAGACATAACCCTAATTTTGTTTTGGGTATGAATTATGATGTTTCTTTATCATTGTGATTTTCTTAAAAACGAAGTAAAAAACAATGCACTATTTATATCCCGAAAGTGCTATCAGTGTTATCAGTTTGAGATCCAGTCATTCATTGGCAAACAATGTAAGTACTATTGCCGATTCAGATGTCAAATAACTGTAACACACCACAAACACAAGCCTGTCATTTAAAAAAAATTGCTCAACAACAGATATCATCGTCATTAAGGTCTAGATTGTTATGAAAATATTTACAAGCTCTTTTATAACGTACGGTGAGAAAATTCAACGCGATCTTTTAGTAGTTTCACTGACTCTTAGCATTTCAGTCAGCCGAGCGTTCTCTTTGTTGCATAAGGTATAACTGCGCTTCCAACATTCTACATTCTGAGAGCACATTGCTCTATTTTTAACAGATAAAATACGTGTGGTTTTATATTTTTAAGAGATCTTTTTAAAGCGTCGGAGAATACCTTCTGTATAATTCAAACAGCTTTGTTAGCCTTGTGGTGTGACCAGTAGACTCGATTGGATCAGTGGATGAATGAACGGTACCGGCGTCACTGATTGCGGGTTGTTTCCTTCACGGAGCAAATATTTGTACGATACGGTAGGTTTTCCAAGTCTGGGCGTTTATGTACGTGAAAAAAATTTGAATTTGTCAACGCACCCAAGACATAGGAGAAAATTCTAGTGTAGGGCAACAATTGATTAAAAACAAAATAAATTAAATTTCACCTTCTAAAAGATTTAGTACTATTTACACCTTTCATCTGAACACCTAAATATTCTAAAGGAAACATAATCTTCCTTCAAGCATACATGTTGGAGTTCTGCCCAGCTGGTTGAAGAAACTTAGTGTGCTGGTTAATTATGAGCGATGAGCGAGCCCTGACATCGCATGCATTATAATTAGCCGGAGCAAGCTCGCTAGCTGCGGTAGTTTGCACTGCATAAATAACTTCAGTAATTAAAGATTATGTTTGAAGAGGGATTTCTTTTGAAAGTAGGGGAGTAAGTTTATGTATGTCGTCATCGACATGGTCACGTGACGTCTTCAAATCATTGACAGTACAAATAGCTTAAGTATAATAATAATAATATGTCTGGACATTATGACACAGCGCCATTTAATTCCGAGCTAAGCAACAAGGCTTGTGGAGTCATTCGTCAACTCAAAAAAGGGAGGTGCCAACTAGCGCGCGCGCGAGTTTCCCGCGCGCGCTAGTTGGCACCTCCCTTTTTTCTTGTCGTCAACTCGCTTGCTTATAAAATTTTACGTATTTATGGACAGTCAGCTACAAAAACGTTTCAAAAAATTCAATATGAATAAGACACTTTATACGATCTGAGTTTAAAATAAAACTTGTTTTTGTGAGAAGAGCTGTAGTAGGCTAGTGGTGAGATTTTCTCAATGGTATATACAGTCTACTAATCTTCAGTAGGCTAATATGGTTGATGATAATAGTTTTTGTGATACCTAGTTGTATAAAATAAAACAATACTAAAAAGTATAAAACTGCTTATTTCCCTAAAAAAATCACAATGAGTTAAATAAAAATATAATAGGTAATAAAACCTAATTATTATAAGTAAAAATTTCTAAAGTAGGTAAGCAAATAAAACAAAAAATAAAATCAATACATATAATGTGAGTGAAATATTAAATCTGAAAATTGTAAAGAACAACAAGTATAGAATTTGGATAATTATTACTTACTATTAAAATTAATCATTCTAAGGAACTGTAAAAATCTCAGATCAGGGTTTGTTGTAAATTATTTTTATAACAAACATTACAATTGAAAATTAAACTAGTTAAATAATTTTTTTAATGGTGAAGGTAACGTGTTCATCTATACCGTACTTCACCGAATCAGCCACTGTGGGCAAAGCCGCGGGTATAGTAAGTTATTTAAAGAGTTTTGGTTTTAATCCATTTTTATTTGACTGTACTTTAACAGTGCGCGCGAGTTGACGTCGAAAAAAATAGGTAAAATTGGAAGGTGCCAACTCGCGCGCGCGCGCGAGTTTCACGCGCGCGAGTTGACGAATGAGTCGGCTTGTGATACCGATGCTAGTTGGTTGATTTACTACATAGATACATACATGACTCGGATACAAATGTTTATGCTCACACAAACATTTGTCCCTACCGGGATTCGAACCCGGGACTCAGCAGAGCTAACTACCGCCGGACTAATTGGGTCGTCGTATTGTTGAAGTGAGTCATCATTATGGAGATAATGAAGTGGTTCGCTCAAAAAAGGTAAATTAATACGCCTCGGCCAATACCTTGTAAAATAGTGGCGTTATTGTATAAAGAATTAACAAGCACCCAAGCTCGATTAATAACATTTTCTCTTTCAGACGCGAAAATAAATCGCTGAAACTATAACCCGTATTATAAGTTTTCCAATTAATAGAAAAAAAAACAGCAACTACATTAATCACACGTCACAACCCGTGACCACTGGAGGTTCACAATAAACTTATATTTTGCACGTTATTAACCCTCCAATGAAAACATCGGCCCGATACTTGATTTATAGTTATTAAGCTGTCATTCGCCGGCTTCGGGCCCTGGAGACCACGGTGAACAATGCCAAGCTATTAACGGGTTAACATAGTGTAGCGTGTGTGTATTCAAAGTAAAATGCAAAAGGCTCCGTTGCATTTTTTTTATTCCATAAACATTTGAGTAAATTTGTTTTCTGAAAACCACCGGCAGCCATTGCCAATAATAAGTATAAATAGTAGCTATAATAATAGTAGTTATTAGTAATTATTACTTCAAGACCAACACCTCAGTCGACCCGTGACCATGGATGCTGTAAAGGATCCGAAACGTCGGGTTAAAATAATATCAATATACCGCGATAAAATCCGTAAAAAGTAGTTTTGTACCACCGGCAGCCATTGTTAACATATTATGAACTATCCGGTCTAAAAAAAGAGTCAAAAAGCTTTTATCGAGTGGCCGCGGTGGTACCTAACTAACTCTAACAGGAAAATCGTCATCATACTTTTCAACTGCATTATTGTCCCACTGATGGGCGCGGGTACTGGGCACGAGAGATTAGGCTATAGTCCACCACCCAGCCTAGTCCAAAATAGCACTCTTTACATGCCATCTTTTCCTACAATGTTTTCTTTCACCGTTTGAGCATGTGATAAATACTCTTGTAAAGTCAGTGGTGACTTGGGATGAAACTCAGGACCTTTGGCTTCGCTGATCACAGCTTGCAGTAGGTATACCAGTAGCAAAAGCGTAACTAGAAATAATTCTGTAAAAAAAACCGACTTCAATTGTCAGAACCGGACCAAACTAAAAGCACGGGCACAGAAGGCGTGAACCACCAGCTTTCGAATAAAAAAGAGACATCAAAATCGGTTCACTCAATCGAGAGTTCTGAGGTAACAAACATAGAAAAATACAGTCGAATTGAGAACCTCCTCCTTATTGAACTCAGTTAATTATGTTAGATAAATGCTTAACGCATCTTTCCAAACGCCATGATGCAATCTAATTGGCAGTTAGTACGATACAAACATTATCACGTTACCGTAAAAAGCCCGGTACATGTAAAATGATATTAATTCACGCCAAAGCGGGGAATGGAACCACAAACTCAGATATTTAATTCATGCTGCCGTAATTTATTTAGCGGCGACGCCGAGCGGACAATGTTGCCAGAATAAAATATTGATTTTGTTTGCTTTTTTTGTTTGTTCAAAGTGAAATTATGATGAATGGTTTTTGCATATGTTTTCCATATGAGGAACTTTTTTTTGGTGATATATGAGATTAGAGCCTTTTTTTACACTACGAGAGATTACAATTAACTACTATTATGTGCGCTGAATGATATGGTGTAGCTTGAATTTTATTTGCCTGCTAACTCTCATAGATACAATAAACGCTCCAACAAATTACGGGGAATTGTGGATTATATATTATCCATCATAAGAACATGAGAGAACATTATTAAAAAAGATGAGACACTTTTGAACTGTTTCTACAAACCAGAGCTTAATGAAAGTTGAAAGTTGGTTTTTAGTTTCAGAAAGGTAAGGCCCCGCTGGGGAAGTTCCTCCGCCTTACAGAAGACCGCAGGGAAACATCAATTTTTGCGTTTCTTTACACCATGATAATTTTATTTGCAATCAGTTTTAAAAACCTTCAAACGGTTTTACAGGGTCGGCAACGCGCGAGCGACATCTCTGGTGTTGCAAATATCCATACGCTGCGGTAACCGCTTACTTTCAGGCGGGTCACAATTTTGACACTCTCCTGGTCCAAAAAAAAAATTGCGAGTGTCCCAAATGGATGTCGTATAACACGGCAAATAATACCTACAAAGCGAGGTTAAATTTTAAACAGCTCAGTAACAACACACCGGGAAATACGATAATTATTTCATGTAGTTTAATTACGAATACGTTTGGCTGCCTCGTTAGTGGCTAACGTTTGTTTTAAAATAAATAATGCATTAATTAACATGGCAACTGGAAACTGCATTATGATACTCAAAGCGTATTATTGATACCAACATAATTATATCTCGTATGGGGATTGTGTTCGGATAGGAGATGTGGGAGATTAGGTTCACTAAGGAGACTTAAGAAAGAAAAGTAATAGGTTCATTAAAGAGACTTGAGTGATTTTTTCAAGTGAAATCCGTATGAAGAGTATAATATCGATTCATACCAATTTTTAAGATATTGCAATTCAATTTTGATAAATCCCTCATCAAGCGATTTTACACTAGGCATAAACCCGATAGCCGAGCGTGTGTTGGCAGACTTCATACGCTATTGAGAAAATGTCTCCGTCGTGCATCTTTCCTCACGATGTTTTCCTTCACCATTGAAGCGTTTATAATACGCACCTAACTTCAAAAGTCAAATATGCATGCCTTGAGATTCAACGCAAAATTTTTGACTATATTTTTCAATATACTAGCTTTTAACACGTTAGCTGCGGCACCAATTTTTGCATACTTTCCGTTCCTGCGGCACGAGGTATAATCGGCCCGTACCGTGACTAGACGTTAGGGCGACACGCGGTCTATTAGACCCCACCTCCTTTTACAGACTAAAATCCATTTTCTGGCGCGAAATCAAAGATAAATGAGAATTTTGGTCCTTATTGATATAGACAGTGAATTGATGAACCCTAATCCACCGTCGCCCCGGGATCTGATGGCTAGTTTAGGAATTATTAGCAAAACAAAATATGGGATCTTATACACCTCGTAACGCACTGAAATAGGGCAAATTTTCGCTGCGATTAGTGATGGGAAAAATAATATCGACGTTTTTAAACTGTCTTAACTACGCAACGACTTGACCGATTTTGATCAATTATATCTCATTAGATCGTTTTAAGGGCAAAACCTGGCAAAACAACACAAAGCTATCAAAGGATACATTTTTTTTTAAATAATCTAAATTGTGCTTGAAGGCGCCATAAAGAAAAAAAAACCGGCCAAGTGCGAGTCGGACTCGCGCACGAAGCGTTCCATTCTATACCATTAAGAGGCACCTATTACAGACTTATTATTGGAAAATAATGGATTACGGTTTATGCATAAGTTTTATCTTTCTATTTGTATATGAAAATCTTAATGCGGTTCACAGAATAGAAAAAAAAGGCAACCAGAAGTAGAAAAGAAACTGTCCTATTTATTCTGCCTCGGGCTTTAAAAATACAATTATTAGAACTTGAATTAACATTAAAAAATCAGTATCAATATACTTTTTTTATAAAAATCTCAATATATATGTTGTACTTATTTATGAGTGTTTTTCATTGAATCGACGTGATGCACAACACTGGTCGCGGGAAGCTCGCGTTGAGTGCGGTACGAGGTCAGGGGGGATATGGGACGTTTTAGCCTCGTTCCGCACTGCATTAAAATTATATTAATTCAGTGCGGCACGAGGCCTAAGACATCCGGTACCAAGGTAGGTACACCACCGAGTCCGGAACCATTAGTGATCTCAAATATATATTTATCTCTTTCCTACACTGGACCAAACCAAAGCTATGCCATTCGCACGACAGAGAAATTCACTTTTTTGCTTGCCGCACCACAGGGAAGTTGCATCAGGGCTGATTTAGGCCTCGCTTCGCACTTAACGTGTTAAATTCTATACATAGTATCAATCTTTATAATTTCTATAAGACCGTGAAACACTATTATTGAAGTTACCAGTTTTCTTATCATATATACAACAATGTTCTTAAATACAAACCTACCAGGCATCCATGAACGCAAAACGAGTTCATTATTATTTCATGAGCTCCAATTACGTATACGATTGGCCAGGTCATTAGCGACCGTTCGTAATATATTATTTATAAAGAAATAAATAATACATTAATTGCTGTGAGAGCTGATCGTTTTGCCCAAGCATAATTAAAATACAATGTGATACTGTGTATATGTACGTGTATAAAATCATCATGAAGCTGACGTATAATTTTCCCAATTATTATGGTAGGTTTGGCTTGAAATTTACTGTGAAAAAATACATATCGATGTATCAATTTCTTACACTTACTACTTACTTATATTCGAAATAATACTTACTGACTTTATCGCGATGTATTGATATTATTTGAACTGACGTTTAGGATCCTTTACAGCATCTCTATAAGCAGTCTGCGTCTAGAAACGATAGATGCTGTTATTAAAATTCGTAAAAAGTAATTTCCTCTCAATATAAATCAATATTTTACTATGTGTCTTTACCATCTGAATTTCTAAAAAACTTTCTTGGATTAAAACCCCTAAATCAAACAAACTACTATTTTTGGTAACGGAGTTTCGATACCAACTAATGTTGCTAGGAGACAGCACACGTGTACGCGTCTTTGGGGCATTTTGTCACTTAATAGTAAAAATCCAACAATACCACATATTTGACCGCTATTATTTAGATTTATTTGGTTATACTCCTTAGAAAAATAATAAATATAATTATAAATGCGAAAAATCTATTACAGATCCTTCCACCATCTGAGGAGGCCACCGGGTGTGTTTCTATCCAGACGATTTTTAGTCGATATGGTCTGCCGACTTGACTGAAAACCCGTCCGTCAACGCCGCCAAACCTATCATCGGGGGGCTATGGGATTTGCGAAAGCATCCCTTGACTTTCACCTTCACCTTGACTCCGAAGGGTTTCTCTTGCCGCCGCGCCTACTTGGTACTATTCTCAGGTCGGGCGGAGGACTCCCCCAGTTGTGGCTTCTTGCTTGCCCCAGACACTCAATTACCTAGAATATCAGGTACGGAGGTCTAATGATAGTAGCTTTGTGTAATATATTGATAATCAGCTGGATCTAGGAAGCATGAGAGCCGACATCAATGTATGTAGTTTGGAAAAAATTTGGACTATGATGATGCTTGACTAACGAAAGACAAAAAACAGTCATTTTTTTTCTCACCGTAACGAGAATAATATTCTTGTTTTGTTTTTACGTTTATACTTGATATTTCTGAAATGTAATTGTAAGTATATTATAGGTACGCTTTCCTTTTTTTAAAGCCTAAACTTTATTTCAGTATCAAATGGTAAAAGAAAACGCCTTGTGGAAACCCACGTTCTTAGGAAATGTTCACAATAAAATCTAACGCGTGTAATGTTGGAAAACGACGGTAGGTAAGTACACCTGCCTCGAATGTGAACCCCGTTATTCTCATAAAGAAAACATCGACAATAACTGTGCTTTTTATCCTGTTGAACTCGTCTTTTAATGAAAACAGTCAAATGGTACCCGCTACAAAATCTGTTGATGGGTGATCGTTGTTAAATTATTCAGTATTGTCTGTTCTCAAAAAAAAAATGGTAAATATTTCGTATTATTGCCAGAGTAATTTAATTATATTATCTCGCGTGCAAATCAGATAGTCCAGTCCAACAGGCATGTATTTTATGTCGATTATGTGTAGCTAGATTTTCACACAAATGCAGTCTCCCAAAAACGAGTAAGTCTCCATACACGTTCAGATTCCCCAAACATCCATATAAAATCTTATAAAATTCCTCTGTTAAAATTTATGATGGTTTTGAAATCGGAATGGCAACACATTACATATTAATTTTCTAATAAGTTCCTTAAAAACAATCTTATATAACTGACATAACTTTTTATTTTAGAAGCATCCAATATGTTATGTACGTTGCAAAACTCAGCTCAGAAGCAAAGTAATTCCTAACTTGTCACGGGGCGAGCAACAAAAGACCGTGTAGTATTCCCCATCGGAAATAGTAAGGCGACACGTAGAAATGGCGCGCATTACTACACTGAATGGCGGGAAACTGGTTTCTTTACGCCATCGCCATCTTGTTTGCCTCAGATTAATTTTGTTAGTCCCCTTTGGGATCTTGGGACGTTGCTGACATTTGTTGCTCTTTTGTTTTTAAAGTTGCTAAGGCACTTTGAGTACGGTTATAGTGGTTGATAGCAACATTAAGTGTTATCGTATCCTGTACATTGCCTCGTTGGCCTATAAATGGTCGCAAGTGCGACTGCTGAGCAAAAGGTCTTGGGTTTGAATTCCAGGTCGAGCAAAGTCTCATTAGCAGCTTGGAGTTTGGATTTGTGCTCAGTTGATAGCTATTACATGGGAACTAAAAAACATGCCGGTGAAATGTGTTTGTACATAGTACACCGCTTTGTAACCCTTTGGGCACGACAGGCGTGATGGTATGTGCCACCTTTTTAATAGTTCAATAATCCCAATAATCATGGACTACCTGGAGACGCTACAGGGTGTGTCAGACTTAAAAATCAAAAGGTTTTTCTCGCAATTTTAAAACTTCAAGATTCTGATTGCATGGTTTCAAGGAAGATAATAATTAGCATTCTTTTATTCGGCCTTATTCTTTAATCTTAGTCTTCATTGCAGCGCAATATCCAGGTAACTCTCTTCTCTTCTCCACTAGACTCTACCCAGAGTGGGGTGAACCACCAACTAAAAACCACATCATCAACTGCCAGTATCGCCATTAGCGATTCACAAAAGCATTCCCCACGCTTCTGCTAACCCTGCTTCCTCGAGATTAAAGTCTTACAAAGACTTCAATAATGTCGGTACACTACTATGTTTATCTCTATTTCTTTAAACGTTCCTCCTACGTGTCAGCTGGAAGATATTTCATTGGAAACCATCTGTGTTTAATGCTGATTTCTTTTGTGTTTTATTTTATTTTACGTGAGCATAATTTGTTAAATATTCTTTAACGATAGAATATTTAACAATATGTGATACTTTCGGAGACGTAAGCTGCAGAAGAGTTCTATTGGTCAAATTTATTTACACACGCTTTGAGCCAGGTTTAAAGCACTAAACCAACGAACACGCATGAGAAGATTAATGAGTTTAAGTGAAGCCAAAGGTATGCCACCGTAAGATCGTTGCAGGTTGAAATAGTTTCTGCCTTTAGAGAGAGGCTGACGTACTAGCATGCATATAGGTACTCTATTGAAACTAGATAACCTAAGATACAGTTAATTATTTAAAACAAATTACTCCTAACCTGTACAAGTTATTACGAGTTAACTTAAATGGCTTGTACCTAAAAACAATGTGTATTTTTGTTCTTCAAGAATCATGCTCGTGTTTACAAACATACATTCTCACATACATACAAAAATACCCGAAAAAAAACTAGGTCAGTCGACCATACAAATTATAAAAAAGAACTGCGAAAAAACAACGCGGTCGGAAACCGCATCATTTAACTTTTCCTCATAAAGAGAAAAAAATGGACTTTGTCTGTCTCCCTAAATCGTCATAACGGAATTGAAATAAAACGTAACAGGTATAAGTTTCAAGACTAAATCTCACTTGATTCCGTTAGTAATTTTAAAATTTTCTCCTTTGTATAGTTTGGGTGTAGCGTTATAATAAATAGCATAATAAACATGATTAACGATGTATAAGGAGGCACGTTTCGTGGACAGTGATGTAAGTGCACATGGACTGGATTTTGACTGCATTGACACCGTCACGAACATAGCAAGGTTTTGTGCTAAACTAACGGCTAAGGGAAACCAGAAAAGAAAGAATTAGAAATCAGGAAACAGAGAACAGTGGCGGAAAAAATAAGTAAGTAGTCCATAGATTTTAATAGTCAGGACCCATTATTAGTAAGCCGGGTTTTTATGGGTCAAGACTGTTGAAATCATACTAGTTTTTTTCTTTTTAGTTTTTAATAAAGCTAATTTTTATTACATACTTAGGGTTAGTTTTTACACGGTCAGGTTTTTTTATTTTATTAATAAGGTAATTAAACTTACAAATAATAAAACTAGAAACAAATTTTAAATTTAAATCTAAGCTTTTATTAACAAAGTTAGCACAACTAATAGAAATAAAAATAGTTCTATTCTACATTTTTCTTTAAATTATTTTTAGTATAAAGTTTTTATTGCCTGTGTATTTTTTTGACAGTTTGCTAGATAGCAGTTTCTTTTCTAAAAGTTAAATTACATATTTACGGGTACTATCTTTCTTAAAAATCTTTCACACCGAGTTTATTTTTTCCAACTTATTATTAATTTTACAAATTCATACCACTACGGTGTGACAGTATGCCACGCAAAATCCGCATAGCGCACGCCCAGTGTGCACTCGGCTTAACTTCAAATATTTATACCGGTGCTGGTTGCTTTTAGGCAATAAAATTTGCATTTTTACAAACGTTCGCCTTTCCTTCTGTCGCAGCAGCACAGAGTGTTTTTTGGCAGATACTTCCTATAAATGGTTTATTTGAGGATTACCCGGGCCGCGGCACAAATAATTTTATTCTCCTTTTTTATTGCGATATGGGGGCAAACAAGCAGGCGGATCACCTGATGGTAAGTGATCACTGACGCCATGGGCGCCACGTCTTGACTTTATAATTACTAACAGCTACCTTACATTTTCAATTATTATTGACAATCCGATTTATACAGAACGAGCTCACCGTGTCCTTCGGTCGTGCAGTTTTGTTCTTGGATTTAGATTTAATAGAATCTATGATCGGGTTCCAAGACCAACACCTCAGTCGGCCCGTGACCATGGATGCTGTAAAGGATCCGAAACGTTGGGTTAAAATAATATCAATATACCGCGATAAAATCCGTAAAAAGTAGTTTTATTTCAATTACCTAGAGATATTAACAAACCCATCTATATTATGTATCATAACGCCTTATTCCCGAAGGGTTAAGCAAATAGCTACAGTTTGTAGATATTTCTTGAGTTTTGTATTGTAGGCATTGATGCCACTGCCATCAACTGGGCATAAATTCTAACTGCTAGCTGTAGCTATTAATTACTCTGATATCAACTTTACTTATACTATAATATAATATAATATAGATTATACAACGAGTAATGTTATCTATCTATCATAAGGTTGCGCATGTAATGCTCAGTTTTCTCAATTCTCCAGATGAGCATCTTTAACGGTCGCCATTTAGGAAACACCGGCGCCATCTACTTAGTAAATAGAACATTGACTTGTAAAAGCAATGTTCTTGACTAACAAAAGAATCTATTTACAGAATCAAAATATTATAATTTCATTTCAACAAAGCGGTCAAACATTATTTTACAACGTATAATGATCAATACAAAAGGGAATCAAACAAAAAATATATTCCGAGCTTAAAAACGAACCGTCCATAAACCTAACTGGAAGCATACAATAACAGTTTGCATAACACTCCTTTTTGCAAAGGATATATACCTACCTACCTACCGTACTACGTACAATTTGCAAGAATTCAGTCCCACGGCTGCGAAATACACAGAATCCTGAATTGTTTGAATGTAATATTAAACACTGGAACAATAAGGACGGGAGTTAAAATCCCGGGATTGTATAGATCGCGGATTAAAATATGTAAAGGGAAATCCCGTGACGTTCGCGCGAGGAGCCGGTGTTTCGTGACTAAATATTGGAAACAATGGCGTTCTTGTCTTTTGATGTTTGGTGGTCCGTTTGAATTAGCTTTATTTTCGTGTGTACAGGTGTAAGGGAGTCGGAGCTGGATTACGCTTTTGTTTCATTATGAGATCAGTTTAAATCGGGGGTTCAACGGAAATATTAATGTGGCCTTGCATTGGACATCACTAGGTGGATTTTGGGATTTTTTATCTGCTAGTATTTTGGTTTTTGTTGTCTTCTACCTTTTTGATAGCAAGCTCAAATACTCGTATCCTTGCTTCTTTCATCTCAAATTTATCCATCAACTTTTGTGTTTCACACGCCTATATAGTTCAAACTTTAATGGGGTAGCCGAGGGTGCTTAAAATCAGTAGGTTCAAAAATTACTTAAAACGTTTACTTGCTCTGGCTAATCTTAATTTTGAAGAAATATATACAGGTCTTACCCAAATCGAGGCTACTTGAAACTCAGGTAAAACTCCCATATCATCTTATATGTGATGCTAGGGATTTTTAGGGTGCTGATTCTTCTTCCCAATAAAAGCACAAGTAAGCGATGATAATGCCAACGTTCCTATAAAATTTGGCCTAAATGATATTTTGAGTTTGAGCAAGATATTTTTATCTACAATTAACTAGTTAAATATGTCATCGAACAACAACAAATAGCATAATGTCCACCTTAGTTATGATTCACAATAGGAGAGAAACTATACACTAGCAAAGCAGTACATTTATAAGCTATTTTACCACTTTTACCTCTTAAAAGCTCCTCAGGTTTATTTATGTACCGACGGTGTCTTTTTAATAAATCCAAGATTAAAAAGAATTCCTTGCGTTTCCGTTTGCGAGTCAAGTTGTGTTTAACTGGGGAAATATTTAATAATTCTTCTAGAGGATTATGTAAGTTGAAATAAAATATAAATAATATACAATATGGGAAACGTAGTAATTTTAGTTTTAATATTGTTCCTTTGAAAAGATCTTTTGAAGACACTTTTACAAGTCAATGGGTCATTAGTATAATGTTGTGTTGAAGTTTCCTGAATAACGATTTCTAATGCTGCGTACAATTTAGGCCAACGAAGCCAGCCGATAGATTTCGCTAATCTTGAGCCAGGTAGGACGTTACTTCAATTCTTTTGATGTTCTTACTATGCAATGCATTATTCGATACAACCCGCATAGTTGCTGTAAAGAATCCCGATGTTTCGAAACATCAGCCTATATTCATCCACTGCTTAACGTAGGCCTCCCCTAGTGAACGCCACAGAGCTTGATCTTCGGCTCTTCTTATTTAAGTGCTGCCAGCTGTCTTCCACAGGTCGTTGCTCCACCTGGCTTCACCTGCGTTGAATTAGGTAGTATTATTATTAGTTTATCCAATCTGCTTTGTCATTAATCTACTTATTTATTTATTAATCTCCTCTTTTAAGAAAATATCGGTTCCACTTATAAACTCCCATTTTCGCCTTTTTAAAAACGATTAATGTTTTGAATTAATTAAATCGGATCAATGGGTAAAGCGTGAAGAGATAACAGACAGTATCTAAGTATGGATTCATTGTACTGCTGCACCATTATTCGACGACCCAATTAGTCCAGCGCTAGTTAACACTGCCTTCTGTGCTATGGGCCCCGGGTTTAAATCCCGTTAGGGACAAATGTTTGTGTGATGAGCATCAACATTTTTATCCGAGTCATGGATGTATCTATCTATAATATGTATGTATTTACAAAAAAAAGTAAATAATTATGTAGTATATCAACCAGCTAGTATCCGTAACACAAGCCTTGTTGCTTAGCTCGGAACTAGATGGCGTGGTGTCATAATGTCCAGGAAAATTTTATATGATTTAGGAAGCTCAAATCTAACGCTTAGTTTCATACATTTAATACGTTTAGCATACCCTATTTCATGATTCCCGTTCTAAATATACATATAACTATACCAAATAGGAGTAGAAAGCAATTTCAATCTAGTATACGTCACAGGAATGTCTCATAAATATGTATAGATTCGAGAATATTGGTAGATAGCATTAAGTATTCAAATTCGATGCTATCGGGTGCAATATTAGGAGCTCCGTCGTGCCGTGTATATATACGGCGTGTTTATCTTCTGTAGGTTGGTAGTAGATAACGCACAGTATGAGATTAAGTAATGTTTGTTTCGACAATACGATTGTCGTACTGGCCTACGTATCAAACTTCGAACCCGGCTCTTGCACCGAGGGTCGTGAATTCGATCCAGAACGAATCTTACTATCTAATCTAACCAATGGGCAAATATTCTTACTCTTATGAGCAGACTAGTAAATGGATATTAAATTCTAGTGTGTATATAAATAAATATCTCCGGACATTATTACACAGCGCCATCTAGTTCCGTGGTAAGCAAGGCTTGTGTTACGGATACTAGATGAATGATATAATACATATATACTTTTATTTTGTAAATACATACATATTATACATAGATACATCCATGACTCAGATACAAATGTTGATGCTCATCACACAAACATTTGTCCCTACCGGGATTCGAACCCGGGACCCATAGCACAGCAGGCAGCATTAACTACCGCTGAGCTAAACGGGACGTCATCATATTACAGGTACTTTTGAGTTATCTGAACTAGTTGTACGATTTCAAATAGTACCTAGGTCTCATGGAAAATACCAAACGTTGTCTGTTTTCGGTATCACGTGAAGCGTTTAAATTGTCTTTCTTTATAGTGACACGAACACTATTGCAGACGTCCACAGGCTAAGATAACCGTTTTACTATAACCCTTGTGGTAGGTGTATAAAAAAACAAATTCAAATTCAAATATTTTTAATTCAAGTAGACCAATATTACAGGTTCTTTGGAAATGTCAACACTAGTTGCACGGTTCCAAAAAGGAGGTCTTATGGAGAAGAACCGGCAAGAAACTCCATAGATATTCTTTTAAATAAATACAAATTACATTAAAGGAAGTCAATTCCTCTACAATGTTTATATGCAACATCAATATGAGGATGCAGTTTGATGTGAAATGTATGAACTATTTACCCAAGACAAAATAAAAGGAATTTAGAATACCATAGCATGTATGAGTCGATCAGCCTCCACCGACAGCACCTGTTCACGAGTATGACGTGTGTATCAGTTTTACCATTACTCTTGTCGTGCATTTACCATTTTTATATAAAAAAATCAAAGCATGAAAAAAAAACTAATTGGAATACCATAACAGGAATGAACCCAACCAGTTCAAATAGACAGCGGCCGTTCAGCATAAAGTTTGTATCAGCGTATGATAGCTATTGACAAATTTTAGCGTTATCAAAAAAACTAATTTGGAAATGGCTTTTTTTAAGCGTTCGTAATGGAATGTTTTCCTACCTGTGTTTTCCCAATCGTTTTCACTAACTTTGTATTCCTTTTAAAGCATATTAATTTTACATTTAGCATAATTATTGCACGTACAATTTAAATTGCATTTATAGTTGTAAAATGACTTATGTAATCATTGTTTTAAAATATGTCGACAAAGTGTTAAATGTGTGTTATTTTTCTAACAAGAGAATAAAAAAAAAACACCACAATGCTACTTGTTTTTTTATGACTTTTATTTTAAAAGGTCTAGCATACGCTTCTATGCTATGGCCCGCCAGATGGTAACCGATAGCTCGCGCGTTGCCAACTGTATAAAAAACACTTAACTCCTTTTTTGAAAAACCCTTATTACAGTCAAATTTCAGCTAATTTCTCCCATTCCTTTACCCTTCCAACATCTCAAAGTCAATCCAAAACGGTTGCTGTGTTAATTATCCATCAAAATCTTTCTGCTCCCCTCATTCGCGGATTAAAGGTCTAAGTTTGTATATAACAAACACAAAAACAAATAACGAAGTTCGTAATAAGGGTATTCGCCCTTTGAGACAAACTCAAGCTTGAGACAGTTACGCAAGATGTTCTAAAATTAAATTTTAAATACGAACTTCTTAAAACACATCGGAATTAATCTTCGCAAATTGTTTTTGATATCTGTTTAAACTGAGCGGATGATTTTTTCGTTAATTTGAAAAATAAATTGGATTTTTTGGAGAACCGCATTTATATTTTAATATAGTCATTTATTCTTTGTTTGATACATAATATATTGCCCTAATCTGAAAATAAATGTACATGATTATTGGTTTCTGTCATAAAATTGAATGTTCATGTAATATTAAAAAAAAATTGATTTCTTACACTTATGCAAATATTATGGATAATAAAAGCCATCAAAAGTTAATGAGCAAGTATAAAAACTAGGATAATAAACCGTTTAGGTACGTTTCTCTAAAATTGGGAATTACTAAACTGACAGCAAACGGAATTCCCATACTGCCAGAATAGTCACTCCCCCAACGAGCTCTGGTAACCTTACCCACTCACAGAAAAACAACTATTGCCGATTCACTGCGGTCTTCTGTAAGGCGGAGGCACTTCCCCAGTCGAGCAGCTCGATTTGAGCGAGAAATGTTGCTATGCCCTGCCTCTCGGAAAGCGGTTACTATCTAGTGCTTCATACATAATTAAGCGGCGGTATCATTACCTCTCAGGCGTCTTCACCTCACAATTTTAAGTGCCCATATATAATGTGTTCATTCGTTTGTATTTTTTTAAGACCTTTTAAATTAAATTTCGTAGGTAAGGTTATCAATCTATCTATTTATATAAAAGGAGAAGCTGACCGACTGACTTAATGACTGACTGACAAATCAAGGCAGGGCCTAAACTGTAAGAATAAGAAACTTGAATTTTTTCTTGAAAGGATTTTTAACCTTTGTAAGGGGGTAAAATGAGTTTGCACACTCATTTTACAAAGTTAATATGAAAAATATTTTTTGTTCCAATACACACGGACGAAGTTGCGGAATCAGCTTGTAATCTATAATTACCTACTTAGTATTACCTCACCTTTATTTTATCTTTTATTCTCTTTGACTCTATAGGATCGACGATCGACATAGGTACCTCTACCTACTATCTGGAACTCGACATATCAAGAATGCCTACCCCATCCGAATACTGACCTCAGCTAGTGCGGTTTTACCTTATAGATGACCTACATGACATTCCAAGCATAATTTAAGAGTAACATTGCATACATAATGCAAGAGTAGGTATATCTTCACGCCTATACCTACTTACATCTAACAGCTTGCTACAATGTTTTATATCCCATTTACATTTATTAGCAGGACATCTGATTACTAGCGTCAGTCTCAGCGACTGAAAACATTCCTTATGCATATATATTAAGGATCAAAATAGCCTAAAAACCAATACAGATCATCGTAATAATAAAAACAGATCCGTCATACACACACAAACATCACCCAATCCAATATCTTACATAAAACATCGGAACATCGGCACAACTGTCACCCGATGACGTATAAAGCCTCTGAGTCTGTGACGTAATAAACACAACATAATATTTATAAGGTTGGCAACGAAATAATCCGTCATCGAATGTCTTGATATTGGCAGGTTGGCAGATGGTGAAGCGACAACGTAGGTATATGTTCGAATGAGATCCGAAATCCTTATTTTTATTTATTTAAGAACTTCATTTCGGAATATTCAATATAATCTGTATAAATGGCTTCTTATATGTCTATTATCAGATAGATATTTGAACTAAATTCTCTACCAGAACCAATTTTTTAACACACTCAGAGAAAAGTTCTGTGGTTTTATCTGAAAGATCAAATTTATAAAGTTACATGATATTATACATAATATTTAGTATAAATAATATTTCTGCGCTATTGAAAATTCTATTAGCCGATATTCTGCGCCGCAAAATTTAAAAATAACAAAAGTTGAAATGCCAAATTACCGCAGCGTATCAAATTAAGAGCTGTGGTAGCCTAGTGGTAACCAGTGAAATGCGATGGCAAAGGTCTTGAGTTCAAACCCAAGGCACGCACCACTAACTTTTCGGAAGTTATGTGCGATAACATCGTGAGGAAACCTGCATGCTTAAGAGATATTCTCGATGGCATGTCGAGTGTGCCAACCCGCAGTAGGCTAGCGTTATGGACTATAGCCTAATCCCTCTCAAGTGCGAGGAGACCCGTGCCCAGTAGTGGGATAGTAATGGGTTGATGATGATAAACTTTTGGCGACATTTTGTTTGCATCTATGACACGCGTGAATTCAACAAAAAAAAAATCAAAAAATCAAACTACCTAACCAAGTATCGATTCCGTATTTAAAAGAAAGCTTAGCCTTAGCTTTTCTTACTACTACTACTAATACTCCTCCTATGCCAGTGAAAGATCTGTCAAAATCGGTCAAGCCGTTTTGGAGATACGCCAAAACAATCAGACAGACATCTGCCATTTCAAAGTAAATATAAATTCATGGGATTGCGTAAAAAGCGATTTTTTTAACATCACAGACTCAAATATTATAAACATACATATCTTATTTAATCTTTCTTTACTCATGTAATGACGTCATCAGTTTATACTGATATGGTTTATACCATGTCGCCATTGTACCTTCATGCCTTTGACGTTGTGGGCTCAGACGAAGTAAACTTCAAACGATTTGAGGATATGCTCGAAGGATTATGATGTAATACTCGTATGAAATTGAATATTATGTGTCTACATTCTACTTGTTATTATTGTTGAAGATTACATATTTGAAATTGTAAAAGGGAATGTTTATTTAAGAAGCCAGACGAGAAAAGTACAATTTTTATAAAAAAAAAACGAAATAAACGAGTGCTTGCTTAATAAATCATACATCAGATAATACTTTTATTACACAATCACAAGATCCCATTGTTGTAGGACTTATGTACTTATTACTAGAAAAAAAAACATGCTGATTTCTATCGAAGGATATTCGAAATGTTACCAAACAATAGAATTTTCTCCTCTGTTCATTTACGAACTCACTTTCCCATACCTACATAAATCCCGACATAAACCCGAAAAAACAATCTGTAGATCGTACATATTAGCTCCGTACAGGTATCGACCCCGTAACCCGTGACGCTCAAGCCGATCGCCCAGCCACTGCGCCACTCGAGTTGTCAAAAGCCGGTGGTACAAGACTCCATCACGCTGTGATAACCTAGTAGCGTGACCAATGGACTGTCAAGCTTTTGAGATCAAACTCAAAACACACAACTTTCCTTGATGGCGTGTGAAGTCTGCCAATCCGTACTAGGTAAGTTAAGGCCAGACGTGGTGGACGATAGCCTAATCTTTCATCAGAGGAGACCTGTGCCCAGCATTGGGTCAATTGAGGCTGTGAGTGCCAAAGTAGCCTATCTTTTCTATAAACAATTGAAAATCAATTTTGTCTGGAAATGATGGGCGGTTCTGGCACTCATCTCCAATTATTTGATTGATGATAAAAATACTCTGATTAATTACTTGGGATATACATTTTTAATTATTGAGGGTGGTAACTTTTTTAAAAGAAAGTTTTATTACGTACAAGTAAATATCATTCTTAAAGGAATACTTATACACTTCCAGCCATTATTTATCTAAACTGCATTACCATAAAGACTATAGTCAAACCGCAACTCCACTAACCAAGATATACACAATAGTAACATGAAGTGGTTCAGTCAACGGTTAACGTTCTTTCCAACTACCCACTTTTGTGTTTAAACTTCTTTGTTCAAATGGCCGACAATGGCAGAGGAATATTTTTTTGCACCGGTTACTTTTTAAAAAGAGCTCCGGTTCAAGTTTTGCTTTTAAACCTTGAAGAATAGCACCGGATGAAATGACCTACCTACATTCGTTTTGTGGAGGATTTATTTTTTATTTCATTCTGTTTTATTTTCGTAGTACTACTTTATATTACGAGCCTAGATCCCTACAACTTTTAAGTCATAGACGTGACTAGTAAGCTTTGTGGAGATCGAGTTAAGAATTATTGGGCTCAATTGTTGAAGTGGACCTTCTTGGCAGTCGCTATTTGATTCATAGTGTTTTCTTCTTTAGAATGTGGCGTATATTTGAACTTGGAAAGCCTGCTGTTGTTTTTTCTCAGTCTGTCAACGTGATCGCCAATGGCTATACTTATGTATTTTATATATTGATTTTATTATTCAATATACTCACTGTGTACAATCTCTGCCTTTGATTGCATCAACAAAAAGGTTAACATCAATAGCATTTTTTGACAGGCCTAAAACGTACCAAACCTTATTCTTTTAAAACTCTTTCATTCAAAGGTCGGCTGGAAGAAAATTCAATCTTGAATAAAGCTCGCCTTTGTGCACAACACTTTAAATGTATTGCAAAATGTGCTGTTTTATTTATGTGTACAATAAAGAATTTAAGAACAGTGAACTGTGGGTAGACATGTGGGTACATCAGTCATGTTCATTGAGATATTATTTTTTTGTACTAATAACTTATTGTGTACGCGTGCTTCACCTGTCAAAAAAACAGTGAAAATTAAAAGACTGACTGTCTCGAAGACATATATGGCAAATTAATATTATAAAGACTTTAATAGAAAGACTTTCAAGTAGGAATTTGAAATAAATGAGAGTAAAAGCCAAAAGCCTCAATCCTACCTCGGCTTTTTCAATCATTGGATAGTCATCTTTCTCTTACAAAGGCAGTCCTTTCAGACTTTCGCCCAGATAAAAATCCATCGCAAAATATAAACCTAAATATTTTTCATGTTCAATAAAAACCGAGTCCCTAAACAAGTTGGTGTGCCGCGACAGTTCGAGGCACCAACACAGGTACACTACAAAGCGTATATAACGCAAACTTTTACGTTGGCAGAATCACAACGCCGGGTAAGCCCTGAACGTAATTTTGTCGTAGGTATGATTTACAACGTTAGGGACCTTTGAGAGTATTCAGGGCAGTTTATATACCTGTGCCCCGAAGTTTATGAGTTTATCTTTAGGTACTTTATGCTCGTGTGAAATATTCTAGTATTCATTTATTAAATGTTTCTAAGTTTCCTTTGCTAACGTTATACCACGTTTATAAAAAAATCGGAAAGGTGTTGAGGTTATATTTTTTGAATCTGTCGCTCGTTGAATGTTGAAGTTATATTTTTTGAATATTTGAGTGTTTTATTCTCCCAAAAAACTATGGGGCATATAAATTATTGTTTCGTTACGGGAGTCTAACCTGCTACTTGTATTGCAAAGCAGTTATTACAATGTTCAGGGGAAAAATATACAAAAATAACAATAAAATATTCAAACACTACCCAACTTTAAGTAGCGCTCAAATACAGTGCTGTGCAGTAACTAATTAAAGAGGTAGAACTAAAATTGATGCTACTTAAAATTGAATAGCGTTTAGGCATGTAAGCGATGGTATTCTAGATAGGAAAGTACGAACATGGATCCATTTTTAGGGGTCCGTACCTCAAGAAGAAAAAACGGAACCCTTATAAGATCACTTTGTTGTTTTATTTATCCATTTTATTGCTCTCATAATTGCAATCGGGGCTCATCTGATTTTGGGTTCAGTTACCATATCAAGCAGTATAAATGGTTCCATTTTTGGAAATTTTATGGCAACCGTCCGCGACTATCCGCTCATTATATTGTAATTATGTAAGTAAATGTTTAAAAAAATTGTAGAAGGCCATATTATAATAAACGAAAATTTTGGTTTGTATTTATTTTGTAAGTTTTCTCAAATATAATAAATCAAAAACTCTCCGGAAAATACATACAAGCGACCACACAAATGAATCATAAGGAAATCAAACTGAGGACGTAGCACTTTGCAACCGCGATTGTGACACTCGAAACCAAGAGACAGATAAGAGACTCATACATTAAGATGCCTACAAGATTGATGAGCTAATGTATTACCTCCCTATCTCCGAAGCTATTATATTTTTCTAACCGCCATTTTTGTATCGCACTGATGACCCCTTCAATAGCCTTATCCTTGCCCTCATTAAGGTCATCCCTGGAGAGCTATTTGGGACACCAGTAACATGGGATAGTCGACCTAGATAACAAAATTATGAGATGTACAATCGCTGTCCAAAATTGTTTACCAAATTCATATTCGATTAATACTCACAATTACGCGCAACAAAAGCCAATTTGGCATGACAATTATCAGCACAAATGACTTTTTAGAGTTGTATTTAGCTTTACACTATAGCGAAATAGTGTGGTCGAAATAAGAGTACATTTTAGGGACTTTATTACAATGTATTGACATATTTTTTTCCACGAAAGATTAGGCAAAGGTGTACTAATGTACACACACATTTTACCGTCATGTTTTAGGTCTAGGCCTATTACCATTCAAACTCTACGCTACGAAAAAATCTTATTACGACCCAATAACTACCCGATCTGGGAATCAAATAAGATCTCTTGCCACTAAACAAGCGAAGTACTCAGTAGATGTTAATATTAAGGTGCGTAACTTGTGTTTTATAACACGTCCACATTATGTAGCATTGTTATTTAACATTGCAACATAAAATGATACCTACTGTACAAATTAGAATAACATTGTTATATAACAATTACATTGTCGTTTTCATACCTATTCACGCGCATAAGTTATATAACATTGTTGTAAAAATTAATAACATATTATATAACAATTTTTTATAACATTTTATGTTACTAAATTTGTCGGCACCTTTATAATTTGCCGGGTGAGTAGATATTCATCATCATCATCAACCCATTAACGTCCCACTGCTGGGCACGGGTCTCTTCTCATTTGAGAGGGATTAGGCTATAGTCCACCACGCTAGCCTACTGCGGGTTGGCAGACTTCACATGCCATCAAGAAAATCTCTCAAGCATGCAGGTTTCCTCAAGATGTTTTCCTTCACCGTTTGAGCATGTGATGTATACGCACATAACTTCCGAAAAGTCAGTGGTGCATGCCTTGGGTTTGAACTTGAGACCTCTGACATCTCAGTCCACTGGTCTCACCGCCAGGCTACCCAGCTCTTGAGTAGATATTATTTCACCTTTTTGATACTCTAGAACTAAATACAGAATAAAGTATCAAGTGGTGTAACGGAAAAGGGTCAGTTAAAATATCTCAGTTCCCTCTTCATAAAACAATTTCAAGCCGTACACGACTATTATAAATTACTGTTCAAAACTAAGGTATAACGCTGTTCTTAGTCATAGTCATTAACAATATACTTCTAACGGCTGCTACCCTCGTCAACCAAACTAATTAACGACCGTTCCGGTGACGATACGGCACCGGCACGGCACCGCAAATTATTAGAGGTCGGTCCGTACCGTACCGAGAGTAAATACGGGCATTTCGGTTTCATCGGACGCAGTATTTTTGTTTCGTTTGCTTGTAAATGGAAATTTTGTGTGTTTTCCGCAAACTTTGGTAAAAGGACCAGATCCTAAAGTTCCGGACGCTTAGCTTTTTATAGAGTAGTTCGATTTTAATAATTGTACCGTTTACCTTTTTTTTGAGAAATGCTTTAAAATTGACCTGAAGGTACTAAAATTTTAATTTCCATTTTATTTATTGATGAATAGCCAAAAAAATATTACGACACATTTCGAATCCCAAAACTTACTATCTATTGGTAACGAATCAATAGCATATTAGTACACCTCTGCCACCTCTTCAGGAACAGCAAGCATGATGACAAACACAACGCTTATACATAGGATTCATCTGAAATAAAATCAAAAGATATATTTTAGAAAATTAAACATAAATCTTATATTCAATTATGACTAAACAAATTTATTTACTTTTATATTATTAAAATATTCAATTAAAATATTTTTATTCATATCATCGTAGATTTCGTTCGTATTTAATATTTTTATCTTTTAACACAAGTGTCTTTGAACTTTATATTTTGCTTTAAGTATTTATAAATGAAAACGAGATTAATGAACTTAAAATAAATAATTATTACAGTTACCAAGAAACATGTTTCATTTTATCCTAATAAATCCCAGCAAACGTTCTTTTGCCACATTTTAAGAGTAGGTGGTAGAAGCTCATACCTACGAAATATACATACAGAATTTCATAATAATCCATCAAGCCGTTTCGGAGGAGTTCAGTGACAAACACCGTGACACGAGATATAAAGGTGAAAGAAAATATCGTGAACAACCCTACATGCTTGAGAGATTCTCTCGACGGCATGTGAAGTCTGCCAACCGGCACTAGGCTCTCTCAAATAAGATCATCCAATAGCAGTTCAACAATAAATGGGTTGATGATAAATTGTAAACCAGATAAAGAAAAACGTTCAGTGCTTTTAAACCGTAACTTCGGTAGCAAAAATAGTTAACTTTAACAAATTAAGTACAATAGAAGTAAAATTAAATTGTCTTTTATCAGACTCAAATTAAAAAAAAAGTGAAAACATTTAATTACGCTCAATAATGAGTTGACAAAGTATGGTGGGTACCAAAGGACCAAAAAAGTTTTTATAAGTGAGAAAGGACCCAGTCCGGGCACGTTAAAAACTTGAAAAAGGGTTAACAGATATATAACAAGCAATTTAAAGTGTTCAGGTTAAATCAGCTCGAGACTAAACAAATACTGAAATAAGATGGGGATTCCCCTGTTGATTCTGAAACGAAAATGTATTCAAGTAAATTGTTTACACTTTATTTTCGTAAAGGGTAAGGTTTTTACAGAAACATATAAATAATGAAGTTATTTTTAGTTCACAGTATTGAACTGCCTCGTTGGTCTGGAGGTTGTAAATGCAACTGCTGAGCAAGAGATCTTAGGTTCAATTCCCTGGTCGAGTAAATTGTTATTAATTAGATTTTTATATTAACCTCTCAGCTTGGAGTTTGGATTCGTACCATGGGACCCAAAACATACCGGCGAAATATGGAGGGGATTTGTACGACTCTGCTTAAACCTTCGGGGACGACTGGCGTCACTATATATATTATGTTAAAAATTAAAAATGTTGTATAGAAACCCTGATCCTAATTATAGACTTAAAAAAACTATCAAGTGTTTTACTTACTATGTAGTTAAACACTGAAGAAGTAAACACATAGCACCTATTGAAGACTTGCAAGTATAACAATAATATTGATTCTTAGTTGCTATGCTAAGGACCGAGTTTTCGATAGTGGTCCTCGGATATCGATAGCATCGTATTCCAACATCACTCACTATCGATATCAGGATCGTAGATATTTTGAAGATAATTTACTAGTAACTACTAGACTTGCAGGCGAATCTTTGATTGATGCGAAGAAAATCCGTATCATCCGTGCCAATAATAGCCTCTTTTAAGGCCCAGATGTATTAGCACCAGAAATCACATTAAATTAGCATGCCCCTTACGACATCAACTGCTCAAACACTACCATTAGTCATCGTATAGCTAAGCAATAATTTAGGGAACTCATTTACTGTCCCTATATTCGTCCAACAGTGGACGAATATAGGCTGATGATGGTGATGATGATGATGATGATTTACTGTCCCACTGGGCACGGGTGTCCTCTCTTTTGAGGGGGTTTCGTCTTAGGTTATAGGTTCATAGACACAGACTACAGGTTGGCAGACTTCACACACTACCTATCGAATATATATCTTCGGTATGCAGATTTTTTCTAGACATTTTCTTTCAACAGTAAGAAAACATCAAGCATGTGATACGAATACAAATTTGAAACGTCAGCGGTGCGCGTGGATATACAGTCATATGTTATATCACAAGGCTTTCACAGCAATTGTTTTCAGGGAGGTTAGTTATCGATAGAGACTATTTGACTATTTGAGCCATCTACATGATACGATATGTGAGGATTCTGCAGCTATAAGACCAGAAACGGTGACCACACAATTATTAGACGCGCGACAATGCAGGATAGTAGACAGTAGTTGCAAACAAACTTCTGAACAGCTTATGAGCGCTACGGTCCGTTTTACGACATCAATAAATTCACGGACAAAAGAACAGTCTAGCACAGGAAGCAATAAACTGTACGGTGTGAACTTAGTTGAAAATATTATGACGTAATTTGGTGTGTTGAGAAATGGCACGATGAGATTGCTGTGTATACATGGAAAATTGTTTAGACGTTGCCAACAGATGTGTCAACGTTTTACTGCATATTAAAGGAGAATTTCTCCTTACGGTATTGGAGCTTCTACCTTGAATGAAGATGCAGTGTATCGAATATTGTAATGTTTTTCACCGTTCGAGAATGTGATAAATACGAACTTAACTTCCTTGAAACCTTTGACTTCACATACCTGGTATTCACAGCTTCAAATCAAAACATTGACGTCTATTTTCATCTGTAACTAATAAAACAGCATCACAGCTCTGTATTTGTGGTCGACATCTGTAAATTTTTTTGATTACTTACCACACAAATCAATATTTTCAAAAGGAATACGTAGACACATTCTCAGAATCCGAATAAAGTGTACGTTATTACATTTATAAGACTTGGAAACCTTTCAATACATTATTTATATAAAATGATTACATTTAATACATAAGTATGAGGAAGAAGTATTATTTTTTAATCCATATTATGTTGGTGTACACAACAAAATCATTATCATATCTCATCAACCCATTATTGTCCCACTACTGGGCATGGGTCTCCTCTCATTTGAGAGGGATTAGGCTATAGTCCACCACGCTAGCCTACTGCGGGTTGGCAGACTTCACATGCCATCTGGAATATCTCTCAAACATGCAGGTTTCCTCACGATGTTTGTCAGGTTAGCCTGCGGTTTTTTTTATATTTGAGACAAGCCAATCAAAACAATCAAACAAAATCCCGGCTACTGTAACACATGTAAGCCAGGATCAATAATAGCTAGCACTCAGAAAATCTTCGTGACAATGCAGTCTAGCATATTATCTCAGGGAACGATTTAAGCAGTCCTCCAACGGCCATCGAATTAAATTGAAGGGTAGGAAAAATATCAGCTTCCACTTTCCTGTTCATCAAGCAAGAGACAGAATAGTGAATGCTTTCTGGTCGTACCTGATAATACTTACTCACGATGGTATGTTTGTTATTGTAATAATATTTGTTGTACAGTTTAGGACTACTGTTAAATGTCTAGCTAAGTTTATTGGAGGACGGTAACTTTCGACTCAAGATCGTTTGCTTAGAGAACTTTTTTTCCTAATCTAATTTTTTTTTTATAAATCTCGACACTTAGCAAAAAAATATGAATAAAAAATATAATTTGTGCTGTTGAGAAAATTATCTCAGGTTTGAAAGAGACAACCCTGCCAATAAAAATGAAATAAATACAACATTATTATATATTTATAAGTAGCTGTTTCCCGTGGCTTTGCCCGCATGGTATATAAATAAAAAGTAGCATATGTGTTAATCCAGGTAATAAACTATATGTATGCTAAATTTCATTCAAATCTGTAAAGCGGTTTTTGCGTGAAAGAGTAACAAACATCCATCCATACATACATCCATACTTACAAACTTTCGTCTTTATAATATTAGTAGGATAGTAGGATTCTCTGAGTTTTTCTCAGAGCTGATCAGCTAAGAAACACTGGCGCCATCTAGTAATTTTAAACATTGACTAACAAGTGTCAAAAAATATTTATTAACAGAAATAACATAGATATCATTTGATTTTATTTTATTATTTACGTATTTTTATTTAAAAGAGCAGGTTCGACACGTTGATTTGGGGAGCATTTTTTCGAGAACCTCCGGTATGGTTGTCACCGACATTGAAAAGGGTACCTCGACACATGTCTACGGTACACGGTGGGTTCTTAATTAAGGCTTGTTTCATTCCGTCTGGGGTCGCGACCGTGGATGACTCCCCTGTGACCAATTACTTTTTAATTAGTAACAAATATAGGAGGTGGCTGTTTGTCGTAATTAAGTTGAGTCGCACCTTTACTCCCTAGGGGCCGTTCTATCGAATCACTTGGTCTTTTTTGTGTAGTATTCCAGTTCACAGAAGATTGAAGAAGGACCGTAGTTAGTACTTTATAGAATGTGTCGAAGCCTATTTATGTTTTATACATATACTTTGGACGGTTGACTTTAAGGCTGTTAGTTTAGTAACTCCCATATTTTATGAATCCTAGACGATTTCTACGCGCGAGCGACATCTTTGGTGTTGCAAACATCTATAGCCTACGGTAACCGCTTAATATCAGGCGGGTCGTATGCTTGTCTATCATCCTTATATTAAAAAAATAGGAGTTCACCAATTAGGTCGGTGTGTCCTTCTAGAGCACCCCTCTTAGCGTTTCCACTGACATCAGCCTTATAAATTCCTTTCGTCAATCGCCTATCATTCATCCTTGAATGTGGACGAGGCAAAAGTGGTATGCAGGGAGCGTAGCGCGTGGCATTCTGTAGTTTCTGCCTACCCCCATGGGAAAAAGACGTCGGTGTATGTATGTATGTATTAAAAAAAGATGCGTTCAACCCTGATCTTAACTGACGGAAAGCATATTCAAGGTCACTGGTGATAATTTATGATCTAATTCTCACATAAAGGCAATGAATCTTAGTGTAAATTTAAAAAGAAAAACTTTTTTTACGGATTTGATCGCGGTATATTGATATTATTTCATACCGACGTTTAGTTCTACAGCATCGACGATCACGGCTAGGCTGAGCATTGTTGGTTGTCTTGATGTTCTACTCGAACCATCAGGATTGAATAATATGCAATAACGAGCTGACCCGGCAACCTTCGTACTGCCACTTTCATACAAACATTGTCCTTACAGTAGCGCACATAATATATTGCGGAAAATCATTTTTATTTATATAAATAGATATTCTAGATTTAAGTCTAACAAATTACTTACACAGCACAGAACCTGAATAAATAAAATAATTACTAATATTATAAATGCGAAATTGTTTTTATCTGTCTGTTGCCTCTTCACGCTATAACCGCTGAACTGATTTAGATGAAATTTAGTATAGAGATAGTTTGGGTCGCGGGGAAGGACAGGGTAGTTTTCATCCCTTAAGGGGGGTGGCAATGCGGATAAAATTGCTCGCAGACGAAGTCGCGGATAAAAGCTAGTACAAAATATATCAATTTTGTGTATACCGACAAAATAATTGAATAAAGGATAATTAAATAACATACATATTAATATTCGTTGCCAAAAGCCTTTCAGTTACTCATATTTCCAAGATTGTATGGTTTTGCATAACAAATATATTGTGCTGATGGTTTTCCTAATAGTGTCATAACTTCCTCGAAATATGGGATATGAGATGACTTCATATTATTTCTCGCCACTCCTTATGTTCGAATGAATGTAGTAATACAGCTACTGTTTTTCCCTAGTACGTCGAAGAACCTGCTCCGAAGTATTTTTCTTTCTCAAAGATATTAATATTGTTCTGCTTTGCTGATTTCTTACTTACGCAAATACTAGGCATTGAAATGTTATTATTTTTACGGATTTTAGTCTTCTTATATTAAATACACTAGCGGCCCATTCCGGCTTCGCTCGGGTGGACTTTTGTTTTTCAAACATTCACCCTGGTGGTATTATTATAACCTATGTTACTCAGGGATAATGTAGTAAGAGTATTTTAAAACAGTCTGGCAGTTCTTGAGATGAGCGCGTTGGTATAAGCAAACTTTCCTCTTTATTATTAGTACGTATATAGATACAATCAAGAGTGCCAACTCGCAGTAGGCAGCAGTGGGACAATAATGGGTTGATGATAGTGATATAGATACAACCTAAATAATAATGTTAAATATATATTTAATTTTTTTATACTTCAATATATTTTACTGTATTTACGTGAAAGTAGACATTCAATTCATCTAAAGTTACTTCGACTTCGAATCAAAGTCAAGGTCGAAGTTGAAATCGAAGTCCACGGCAATGAGTATGGCCATTTCAACGTCATATGATTGAATTGTGGTTGGAAATAAGTACACTACACTACAACTCTATCTAATCGAAAAAGCATGTGAATAATGGAACGGAAAAACGTATACGTGATAGCAATATATTCCAGGCCAATCAATACTCATTCAATTACAAACAACAAATAGTCCGTCAGGCTTCGTGATTTGATAGTAAATAGCAACATTGGCTCATTACATTATAAACAGTTATTGTAATAGACACTATTGAACGGTTCCTGATTAAACTTGAAACTGATATCGTTGTCAATACATGATATCGTATCAATTCAATTATTGTCCCACTGCTGGGCACAGGTCTCCTCTCATTTGAGGAGGAATAAATAAACAATAGTCCATCACGTTAGCCTACTGCGGGTCGGCATAAAAAACAAATCTGTCAAGTATGGAGAATACCTCATGATGCTTTCCTTCACCGTTTGAGCACGTGATAAATATGCACATAACTTCCGAAAAGTTACAGGTGAGTGCCTTGGGTTTCAAGTCGAGACTTTTGACATCTTAGTCCACTAGTCACACCATACTCACACCATACTGATGGCTACCGCAGCTCTGCAACTAATGAAGAGGCCTGATGAAATATACTGTATGAAGGAAAAAAGTTATAACATAATTGAAATGTAATTAATAGGGCCCAATGTTTGTTCGTCGTTTAAGGGTAGTTACACACATAAGCGGGCCGGCATTAATCGGCACAGCCGGGCGGTAAAATCGAATATATGTTACACATACATGAATGTTCGAGAAAATAACCTTGCTTCGTTGTTCGACAAATACTGCCGAACCAGTGTGACTACTATACTGTGAAGTCAAAGGTTCTGAGCTCAATCCCGAGACCAATGACGTTTCGCGGTTACGTGCATATTTATCACATGCTCAAATGGCGAAGAAAAATCGTGAGGAGACCTGTAAGATTTTCTAGATGCCGTGCGAAGTCTGCTAACCCACACGTTGAACTAAAGCCTAATCTCTTCCAAAAGCCCAGCAGTTGGACAGTAATTGAGTTGATGTTAGTGAACGTTCGCTGATTTCGAGAGTTTGAAATTTTGACTTCGACTTTGTTCTTACACAATTATATCGCTTGAATTGCGTCATGCTCACTTCGTAAGGAAAACGGGCGTGAATATTTAGTTCGAGGACTCTCTTCCAGTAACCACGCATGTATGTAAAACTAATTTCCTGTGCGATATCAAACGTCGTATTAATACAGAGGAAATAAGAATCACAAACGAAAATATTGGCATTAATCCAAGCGAGAGTGAAAGAGATAGAAAAATGTGGGCTTTTATAAAGTAAGGAAAATAAATTCCATTTATTGGTATAGTCCAATGAAAGTTGTGTGTATGGATCGAAGCTATACATAAAAATGCAATACCTGCTCCTTTTTGAAGTCGGTTAAAAATGCCAAGAAATGCAATGCATTTATGCAATTTTCGTACTAAGATTTATAAGATGATTTAATATATTTTTTAAACAGACCTTAATCTGCAACAATATCTAGTTTACCAACTAGAAGGTTGATCTAGTGGTCATAAAAGTGACTGCTGAGCAAGAGGTCTTGGGTACGATTCCATGGTCGAGCAAAGTGTTATAGGTTTTTTATGAAATGCTCAGTAGTAGCTTGAAGTTTGGATTCGTGTCCGATTATAACATTGGACTTAAAATATACCTGTGAAATGTGGGTGTACACCTCTGCCTAGCCATTCGGGATCGACAGGCGTGACGATTTGTAATGTTATGTATGAACTCAACTATTGTTAACACAAATAACATGTCATGTTATTCCCATATAAACAATGAGAGAAGAAAATATTCGGCTTATTGCCGAATCAGTTTCCGTATGAAAACTGATCGTGCGCACTATTTAGCGTCGCACGACCGATTCCCTTTCATGGTCATCCAATTATGTCGAGATTTCCACTGGCGTCTACCCTTAGGAAATTCCCCATTATATTCTTTGTCTCAAAATGGGAATTTATACAGATTTGCTGGGCCTCGTTCTTATTTAGTCGCTTTGCAATTTGGTGCACTGGATTTACCAAAAAACATATTCCCTTCGTACCTCATAAATATCTTATCATATCTTTATACCTTATTTCTATTGTCCCCGACAGGTTAGGCAGAAGTGTACTAAACATTTTGACAGTATGATTTTGGTCCCATGTAATCATCATCATCATGTCAGCCAGAGGACGTCCCCTGCTGGACTTAAGCCTCCCCCAAAGATTTCCACAACGACCGGTCTTGGGCCACCTGCATCCAGTCCCATGTAATAAGAGGCACAATCCAGCGAGTAGAACTGGACCGAAGCTGAGGTTGTGGTTCATGCTTTCGCAAATCCCATGGCCCCGGCAATCAGGTTGGTAGCGTTGACAGGTGCAGTTGTTTTAGTTGGTAAACGCTCGGGCTGGGTGGACTCCGATACACCCTGTCGCTTCCCCAGGCGGCGGGACGGTTATGACATGAGGCTTGCGTCTGAAATTCATGTTCGTCAGGTTGGTGAAGGCCCTTATGGTTGAGCTTCACAATGGCTGATGTATGTGCAGGGTCAATTCAAAACTGCAAATGACACTTTACAGAACCCCATATTTAACGTTACCCCGTGTTGTCGAACTCTCTCAAAATGTCTGCACCTTAAAAGAGACCCTGATTCTTTGAGTTTATATTGGCATTTATTTTGGGTAGGTCGTCAGTTAGGAAATATCGACGCTATCTAGTTCTTAAAAATATCAGTAACATGACTTGTGAAAGTGTCCTTGAAAGATCTGTTTAGAGGAATATTATTTAGTAGTAATAGTGTCTAACTTTTCAAGACGGTTGAGCCTTCAAATCGAACCGAGAATCTGCTCAGCTGCCGACTTTCAGCCCACAAAGACCAAACAGGCCCACTCACTCACGATCTAATTTATATTAATCCGCTTTTCGTCTCAAGTCCCTCAACTTAATATTTCAGAGGGGCCATGCGAGCAAATCCACGTGTTACAACGTGTTTGTTGCCTTAGGGTGACAGATTAAGCTTATCTAGATTGGATTGGGATTTAGAGCTATATGTGCCTGGGTAACGGGAAACTTGTGTCATAAGAATTGTGGGTAAAATTGTGTAATCTTTTACTAAATCTTAGCCTCTCTAGATATGTAGCCGTAATATTTTTTTAATAACTTTAAAGTTGACCTATATAAGCCTTTTAGTACTTATTATTTATTAATTTATTTATTAACTAGCTGTTACCCGCGACTTCGTCCGCGTGAAATTTAACGAAAAATGTAATGTTCATATTCATGCATTGGTCAGCTCCCGCGTTTTTAAGTCATACGGAACTCTAATTCGTTTCTTGTTCTTTAATTAAGGTAGCCTAAGTTACTCCTTATAACGATGGTGAAAGTCCCTACAAAATCGGTCCAGCTGTTGCAGCAATTAGAAGGAACAAAGAGAGAGATAGACAAACATTTTAGAAATTATTTTTTTGTGTAATTACCGTATATATACTTTTATATATGAAATTACAAACAGATTTTTACGTTTTACCCCTTTATAGGATGATTTATGAAAAAATATTTTACAAAAACAGCCAAGTTACATACTAACCTAACAATCCCGTTTTACCCCCTTAGGTGAATTTTCAAAATTCCTTAGTGCTCCCCTACGTTATAAAAGGAATCCCTGTGCAAAATTTCAAGTTTCTAACCCTTATAGTTTAGGCCGTGCGTGGATATGTCAGTCAGTTAGTCAGTCAGTCAGTCAGTCAGTCAGTCATTCAGTCAGTCAGCTTCTCCTTTTATATATATAGATATACAGTTCACTAGTGAGTAAAAAGGAGTGTCTTTTTCGCATGGTGGTAAGTAGAAACTACATAACACCATACTCTGCGATCCTAGTATAGCACTCTTGATTCGTCCACATTAATATGTCATCTGATCATGTATACGCGCCAGTTTCTAAAATGTAAGTACATATATAAAATAGCGAAAACAATCGGGTGGTGTGGTGTATTAAGTAATTTAGAAAATAAATATCTTACAAAATACATACTTATGCGGAGAATTGAAAGGTAGACGTGATCATATACATTGACGATGTACGCGAAAGTTGGCCAGCGAATGCGGTTGCAGAATCCAATATTGATACCGTACGACAATTCATCTTAAGGTTTGGCAGCTTTGCACTCCGTAGATACCGTATGATTTATACGAAGACCAAAAGTAACTGCGTACGTATCTTTGAGTCAAGAGAGTCATTGGCAGTCTAGAACATCATGTAACGGTGATGGAACCTGGTTTTCTAGTTTGAACTGGAAATAAATCATCATCATCATCATTTCAGCTAAATGACGTTAAAGGAAAGAAAGAATAGCTAGTCGGAAATATTGAACATTCTTTTTGAAGAAATGCGTTGCTTCTTTATTCGGCAAAAATTAGGTCATTACATAACAATGCAAATTTAAGTATGTATTAGATATTCATTTCAACTTCCATGCATTTCTGAGGAAGAGGATCTTAACTGACCTGACTGGTAGACGAACAAGCAAAAAAATGATGGGACACTCTCGCAAGAGGTCCCGTTTCTTAATGCACGGAATACATGCTAAGAAACAGTTTAACGGTGTAAGTTTGAGTTAAGATTTCTAAGTTACTTCATGACCTTAATTAACGTTTGTACATTAATTTTATTATTATATTATAAATTAAATTATATTATAAAGAAATACTTATGCGCTAGGAGTTTGAAAACTTAAACAGTACTTACAATTTCATATGAAAAACGTTCACAGAAATTACAAATGTAAATGTTAACGAAACATTTTGGAAAAGAAATCATGAGTCGCTTTTTTGTGAAAATATGCGAGTTTATATAGAAATAAAATTTGAGTCATTACAGTTGCCAAGGAAAGTTCAACTTTGCGTAATGTTATATTTGAAAACGCTGAGGGAATAACTGACCAAGTTCTTTCGGGCAGAGATTTACGGAATCGGCAACGAGCTGTGGTAGCCTAGTGGTATGAGCAGTGGACTGACACGTGATAAATCTCGAGTTTGAACCCAAGGCCACTGACTTTTTGGAAGTTATGTGCGTATTTATCCCAAGCTCAAACGGTGAAGGAAAACATCGCGAGGAAACCTGCTTGTGCAGATTTCTCTTAATGTCGTGTGAAGTCTGCCAACCTGCAGTAAACTAGCGTGGTGGACTAATCCCATTCAAATGAGAGGAGATCCATGCTCAGCAGTGGGACGTTCATGGGTTGATGATGATGATGATATTATTTAATCACGAGACTTTGTGGATGCTTCAGCACCCAAACTTTAGAATTCACATGTGTATTTATCAGATACCTACTCAATCGGTGAAGGAACAGATAGTAAGGGAACTTGCATAACTGAGAGATAAGGAAATTATTAATATAATAACTATTATGAAATTATGACAAAATCCTATTATGAAAACAATAACACCATAGCCAAATGACAATAGCTTCGTAAAACAAAGAATGTCCACAGATTTATGCAATATAATATACATTTTTCGCAATAAAAATAAATTCGAAAGCGGAGATAATGGGATTTTCCCGAAAAAATCTGGTCAAAGAACAAAATATTATTATAAATGGGGTACTTTCTCTCTATAGCGTATATTTCAAAAACAAATCGACAGAATCCTTTGAACTTAAAGTGACTTATGTAGGTATATGTATATCAATGTGCGTGGCTTTTAATGGTGATGAAAATAAAACTGTTTTTTCTTTTCTTTACCTTTATTTATGAACGTTTTCGATGAGATTTATATTTATCTCCTTATTATGCAAATAATTATAGGACATCGTTTTGACACTAATACAGTAAGATTCATATGAACCTATTTATTAGTGAAGAAAACATCGTAATAAAACATGCATGAATAAGAAATTTTCTCGTTACCGTGTGAACTCTATCAACCCCTCTAACAAATGTAGCTTAATACATCTTTAAAAAAATTGGATGTCTGTAAAGTCGGTCTACGGGCAAGCGATAGAGAGCCACGTAAAATTATCGAATGTTGCGTGGCTCTCTATCGCTTGTTCCGCGCTCTCGCTCACACCACAGCTCAGGCGGAACGTGACAATTTTTTTCGGCGTTCATCGATTTATACGACGTTATCACGTCAACATTGAGAGAAGACCCGTGCCCAGCAATGATGTAGTACATCATCATCATCAACCCATTAAAGTTGACAGATGATCGAGACAAAACTCTCAAGCATGTAAGTTTCCTCGCGATGTTTTCCTTCACCGTTTGAGCTTGTGGTGAATACGCACATAACTTCCGGAATGTCAGTGCGTGATTTGGGTTCTAACTCGAGACCTTTGACCTCTCAGTCCACTGATCACACTACTAGGCTACCCAATAATCACAACGCCAATTTTTGCAAACTATTTAATCACACCAGAATAATGAAAACATAAATGAAAGAGCTTTATTTCTACACAACATGTGTACAGATCAGTCTTGTATGCTGTAGTAATATTTCAATCTGAAGTCGTGTACAAAACGAGGCAGTGTAAACTCACCCGATTTTAGCAGTACCGCACTCGTTTATAAGCAGTTTAATAAATACATATAATCATGTCTATACGTTATTTCCAGGGTGGAATAGCCATTTGTGGGAAGTGAAGGGGACATAGTGGCTAGAGGTTTATTTGCAACTGTTTATCTTCTAGAGAGGTCTTTGTGTCCAAGGAATAGTAGTCGAAGTAGTGCATGAATGTATAGAGGGCACAGTGGAAGAACTTGTTCAAGCTCTTTGCACCCGGATGATCTCAGTATGTGAATGATTGTGGACGGTTATTGATCAATATAATTTGTTTAGAAGAAGTCGCATCAATATGTATGTATTTACAAAAAAAAAGTATATATTTAGTATATCAAACATCTAGTATCCGTAACACAAGCCTCGTTGCTTACCACGGAACTAGATGGCGCTGTGTAATAATGTCCGGAAATATTTATTTATTTATTTATAATTGTTGCAAATTTTTCTTCTTCTTCGTCGTCTATTCATGAATAGCTTGTCACTCTATTTTCATAAACAATAAAATATATAACCGAATTTTCCTCCTATTCAAATCGCCATCTAGTAACAAACTGTTACAAACTAAACAATAAATAAATTTAGGTAGAATGACGTAGTGACTTCTTTTATCCGATAGATGGCTGAACAAGCTCTTTAAAAAGTGTCAATTAGTATTTTACATTTTGTTGTTTCTACAATGTAATCGAACTTACAACTAAGTGCTTTTTTTTATGGTGATAAGGGGGCAAACGAACAGGTGGCTCACCTGATGGTAAGTGATGACCGCCGCCCATAGACATTTGCAATACCAGAGGCTTGCAAATGCGTTGCCAAACCCCTTAGAAACCGTTCAGGTTTCTTAAAACAGCAAACGAAATTCCCATGCTGTCAGAATAGTCACTCCCCCAATGAGCTCTGGTAACCTTACTCACTTGCAGAAAGACAACTACTGTTGATTCACTGCGGTGTTCTGTAAGGCGGAGGTACTTCCTCAGTCGGGCAGCTCAATTTGAGCGAGAAATCTCGCTATGCCCTACCTCCTAAAAAAACATAAATGAAAGCATCTTTTACTAGAAAAAGAGTTTAATGTCACCCGCTCCGCTTATGAACAAGCCCGTACCTCAATAAGCCCGCAGTATGGTATTGTGGATGTGAAACTACAGACATGACTGAGCTACACATCCAATGTTCTGCTCAACTTACTATTTTCTGGGCGACTGTACAATATACATACGCGCACAGTGCGCACAGAGTTATGTTGGTCACAGTGACTTCATTTCACAACATCTGGCTGTGTTTGTTATATAAGACTTGGAAGTTATGTAATGATACTCTAGTATTTGCAGTCCGGATTCCGGAAAGTATTAAATTTAATATATGTATAATTTTATGGAATAATTGCAAGGAAATGTATGTAAAAAAAAATAAAAAAATAAACTGTAACATACCTACATTTGACGACCCAATTAGTCCAGCGGTAGTTAACACTGACTTCTGTGCTATGGGTCCCGGGTTCGAATCCCGGTAGGGACAAAAGTTTGTGTGATGAGCATAAACATTTGTATTAGTCATGGATGTATCTATGTATAATATGTATGTATTAACAAAAAAAAAGTATTTTTTTTTTTTTTTTTAAAAGGGACTTGCCCACCACCCAAATCCCTACTACTGCAACTCCTGTAAACCAGGATCAACAATAGTAACTATCCAGAAAATCGTCGAGACAATGAAGTCCGACGTGTCCCAGGGGAATGATTTTAACTGTCTTGGAACCCGCAGCGAAATTAATCATGAAGTTATATAGGAGGAGTAAGAAAAATATCAGTTTTTTCACTTCCCTCCTTATCAAGCGAGAGACAGAATAGAATTTACATGTCATTGATATGAGAACAGATGTTTACAACTGAGTTAAGCCCAGTTGCCAGGCACCACGGATGATAAATTAATAAGTTATGGGTCCTAATAATGTGAGCTATTATATCTGATTCCAATAATAGGTATGGCAAAAACGCTTAAACGCACGGAAATTCATCCTAGTCGCAACAAGGTCCGAGTAATAAATCACCCCAGATATAATTTGCAAACTATCGAGCATAATATTGCGTTCACTTTGCCATAGACTACACTCCCACAGGATATGATGTGCAGATTGCTCGTATTCACAGTTCGTTGAACAAGGGCACAATGGTGAGGAGACAAGCTTAAATGAAAACAATTTACTTTTAAAGTTGCCGTGTCCTGTAAGGAATTGGGCAACACAGTGGTCCACCTCCAACCAAGTCCTCTCCAGCCGCTCACGAACGGATGGAAAGAATTGGTGGAGATGGCGGCCCTTAGTAGAAGAATCCCACCTTATCTGCCATTCGTCTAAGAGTTCCTCCCAAACGTCGGCCTGGGGTTTAAACAATCTAATAATCTTAGCCCGGTCACGTTCTAAAAGGAATTCATTTTTCAAGTACACTCTTGAAGCGAAATACATTGCAGCACGTCGTTGTGCCTCGAGATCGACTGGCAGCACTCCCGCGAGTACTGGTAGTGCTTCCGTACTAACAGTCCTATATGCTTTACATAAAAATATCAATGCTAGACGCTGACTTTGAAGTAACTTACGTCGTACCGCACCTATGGTGGCCCTATCGGCCCAAACAGGTGCTCCGTAGCACATACAGCCTAGGTAAGTAGCCCCATAGATGGTTTTTAATGTATGAAAAGATAAACCCCATGTAGCCGTAGATATTCTAGTCAAAAAAAAAGTATATATGTAATATACAAACCAACTAGTATCTTTAACACAAGCCTCGTTGCTCAGCTCGGAACTAGATGGCGCTATGTGTCATAATGTCCAGGAATATTTAATTTAATTTACAAGTAAAAATTAATTCTAATCTAAGCTGAAATACTACATTCTGTGCATTTAAAACTGGTTGATGATCAAATAAGATAATCATACTTTTTAGTTGGTTTAGTTTTAAAATAAACACACGCGGTTCGCGTGAATATACATATACATATTGATACATATTTTGAAATAGTTGTATCCGAGACGAATCCGTATTTGCAAATTGAAAACTTTTTTATACATACATATTTATATACATACCATCACACCTGTCGTTCCCAAAGGGTTAGGCAGAGTACTAATTTACACCCACATTTATGCCCGTATGTTTTAGGTCTCATGTAATAGTAAGGCGAGCCTTTTATTATACATTTATACTAATATAGTACTTGACGGCGCTTAGTTTTATTAGTTAAAATTATTTAGTTTAGCGTCACCTAGTTTTGTTGCGGTGGACTAGAAATGGAAGTGGCGCCATCTCTGGTGTAACGCTGGTAACGTGCGCTGCTTGCTGATTGGTTGTTAGGCATTTGGCGGCAACCAATCAGCGTTTAGCACATACCGTCCGATGGAGGCGTTAGTGGGAGCGCGCGGACAGGCTCGGAGGAGTTCAGTTGTCGTTTGGCATTAGCAGCGTTCGTTACTAAGCGGAATACCGTGTCCCCGCGTTATAAGATTACTTTGACATTATTTAAAGTTAAAGTTAACAAGTTATTTAATAAAGTGCTGTGATTGTACGTGTAATGTCTTATTCTCCTCGCCCGCTATACCCACGCCGCAGAACCATGTCTGATGAGGCTCGCCATACCTATGAGCCGACATCAGAAGTGGGATGCGAAGGGCCAAACATTGAGGAGACGCGAGAAAAACAGCGACGTCCAGAATATACTGCATCGAACGTTCTCTCTGGAATGGAGGCGCTGCTTTCTCGACTACTGACTGCCACACAATCATCGGCAATGGGGAACCATAACCCTACTAAGTTCATTAAATTTGACCCCGACGACGAAGACGCTGATGTTGAAGGTTGGTGTAAGCTTACTGAAATAATTGTTACTAGCAAGAAATTGGAAGGCATTGACTTGCTTCTTGCCTTAACACAATCATTAAAAGGACGTGCGGCAACTGCAATGACTTCACTTAGTCTGGTAGAAATGACTTGGCCACGTGTGAAAGAACTACTGATGACCAAATTTGCGCGGCCCATGCTACCTCAAGATTATTTTGATGACATACTGAGATTCCAAATCTCTAACAAAGAAACCGCATGCCAGGCAGCAACACGACTTTGGAGCATAGTGGAGCGTATTCCACGCATAACAATGCCTGAAGATATCATAACCGGATTTATTATGTCTGTCCTCTGCTACAAGGATAATTTGATAAAAAAAGAACTGAATGGATTAGACATAACCACAAGAGCGCAGTTGTTTCGAAAACTGAACGGTATTTCGAACAAAAGAAGACAAGATGGTAGCGACCACGACTTTGAACCAAAGCGATTCAAAAGCAATGATAAAAGCAACGATACCAGATTTAAAGGCAACTGTCATCGCTGTGGAACTTCGGGACATAAACAAGTGGATTGCAAGAAACCTCGAGCTAATCGGAACCTACCATCAACATCCAAGGAAGGCACAGATACGAGATCCTGCTTCGTGTGCGGCAAGCCAGGCCACATCGCTCCAGGATGTCCGGAGAGGGTGGTCAAAGCGGTCCACGTATGTAACCATCAGACTGCAAGAAGTACGCTGGCAACATCATCGGGTGAGCTCGTCCAATTTTTATTTGACAGTGGTTCCGCATGCTCTTTGATTAAATCAGAATTGATTTCTAAGTTCCCCGGTACTGCGCGCAAAGATAAGATATTCCTTTCTGGGGTAGGCCAAGGAAATGTTTTATGCGAATCTCAAATTCTCAGCGATATAAAGGTCGAGGGTATTGAACTCACAGTTTTATTTCACATTGTGCCATCTTATAGTATTTCGGAATCTGTTATTTTAGGTAGAGATATTCTCCAACAAGGAGTAAGCGTTCAGATTAGCGATGACAAAATCCATTTCAAAATTACGAGAAATTGTAACGTGTGTAACCTTGATATTTTTGCGGTTGATACTGACCTTCACGGGCAACATAAAAACACATTGCTAAATATCCTTTCCAAATACAAAAATTCCTTCATTGACGGTATTCCCACTCGCCGTGTAAATACAGGGGAAATTAACATTAATTTGATAGATCCCAACAAGAAAGTACAAAGACACCCCTATAGGCTATCAGCTTCAGAAAAGGAAATTGTACGAGAAAAAGTACAATCTCTTCTAGAAGCGGGCGTTATTCGCGAAAGTAAGTCCCCCTTTGCTAGCCCTATATTACTCGTCAAAAAGCATGATGGGACAGACAGAATGTGTGTCGACTACAGGGAGCTTAACGCTAACACTGAACCTGAACACTACCCGCTTCCACGTATTAACGAACAAATTGACCGCTTAAATGGCTCTCATTTCTTCTCAACCCTAGATATGGCTTCAGGGTTCCACCAAATTTTGGTCCATCCCGATTCTATTGAGCGTACAGCCTTTGTGACACCAGACGGTCAATATGAATATCTCGCTATGCCATTCGGCTTGCGAAATGCGCCATCGGTGTACCAAAGATGTATTAACAATGCGTTAAAACCTGTCATGAACTTTACCACCGCTTATATGGACGATGTTTTATGTTTTTCATCAGAAATATCTGAGGGTTTACATCGCCTAGATTTAGTTTTAGAATCACTGACTAAGGCTGGGTTCTCTCTTAATATTCACAAATGCAAATTCATGAAAGAAGAAATAAATTATCTCGGTTATTCAATCCAAGCTGGTAAAGTGAGACCAAACATCAAAAAAATACAAGCTTTGGTTAAAGCCCCGACGCCTAAAACCGCTTCTCAGGTACGCCAATTTCTAGGTCTAGCATCATATTTTCGGCGTTTCATACCGAATTTTTCAAAGGTCCCTTATACCCCCTGACTAAGTTGAAGGGTCCTATCAAATGGGACAACCAACATGACGAGATTCACAAAAATCTTGTCAAAATACTCACTTCAGAACCGGTATTGACCATCTTCAACCCCGATTTACCAGTTGAACTGCATACTGATGCCAGTTCTGATGGTTACGGTGCTATACTTATCCAGAAAAAGGATAACGTACCCCATGTCGTCGAATATTTCAGTCGCCGCACTACTGAGGTAGAATCCAGATACCACTCTTACGAACTTGAGACACTGGCTGTTGTGCGAGCAGTTGAACATTTTCGACACTATCTCTATGGACAAAATTTCACGGTTGTAACTGACTGTAATGCTCTGAAAGCCTCCAAATCGAAAACTGATTTGACCCCTCGAGTACACCGCTGGTGGGCTGACTTACAAGCCTATTCATTTGATATTGTCTATCGCGAGGGTCGTAATATGGAACACGCAGATTTTCTTTCACGAAATCATCCCCCAAAGATTGATGATCCACCTCCAACAACCTCCAAGAAAAATGTTAACTTTGTTGAGTTACACAAAGGCTGGCTTACAGTAGAGCAACAAAGAGATCAGGAAATTCAGGACATTATCCAAAAGCTCACTAACAATGAGCTTCCGGATTCTGTAGCTCATACATACGATGTCAGAAATAATGTTCTTTATAGAAAAATTCAAAGAAATAGGTTTACTAGTTGGCTACCTGTAGTACCCCGGTCGCTCACTTGGACCCTTATTAATCATGTTCATACCGAAGTTCAGCATCTTGGTCATGAGAAAACTTTAAACAAGTTGTACGATCAGTATTGGTTTCCCCAGATGTCCAAAAATGTTCGCAAGTTTGTGGACTCATGCATTGTATGTAAAGCATCTAAAGGACCCTCAGGAGCTCAGCAAATTGAACTACACCCGATCCCTAAGCCCAGCATCCCTTGGCACACTATCCACATTGATATTACTGGGAAACTTACAGGCAAGAGCGACAGAAAAGAATACGCATCAGTAATTATAGACGGGTTTACTAAATACGTTCTCCTTGAGCATACGACCTCCCTAGATGCTTGTAGTGCAGTAAATGCTTTAAGAAAGGCTGTCACTCTTTTTGGTTCTCCAAAACGTGTCATAGCTGATCAGGGTAGAAGTTATGCTAGTAAAGATTTTAAAGAATTTTGCAGTGACCACGGGATAGAACTCCATTTTATTGCAACTGGTTCAAGTAGAGCTAACGGGCAAGTTGAACGTGTCATGCGTACGCTCAAAGGTCTACTCACTATTGTAGAAAATGATCCTCATAAAGTCTGGCGTGATGAATTAGGAAACGTACAACTTGCTTTAAACAGCACGCGATCTCGTGTTACCGGTTATTCTCCGACAGAACTCATGTTCGGTATAACAGCTCTCTCACTGGGGGAAGCGAGAGTTTCACCGCGATTAGATTTTGACAAACAATTAAATTTAGAAGCTATTCGAAACATTGCGTCTAAAAATATTCAGAAAGCTGCCAATTCAGATGCACTGCGTTTTAATAAGCGTAAAGCAACGGTAAAACCATTCGAGGTAGGGGATTTCGTTTTCATCAAATGTAGTGAGCGTAACCAAACCAAATTAGACAGAAAATTCAGAGGTCCTTTCATTATTACTCAAGTTTTAGAAAATAATCGTTACGAATTGAAAAGCATTTTTGGCTCTAATCGTCTTTACAAATACTCTCACGAAAATTTGCGCGTAGTACCGAGAGGTTATGCCGGTTTAGCTGAAATTTCGGAAACTTTAACCAATTGTGAAGATGATGATGAGTCCGTGACGGCGGTAATTGATAACGATGATGATGAAAGTGTTACTAAGTTGGGGTCAGATGACGCCATGTCCGATTGTAGTGATGCTTCGACCACCTCTTCGGACATGCCTTTATCCAAATACGTTAGGTAAGGTGTTCAATTCTACTGCGTAGCTTCGCATGCCATCTTGTACTTAGTGGTTATTATCGAGGGGTAAATGAAGTTGCTTGGATGGTATGATGTCCTCAATCTTGGATGGGGAGAATAATGTTGTAACTCAATAGAGAGAGTCGAAGGGATATAGTGGTCCAGGTCGTACTCTGGGTTGTAGACCGAAGGGCGCTATTATCCGGGCTAGAAAAAGACGTATTGAGGCCAGAGAGTGAGTCGAGGGGGTGCAGTTGTCCAGGTCGTACGGACTACTGCGGTAGTCGTAGATCGAAGGGGCGCTGTTATCCGGTCTGCACTGCTCTGGTGGCGTCTATGATGTTGGTTGTCCTGTGCCCTGTCCTAGATTGGGACCATCATCAACTCCTTGAGAAAGTGCTCGATATAACGAAGTAAACCATTTGGAAGACATCACAATTATCAGGATGGACGAACGGTTAAACAGTACTAAATATGGTCATTTGTTGCAGTCATTCAAGATGATCGCCCGAGGACGTGCGAGTGTCAGTCTGTCCGTGACGGCGCTTAGTTTTATTAGTTAAAATTATTTAGTTTAGCGTCACCTAGTTTTGTTGCGGTGGACTAGAAATGGAAGTGGCGCCATCTCTGGTGTAACGCTGGTAACGTGCGCTGCTTGCTGATTGGTTGTTAGGCATTTGGCGGCAACCAATCAGCGTTTAGCACATACCGTCCGATGGAGGCGTTAGTGGGAGCGCGCGGACAGGCTCGGAGGAGTTCAGTTGTCGTTTGGCATTAGCAGCGTTCGTTACTAAGCGGAATACCGTGTCCCCGCGTTATAAGATTACTTTGACATTATTTAAAGTTAAAGTTAACAAGTTATTTAATAAAGTGCTGTGATTGTACGTGTAATGTCTTATTCTCCTCGCCCGCTATACCCACGCCGCAGAACCATGTCTGATGAGGCTCGCCATACCTATGAGCCGACATACTCATAATTATTCTATTCTCCTCCTTAATCATTGTATTATGTCTAAGAAATCGTAAGCGTCGTGACAGAATAATATAAACATACCATAATAAAACTCCGTAGACAGTATTTTAATTTTTTAATTGCGTTTGATCCTCAACGTATCAAGCAAAAAGCACAGCAAGGTACGACTGAGCCCTCAATAAGATCACTCAAAAAGCACTTAAAACTTTTGACCGCTAAAAACCCGATTTTTCAAGAACCTCTTTGCCACATTCCCACAAAATACTACATACGGATATAATTCCCTAAAACCCCATTAGGAAAAGGGTAAAACAGATTTTTGGATAAGAAAATCCTCGGAGTGAGCAATATCTTTCGTTCGTGTGTTGCGTACCTACACACGATTAGTGTCGATCGGTGAATATTTCAGGGTAATGTGTTGCGATTGAAGTGTGGAGCAGGCCTTATTGATGGGAGCTACCCAATTTATGGAGACTCAGTGATGTAGGGTACGTAATGTTGGAGCGTTTGGGCGAATGCAAGGTTTTTGATGTAAAGGAATTGAATACACAGCGTGTGCGGAATCGATGCGGAGCAACGACTGTACACGTTCAGCGTAGTTTTATGAAAATGAACCGGCACCATACTTTTAAGGCTGTAGTGGTGGTAGCTTCGTGCTGTGGCCACTGTACTATTAAGTTAAAGATTTTGAGTTCAATCCCAAAGTCCTGACATGTTTTATTTCGTAGCGGAAAAATGGCGAGTCTTGTTATCGCGCCAACGTCCAAGATGGTGACATCAATATTTTTTTTTCGATGTAATTAAGTGGATACTATTTATCATTAGAATTCCAAACTTTATGCTATTACTGGAATTTTCATAGAAAAAACTCATTATTATTTTGCTTGAGCTAGTAATATAATACCACCACTAGGTAATTTATTCAATAATAATATGATTTACTTCCATAAAATATTTTTTTAAGTTTTACTTTGCCTGAACAGGCATTTTAATTAAACATAAAAGAATTTCTTAGTAGATATCTGATATGCAATGATAATCATAATTTGAACTCGCTTAAGGTGCACTTTATCCTCTAACCGTTATTACCGTTAGACCCAAAATCCCCTGGCATTGATTCCAGGAAGTTGAGGATTTATAGCCGAAGCTGTATTAGGCGTTCGGGTGGCGATTGGTTATTGGCATTGAAAAATTCCGACCCAGTCTAGGGATTGGAGAAAATTGGAATACTGTCGCGAGCAGATGGTATGAAGGTAAACCTACCATGTAAGTAACTATATTTGAATATTGAATAATTTTATTAAAAAAAGACCGTTTCCGAATGTCAAAACTGGACGAAATTGAAATGGAAAGCACCAGCTTTCATATAAAAAAGGAATCTTCAAATTCAGTTTATTCAGTCGAAAGTTCTGAGGAAACAAACAAAAAAAATACAGTCGAATAAGGAATCTCCTCCTTTTTGAAGTCGGTTAATAAAAAGGTCTGGTGCGCAGTTCTCGTAACCGATGCGCGTGCGATGATGACAAGATGTATGAATGTGGACGAGGCAAAATTGGTATGCAGGGGTCGTAGTACGTTGCATTCTGTAGTTTCTGCCTACCCCCATGGGAAGAAGGGGTGAGTGTATGTATATATATTTGAATTGGTTAACCAAAGGTAAGAAGAAATTAGGTGACTTGTATCTTTGTAAAATAAATCACTATAATGTCATACAAAACGATCATAAACCTAAGTATGTATGTTCTATGTAAAAAATAAAGATATCGAATAAATAAAAGTATGTTTTTTTTCTGATTTAAATATCTACTTAGCAACTCATTTTAGTAGGAAGCGCTTCATCGTAGATCCCAGTGTCGTTTAAAAGCAGGCCAACTGGCGGTCAAGCGTAAACCTTTGAACAAAGTATGAAAAAAAAATTGGTTGTCTGTAAAGTCGGTTTACGGAGAATATTTACGTGATAACGTTGGAGTGAAAGAGAGATAAATAAGTCACCGTCACAGTGCCTCTCTATCGTTTGCTCCGCGTTCTCGCTTGCACGGTCGGCTCAGGCGGAATGTGATTTTTCTTTGTACACATGCAGCATTCATATAGCGTGCAGCATTTATATAGCTGTGGTAGCCTAGCGGTGTGACCAGTGGACTGAGACGTTAAAGGTTTCGAGTTCGAACCCAAGGCACGCACCACTGAGTCACCACTGAGTTTCGGAAGTTATGTGCGTATTTATCACAACCTCAAACGGTGAAGGAAAACATCGTGAGGAAACCTGCATGCTTGAGAGATTTGTCTTGATGGCATGTAAATAATAATAATAATAATAATAATAATAAAACGTTTATTTTCAGGCTACTGTGGCCCATAGATATATACCTTACAGACTAACATATATACACCGTGAAATTATATAGATTTATGGAACGAAAATTTTGGACTCTATATCAATAATGGAATCCATTTATGTGAAATTTAAATAAAATAAAGATATTTTTTTTTATAAAAAATGTGACAGACATACAAAAAACTAGAACGAAACCAGGATACATGGTAACGCCACTAAATTTAACGTACTACGATTACTACGATCGATATCATTCATGTTACTCACACATAGGTACACAACTAAGCAGTAAAGCATGCCGACAAAGACATAAAAGCCGCCCGCGCGCTGCCGCTAACTTACCTACACGTTTGCCGACAATCCACTCGGACGCACTACCTATTATTACCTACCACGCTGTGCGGCGGCGGCGCCGCAGTGTCGCGCCCGCCGCAGTGTCGCCGCCGGCGGCGTGCGGGCCGGACGCTAGTTCTACTGCAACTCGCGCGCGGTAAGATTTACGTTGTCACGCGAAAATGTGTCGTCAGTACGAATATACGAACGCGAAGTACTTAGCAATTGTTCAGCTGTACTGTGCACATCAATGGACTCTCGTGAATCCATACTTAATACGGGAAGACCATCACCAAGTTCAGTTTAGTGCTAATGTGTAGGCAGTTATTATAACGGCCAATTAATAGTGACTATTTTCATTGAACGCGACCTAACAGCTCGTTTTTAGACATGTTATAAACGATAATATCGGAGCTGGCTGTTAGATGATATCCCTGTAGCGTACTTAGCTGGGATTTACTATCAGCATGATGGCTGCCCCGCTCATTATTCAAGTGTAGTGCGTGCCTACCTAAACACTCAGTTCGGTGATAGCTGGATAAGCCGCGGCGGTCCCATGGCTAGGCCGTCTAGGAGCCCGGACTTAACGCCTTTGGACTTTTTCTTGTTGTCGGAAATCAAAAGACTTGCTTACATTACAAAGACCCGTAAACATGAAAATCGTGACTAGTTACGCAGTGCGATAGTGGACACCTTTGTTAGAGTGAAAAGTGACAGAGACACGTTAAGAAAGCTAAAAGACAATAGTATAAAACGGCCACGTTTGTCTATTGAACGCGGCGGACTCCATTTCGAGCAGTTGCTTCGGTACAGGGAAGTGTAAATAAACTTTTTGCAGGTAACTTGTATGTAAAGTTCATTATTTTGTAAATAGCTCCATTTTTTAAATACGCCTGAAATACCTACCCAGTCTCTTGACTGCTTCAGCTATCTGTTTTTAATATTGATACAGTAAATACCTAATGTTATTTATTGAAAAGTATGTTCAAGTAACGTATTTCTGGCAGTTCTAAACCCGTGGAATGTATGAAGGAGAATTTGGTGTACAATTTACGTTATTCCGTGAAAATGTTGCCGCAATTATTGTACAAGCGCAGCGGCTGTACAAGCGACTGCTGCGCAAGGCGTCACGAGTTCGATCCTCGCTCGGATTTTTTTTATGATCTGCAGGTAATTGTTCTGTGTGTGTTAACTTGTTGCTTGAGGCAAAGTTTAAAAAATAATTAAAGTTTTTTTAAAGCTATTGTAATACCTACTTAATGTTTAATCCCTTTTATTGAATTGGAATGTAGGTTTTACGTTCGTATCTCGTATCTGCTGATTCGCTAAGCGCCAAACCTGTCATATTTCAATTTATACCAAGATAGGTAAGTTACGTAGATAGGTGTAAGTAGATACTTACCATCAATTTCGTCGCCATCTGCATCGTATTGCTAAATACCTACAATTTATTTCAATAATAAAATAAGATCAATAAAGTACTGACCTGCTAGCTTTTAAATAACGCGTAAGTACTTATTAGTACTTATTCGCTCGGACAGCCGTACCAGCTGACTGGCGTTCGGGTCATTGCCCCGCCGCCGCGCGTCATTGATAAGTAGCGAGTTGGCGACTGCGGCCGATTTTGAATGAAATATTGGTACACTACTACTAGCAAACTCGATCAAGTGAAAATATTCTTTTCACTTGCCAACTTTTTTATTATAAACAGTAGAGTTAATCTAAGACTTTTTTTAGTTCTATTAATTATCATAAGTTTCCCACCTTTCGGTTCCAAAACGACTACAATTTCACGGTGTATATCAAAAATACAAATCGTGTTAGTAATAAAAGCTTAGGCCTATGTTAGTAAAAACACTGCACTACGTATTCGTGCGTTCTTGTGGCACTTGTCCGCGGAAGCGACGGAACACCACGTCTTGCGGCCAAAACTCCTCTTCCAAGACGAGGTGCAGCAAACACGTGGGTATTCGCACCACAAACGCCTTAAAGTTGACATTCCGGCGCGACTCCAACAACTGCACTCTCGGCGCGTACTTAAGTTTTTGGCGCACGTACTCCACGATGTCCTCCGCCTTAGTGGTGTAATGTAGGCGGGAGATGTACACCGGAGCGTTCGGCTTCGCGGCGCGAACAGTCACACTGGGCTCTGCAGGAGCCGCGCCACAGCGGTTCTTGTTGGTTCGTTGTCGGCGCTTCTTCTTTACCACCGTCTCGAAACCCTCCTCAGTCCGCATCGGTGCCTTTACAGGCATGGGCTGCTTTGTAGGAGCACTGAGAGTGCTCGCGACGACGCTAGCAAAATCTCTTCGAGCAAGTCGAGATTCTGACGCTGTAGACACAGGCAGCGAGTCGGTTCGTCTTGCGGCGGCGAGTGCGGAACCCGCGGGGACGGGAGCGGGGCAGAGGGGCGAGCATGGCGCGCACTCTGCATGCTCTGCATTTTGTAGTGTCGGCGGCGATAGCAACACTGCTGACGCGAAGCCCGCTCCGCGACGCGTGTTGACGTTCGATGCACCCGATGGTGACCCAGTTACCGCTGCCGATTTACGCAACTCAGTGAGCTCATTGCGCAAATCGGCGACGGCATTTTGGGATGCATCAAACTTCTTCTGCATATCCGCTAAACTTGCCTTTAGAAAAACAATGTCCTTCAGCAGGCTTGTTACGTCGACGTGGTCAAAAGTGACGGGAGGGAGCTTGTGTAGGTCCTTCGCCACAAACGTCGGCACGTCGTCAGGGTCGGTCTCCTTTAGCAGCGTGATGATGTCTTGAATGCTCTTCTTGGTCCCGTCACGCCGGCGAGTCACCATCTGGTCGCTCTTGTTGAGCAACCGGAACAGAAGCAACTTGGAAGCGGCAATGTCCTCCTCGCTGAAGTTCGTGGCGCAGATCTGGACTGCGGACACCTCGTCCATCACGTCCAGCTTCTGCTGCAGGAACGCCAGCAGTTCATTCGCCACAAGTTGTTGACTCATGGCGATAAAAACTTACGAGCGATGGCTTGTGCCACCGCGTATTCAATTAAAACTAAGTTATAATACGCGTCAGCAATACGTCCGCATCGTAGCGCAGCTAGTATGACTGTGTGTGTGTAAAGTCTGCCAACCCGCAGTAGGCTAGCGTGGTGGACTATAGCCTAATCCCTCTCAAATAAGAGGAGACCCATGCCCAGCAGTGGGACGTTAATGGGTTGATGATGATGATGCAGCATTCATCCATTTATGACGTTATCACGTCAAAACGGATATATATAGATTGTCTTATGCTTGCAAATCTAAATACAAGAACTTTGAAGTAATGCTCACAATTAGGAACATACCCAAAAGGCAACCATTTCTCAAAGTATATGAAGCGAAACTTTTTTGGACTCGTCAACCAAATATGAAGGGCTAGAGGCCACTTCTAAAGCCAACTTTATTTAAGAAATTATTATTTTAACTCTCCGCTGCGGCCTTTTCTAGTATTCATATTTGAATTTAGCTTTTGAGATCTTACGTACGTTTCGGAGTTAAGGGAATATGGGAGCCCCGGTTCTTTGAAATTATAATATCAAAGACTCCCAACTAGAAAGTACTGGGTACATTCGTATAATGTTGGACCACTTTTGTGAATTAAATACATACCATCACGCCTGTCGTCCCCGAAAGGTTATGCAGAGGTGTACTAATGTACACCCACGTTTCAAGTTTTAGTTTCCATGTAATAGGGGGCGAGTCTATTGCCATTAACTGGGCACGAATCCAAAATCCCAGCTGCTACTGAGACTTTCACAGAAAAATCCAATAACACTTTGCTCGACCTGGGAATCAAGCCTAGGACCTCATGTTTGGCAGTCGCACTGTACGACCAACAAGGCATTACTGGGCGTTGAAAGGAGATGGTGAAATGATGACTGCTATTCCATGGTAAGTCTTTGTGTATATTATCCTAGCAGACTTCTGGTATTACAAATGCCCATGGGCGGCGGTGCATCACTTACCAACAGGTGACCTGCCTGCTAGTTTGTCCCCTTATCACTATAAAAAATATATCCAATTGAACTGAACGTTTTTAGAGAGGTACTAGCTGTCTCCCGCGGCTTTGCCCGCATAGTAGGTACATAGATAAAAAGAAGCCTATGTGTTAATCCAGGTAATAAACTATATGTATACAAAATTTCAAACAAATCTGTTCAGCGGTTTTTGTGTGAAAGAGTAACAAACATCCATATCCAGATTTATAACATCATTATTAGTAGGATTTATAGCGAGATTTCTCGGGTATTTTGTTTTGACCGAACGAGGATGTCATTGTATATATATACAATGTAGATGTGGAATGTTCACCTTACAGAAGACCGTAGTGAAGCAACTATCAGACATGTTTCTACAAGTGGAAACTATTTATCATTAGAATTCCAGTAAGGTTATCTGAGCTCTTTAAAGGAGTGACTATTGAGCATTTATACTCATCATCATCGTCACCATCATAATAAGCTAGATGACGTCCACAAACTGGAAGACGCAGCGTGGGTACACCTCCAGGTAGACCAACAATATGTGAAGCTCGCAGTAATCCGAAATAAAATTTTGAAATTATCATGTGCATGTTTTTATTTTGAAAATTCTGATTCAACATCTTTGTTACAGAAATTAAAACTTACTGGCCAAGTCCAACCTACCTATATTTTGAAATAACAAAAAATAAATATGTAAACAATCAAAAAGATTGATTAGGGGACACCCGGATTTGAACCGGGGACCTATCGATCTGCAGTCGATTGCTCTGCCACTGAGCTATATCCCCGATGTGCTATCGACTCATAAACTGATACCACTATCACAATGTGAAATGATGACAGCTTATACCAAAATTATTTTGTTATTTGGAAATTGTACTCGTAAATTCGTAATATTATAATTATGTATATTAGTAGACTCAGCTACGCGTGGATAAGTTATTTTATTGTATTATATCGTAGTGAACTAATCATTACAGACAAATAATTCATTATCACATCAACCGTTAGACATCCACTGCTGGACATAGGTCTGCCCCAAAGATCGCCACTACGACCGGTCATGGGGCTTCTAGTGGATGCGCCAGGTCTTCAGTCCACCTTTCCTCCACCTAAAGGGGCTAAGGGGCCCCTTCAAATCATTAAATAAATAAATAAATAAATATTTCCGGACATTATGACACAGCGCCATCTAGTTCCGAGCTAAGCAACGAGGCTTGTGTTACGGATACTAGATGGTTGATATACTACATATATACTTTTTTTTTGTAAATAAATACATATTATACATAGATACATCCATGACTCGGATACAAATGTTTATGCTCATCACAGAAACATTTGTCCCTACCGGGATTCGAACCCGGGACCCATAGCACAGCAGGCAGCGTTAACTACCGCTGAGCTAAACGGGTCGTCAAACAACATTACTTACTAATAAAAAAAAGAACGTTTGAGCCGAAATAAAAACCCACAGGATTAAGCTTCGTTGCTTGGTGCGTCATCTGCTTTGGTACGTGCTTAAGAACTTTCTCTAGAAAGAGAGATTTAAAATTATAAATTGCGAAAAAAAAATCGTGATTATAAAAATATTCTATCTCTCAAGTTGGACTTAACTACACACAGTGTGAAAAGTTTTATTCAAATCGGTTAGTTTAGCAGTTTATCCCGGACACAACGTGACTCAAACATTTATATGAAATAGATTTAGTTTTAAGTAGGCGCTGACACTAGGCTTAGTTGCTGTGCAAATGGTAATGACAGTAAGAATAATCATATTTATAATTTTTTGCTTAAATTATGTTTCATACAAGTGATGCGTTTATTAAATTTATACTTGTAGCGACATCTATCTCGCCACATAAGAACAACGGACTCAGCTCGATGACGCAAGTAATCCTACATCGCGCAAGTGACATTTGCACGCGAGATTGCATATATACAACCACCCAACATCAACCGTTGGGCAGTTGCCCACCAGGCACAACTTCTCGCCTGGTCGGAAGATCCTCCTTTTCCAGTGGAGGGATTACCACCTCCTTCCCTCCATACTGGTGACCCCGAGCTGAACATCAACGCAACCTTCGATGACCAGCAGCTTCGCCTTCATCACTCCACTCAGCACTCCATCCAGCGCATCATCCTGCCAGCCAGCAACCCTCCGGCTTCAAACCCTGACCACACGCCTGTAGCGGACGCACATGCCTGGTCAGGACCTTCAGCCAGCATCAGCAACTTGGCACAGCCACTCTCTCCTGGTCGACGCAGCAGCCAGCCACTACGCATCACTGCACCACCTCGACACACTGAGGTATTCGCAGCATCACAGTCCCTACCCACCGTGGACTCACCGCAACACAGTCCCGACTCACTGCGGACTACGCGGCAACCTGTTCCGACTCACTGGAACATCACACCTGGCACTGGCAACACGCAACAACCGCTGACTCTTCATCAGAAGTATCGACCTCCGGTCTCGGAGGGGAGTGATGTAGCGACATCTATTTCGCCACATAAGAACAACGGACTCAGCGCGATGACGCAAGTAATCCTACATCGCGCAAGTGACATTGCATATATGCACGCGAGATTGCATATATACAACCACCCAACATCAACCGTTGGGCAGTAGCCCGCCAGGCACAACACCACGCCTGGTCGGAGGATCCTCCTTTTCCAATGGAGGGACTACCACCTCCTTCCCTCCATAATACTAGTGTTCACCAACTGGTCGACAATAATTACTTTAAATTGTAAGATTTTTGTGCCTAATTAAATTAAAAAAAATAGCATTCTGCACTTATTTTCTGTATAAACTATAAGTGTGGGCAATTTCATATTCCTCTGTCCGCGCAATTTTCCTGAAAAGGGGAAACAACATTTTTGAGATACCTACGTATTAATATACATAGATATTCATTAGATCTGATGTCTATACATTGATTTGTTACACCTACGACAATATTAGACATTGAAATAAAACTACTCTGTATGGATCTGATTGTGCCAATGAGATTTCAACGCTAACGAATCAATCTTTAGGTCGTAAAAAATCTGTCAAGGTAGTGATGAATGCATTTGTGAATATCATGGCCCCATAGGGTCGGTGTACGTAGATGCGGTTTTTACCTCTTTGTCTATTATAGGTGATTCATGGTGTAGTGTATTTTCTGAGAAGCCGTTATTGGTGGCTAAATAAAACGTTGCGAGAGCGAAACACCTGCTAAGGCGCGTTAGGGTATTAAACCAAATTTCCACCTTATTCGGCAATATTTTTTAATGCGCAACATTGCGCGCCACATCATTATATTCCGCTGTGGCGCGCAATGTGGCTAGCATTAAAAAATATTGCCGAATTAGCTGGAAATTTGGTTTCTACGTTCTTACTTCTGGGCCGATCTTACCCCAACGGTGACTGGGGCTGAGACAGACATCCTCATGACATTTCTGTCTTTGACATCGATAACTCTGAACCAGGCTTCATCTTTATACGTGCAACCCTTCATAAAAAAGTAGGTACAAATAATAGGTATCCCTAGTGTTAGTAGCGGTTATATGAAACGGTTGCCGCTTACTATAAAGTCTTTTTTCTAGACAAGTCCGCCACAAGTAGCACCTGCTACTGCAAATCGTCGAGACGAAGCCCGACGTGTCCCAGGGGAATGATTTAAACTGTCTTGTAACGCAACGAAATTAATCTTTGAAATTAAATTGGACGAGTAAAAAAAAATATATAATAGATTTACAAAAAAAGCGACCATCTTCTTCAGTCAACTCAGCCTATTGCAGTTCTTTGTAGGACAGAGGCCTCTCCTAAAATGCGTTATAAAACTCACTATCATTGTTATATAAAACGTTAAACAAATAAAGTAGCCTTCTTTGCTGTGACGACGTCATTTGCCGCAATGGAAATTAAAGAAAAAATAAGAAGAGAAAGACAATGAAGATTTCGGCCCTTAACTGCTCTAAGTGTTATTTCATTGCCCAATCGGCAGAGAGAGACAATTAAGTTAATTGAGACAACACTATCGCTGTTGCCGAAGTCTGAACCCTTACTTAAATGAAGGTCCCTTGAATGGTGTAATGTAATAATTGACGACACGACTGGCGTAGTGGCTGAGAGTTCAGCTTCTGCGTCAAAAATCACAGTTTTGATCTTGGAACACATGGAACAAAATATACTCGTATGGTCTACAGGTTTTAGAGTCTAGGAGTCATTATGATTCAACTTGGCAGTCCATGGGTTATTGCTGCTTTTTGTACTCAAATTTACGTCTATTGCCCAAAATAATAATTGAACAACGAGACTAATGGTCAATTACAACAACGACATATTACAAACGCAACCTAACCCTATAGATGAAACGTGCAAAGTCTCTTAACAAACTCCTGCAATATTTAAAGCCAGTTACACAGGGGACGCTACACACCCGCCCTCCAGTAACCGAGCGTCGCCCTATTGTTCGTGCTCTCTATGTAGATACAATTCAAACGCTTGCTTCGCATACCTGACTAAAGGACTAACAGTAGGTCCACTCTGACATTACAATAGTAATTACTCTATACGCATAGCGATTGGGCTTACGTCATTATGTGCTATAGGTTGAGCTGGACACATGTTTATACAGTTTAAGTGCTTGTTATGTGTGTGTGCATTTACGTTGGTAAACGTTAAGAATTGCGTTCGGTTTCGTCATTTTGACACCTACAATATGGTTTTATTTAAGGTTAGAGTAAATATGTATATTGTACGTTATCTTAGACCAAGTCTACACGAGAATGAGCGCGTACTCATCTACGCTAAACAAGATAAAGGGATAAAAAGATTTGATCAAATAGCACACTTTCTAATCGACTTGCCTTTTTTTTTATTTAGAAAATTTGTACTGATTGTGGTGTGTTAAATTAGTGCCGACTTAAAAACCCCACTTGCGTTAATTCTCAGGATCGTGGGCCTCATTAATTCCGTCATCAGGATTCTAACAAGCTGTGATGGTGTGACTCCGAAATAACCTTGTTCTTTACATTGCATCCGTCTAATAAGCGCACGAGTACACGTATTAACGCCACCTAAGCACTAAGGGCACAGGTCCCCTCAAATTTGAGAGAGATTAGAGATTAGTCTACCACGCTACAGATTAGTGTAGTAGACTATTTCATAATCAACTTTACACACCATCAAGAAAATCTTTAAGGGATATAGATTTTACCGTTTGAACACTGCAATGTTTGACTTCACAGTGCAATGGTCACTAGGCTATGAATGGCAAATGAAGTTTTATTACTAGGTGTATTGTTTTTGTACACGGTGAACCTTCTGTGTTCACCTGCCCATTGGCGATACCTAGCTTTTTGTGTTTTAGGCTTTCCAAACATTTTTTTATTGTAATCCATTTTAAAATCCCTTTCGGTTTTTGATGGCACGTTTTTTGAATCATCGGAGCGTTCCCGCATACAGATTTCGTCCATCAATGCTCTAAAAATTATGTACAGTCGCGCACTGAATGTTTGTAGTGTTTTTATTGTTGTAGGCATTAATGTGTTGATGGTTGTAAGTTGTTTATACCGTTCTGAGAAACTGAGGGTGGGGAGAGGGGTTAATGGCAATAGATTCACCCCTTATGGGACCTTAAAATAATAAGTATACATCATTATACAGATGATTATACAGATTATACCACTTCGGGCTATGGGCGCGATGGTTTATTATGTCAAAAATTTACAAATTGGTTTTGATCTAAACCAGCTGGATAGGATACAGAGCAGAAAAGGTATTATACTAAGACCAACCATGTGAAAGCGTTCCTAGCGTTTCCATAAACATCAGTAATTAACTGTCAGCCATTCATTCTCTCAACATGCTCAAACCATCTAAGTGTTTTCTATTCTCAGCAAATCTCGTAAACTAAAAGATATATAAAATAAACCAGATATATTTAGATGCACTTCAGTGCACCCCATCCATTTTATTCGGAGTGAGGATCTTGAGATAAAATCGTACAACAGCTTGCAGTAATATCAACTATTGTACTTCACTCAGATGCACGGTGATATTTTGGCAAACGAACTGAATACTAATGTGTTGCGATGCTCTTTCAATGTTTTTATTGTTCCCAAATGCTATGTCAATAATGTATTTTTATTGTTCTACAGATTATGGAGGGGATTTCGAATAATCGAGAATTGGTTTTCAAACGTTTATATGTTTTATCTTCTTTGTTTGTCGCTGAACTCCTCCGAAACGGCTAGACGGATTATTATGAAAGTTTTTATGTATATTTGGTAGGTTTGAGAATCGGTCGTAGGCTATTTTTTACACCCCTAGGTGATAAGGATGCACCATTTTTTTTCTTTAATTATTGTGATTTATATTATATTATTTATATATATTTGTTTATTAATTATTATTCTATTAGTTTTTGTATTTTTATTATGATTTGGTATTAGAAAATACTTATAACCATACTTATAAGTCTTCTACCGCCAACAATCCGTAACACAAGCCTTTATTGATTTATTCGTTAGATGGGTCCGTGTGATAATATCCAGTCATTTATTGCCATACTGATATCCTAAAGATACACTGATTTACAGGTCAGGTTTCAGAACACCGGTAACATAACAAAAAAAACTGTATGAATTATTATATAGAAGGCAATGTATACAGCTCTGTCCCTCATTTGGTGTCAATACACTTAAATATTCTATTCATATTCATTCTATACTGTAGTCATAAAAATTAATGATGTACCTTCAAAGATTTATTTATCGATAAAAGTTATCCATGTTTCATATCGAGTTAGCTTTCATAATATCTGATATAGAAATCCAAAGCAAATCTAGCATCTAGACTAAGTTATGACAGAACGTTCAATGAGGAAAGTTTTACAACTAAGTTTAGTTACATCGTTCGACAAAATTACTAGCTGCTATAAACAGACATGTATATTTAAATATACTTCAAAGGTTGATTTCTATAAACTAGTATATACCTACATAATTTGCTACGGGAATATTGAAATAAACAGATTATTTTATGGTTTGTACTGCCGTATATTGAATTGTTTTAATGCCAACGTTTCTGCTTGTCACCATGGACCCTGTAAAGTGTAGTTTTATTACTTATAATATATTTATTAAATCTGCTACAAGTATAGTTTTTATTTAAATTAAACGTATATTACTTTTAACTGTTGAAATACTAGTTGCAAGGTTCCAGAAAATTATGGAGATAAATGAATATGAATTTCTGTAACCCTTTTAATAACTCTCTTTTAGGAAGTAAGTAGGTACTACTTACGTATTGCTATGAATTTAAATACTTTTATTTCTAAACACAAATTTTATTTGGGGATAAATTTTAAAACTGCGAATAAAATTTGTACATGTATTTTTAACAAAAATTTCATAATCATCCTACTCTTAACCCCTATTTCCAAGCTCCATACTTCAATAGGTTAAATTTATCCACAAATAATGTTAACTGAAATCCAGCAAATTGAGAGGATGAATCATTGACTAAAAGAATTTATAAGGCGGATGTCACTGGAAATGCCGGCAGGAGGCGACCTAGAAGGTCATAGACCGACCTAATTGGTGAACTCCTTCCAAAAGGTCAGGTGCTCAGTACTCGTAAGCGGCGCGCGTGCATGACAAGATGTATGAATGTGGACGAGGCAAAAGTGGTATGCAGGGATTGTAGTGCGTAGCATTCTGTAGTTTCTGCCTATCCCCATGGGAAACAGGCGTGAGTGTATGTATGAAATCCAGTCGGTCATTGACCTCGGCGGAGGTCCGAGCCTCGTTTAGGAGCGCTCTTAGCTACTGTTACTTAATTTATAAGTTATTTTTTTTTAACTTAAGTTTTAAGAACACAAATCCCCACAGAAAAATATAAGTATCGTAAGCTTGTTTGTAAGACAGCTAAATATCAACGAAGATCAAATAGCTTGAATAAAACCTCGTTAGTAGAGCTGGAAAATGACCAGTCATTCTAAACAAACATACCTATTTCTATTAGTTCTTTTTATGGAAATAACGGGCAAATGAGCAGGTGGCTCACCTGATGGTAAGTGATCACCGCCGCCCATGGACATCTGCAAAACCAGAGGACGTGCAAATGCGTTGCCGGCCTTTCAGAAAAGAATATGCTCTCCTCTTGAAGGTTCCCACGTCGTAACGGTTTGGAAAGACCACCGGCGACAGATGGTTCCACAAAGTAGTAGTACGAGGCAGAAAGTGCGTCAAAAAACTTACTGTTGAGGAACTCTGGACATCGAGGTGACACGGATGGAACTTGGAGTTCTGGCGCGATGTCCGATGGTGTTGTTCTGTGCCATCTCTAGAATAATTCTAGAAAATAGATTAGGTCAAAGACATAAATGCGAATAAGCTAAAAGACAATGAATACGGTAATGCAAACTGGGTTTAAGACGAAACTTTTTAATTTTAGGCACAAACAAACTTTGATGGTGCAAGTTTCAAATAAGACTATAAAAACTATTAAGTTGTTACGTACTTAGGTGCCAAAGTATGTAACATTAATGGTTGAAAGTTTATATATTTTGTCGTGTTTCAAGTCCTTGAAACGTGACAAAAGCTAGTGGTGAGAATATTATTGGAAGTTTCTCCTCGATTCCAAGTTTGATGTGAAAACCGCAAGCTATTGACAAATTTCATTATCATCCATTATTGTCCCACTGCTGGGCACGGATCTCCTCTCATTTTGAGAGGGATTAGGCTCTAGTCTAACGCTAGCCTACTGCGGGTTGGCAGACTTCACGTGCCATCGAGAAAATATCTCAAGCATGCTGGTTTCCTCACGATGTTTTCCTTCACCGTTTGAGCATGTGATAAATACACACATAATTTCCGAAAAGTCAGTGGTGCGTGCCCGGGTTCGAACTTGAGAACTTTTGACATGTCAGTCCACTGGTCACACCATTAAGCCACCACAGCTCTATTATTGCGGCGAGTATTGGTAAATACTCGTAGGATGGTAACGTCTTTCTAATAAATTAGAAGGTGAAGGGAAACATCGTGAGGAAATCTGCATGCTTGAGAGATTTCTCGATGGCATGTGAAGTTTACCAACCCGCAGTAGGCTATCGTGGTGGACTACAGCCTAGTCCCACTCAAATGAGAGGAGACCCATGCCCAGCAGTGGGACAGTAATGGGTTGATAATGATGATGATGATAGAAAAAAATGTGTAATATTAACTAAAACAAAACACAAAAGAAAACAAATAATATTTGAACGTGTACCGGCTTAAGAGCAAAGTAGATTTTCTGTCTCGAGCTGCCGCGCGCCAGCACAAAACAACTTTGTTAATGTGCCACAACACGAAATTGTACTATGACACTGTTTTAAGAAGAATTGAAGAGAAACGCATTGCTTTTGCATCGCATTAACATTATTATTTTCATAGATGGGTTTTAAAATTTCTCAATTTAAAAACAAATTATAAACCCTCCTCTATTAAAAAATGTCGATTCCGCATACAATCTTACACTCCTTTTTGGCCTTTTGAGGGTCGATTCCCGGTATAAAAACTTTCCTAAGTATCCCAAATTTCATCTAAATAGGTAAACTCGTAATAATCATAATCAAAAGTTTATTGCATTCTGTATTGTACATCGGTATAAGTGGCAATAATTATGGACTCTGTCGAGCTAAACAATGTTAAATAGGAGAGAGGAACCGGCAGACGGCCATAATTCCGCATTTATAATATTAAGAAGAAAGTAAGTATATTAGTAGGTAAGGATGAAGTTACACCAAATTTGGAATTTTATTTTCACCCCGCCTTTCCCTCTTTTAAGGAATGATTTCCGGGCTGATAACTATCCTATGTCCTTTCCCGGGATTCAAACACTCTCCATACCAAATTTCATCTAAATCGATCTGTGGTTATTGCGTGAAGAGGTCACAGACAGACAGACAGACACACACTTTCGCATTTATAATATTATTAAGTATGGATAAAATAAATAAATAAGCCTTTATTGCTGCTCTTAATTTCTCCATTCATTTCTATACTTTGCTTTACGAGTCCAGAAGGGACCTGCTATTTTCCTGATATCATTCTCCCGTCTCTTGGTCTGTATCTCTTGCCTCTGTTTCTTTTGCTGTCTCGCGTTGTCTGTTGTCCCATTCTGTTGTTAGTTGTGTCAATTTCTCTTTCTTATCTCTCATCATAATATGTCCTGTCCATCTCCACTTTAGTAGTTTGTTAGTTGTGTATACATTTTCAATCTTTGTTATATTTTTTTAACCTTTAATCTTAATCGGTATTTTCTGCGGTTTATAGAGAATATCAAAAATTTCTCTCCAAGTATAATTTTATATCAAAATAATATTCCCTTAACTAGTGCCTCGTTTAATCAGTAAACAAGGCGGCAGTTCCCGCCGAGGTCGCCTTGCGCCTCACTGGCTAATTAGTTTGTGGCACCGACGCGCGACGGAACCCAATTTTAAAATAAGGTTTGTGTATAAAGAGGTGATGTTTTAATTTTATTTACAGAGTGGCTTGCTAACAATACATTTTTAGCAACTCGTTAGCAACATATATTTTTCGGTATGATAACTAGCTATCATTGATTAAATGTGAATTCTTTTTTTTATTGGTTAGGATGTTAGATGTATAGGCGGAATGCAAATGTTTTTCCCCAAGTTTGCTGTCAGTTTAGTAATTCCCTATTTTATGAAACCTAAAAGGTTTCAGCAGGCGTTGGCAACGCATATGCAAGCCTTCTGGTATTGCAAATGTCTATGGGCGACGGTGATCACTTACCATCAGGTGAGTCGCCTGCTCATTTGCTCCCTAATCACTATAAAACAAGATAAGTAACCTACACACTGAGTCGTCAAAATGAATCAGGCTTACTGGTTTTGAATGACTTGCTATATCAGCCTATTGCCGTCCACTGCTTAACGTAGGCCTGCCCCAAAGGGCGCCAACCATCCCGGCCTTGGGCAGCTGGTATCCATCCTCTGCAAGCCACCTTCTTCAAATCGTCAAACAGTCGCACACTGATAGTTAATACAATATTCTCGAGATATGTCAAATTTGTTTTTATACAACAAAGAAGAGTTATGAAGAATAACCAAGATCATTTTTTATAATTCATCGATAGATCATTTATTCATTCAACATTCAACAACGAGAAGCTTTCGAGTAAAACTGGATAGCACTATCATGAAAAAAGAACAAGCCTTTTGACGTCAAAGCTATTAGCAGACTAAACTACCTGTGACGAAAAATCGGTCAAGTGTCGGCACGTCGAACAGAACTGACAGTTTAATTTGAAAGGTATCTAGAAGTCCATCAAACTTTTCAATCGGCCGATACCCAATCCGTGTAGTGTTCATCTTCAAATAGATTAAGCAACCAACTTAACTACCGGTTTTCTGTGGCTCTGATTAACATAATCTCCTTCTCAATATTGCAGCAAAATAGCGCTTAAGCTAAAGTAGATTTGCTAATTTGCCATGGTATTCATCCAGGCCTGTTCAAAATTTTCTTGAAGTTATAAATAGCGTGGAAGCATTCATGTTAATACAACGCTATGCAGAGAGCAAGAGGAGAAATTAAAAGATGTAAAGAAATTATAATCACTGAAAACAATGCCACAATGAGTAACGTGTAATGATAAAAAAAAAATCTACAAACATTATCTCAACGACCATAATTATTCCCAAATAACATTATTTTAACACTAAAACCTCCAAAAGTTTATAACGATAATCATATTATGAGTAATTAACGGCACAAAATGTAATAAAGTCGGCTATGTATTAATGAATTCGTATCGTAAAATGAAGTTTAATACTTCTATGTTAAAGTCACTCATAACATAACAAGGCGTTATGACTGACTTCGACCGTTTTTTATTGATAATTTTGGCGACTATGACGCAAATAAAAACCAGGCAAATAAGCGTACGTCCCTTCTAATAGTAACCAGTTACCGTACCATATGGAACGTCTGCAATGCCAGAGGTGTCAATTGCGGGTTGCGGACATTGTAAAAACTAAAATTTTCATAATAATATGCTCACAAACTCAATGAAATAAACTACTCACCCCATAAATTAGTTTTGCATATTGATTCAAATCTTTGCTAGTTACAATTTTATCTCCTCAAATATTTACCATTATTAAGATATATTTTATTATCTCAAAGAACAGTTAATATGTATTTTTTGGAGAAGTTACATTCAATATTCAATTTATAATACGCAGCGCATTGTTGTGTTAAATACAAAATTACCAAAATTGTAAACCAAAAACGTATTTAGTTATCTCCAACGTACAGACACACTCTTGCATAATTTTCTAATAGCATAGATATTCAAACGATGTGAACAAAATGAATTAAAATTTGAGATTACCTGTACACTCGTGCAGAAAATTCTTTAGAAGTTTTTTTACTGTTTCCTGAAATGCATTTGAACTTCATCTACCCTGATAAAAAGTACTAACAGGGTCTAAAATGGAGTACTCAATTTAAATTATAACCCTTTTGAGCTCTAGCTTATAATATATACCCTACCATATACAAGATGGCAGTAAAACTCTTTAGTGCAAGTTTCACACGTGAGAATGTTATTTAGCCAACAAAGCCTGCTGAGTTATGTTAACTTGTAAAGTATGCCTTTGGCGTGTTGGTAAGAAGTTTTCATATTTTTTTTACTTGCCTAAACGATGGTCTAAAGGGTTCTTTAAAGTTTTATTTTTACTTTTTGTTGGATTTTTCGGACTGACTAATACTAATAGCACTAACCATTAACAATTATAATTCTTTTTCGTTTGACTATGGGACTTTTAGCTCTACAGGTTCTTTAAGAAAGTGACTAAATGTGTAAAGAATTAACCTAATTAAAACTAACCCCTACAGACTTTACAGACGTCAAAGAGGCAAGTATCTATATTATAGGTCTTACAAGAATTTTGAATAGGCTAACATCTATAGACAAAAGTTACCGTCTACCACTTTTCTACTCAACTATACTTGCACATACAAGATACGGTATGTTAGCCTCCGCACAAAAGAGGCCCGCCTCTTGGGAGGTTGTAAAATAAAACAGAGCCTCCGTTGAACTAATTAAACGGTAATTTTATATACAATATACCTCGGTGTTCTGCGCACAATCACGGGAGTGCCTTTAATACCACGTGTATTATCATTCGAGAGTATGATAATACTGTTAGTCATATAAAACTTGAAGTCGTCGTTGGAAGAATATCATTATAATCCCGCACATAGGTTTTTTTACGTATTTTTTTATCTATATTACATATTATACATGTAAAAATGTGGGTAGGCCCGCGGCAAGGTGGACTAACGACCTGGCAAAGTTCGATGGAATCCGATGGTTTGCAGGTGGCGCATGACCGGTCGTCGTGGCGACCCTTGGGGGAGACCTATGTCCAGTAGTGGACGTCTAACGGTTGATGTGACGATTATCATGATGATGTTATGGGTTAATAAAGCTTATACTATTAATTTTGTAAATTTGGATGTTTGTTACTACGAAATGAAAGCTGAACTGATTTGAATGAACGATGAAATGAACGATTTTATTGATAATAATATGGATTGACACATTTTTTATCAACATACGAAGATAGTAATATAATTTATAAAAAGTATCCATAATATCGGTGATTCAATAAAGAGGTTATCGACGATAGTCGGATAAAATATATAGGTTTTTGTTTAAAGAAAACTCATCACTATTAATTTATCTACTTGTAGCACATCGCAATATGCGACGCACTCATCAAAATTCTTCTTGTTAGATCGATCATAAAATGTTTTCAAGTTAAATTCCAAAGTTCAAACACAATTATTATTAACTTTTTGATATTCTAAATTGTCAGGAGCCCAACTGTGGACTCCCACTTAGTTAAAACTCTCAAAAATACTTTGTAAATTATCTAATTATTCATTTTGTAAAGTTTCTAACTGAACAAACAGATTGTCTTTCTTGAAGTTTTGTTTTACTAGGGCTGGGAAAAGTTTTTGATTTCGGCTTTCGTCTTTTAGCTTCAGTTGTAAATTTATTCACTTCAGTTACAGTTTCTGCAAGTGTTAAGTAGGCATTATCGGTAGAAAAACATATTACATAGTAGTAATAATAGTATTAGCACTTGTACACTATTGTAATGTACTAATATTAAATAGAAAAAAAAAATTTTTGCAAATATCTTTTACCATGGAAAAGGAATAAATTACTTTAGGATCAAGTATGGCCTTTTTATAATCTGTCACAAGTGATTGAGTATCTTCTAGGTAATCGTGATCTTTACTTACCGTCAGGTGAAATTGTGGGCAAACGCTAACCTAACTCTAACCTAACGATTTACAATAAAATTATGTTTTACGAATCACGGTAAAGGGCTAACAACTAGATACGACTATTTGTGACGGGATCCGAAACGTCGGGATAAAATACTAATATATTGCGATGAAATTCACGTAAAAAATAGTTTTATTTCGATAACAGCTCTTGATCAAAGACCAATTTGTGGTCTTGCGTCGCCACAAGTATTTTATACATTGCCTAGGTATTGTATAGAATACCGGATTATACAGATTGCCGGTAACATATACAAAAAGTAATAAATAAAATGTATAAATGGTATGCAGTACATCAATTAGATAATAAAGAACTGTGTGCCGAACAAATTCGGCTAAACTTGGTATCGGCTGAGCCGGTTCAGGTTTCGGCCTAAACAACGACTTGTTTAAAGAAAATTTTGTTGAAGCGAATATTAATTTTGGTTTTATATCGTTAATTAATTATATTTGATAGTCAATCTTAATAAAGCAATTTTAGTTGAAAATTTGTTTCAACCTGTATTTTAAACAAAGAATTATATTATGGCAGAGTTATTGTTTAAAATAATTTGCAAATTGTTAATTGACGTTCTGTTTTGGTATAACTGATAACTCCTAACGAATAATTGGTTTAGTTTCGACTATCCAGCTTGAATTAATTATTGAAACTTATTTTAGTCCGTACTAGCCTGGAGCTCTTGTCTTTGACATTGGTATCTTTCTAATTATAAGCAACCTTGGGTATTTTTTTTACAGGCTTGAGACTAACAAATCATCACGTCTATCAATATTTCTTTTTTTTTAATATTTATCGATGCAAAACCTTTTTACAGTAAGTACATATAATAATAATAATAATAATATCTTTATTTGCGTAAAAACATGGTATATAAGGTGTTAAGTTACAATGTAGGATCAAACATGTTTTTGCTTAAAGTTAAAGCATGCAAAGGTTTGTCGACATTATGGTTAGTTTACGTACATTAGTTTACATCATTTAGTATTTAGCTCAAAGAAGTCTTTCGTAGAATAGAAGTTATTTTCATTAAGCCATTCATATAATTTTATTTTAAACAGTTTGGAATTGAGTATTTTTAAAGAACTGGGTAGTTTGTTGAATATTCGTACACACATTGCCAGACAACTTTTATTGTATTTTGTCAGCCTAGGAGTCTCCTCTAATACAAGTCTGAACTGGTCACGCCGACTTCGAGAACTTATTTCTTCAGCTGTTTTAAACAGTTCTTTATATTTACGTACAAACATACACGCTTCATATAAATATAATGAAGGTAGTGGTAGCAAACCAAGCTTTTTAAATATTGGCTGACATGATTCATCAGATGGAATCCCGTATATAGCGCGTATGGATTTTTTCTGAGAGATGAATGCTCTTAATACCTGTAAGGTTAAGTTCTGCTAGCCAAGGTCAGGTTTATGGATGGGTGGGTGATCTTGCTTCAGAAAGGTCGACATGATGAAGACATGTTTCTTATGAGGATAATATGTTCAAGGCCTTTACCAATTTTGGTCAATTTTGGTTGTCTATAGAAAACTTCAACTTCTAAAGTGTAATATTATATACATAATATATGTTATACTAGTATATTAGTATACTAGTATATTAGTGTTATATTAGTATATACTTACCCGAATAGATATTAAAATATATTTTAGAGAGGTAGGGCATAGCGAGATTTCTCGCTCAAAGGTGCCCGACTGGGGAAGTAACCTCCGTCTTACAGAAACCCGCACTGAAACAAAAAAAGTTGTGTTTCTGCGAGTGAGTAAGGTGAATATTCCATCAATAAAGGAATTCCATTTGCTGTCAGTGTAGTGTCTCTCATATTTTAAGATATCTAAAATGCTCCCTTATTTTTTGTATATTTTTAAAAAAGGGAGTAAAAAGGTCTCTAAACGCCCATGAAGCCATGTAAGCTCATTTGCCATCCTCGTTGGATAAAATAAAATAAAAAAGCCTATTTACAGATTTTATCGCGATATATTGATATTGTTTTTAATCCCGACATTTCGGTTTCTTTATTGCATTAATAGATGGATTCAATCCGCAAAAAGTAGTTTTATTTCAAATAAGCTTATCATATTCACGATAGTTACATACTAGGATTACGTCCAACTGTTTTGATAAAATAATTGTATTTGTAATTTCAGATTAATTTTATTTGTAATGGACACATGGATTATCATAAATCACGTGAACCAATAAAATCACAATACATTTTGTAACACATCAAATTGCAAACTAATTTAAACCTTATTTATTAATGTCACTGTGTTAACACAAACGTTATTTGCTTATTCATTAATTTTGCTCGTCAATTTCAATCTGCGCTTAGATTAGTACATGTTAATTGGAAGCTGATCAAATAATGCCAATCGAATTGTGTACCCCGGTTGGGATATAATTAAGTAATTATATCTATTCATAGCTTTGGCGACGAAATCGTCCCAGGATATTAAGAACACAAGTATAACAGTGGTAATTTGAAATCCATAACAATTTGAAACCAAATGCAGGAAAAGGAATGGTAAACCTATATAGGGCTACGATAACGAGAGTGTCCATATAATTATTTTTAAAGGACTTCATAAAAGAAGGAGGTTCTATGTTTCTCGGGATATTTTTTTTATGTAAAGTATGTTCTCAACTCCTCATTCAGTTATGGACTGATTTTCATTCTATTTATTTTCGATTCTGAACTTAAAATTTAAACTTCGGTAGGGATCCGTATCCTTAATGTCCATAGGGTTATCACTAAACATGCCATGTCGACCATTATTACAACATGTTGCACGACGAATTGGGCAATTTATCAGCTAAAAGTTGGTTGGTTGGTCGTAGTAACTCGTCGTTGAAACTCGTCAAATACTAGACACGAAGTCTTTATTGAAAATTTCCAATATCGATGCTTTCTACAACTATCATACAGGGTGAAACGATGATTATGCAGAAATATCGTCGGAGACTGTATCGAATAAACAAAATACTTCTCCTTTACATCACTTTGCTGCGCTTTCGATTCCGGAAACCTTGTTTTAAAATCAACGCACTTTACTGTGTTTTGTAGTATTTGAAATTGTTATTCTTCGTAGTCACAGCTTGTGTGGAACAATAAATGTGTTAATAATATTATAGGTACATATATTTCGCAATCAACCATCATTATCAACATAATATCAGCTAGAAAACGCCCACCGCTGAATATAAGCTTCCCCCAAATATGTCCACAACGACGACGCCACGACGACCACACCACGACGACGATACCACGACGACGACGCCGCGATGACGACGCTACGACGTCCACTCTACGACGACGATGCCACGACGGCGACGCTAAGAAGACGTCACGACGACAACGCCGCCGCCGACGCCACGTTGACGTCATGACGACAATGCCGACGCCACGTCGCCGATGCCACGAAGACGTCATGACGACAACGCCGACGCCACGAAGACGTGTTGACGACAACGCCGACGATGAAGTCACGATGACCACACCATGACGACGACGCCACGATGACGTCATGATGATGACGCCGACAATAACGCCACGACGACTACGCCGACGCCGACACCACAACTATGCCAATAACGACAACGCCAGGACGACGACGCCAACGCCGACGCCGACGCACGACAACAACGCCACGAAAACGTCATGTCGACGGCGTCGACGGTAACGCCTAGACGACGACGCCACAATGACGACGCCGTGACAACGACGCTGAGATGACCACACCACGCCAACGACGCCACGTAGTGGTCATGACGACAACGCCGACGCCACGACGCCGACGCCAAGACGCCGACACCACAACACCGACGCCACGACGCCGACGCGACGAAGACGTTATGACGAAAACGCCAACGCCGCGACGCTGACGCCACGAAAACGTCAACGACAACGCCGACGCCACGAAGACGTCATGGCGACAACGCCAATGATGGCGCCACGAGGACCACACTATGACGACAATGCCACAAAGACGACATGATGATGACGCCAACGATAACGCCACGACGACGACGCCGACGCCGACACAACAACTGCGCCGTTGACGACGAGGCCACGACGTCGACGCCACGACGACCACACCACGACGACGACGCTACGACGCCGTTGCAACGAGCACGTCATAACAACGATGCCGGCGATGACGCCACCACGACGACGCCAGCGCCGACGCACAAACCCAACGCCACAAAGACGTCATGATGACGCGTTCGACGATGACGCCACGACGACGATGCCACAATGACAACACCGTGACGATGATGCCGAGATAACCAAACCAAGCTGACCACACCACGACGACGACGGTTGAATGACGCAACGACGACTACTCGACGGTGACGACGCCATGACGACGGTGACTGCGACTCTAGGACAACAACATCGACAGTAACACTGACGCCACGACGAAGACGCCGACGACGACGACGACGACGCCGCCACAACGACCACACCATAACGATGACGCCACGAAGCCGACGCCACAAAGACGTCATGACGATGACGCCAACGATGACGACAGACGACGCCGACGCCATGATAAAACAGACGCCACGACAACGCCGACGACGACAACGCCACGACGACGACGCCACGACGACGACTCCATGACGACGACGCCACGACGACGACACCACGGTGACGACGCCACGACGACTACTCGACGGCGACGACGCCATGACGACGCCGACGATGACTACGACAACGATGACATGGCGACGAAGATGACGAAGGTGACCGCGACTCTAGGACGACGACATCGACAGTGACACTGACGCCACGACGACGACGCCGACGACGATGACGACGACGCCACGACGACAACGACGACGCCATGAAAAACGAAAATAAATTAATATACTTGAGTAAACGAAAAGGCCACTGAAATTATTTCATTAATTTGCTGTAATCTCTGGTATTACTACGTAATGGAATCGTGTGTTCACGCATGTTTATCTCTGTAATAAGGGTTGTTATGATTAACCGTTCGCTTTCTATACGAGAAAAATAATTATAATATGTATTTATTACTTATGTAAATTTTTTTTGTAACACGAGGGTGCATGGCGTGAAAAGTGACGGACCGCCTTTGGACTATTGCAAGAGAGACGAGTGGTGACGTCTTGAAATTGTATTGTAATATTATAAATGTTGCCTTGTTACAGAGCGGCTGTTCGAATTCCTAGCTGGTGGTAGCCAAGTGGTGTGAAAAGGTCTCGAGTTCAAATTGTGTAGTGATTTTTCTGAAGTTATGTGCGTATATATCACATGTTCAAACGATGAAGAAAAACATCGGAAATCTGCATGGTTGAGAGATTTTTTCGATGGTGGGACAGTATAAATGAATAAGGGAATTCATATCGAAATAATTATACACGTGTGACAGAACATGTTATAGTATTGTCATAATGTCAAAAAGAACAATGGAAATGTGTGCAAACGTATATTATACCTACTATTACTTTTGTAACCAATTACAATATAGCACACAATCTTAGGTTTTCAATTTGAATGAAATTTTAACTCTGTTTGTATTTGTTTGTATACAGTCATATTAGCCGAATGGGAACAGATTTTAATTAAACAGTTTGAAGCCTAAGTTGAAGGTTGAGTTTATTTTAAATTGAAAATGAATAACATAATAATTTGACCACGGACTTTGTAGTTAAATTAACATCATGGATCTCCTCAAAAACGATTATAATTTCTTACTTGATGATATTTTAAGAAATTTGCGAATGATACGCTATGTGGCTCTAGATTTATGTAAAAAAGTAAACCTACAGTAAATTTCCGGACATAATTAACCTGCGTTTGAAACTTGTGTTTAGGTAACTCTATTAACTAACTATGTAGTTGGCCGACCACAGAATCAATCATCGTTCATGACACGTTTGGAATGATCCATGAAACGGCCCGTGAATTCTAATTATTTTCAACGATACGATATATACGATAAAGCAACCACATTTAATTAGTTCACCGAACATATAATCAATAGTTTGAAAACGATGTAAATTCTGAAAACCATTTATAGGCTAAGGTTGCCATAATTATAGTAATTTCTTGCAAATTTACTGGGCCTTTTTTGTAAGTTCGGAAAAATCCTCTTTGGACCGTCTTGACCCAACTGGGTGTGTCGGACTCCGCTTGAGCGTTTACTGACTAAAAATCGCACCTGTCAACGCCACCAACCCTATTGCCGGAGACATGGGATTCTCAAAAGCATGCACCACAACCCCGGCGGGACCATTACTGGGCCTGGTTACTCTGTCATAATGATAATGCGTTTTACCAAACTTCACAGGACTAATATGCTGGACAGGAGCCTAAAAGTCCTGTTTGAAACAAAGTAGGTCGTAATTTTTACATCATAACAGTATCTACAGACAAAACTGAGCATCACTTTTTTGGACCAAATCAAAACTTGACTTTTGGCAGCCACAATGGAACTTAATAATAATTAAACCACTCGCTTAATCCATAAATAAAACTATTCTAAGTAAAACAACACACCTAAAAGATCCTTGTACCAATTCTGGTAAAATATTTTGCTTCGAATATATCAAAAAGAATCCATAAATGCCATAATTATAGGTTGTAAGAGTGAGAGGGCACTTTAGAGGTTTAATAGCGCCATCCCTCTCTTCCAAGCAAAATAGACTGCTTAAACATGGCGTGGTTCGGCTGCAGACTGAAATTGATTCTCGCCGCAATCATAACAAGCAGTTGTTGAATAATGTTTGATTTTATAAGAACATCTCAGATAAAGTACGCCTTGGGTTATATTGGAAGATAATATCAAATGTAGGTAACATTGCCTGTTATGTTTAAGATACTCGTAAATTCTTAGAAAACGCACGATATTTTCTATAAGCACGTTATAGCGTAAATATGATTTTCAAAGATATAAAACAAACAAGTAGATACTGTAAAACTTACTTTATAAATGGATGCAAACACATCAATACTCATGCATTTAACTTCAATATATGGTTTGAAGTTCTTCGCGTAATTTCTATTCAAATGAGTTTCAATATACTGAGCACACACTTAAGATTCTAGGTATAATAATAATGATTCAAAAACTAATACTATTGTTACAGTGACTGGTTTATTAAGTCATGGACATTTCATAGTCATGGGTATCGTAAGATATTAAGGGGTTAGGTTATACTAGGCTTGGTAATAGACTAGTGAGTTGGCAGTTTTCACATAGTCCAGTTCCAGTCGTCACTGGAAGACGCAGTGTGGCCCGCGGCAAGGTGGACTGACGACTTGGTAAAGGTCGCTGCAATCCACTGGATGCGGGTGGCATATGACCGGTCGTCGTGGCGATCCTTAGGAGAGACCTATGTCCAGCAGTGGACGTCAAACGGTTGAAATGATGATGACATATCGTCGAAAAACGTCCTAAGGCATGTAGGTTTTCTCACGATATTTTTCTTCGTAGTTTATTTGCATTCTCAAAATGATTTTCTTTGCAGTTTATTTTCATATGATTTCGAAATTCTGATATGCGTTCTTTGGATTAGATTGAGGTTTCTTGTAAGCCCTAATAAGGCAATTGTATGTATAACGTCTAACATTGATAATAGAAAATATTTTTTAATTTGCTGGATTCTTGTGTTTCTCAGATACCTCTGTTACAAAATATAACATAACTGATAAATAAAATTGGCGTGCTCTTTACTTTTTAATATTCATTCAAGGTATCTTTTGTTTCAACATCCATTTGCAACGTGACAGCCGCCGGCTGTTTTTTTTCCGCGGAGGCGCTGTTGGTGGATGTTGAAAAAATTACCGAGCCAGTAAATCTATCGTTGGATATATTTTTTTAACATGTTTTATATCTATGTAAAAATAAGTATTCTATATACTATTTTTAAAGTATTTTCCCTTTATAGACTTTATATAATAATAATAATAATCCTTTATGTATATGAGTTATTATTATATATATGAGTTCATTGATCTGTTATTTAATACTGATTATTTTAACCTTCTAGTTAATTACCTTCGTTCGTTATTAAACAGATAATCTGCCATGTTAACAAGCGCAAACACAATTAGTAGTGTGGGTATTGATTACAAATTAATAATGAAAACGGATCCTCCAATAATAATGGCAATGAAATGAGCTATTATTTGATCACCATTAAAAATTTTTTTTTTTTTCAATTTTACCGCGGTATTGGAAAGACACCCCGTGAGTTTGATAACAGATTTAAAGACATGGTTAAAACTGAAACATAATAATTATACGTAGTTACCAAAGACACTGTAAACGATTCGAATTGTCTGGACTAAAACAAAATTAATATACCATGACAAAATCGGAAAATGTACTTCTTATTTCAAAGACGCGTAGTGACAAAAGTTGCGAAGAATATACTGAAATGGTTTGGGCATGTTGAGAGGATGAATGATAGGTGACTGACGAAAGGAATTTACAAGGCGGATGTTAGTGGGAGGGGGCGCCCTAAAAGGACATACTCCGACCTAATTGGAGAACTCCTTCAAAAAGGTCTGGTGCGCAGTATTCGTAACCGGCGCGCGTGCATTTGGAGATGTATGAATGTGGATGAGGCAAAACTGGTTGCTGGTTTCCCCGTGGGAAAAAAGCGTGTGTCATAATGTCCAGTAATATTATTTAAAAATTCCTATGCTTACTTCGTTATACTGCAAGTCAACTTTTTCGCTAAAAATAGGTAAGTAATATAATTTTATCTCCATTATAAAAGTTTTAACTATATCAATAATATTTAATGCAATGGGTTCTAAGATTCCACAGTCACATTGAATGGTTCAATTAAAACTTGATCTCTGTATAGTAACCAGACTATCTGCTTGCAGTTAGGGACTTTTGAGTTATACCTGTAATCAAATAAATTTCATATAGCTGTGCGGTTTTGTTTATACCTATATTTTTCTTTCATTTAATTTTTTTATTTCATTATTAACTTTAATCATAAAATTTAAAATGCTACTTATGATATGACTGATAAAAAACAGTACCTTAAAGTAAGTAAATTGGATTGAATCGAAGTAGAAAATGAGCTAATGATTATCAAACGCCTGAGAGAACTAAACAATCTTGATCTCGTCAGCTTCCAAACAAAAAGGACCGCCTTAAAATCAGTCTATTCATAGCAATTCTTTTTGCATCGAGGGTTAAAAGAGGAATTTATCAAATAGGTAGATAGGTAGTTCGTACATTTTGTGTAATGATTTTATGCAGATATTTTTTATGAATATATTTGGTGACCCTATACTTCATACATACCATCACGCCTGTCGTCCCGAAAAGGTTAGGCAGAGGTGTACAAATGTACACCCACATTTCGCCGGTATGTTTTAGATCCCATGTAATAGGGGGCGAGCCTATTGCCACACAACTGGGCACAAATCCAAACTCCGAGCTGCTACTGAGAATTTAATAGAAAAGAAGAAAGAATTTCAATAACACCTTGCTCGACCTGAGAATCGAACCCAAGACCTCTTGCTTGGCAGTCGTACTGTACGACCTCTAGACCAATGAGGCAGGTGCTGTGCTTCAAACAGGTTGATACTAAGATACATACAGTTGTCGCACGAACATTTGCCTTATTTTTCTACAATCATATCACCCACGACCAATATGATCCTCAGATCCCAATTATATTGTTTTCGGCTTCTAATCCACCCAGTTTATACACAAAGTGATTGCCTTTAGACCTCTACAATTACTGGTTGTCAGGGTTTTCAGGTTTTTGAATACCACTTACAACTAGAACTGATGTCTTTGGCTCACTCCGAAGTATATAAGGGGTTTAGATGAGTTAAGAATGGTCACCCATCCAACAAATAACCTCTGAAGTCGTAGTTTAACATTGCATATCGATAATGAAAGTTGCTCAAAAGGTACTAAAAAAGATTGTGCTTTATGGTCACCCTACTGTTAACCACTCGATATCGGGCTACGGTTAGTGCTAGCCCAGATTAGGTTCAGGATTAGTGCTTAAATCCCCTTAATACTTAGTTAGGTTGAGAGGTCGCAGTAACGGCGAAGGTAAAATGGCGGTCAAGCGTAAACCTATCAACAATAAAAAAAAACTTTTATGTAAAGTTTTTGCATACACAGCATCTCGTTGCTATACTTTGTATTTATTTTATTTTTAATTGGTTCATCATCATCATCATCACATCAACCGTTAGATGTCCACTGCTGGACATAGATCTCCACCAAGGATCACCACGACGACCGGTCATGCGCCGCCCGCATCCAGCGGATTCCAGCGACCTTCACCAGGTCGTCAGTCCACCTTGCCGGGGGCCAGCCCACGCTGCGTCTTCCAGTACATGGTCTCCACTCCAGAACCTTCAAGCCCTTTAATTGGTTATGCACTTGAAATTCCATAAACGGTATATTTCTAAAAACACCCCTTATAAAGCGGCAACAGTTTGTTTACTCTGTTCATACATTTAATGAATATACTTTCATCTATCTGATTCCTTCAGTTAATTTCCTATTTTCTAGAAGTTTCGAGTCAGTATCCGATGTCCAATCGCTTGATTTAATCGAAATTAATTTGATTGCCTCTCGATTCTATTTGAAGGTAAATTACTATTGTTTTTCATATAATATACTAATGGTAGCTATAGACATATATAACTCTAGATATTTTTAAGTTCTAGACCAAAAATAGTCTTAAATATGGTGTAAGACTTTGCTTAACCAATCGATTTCAATTTGAATACTGTACGCCTAAGCAGTTAAATTTCATGTCCAACCATCCTAACTACGCTCTATTAACGCCCAAAGCCGATATTTGAATAATTTAATTATAATTTGAAGTACCTATCATTTAAATCGCAGCGCTAGCATACCAGATTGAGTTGTAAAAGATTTTCAATAATTTTACATAGTTAATAGTTCAAGAAGGTAAAATTAATCTTTTAAATAGCAACTAAATCAATTTGAGTATTTTACCATTTCGAGCAAAGCGCTATAACGATTAAAATAAAGGGTGCTTGCTTAATCAGTTTAGTATCAATGTCGAGACACAAGACCTTGAGTGATTTGTGTGAGACGGAACTTGACTCTGACTGATGTGTGGGGATAGGCCATTATTCTAAAGAGAATTAACCTTAGGTATATTATTTTACCTTCACAGCATCCAGGATCACGAGCACACGGGCAGGTCATGGATTCTGTGAAATATCTGTAACGTCGGTATTAAATAAAAACAAAATTTGTAAAAAGAAGTATAATTTAAATGATATTCGCTAGGTGTAGCAACTCTATATTGGTTATTAAAAGTTTTTGTTAGTGGGTCTGTATTATGGTCTAATGGGTCGGAGCTTAAGTATTAAGATCCATTGACCAGCTCAGTTTCTTAGTCTTCTGTGTCCTTTTCATCCACCAACATAGCAGTAATTTAAGCTGTACCAACAATTTCTGTGAAATTCACAGTAACTGCTCGAAGTGTATTTGCCGGACTAATAGCAATAATCTTGCCTTACATAGGACCTAAAATATTTCAACGAAATATGGAAGTCAGTGGCGGGTAGAAAGTGGGAGTCTTTGTTGGTAGGCTATAAACATTCTGCCGCCGTTATTGACCTTTATAGTTCAATAACCTAGTTCACAATCATTATTAATTAGCTTCCGCCCGCGGCTCCGCCGACGTGGCAGGTTGATAAAGAGTAGCCTACGTTCTTCGTCAAGGTTCCATCTTTATCAATACCAAAATTGATCAAAATCGGTTCAGTGGTTCACGCGTGATGCTGTGACCAAGGGACATAGGGATTCATTTTTATAAATATAGATAACATATTTTTGTCAATGAAAACACAACGTTTTTATTTGTGTACTTACTATAATCTTTTTTAGAAGTCACTCATCATTTTGGCACGATTTATTACGTACAACATCATGATAAAAGCAACCGGCTTATTAGGATCATCATCGTCACCCATTAACGTCCCACTGCTGGGCACGGGTCTCCTCTCATTTGAGAGGGATTAGGCTACGGTCCACCATGCTAGCCTACTGCGGGTTGGCAGACTTCACATGCCATCGAGACAAAACTCTCAAGCATGCAGATTTCCTCATGATTCACCGTTTGAACTCCTGATAAATACGAATGTAACTTCCGAAATCTCAGTGGTGCATGCCTTGGGTACGAACTCGAGACCTTTAACATTTCAGACCCCTGGTCACACCACTAGGCTACCACAGCTCTTATTAGGATAGTTATTACTGTAAGACATAAAAATATTACCCAAATTAGTTGACATCTGCCTTGTTTTGGCTTTAGCCTAATCAGCCTGGTGGTAAATCCGCTACTGGTGGAAGTATATTAGTACTCTACTGCCTACCCTGTTGAGCACACAGGCGTGCATATCACACAAGCTATGTCATTATACTAGCACTCTTACTCTGAAGTCACTATTGCGATAACATAACAAAAATATATGACCTAATATTCTCTATATTCAAAGCCAACTGACACGACATACATTCAAGATTATTCTATGCTTACTCCCTAAGGAGGTACAGGCATGAAGATACGGAACGTACTTCCGAACTCGCGATATCGGATGTCTCATTGATCGGCGCAGAATAACGCTATACTTGAGCACCAACATACCGTGTACCTTATCGTGTTTATAATGGAACAGAAAATATTGTATGGATTTTCCAAAGCCTTTGGGTTAGTAGGCTATAATGGAATTTAGACTTTATTTAGAGTGGATCACGATACCGAATCAATATTCGCGAAGGGTTGTGGGAAAATATGTGCTGATGTATATACACCCACATTCTGCCAGTATGTTTTAAGTCCTATGTAATTTGTCACGTGGGAATTCGAGCCCAGATTAACATGCTCAGTAGCGGTTGTGACCCCTAGATCAATACAGTATTATTTTTAAAGAAACCATCAGTGGGTTGATAATGGAAATCTATATTTTTACAATCATCATTATCATCATCAGCTCATTATTGTCCCATTGCTGGGCACGGGTCTCCTCTCATTTGAGAGGGATTAGGCTATAGTACACCACGCTAGCCAACTGCGGATTGGTAGACTTCACATGCCATCGAGAAAATCTCTCAAGCATGCAGGTTTCCTCACGATGTTTTCCTTCACCGTTTGAGCATGTGATAAATACGCACATAACTTCCGAAAAGTCAGTGGTGCGTAGAACTAAATAATTTACACAAATATTCCTATTATTCTATAAAATCCTATTCTAAAATATGAACATTTCACACCCTGTATTATTATTTAATGTAGTAGGTACTTACGATCCAAAGTAAATCTTAAAAAGGCGGACATCGTCCGATTTAAAACGTTTTCCTTGTAAGCTCTTAATAGAAGGGAAAGTAGTGGGTGTTATAAACCACTTATAGTAAGTTGGTTTTGATTTGATTTCTTACTTATCTTAAGGGTCATTTTCCTGAGGATGAAAGAGAAACAGGGTAAGTGGGGTAGTAGTCCTTATAACAACCTTATTTTATTGATAAAAATATTATAACATGAATATTTATGTATTAAATTCAGCGATGCATCGAATAAGAGGAGACCCGTGCCCAGCAGTGGGACAATAATGGGTTGATGATGATGAAATTTAGTGCCAGCTGGAATGCAGACAGAAATTATGATGATGTTAGAAACCCTAGTGGTGTAACAAGTAGACTGTGAACTTAAAGGTCACAGGTTGAAACCCAATCACTGAGTTTTCAAATTTACGTGCTCATTTATCACGTGCTCATCCAATGATGGAAAATATCGCGAGGAGTATACGCTGAAAGTTCTTTTTTAGATTTAACCTCTAATTTAAGTTAAGTTTAAGTTTAAATGCTTTATCACTAGAATGCTCTTCTTCGTCTTGACGCCTCCATGGTCTGGTGAACGTAAGTGCGACTGATGACCAAGGGGGTTCAATTCTCAGGTTGAGCAAAGTGTTATTAGGTTTTTTTTTATAAAATTATCAGAAGCAGCTCGGAGTTTAGACTGGTTAATGGCAATAGGCTTACCCCTTTTTTCATAACTTGGATCCTAAAATATACCGGAGAAGTATGGGTGTACATTAGTACACCACTATCTAACCCAATTTTCAAAAAAAGATTGCAATGCCGAAATACTTTCAAGTAATTTTCAAAGCGAGCAAGTGTTTTAACGCCTTGTATATTACTTTGGCTATTAAAAAGATTGCAATATATTACTTGAAGTAGTCGTTATCTTGGCAAAGTGTAACATTTTAAGGAACAATTTGTGCGACGATATTTTATTTCCTAACAGTTAATATTCTTTTATTCGCGGGGATAGGTTTTAGTATGATTACGTATAGATAGATATATTTGAGACTAGGATTTGCCCGCAACATCGTTTGCTAAGAATTAGTAATTTTATTGAATTTGCTTGTTTATTTGCTGCACGCTTATTTATTTCTTCTCTTTTTTTAAGAAATTATCGACGTCACATACAAATTTTCCTTCTAAGGGATGATTTTCAGAACAAAAATCTATCCTACGTACTTCCCCTAGGCTCAAAATATCTCCATACAAAATTTTCATCATGTAAAACAATATATAATATTGTGTGGACTTATATCATATGTATGTAAATTGTTACTCAGAAAATAAAGATTTATTATTATTATTATTATTATTATCATACATCGTTCTATTCATTCACATCGGCGGTTACACCGTGAAGAGGTAAAAGACAGACAGACATACAGGGCTGCCAGATTGTATCTTTTGATACCAAATTGGTATAATTGGACGTTGCATTGTATCCATGTGGTATCCATGATCATTTGGTATAATTCGATACAAAAGCAAGACGCTCACAAAAAAAAGGTCATGCCAAGAAGTTGTCCGCTAATTTTGCAAAGGATTATCGAATAATCGAGGAATAATGGGCAGTATGGTATAATACCATCATATTTGGTATAATTGTAGATTCTAAATGGCACATCCGCGTCGTTGCCTACTGGCAGCCCTGCAGACATACAATATTACTAATATGAAAGTATGAATATAAATACGTGAGATTCATAAATTTTGGCTTAAAAATTATATGTACTTATGGATTTGTTGGCAATGTTTTTGCTTCTTAAATTATTGTTTTCTAGTTTGGCACGGGTAGAATTGTATATATCGTTTTTGAATTAGCTTTATGATTAGATTGAGATTTGCGATTTTGAACAAACAGACTCATTAGTCGGAATTGAATTTAATGTCAATGCATGTAAATAAAAACCAAGAAAAATAAATTGATATTTATTTTTAGACTTTTAAGAAAGTATTGACTCCTCATACAAACTTTCACCCCCCGCAGGGATGATTTCCGGGATAAAAACTTTTATAATTATGTCCTTCCCCGGGATAGAAACTATCTTCCTACCATCATCTAAATCGGCTCAGCGCATTAGGCGTGAAACGGTAACAGACAGACAGACAGAGACACTTTTGCATTTATAATATTAGTTACTGCTAGGCTGGCCAGATATATATTTTATATAAGATTGGTTAGCCTTTGCCCACAATCTCACCTGATGGAGATGTAGCACGCCTATCTTTTCTTATTCTAATCAATCAAAAATATCTACATGTAGTATATCAACATTCTAGTATCCGTAACACGGAACTAGATGGCGCTGTGTCATAATGTCCTACATATTTATTATTATTATTATTATTAAATCTTTTGTGGGCTTAAAACTGAATGATGCCTGGATACTGGCATAATGAAGGTAAACGGGGTACATAATTATTCCTTTAATTTTGACCTTTACATCTTTATTCTCATTATGTATGCAATAAGAGTAAAGTATTGAGTATACTTATTAACAAGCCAACCATAATTTTCTTCTTACGTTAAAACCCTTTGTTGTATTTATGTTGTCTAAACTTCCGTTTCCTAAGGCTATGTTCCCTACTTCCACGACCTTGTCAAGTACATGTCTTTCCGAAGTAAGATCATATTTCGTCTTACGGCGAAGCCGCCCGTGAAATTGGTTGTTTATTCTGTTATATCAGTACTAGCAATTTTCTGTGGTTTTACTCGCATGTATGTTGATTAACCTATGTTTCGATTTTGTTACAAAAATCGAAATAAATTTACAACGGCATCTAGTGGCACTTTTTAGAATAAAGAGCGTTTTTTATTCTGGAAACAAGTGTTTGTAGATCAAATTAGTTATATCTTGGTGCTTCTTTTATCTTCAGTTCTATGTAGAAATTAGTTTTGTAGTAAGCCTGAATTAGTGAAGTGGTATTAAGGATGCCTCCTGAGGTAAAATCTTCTCGACCCCCAATATTCAAATCCTGGTAGAGGCAAATATAATAATAATTTGTATAGTTTTCTTGCATAAAGGTTAGGATACTAAATGTTTGTGTGATATACCTATTTATCTTTAAAACATTGATGAAATGTACAGCTGAGACATCAACGAACAAACAAACAGACATACATTTCGATCCCTAATAAAGCGTGAAAATTAATGGCGGTTATTTTGTTTTTTATTTTATTTATGGCAAGTTATCATTTTGAATTTGGAAGCTTCTTTATTTTCACTGGCGATGAGAAATGGAATGTTATTTTCTCGTTGCTTGCATGGCGGAGATGCAAATTTGAATAAATTACGCACTTTTTCATAATCATTTAAAAAGTCGTTACTACGAGACAAGGAAAGCTCGCTTGAGATTATAGGCGGTGAGTGGTTTTGTTAGCAAGACTAGCAAGTCTGAGCAAAGTATCAGTCTAAAATTTGGAAGAAGCTATTCGTATGTCAAAAAAAATATATATGATAAGCCTGGTCGCGGGACCAGTGGACTATGAAAATCAAAGGTTTTGATTTCGAACCAAAGGCACGCACCACTGACTTTTCAAAAGTAATGTGCGTATTTATCACATGCTCTAATGGTGAAGGAAAATATCTTGAAAAAATGTGTATGCCTGAGAGAATTTCTCAATGGCTTGTAAAGTTTTAAAATCTGCTGTAGGCTAGCGTGGCAGACTATAGCCTAATCCCTCTCACATATGAGAGAGATTAGGCTATAGGCCCTTGCCCAGCAGTGGGACAGTAGATCGGTTTATAATGATGCTAATAACGAGATTAAAATATAGGGAAATGCAGTTTCCAATAGCGGCAGGTGGTGTCCATATCGCTCTATGCACGAAAATATCAAAAACAATATAAATAAATTATAATTCGAAATGAGAGTATCATTTACTTTACTCGCTGACTGCAAAATATTACCATCTACCGAGGCTCCAACAGTAAACTTTCGTTTATAAGTAGGTACGGAACTCCAACAATTGTGAAGTTTTAATTGAAACCTCAGAGTCTCGTCTTTAAATTTATACAATTGCGGAGCTCAATTGTATGTAGAATAATATACAAGCATTTAGCTATGACTTTCTTTGGTGCAAAACTATTTTAATTCTGTTTGCAGTGTGACAGAATTAGAAGACTGCCACCACGCTGATTTAGTTCCGTTTCGCAGACTTCACACACCGTTCAAGAATTGAGATATCTCAGGCGGGCAGGTTTCTGATTCGGATATTTTGTATAGACATAGTTAATTAATAATAAGTTTTAATGAGCTGTGGTAGCCTTACGGTGTGACCAGTGGACTGAGATGTCAGAGGTCTCGAGTTCAAACCCAAAGCACGCACCACTGACTTTACGGAAGTTATGTGCGTATTTATCGATGCTCAAACGGTGAAGGATAATATCATGAGGAAACCTGCATGATTGAGAGATTTTCTCGATGGCGTGTAATGTCTGCCAACCCGCAGTAGGCTAGCGTGGTGGACTATTATAGAAAGAAGAAAGAAGAAAGAAAGAAGAAGAAGAAAATAATATTTATTGACACAGTCACGAACAATGCACACAATAACATAAAAAAGAAAGAAAAAAAAAAAACATTGGACAATAAACAAACTCATTGTGTGCCCCACGGCTGTGCCAAATGGCCCAGTTCAGCTAAAAGCCAGACAACTGGTAAGCTGCCTGGCGCTGGTTTTCAACTGGACCAGGAGGTGAGTGTCACGGATGCAAACCAGTTTCACGACGCAGAATTGTATGTGAATAATAAATAAGTACATAATAATACAAGAATATATGAGAGCTAATAAATATAATTATAATCAAACAATATACGTAAATAAGTGGTATGTAATATGTAAAATACACACACATATATAAAATATAGCAACCTATTAAACACATATATATACAGTTATGTCCGCTAAGTAATCACGCGATCCCGGCCGCCGCGCACAGACCCCATCGCCCCGCCATCATTTAATACGGCGTCAGACATGATACAGGCCGGCCGGCCGGCGCAGCGATACTGCATGGACGCGCATACGCGTTTCCAAAAATTGCATTACAATTTAAGTTAGACGGCACCTGGACGGGAGTCAGCATCTATATTATAAGTTATAAATGAGCAGTGCAATTACTAGTTCCGCGTGTCAATCTATACCCACATAGTGCCTAAAAAAAAAAAAAAAAAATTTGCAGCAAATGCAAGAAGGCCAGCCTAATCCCTCTCAAATGAGAGGAGACCAGAGCCCAGCAGTGGGACAATAATAGGTTGATGATGATGAGTTAATTATGAATACTTCACTAAAGACATCAGAAACTCAGGTTACGGAAATAGGAGACCTGTGACTTGGTAGTTTATATTCCTCTCTCACCTGTCTATAGAAACATCTGCCGTGGCAAACATGCTATCTCGTATCTTCTTAAAAAGAACTATATAAGGGAAAAAGAGATACCTGATTGACACTCATTGCAGTAGTATTTTTTTTTTTGCCTGGTTTCAATTTATATGTGATAAGCGCAGGCAACATTCTGCGATTTTGGATTGCACGATTGTTGTGCTTTTGTCAACAACAATTATTGATATTGTTGTATTTTTTTTACTGTTTATGCTCGACGCCTCATCATCATACCTACAATCCATTAAAATTATTTTTGGGAACGGTACGAAGTCACAATTAGCAATGTATTAAAATAATTATATACATTTTCGGGAGGTAAGACTTTAGTTTTTGAAATTAGTTCTAGATGGCGTTGTCATCTCCTCTCCAACTAGTTCTGACAATCAACGCCAAAACTAACTAAGAGGTCAAGGTCAAGGTTGCTTTAAAAGTTCAGACGTTCGAGCACTAAAGTTGCGAACATAACAGCGTACGAAGGTGTCTCTACGGTCCTTTCAAATAGAAAGAGCTTATGTTAAATGAAAAGGAACATATTTTGGGGACCGATTTTGCTGATTTCTTTATCATACCACGACGGTAGCAAAATGCTTACGCCATGCCTGATGGAAAGCAGTTACCGTAGCCTGTGATCGTTTGCAACACCGGAGGTGTCTTAGAGATGTATTCATATATATGTATATGTAAAATACAAAACAAGAAACATAAAGCCTCTTATCTTAAAATCAAAAGAATAAACCCAATTACTTCGGAGAAGAACCCGGTGGCTTTCCCTGATGCCGAGTGCCTCTTGAAGGTTTCCGTTTGTTTGTTGGGTTCGATTCCTAGGTTGAGCAAAGTGTTATTGGGTTGTGCTATTGAATTTTCAGTTGCAGCTCGGAGTTAGGATTCATGCCCGGTTGATCGCAATATGCTCGCCTCCTATTACATGGGACCTAAAACATACTGGTGCAACGTAGGTGTATATTAGATCACCTCTGCCTAACCCTTTTTTACCGAAAGCCGTGATGGTATGTTGTGTTGTAGTCACGAAGTGCATGACAATTGGAATGTGTAAAATACATAGTTCAGTGTATGTACAATATTATACAAGTAGGTAGGTACATTTACAAAAATGCAATTCAAGATTTCATTTTCAACATGACTGTCATGAATTATGACTTTATTAAATGAATTCAGTTCATTCTATAGAGAAGAGTTTTGAGACAGTCTTAAGTTAATTCTTCATATTTAAGTTTTACAAGTCTCCAAACCCGAAACTTGCCCAAACTGTGAACCTCCAAAGCTTAAGTTTAACTACTAAGTTTTAATCCTCTGCTTTATATGCTTTAAGTTCGTGTTTGTTTAATTTTTAAATAGTCGTAATATTTTGTGGGTCCCGTAATAAGATCCATTTTAGAAAATATGTTTTATAGAAATAATGTTTATGTATTTACAACAAAAGCTTGAAAAAAAAATGGATCTAATTCATTATAGTTACATTATTACTATTTAACTCAGAGGTTGACGTAATTAACTGACAATAGTTAAGAAAAAAAAGAAAAAGAGACTTTGGTCGAGAGAAACAAACACAGGAGACAAGCATAGTTAAAATGTTTTTAACTATTTAGGTTGTTTGAAACTACTATAAAGCCTTATCTTGCTGTTTTAACCATGCAGGAAACATTTTTATATATGATGTGTTTTGAACTGTTGGTCTAGTAATGGTAAAATGCGATTGCTGAGCAAAGGACTTGGGTTCGATTCCCAGGTCGAGCAACATGATATTCGGGTGTTTCTATGAAATTCTCAATAGCAGCTCGGAGTTTACATTAGTATGCCTCTGTGTATCCCTTAGGCACAGGCATGATGGCATTTTTTTTAGGGAAATAAGGAGGCAAACTTGTAGGAGGCTCACTTGATGGTAAGTGATCACCGCCTCCCATGGACATCTGTAACATCAGAGGGTCCAGAGGGCTTGCAAATGCGTTGCAGGCCTTTGGTATGTTTGAGCTTGAAAAAAATTCTGATTCTCTCCTAATTTATTCAAAAAAGCAGAAAACACATATTTTTTCAAGTCGAAAACACATTTATGGTGAAGTGTTCCGCCTCCTACATGTTTCTAAAGCAGGTAACAGACATATAGTATTTCCTAGCAACTGTATTTTTACGGCGGTTACAAGGGATGCCTCACATAAACGAGCGTTGCGGTGCGGGACAAAATAAACAAAGGAACTGATGTTACTATGCACGCTACTGCCATTGAAGCTGGCATGTTGAAGTTACGTATTAGGATGTCTAAAGCGCTATAGATAGTAAGAGTGACGGCACAGAGGCGGTGAGAACGATTACTGTGGCGTTTGTCCCAGCTAAATTTCCATATAGAATGTATGTTAGAATAATGCATGGTGGTTTGCAATTAATGTTTACAAGGTTTCACGATTTTTATACATTTGAATTATTATAGACAACGGGTCTGGATCGTGTAGTTTCATTGAGATATAAATACCTTTTTTAACCCAACGTTTCGGCAGTCAGTCAGTGTAGAGATACCGTTAGTGTAGTGTGTAGAAGTACCGACAATACGACTAATGTTGATAAAAATCAAGTGAGGGTAGTGGAAAACGCCCGCACGTCACGAAGGCGCCGCCGAGCCGTCAACAGTCTTCCCGTGACCACGGCTTGATGCAAGTCAGCCGAAACGTCGGGTTAAAAAGATACCTCAATAAAACTACACCTGTGAGCTCTGGTGACCTTACTCACTCGCAGAAAGACAACTATTGTTGATTTCCTGCGGTCTTCTGTAAGGCGGAGGTACTTCCGGAGGAATCTCGCTATGCCCTACCCCGTAAAAAAGAGTGATTTAGTAATACGCACATGATTTTAAAAAGATAGAGATGAGTGTCTAGAATTTACCACAATGTCATATTACTAAGCATTAACTATTTTAAACACACTCCAACACTTATAAACACAATCTTAGAAAATGTCAGAAGAATTATTATACCTCTATTTTTTTGCCGCAGGTACACAACAGTGTGGGAAGTGTCTTAAGTAATATTTTTTTATTACAAACACGGCAGCGCGGGGTGCTCGAACGTGCTCGACTCTAAAAAGCTTATGTGGGCTGTGCGAACACCCTGTGTGGAATAGAAACAGTCTGGATTTCTGCGCCAGATTGAAGTAAAGGCTTGCTCCACCGAGGTGTTTGTGTGCCAGACACGGCAGGGAGGCAAGCATACCTAGAGATTTCTTGAAACTACATTTCTTGCAAAAGAAAATTAGTTGTCGTTCTTAATCCCCTAGGCAAATCGACAGGATGTTATAAGTTTGACGTGTCTGCCTGTGTGTGTGTGTGTGGGTGTGTGTATGTGTGTGTTTGATTGGTGAGTTAGTCGGGAGAGTGTTTTTAGCTATGTTTGATGAAAGTCCGTTATTTGACTGAATAATTACCGGATTGATTCGCTGACTGGCTCAATAATTTATTTATTTACTGGCCGATTGACTAAATTAATAATTAAGCAACAGACTAAAACCCTGCAGATTTCAAGTTTTATTTAAGAAACTTGAGCGACGAAATTTGGTACTTCTTCGATCCATACTTTAACATTATAAATGCGAAGTGTATCTGTCTTTCTGTCTGTCTGTTACCTCTTTGCACTTTACCCGCTGAACCGATTCAGATGAAATTTGATATGGAGATAGTTTAAGTCCCGGAAAAGGACATAAATTATAGTTTTTGTCGCGAAAATCATTCCTAATTTTATAATTAGGAATGATTTTCGCGCAATTAGTAATTTTATATACCTAATACGCTTATGCGTATTAGGTATATAAAATTACTATAAGACTGCCAATTGTACTTTTACTATCTATGTATTCCATTTTATTGTGTTTGTTTTTGTTTGTGTACAATAAAGAATACTCATACATATCTATCTATCGAATTCTGCACAGACAAAGTCACGGGCCAAAGCTAGTATACCCGTATTTTCGTTGTTCTGGTGGATTCTTTAAGCGATGCCACGTCTTTGAACATGTAATAAGGTGAACTTGTACCACAAAACTATTTCTTTGAGTCTAATAACAATACTCTTTATATTGAGAGATAGATAAGCGAGATTAAAATACTATAAATATTGCTAGGAATAAGATTTTTGGAGGTTGTAGTTTAATATAACATAGGCCAAGCCACATATTTTTACTTATAATATGTAGAGTTCACTAATTTAAGCCTTACGAGGTGTTAGAGTAGAAAAAGGCGTGAGTTTATGTATGTATTTGTTTATATACATACATAAATACCATCAAGTCTGTCGTCCCCGAAAGGAAGAGGCAGAGGTGCATTAATGTACACTATTGTACACCCACTTTTCGCCGGTATGTTCTTGGTCCCATGTAATAAGGGGCGATCCTATTGCCACTAACCAGGCACGAATGAAAACTCCGAGCTGCTACTGAGAATTTCATAGAAAAACCCAATAACACTTTGATTTCTTACACTGCCGTGCCAAGAAGTCAACAGTTTGTGAACATATCATGGAGTAACCCTAGTAACCCCATTACATCAGCTAATATAAACCACCGAAACCTCGCAAAAGAAAACCAATTCCTACCCAGGATGATCCAAATTTCAATTTAGAACATAGCTGGGTAATACCACCTGCTTGGAACCCCATCACAGATTCTGTTAAATCTAAATGCAATAACAAACCTGCACGACCGAAGGACACGGCGAGCTCGTTCTGTTTAAATCGGATTGTCAATAATAATTTAAAATGTAGGGTAGCTGTTAGTAATTATAACTTCAAGACGACCAACACCTCAGTCAGCCCGTGACCATGGGTGCTGTAAAAATTCGAAACGCCGGGTAAAAATAATATCAATATACCGCGATAAAATCCGTAACAAGTAGTTTTATTTCAATACCAATAACACTTTTCTTGACCTGGGAATCGGACCTGAGGCCTCTTATTCAGCAGTCGCACTGTGCGACCGCTAGACCAATGATGCAGTATTTTTTTATATCATGGATTCCCTCAAAGCAACGCCTGCTCGCGTACCTACTCGCCTGGTTCTCATTCAAGCTCTGCTTACGTGAGATAGTTATTTTTAACAAGCAGCTCAGCTCATAAGCTGGTAAGAATTTATCGATAAAATAAAAATCTCACGTGCCTTTTGTCGCTCCAACATACTAACAAGGTACTGGGGATCAAGCTCACGTTTTAAACTAATGACGTGTGCGAGTAAAAAAATAACAAGATTATATTTCATGTAGATTTTGTTGGCAAATAAGCGGGTCCACTATCCAGGTGGGTGATGGGAAGAAAAGCTGTTTTTTTTTCTATCTGGAATAGACTAACATAAATTTCCGAGTCATGGGTGTATCTTTTTTTTATTGTTATAATTGTGTAATAATAGGTTTACGCTTGACCGCCGTTCACCTGATATTAAGCGATGCTGCGATCTACGATAGAGCGCGCTTACCTAGAAGAAACGGATTCATGATTAAATTTAAAGACACCCAGATTTTATCTATGTATAATATGTAGGTATGTATTTACAAAAAAAGACGTAACAGAAGCCACGTTGCTTAGCTCGGAACTAGATGGCGCTGTCTTAATGTCCAGGAATATTTATTTATTTATCTATAATATACTATCACGTGTACCAACCCCGAAAGGTTAGGCTGATGATTGCCATCAACTAGGCACGAATCCAAACTCCGAGCTGCTTCTGAGAATTTCATAGAAAAACACTTTTCTCGACCTGGGAATCGAACCCAAGACCGTCCAAGACAGTCCTAACAATGACCCTAAAAGATTACCAACTCGTAGCGTTAAATCTGCACGTAACTTCGAAAACTTGAGACCTTTGTCCAGTTTATAGTTTACGCCACTAGCCTACCACAGCTCAAGAAGAAAAATAATTAATTATATATTATTATTTGTCTGCATATTAATTTATGAATAAAAACTATTTGAAAAGAACTTCAACCATAGACCGGAGTCCAATGAACTTCACAGTATTTTAAATTAAAATTCTTCTTTGCCTTTAAATTCTTAAGTGTGCAGCACTCTACTACTTAACACATTTCTTGTAAAATGTTAAGAAACTTTGTACAGGAATGCTAATAATAATTATCATTATCACGAAAATACCTGTTTTCTGCCATTCTTTGATTAGAACATGAGCTAGTAAGGTGTGGTTGCTTGAATTCGCTGAATTTAAATTTAAATTAGTTATTATGTTTCATAACTACTAGTAAAATAATTACATTATACGGATGGGCATGGGGCCCAGCAATGGGCAATTATAGGTTGATGATGATAATGGTGACCCATATTCATTTATTGTCTATCGTCCTAGTGTATGTTGGAAAACTACAGACGCTTACGCGATAACCTATCAGGCATGCAGGTTTCCTTCAACGCAGATAAATAATCTTGTAAGCTTTACACTCGTAAATCTCGTGTCACAGTGTTTGTTGCTGAACTCCTCCGAAACGGCCAGACCGATTATTGTGAAATTTTGTGTGTATATTTGGTAGGTCTGAGTATCGGTCGTAGTCTATTTTTAACACCCCTAGGTGATAAGGATGTCTCTCACCAGACCTTTTTTTTTTTTGGCTAACCAAGTTTTTATTATTTTATTTTATTTGGCATTAAATAGTAATTATAATCGTAACTTTTCACTCTTCTACCACCAACCCCTAAAATGTGCCTAAACAATGTTTGCTGGGTCAGCTAGTAATTACTAAAACTCAGTGCATGCCTTGGGTACCTTTTTTTTTTTTTTTTTTGTTGTCCGTGTGGGAATGCATTTACGCACTTCCCGTCGCCCGGGAAGACGACGGGGGTGTGTCGGACTCCACCCAGAAAGGGTGACTACCGACTAAACCCACACGGGGTCTTTCCGCCTCACCACCATAGTGCCGGTGTTACGGGTACGCGTTAGCATTCTTCCGCGACCCCGGCGGTGGCGGACCGCCCTTGCGGTCCCCAGGCCCTAGTGGGAGGGTCCTCAGTGACCCTCCACTCCGTCCCATCCACTGAGTGGGGCGCGGCAAGACCCACCGCGCCGCCTACTCCGGCCAAGTGCGGGGCGATCAGGCTTTCCCAAGCCCGCCGCCCGTGGCCGTACATCTGCCCTTAGGATGACGGATGCCTTGGGTACCTACTCGAACTCGCGTTATCACAGCTCACAATTGATGGTGATTGTTAATTTTCCAATGTAAATAAAAATATCGAAATGTCATCACTTCATATATTTTTTGGTTAATTTTTCATTACGATGTTTTGGTTCCTTCACACCGATGTGATCAACAAACTATCCCCCATCTGCACATTAACATGAACGTCCAAGACGTGTAAAACTTCAAACAAACAACTGCGATTCGTCGTAACAAATAAAAGGAGCGATATATCAAGAATTATTACGATCAGTTGCAATCGGCGATTGGACGTATGATGTGACAGTAAAAAGTTTTTCGATAAAAACTTGCGTGTAAATATATTTACGTCATCATCAAGAACTTTTATCATTAGCTCTTGCTATTGATGCATGCATTAAGATGAACGAGGAAAATGTGTGAGTCAGAGTCTGTCTATATGTCACTTGCAATCAAATATTTTTGATGTCATAAATACAATACGACATAAAAATGTTGAATTACTCGAAATGGTTAGCGTCAAGCGTGCGTTTCTTGTTCAATTCTCTCTTCTCCTTCTGTTGCAGCTCAGAGATTGAGTGCACGGATAACGATTGTAAAAATATTTTAAAAATAAAAATATTTCATTATAATATAATGGAAATATGTGCATAATTAGTGATTAAACGAACTTACCTGTAAGTGAAGTTCTATCATAATTATACGAAGGGCCTCGTCCGAAGAGATTAGTATTTACACATGTAGTTCCACATACAATGTCGCCACTCACGCACTTTAGTTTATAATTTTTTTTTTTTTTTTTTTTTTTTTTTTGAAGGTAGTTGCATTGTTACCTTGATATCGGTCACCGTCAATACTTCATTAAGTTTAGAGCTTATATTGCAACTCAATTGATATTTTACCTAAGGGTCTAACTGAAAGGCAAGGGGAGGGTGGGTTCCTAATCTCTTCGGACGAGGCCCTTCGTATAATTATGATAGAACTTCACTTACAGGTAAGTTCGTTTAATCACTAATTATACTCGGGCCTCGTCCTCGAGATTAGTATTTACACATGTAGATCTTGAGAGATTTTGGAAAATATCAAGTGAAAGAATATTTTTACTTTAATCATTATATAAGAATCATATGAGTGATTACAACAAAACTGCTTAATTGACAATTTCAGAGTTAATTATAGTAGAAGCAAATACATGTTTATTCGATTCATCAGAAATCACTCTATTATAAAATCTAGCAAAAGATTTTGAATTATCTGACCATCCGGCAGTTCTTCTAATAGTATCTAAATTTATGCCTAGACTATGTGCTTTTGATGTACTAGCATGTCTGGTACTATGCGCGGTAAATTTTGACACATCAATCCCACTTAATGCTAGGGTATCTTTTATCCACCTGCTCAAAGTTTGTGAGCATACTGCATTATGGGGTCTTTTCAGGCTAATAAACAATAAGTCATGTTTACGTAGAGTCTTTGTTAGATTAAGATATGAGCAAAGTACTTTAGCTGGGCAAATCTCTGGTTTGTTTTTGAAATAAGGAAGAACAAGTCTAGGTTGTAGATAACCAGGCCGGGATGTTTTAATTAGATCGGGGATTTTTATTGAAATTTCGTTAGGAAGGATATCAATATTTCTGATAAGAATTTTTGAGAACGTTTGTACTCTGTGCGCTGTAACTAAGGCGAGTATCGTTATTAATTTTTTGGTAATTTTTTCTAATGATAGGTTTTCATTTGGAAACCAAGTAGCTAGAGTATCTAACACTATTGACGTATCCCATGTACAGTCGTATTTTGGCAACGAAGGTCGTAAACGGAATACACCCTTAAGGTACCGTTTAATGAGATCATCTTCTGCAATCTGACGTCCAAGAATAAGAGCCAGAGCAGAACGGTAAGTATTTAAAGTACTGTACTGTGCACCTGACTGGTAGACTTCATTTAAAAACTCAATAATGTTTGATACTGCCGTGTTATAAATATCAAAATGTTTTCTTTGGCTAAAATAAAACCATTTCTTTAAACATGAATCATACTGCTTGAAAGAATTTTCAGAGAGTGATGCCAGCATGACTTCTATGGCGGGGGATGACACGCCCTTCTTCAATAGAGATGCCCGGATAATATGCCGGCCACCAGGGTAGTCTGGCAATGTATTTGGCGACTGCTGGAATGAGAGAGTATTAACTCTTTAGTTGGATAAATAATAAGCTTTTTTCCTTCTAAGAGTTTATGGAGGAGGGGGTACCAAGGTTGGGTCGGCCATTGAGGTACTATAAGTATACCTCTCGCTTTATCTGAGATTATTTTTCTTAATGTTTTCAAAATCATTGAAAAAGGTGGAAGGCCATAGAAAAAATAGCCTGACCATTTAATAGAAAAAGCGTTTATGGCGTAAGCATCTGGATCCCTATGCCATGAAATATATCTCTGACATTTTTTATTGATCCTACTTGCAAATAGGTCTATATTAGGAGAACCAAAAGTATTTACTACTTTATTAAAAGCGTAATCTGAAAGTTCCCACTCTATGTCCGGGTGGGTTTTTCTTGATTCAGCATCTGCAATGTTATTGTCTGCTGATCGAATATACGATGCAAATACAAATAAATTCCGTTCCTCACACCACTGCCATAAATCTTTTGTTATCTTTGTGAGGTGAGGAAATTGTACTCCACCCATGCGGTTTATGTATGATATTGCCGTGGTATTATCAATACGTAATAAAATTTGACAGTGGGATAAGTTTTTTGCAAAAATTTTTAGTCCAATGAAAGCTGCAAGTAGCTCTAGGTAATTTATATGTTCGAGTTTTTCGTCTTTACTCCAAATACCACTAGCTGTTTCCCCGGCACAGGCAGCTCCCCACCCAGTAGTTGAGGCATCGGAAAATATCTCAACAGAATATTCATCAAATTTAATTTTGTTGACTGAATGGTCAATGGCTTTTGACCACCATTCGAAATCTGAATGTAATGACTTTGGTATAGACATATATTTTTCATAATCGTTGTCTTGTTGATTGAGATTAATAAATTTGCATCTTTCGAATTGCTTGGTATATAACCATCCGTATTCGATAGCCGGACAGGCAGATGAAAGGAGGCCTACCAGGCGTGCGAATTCTCGAATTTTACATCGGGTAAGTAGCCTAAATTTCGAAATTTCATTTTTAATTTTTATTCTTTTTTCAGGTGGTAAGCTGATCTGAAGATTTTTTGAATCTATCACATAACCAAGATATTTGCAGGTATTACTAGGTATCATTTTACTTTTTTCTGTATTGATATTAAAACCTAAGGCTGATAAGAGTTTAACCGTGGTGGTTATATTATGGATACATTCGTTGTATCTATGGGCTATTAAGCATAGATCATCTAAGTAAATAGTAGACATGAAACCACATGAGCGTAGTAACCTGACAACAGGTTTCATAATTTTTGTATAGACATATGGTGCCGTATTAAGACCAAATGGTAAGACGTTAAATTCATATAAATTGTTGTTCCATATGAACCGTAAGAATTTTTTAGAATTTTCATGAATTTTAATTAAATAGTATGCATCCTTTAAATCTATAGTACCCATAAAACAGTCTTTAGAAATTAACTTTATAGTGGTACGTAAATCCTCTAACTTGAAATGTCTTGTTTCAATAAATCTATTAAGACTTTTCAAATTTAGAATAAATCTAGTTTTACCATTTGGTTTTGGTATTAAAAATATTGAAGATATGTATTGCCCTTCGCAGGGTTCACATTGTGAAATGGCGCCTATTGTTAACAAGTTGTTAATGGCTTTATTGAATTGAACCATTTCTACCTCAGTATATTTTTTACTGGTAGGTACAGTATAATTTTGAATAGGTGTACATGAAAATGGTATCTCATAACCATCTATCCAGGAAAGTATAGTTTTATCTGATGTTATACGTGACCATTGCGTATAAAAATGAGATAGATTATAAGCGTATCGTACCGGGTCTAGCGGCGGCTGCTCAAGTGTGTCTGCTGCGATGCTCTCGACGAGTGCGAGCGCAGAGACTTGGTCGGCGCAGGCTCCCTGGTCCTGGATGTCCCCGGGTGCGACGCTTGCGGCGGCGGCCTGCGACTCGGGGGCGGACCTTTCCAGTTTTTTGCAGGAGCAGGTTTTGATTTTTTCGGTACTGGTTTTGATTGCGGCGTTGATTTTAGTTCCGCTCCTGATTTATTAATGGCTTTTGCAGCCTTTAATGTCTCTGGTAATTCCTCGCTAAACAAAAACTTATCAATTTTTGTTTGTTGCAACTGGTTTTTTAGTTCTTTCTTTAGAACTGCCAGAATAAAATTACGCCTAGTTATAGAATCGTTGTACTGTGTGTCGCACAATAATCTACCAGTATCCATAAGAATTTTTAATATTACAGGATCTTTATCCTCCTTTGATAACATTAATGTGATTGTTTCGCTTACTGACGATATAGCAGAAGCAATCTGTTTTTGTTTATCAAAAATTGCTTTGTCCCTCTTTATCACGATTTCAGTCACGGCGGCCTTAATTTCAGGATTCAGAATGGGTGCGTCAATCAGACCGCAATTGCCAGGAGGTAAGTATTTTTGAACAAGTTCTTTACGCAACTCCTTATCCAAACCAGAAGTGACTAAATGTGTATACCGTATCGCTAAATCCTTCTGTATATCCTTTCCGCAGGATTTAGATACTGAGGGATCTACTCCCAAGATCTCCAATATATCCTCATCTAGCTCGGCAACTGCTGTTTCTTCGGTGTCAGGCGCGGTCATAGTCGCGATCGCCGACAGCGGTGGCGGCTTTGCCGCGGCCGGCACGGGCTGCGCGGGCGGCGCCGGCGACTGCGTCGCTGGCATTGCCTCGTCGGTTCTTGACACTTGAGCGACAGGTACCGCGAATGCGTCTGGCTCAGTTTCACTTGCCAAATATTCGACGAATTCGGATTCTATTGGCTCACCTGGAATTAAATATTTCGACATTTATGTACCTACTTGTAGGTATATTATAGACGCCTGCCAGATGTTGCAGGTATGTTTATTATCTATGTGCATAAAGGTAAATGATCGTACAATCGACGACGTTCTTTACTGCACAAATGTAAGTCAAATAATCTGCATTTCGATAAATTTATCGTAACGCTAAACATCAGGTAAGGTACACCTCAAAGCGTTGTACCGTCAACCCGAGTAAATTTTTTGAGACAAGTCACATCTCGAATCGTTGTGACGTGAGTCTCAGTAATTTATAGGTAAGTAACAACTCGATTCGTTGAAACGTGAACCTTAAAGGAGATAACAATACCTTGTGGGTCCTGTGACCTTGTCGACACATCCGAACTTGACGATGACTTGCGTTCTCGCGCCAATTTCTTTTCCAGTTTCTTCAATTTTTTCCTCAGGCGGTCGATGGATTCACTATCCGAACGCTTCCTTTTCGGCATTATGATAACAACAATACGATAAATAGCTAAAACGTTTATAATTTATAATAACGTTAGAATATGTGCGGACTGGCGGAGCACTAAAATGTGAATGAAGTATTGACGGTGACCGATATCAAGGTAACAATGCAACTACCTTCAAAAAAAAAAAAAAAAAAAAAAAATTATAAACTAAAGTGCGTGAGTGGCGACATTGTATGTGGAACTACATGTGTAAATACTAATCTCGAGGACGAGGCCCGAGTATAATTATATCCAGTCATTAGTATACACAGCGTCATCCAGTTATAAACAAAGCATGGATGCTTGTATTACGTGTACTACACAACATATGTAGTATTTTTTTTTTAAAGCTTTGGCGTTAGATCGGCACGAAATTCTAGCTTATTCGGCTATATTTTTAAATGTTAGCCATATTGCGCGCCACGGCAGAATATAATGACGTGGCGCGCAATGCTAGTATAAATTAAAAAAAATTAGCTAGCTAGCTAGAATTTTGGTTCTTTCGTTCTTACCCCCGTGCCCATCGGTGGGACATTGGGTTGATGATGATGATGACACATATTTTCATTTTCAACATATATCTACATATAAATAAATTTTGAATGACTGTTTTTAGTTCTTGTTAATTAAAATAGATAACGTTAAAAATGTTCACAAAATATTATACCAAACTTAAACTGTTACAACTCCCAGTAATAAAGTAATTTCTGAACTAAAATATTAGTTTCCTCAATTACAAATAAGGTTTTTTTTTGCGGCGTTCCAGTTATGTACACTTAAACCGCAAAGCTACTTGCGGAATCAAATTTAACTTTTAGCTCTCACCGTTTTGGCTGGAACTAATTATAACTATGCTAAAAATTTACTGTCTGTATCGAAAAGCCTGTGAACTTTGTACAGTTAAGCGGAAAAACAGGTGCAGAGTTAATTTGAACTTTGTAAGGTGCAAGTATAATTAAGTATTTATATTTTATTGATTAAGTGTTATTGGGGTTTTCCTTAAGAAAATTGTTTAATAAGTAAATATGATCAAAGTACCTTTTTATGAAGTCGCCCGTTTTCAATTTCATTGTATTTTTTGCCCGACTGCGTCAGAAGGAGAGTTATGTTTTTCGAGTCTGTGTATGTATGTATGTTTCTTTGGCATGCCCTACAGCTCAAACGGCATGATGGATTTTAACATATGGGTGTCGTTTGATTTGTTTTAACTGCGGGAGTGAAATAGGTTATAAAAAAATGAGAAAAAATAAAATGGCCGATTTTGGACGCCATAATGTGAAAAAAATTGGACGAACTATATCAAGTGGGGTATAATTGAATAGGTATTTCAAAATTATTTTCAAGTTACTGACCCTTAATAAAATAAAAAATATATATTAATAATAAATTAACATAAAAATCAAAAAATCCCGACAATTTTTTATGTTTGTTACGCGATATCTTCGCCAATCGTAAAATGATTATAATTATTATTTTTACATTGCGTTTAGTAATTTTAGCAAACCAGTGACTAGCATATCTACCGCTGCGCTTATTCCAACGAAAAATAAGAAAAATAAAGAAATAAGTATTTGTTTTTTCATATACACACGCACACGATAAAATAAAACAAAAGCACACAATACAAACACAACACATTAAATAAAAAGCCCAGAGTCTCCTCCAATGGCTATGAGTTATTAGTTGGTGGTCAAATAAGTTATGGAGTCTACCCGTGACCTGTATGGATGTGGATGCTGTAAATAATCTGAATCGTCAGTTGTAAAAAAAAACACCCGACATATTTTGTGGCCATCGTGAAGAACACTCCTGCCTAACTCACCTTTCAAACAATAAAAACAAAATCTGGTTCATCCGTTCGGGAGCTATGGTGCCACGGATAGACACACACTTACACACAAACACACACACACCCACAGTCACGTCAAACTTACAACACACTGTCGATTTTGCGGTGGGCGCGAGAGTTATTTCAATAAGCAATCCTTGCTTACAACAACAAAAATAAGTTCATAAGCCTCTGAAATTACACAACACAGTTCTGTTTTATTTAAAAGCCACTCAAATCCTAGCATTAAACCTAAAATTCAGTACAGACGAGAAGCAATCAACCAACTTCGGCCAGTGTTTACCGCTCCGTGAAATTCTGTCCGGACGGACCGAACCACTTAAATTGAAATGTATTGACGCACAAAACTGTTTCGACGATATTAATTTAAATATATTTTGTGTCCAGTGACGTGATATAATTACGTTTCATCGATGTTTTCGCGTATTTGTAAATATGAAATATGCTTCTTTTTTCTGGTATTTTGATTAATGAATTTAATAATTGGTTTATTGGATTTAATGGTTACTTTTTTATATCACAAGGGTGGCGAACAATAGCTCGCCTGATGGTAAACGGTCAATGTAGTCTAAAGACGTTTGCAACCCCAGAGGTGGAACTCGCGCGTTGCCAACCCTATAGAAACCGTTAAGGTTTCTTAAAATAAAAGAATTACTAAACTGACAGTAAACGTAATTCCCTTGCTGTCAGAATAGACACTCCCCCAACGAGCAATGGTTACCTTACTCACTCGCAAAAACACAAGTATTGTTGTTTCACTGCGGTCTTCTGAAAATTTTATCAACTTAATCTGCGTGAAAGTCTAGAATTGGAGGAGAGATTCAAAATAATGAAGCAAGCAATTAGTTGTAAAAGTAGCAGTTTTTTTATATCAGAAACATGTATTTAAATGGAGATATGTGTACAATGAGTATTCACAAATTATTATAGGTACATATCATTAAATATGAACTGACATGGAGTCTAAAGTATTACTAACTTAAAAGTAAGTAACTTAAAAGTTGGGAAAAAAGCTGTGTTAGCCTAGTGGTGTGAACAGTGGACTGAGATGTCAAAGGTCTCGAGTTCAAAACCAAGGCCACCAACGTTCAAAACCACTGACTTTTCGTAAGTTATGTGCGTATTTATCACAAGCTTAAACGGTGCATGTGGAGTCTGCCAACCCGCAGTAGGCTAGCGTGGTGGACTATAGCCTAATCCCTGTCAAATGAGAGGAGACCGGTGCCCAGCAGTTGGAAGTTAAATGGGTTGGTAATGATGATGATGACACGAAGTCTTAGTGTAAATTTTGAAAGAATGCCAATCACTATCTGAAAATACAGCGTCAACATTTACGTCTGTAAACGCACCCACGCCACAGGATAATCCTAGTGTCGGGTAACGTTCTTCAAAAGATTAAAATACTGTTTTTGTTATATAAAATAATACCCGTATTCAAAACGAAGTCAACGAACTTTGCTAATATTCATTTAACTAAGTAACCGCTGCGGGATATCAGAATTACCCAACACAAAAACAGCCATTATAAATTAGCCAAAGGAACAAGCAAAATGGATTCCTGTAACAACCGGCAGCACTAATTATACATTGTAGCCTCATTATTAACACTTAAAATTCCCAAGCACTCTGCCTACCGAACAGAAATGTTAGTAGGGTATTTTTAGTAAAAGAATTTTACCTACATTAATTAAATTCCCTACCCTCTATCTATATCTCGACCTCAATAGTACAGGGTTAACTTACCCAGTATAACTTGAACTTTTACGCCTCTTCTTACGTGCAATTTTCTGGCGTAGAAAGAGGGATTTTAATAGAAAGCCTGGGATCAAGTTACGATGGACGCGACGGGGCTTCCTTTTAAAAATATAAAAATTGTTTTTATTACAATTTTAACAAGAGGTTGTTCATAACAAATCTGTTTACACTTTAGACGCTTCTGAATAGTTGTTGAAAGTGGAAAAGTAGTTGAATGTTAGTAAGATTCTATAGAAATAATGTCGAGAAAGTCAGTTTCTTTTGCTTAGACAAGACTTTTATACAAGTATGTTTTCTCTTATGCTGGTTTTCTTTTGTCGGCATTTTTAATGTTATTGTTTGAGATACAAATGTTACTTATAAAGCTCTATATTAGCTATTAAGAGTAAATACAGTTTGGGGTTCAATCATCAATTGGGGCTACGTCCTACATTATTTGTTTATCACAATTTAATAAAATCTACTGTAGTATTATAAACAGCCCTGGTTAGTGGTCGGAGTATTAGTAGACACCTAAACATGAAGTTGGGTTTCGCGGCTCTCCCCCGGCTCGCTTCGAACATCTGCAGAGAATAAAAAGACCGGAGCATCGTGATGCAGCAGCAGCAGTCTTCTCCCATCATGGGTCTGCATACTTTCAACCGCAATGTCACCTATACTGCTTTCAACAGCACCGCTTAATTGCGGCACCTCCCATACCACACCATAAACTAGAAAGCTCTCAGATATTAACGGGCCAGGCTCGTCAAGGCCACCTTCTGCAAAGGCAGGCGTCAGGAAACAACAGACATCCCAGTCAGAAAATCGTCAGCTCTGTTGGAGTTACATTTACCTTCATCGTAGCTCTCGCAAATCCATAGCTACTAAAATCCGCCATGACAAGGCGAGAACCCCATAGGAGGAATTAAGTAATTATCTGCATATACGTTGAGCACGCTACTATCAAGATACTATAAAAAAAAAACACGCGTTGAGAAATAATAGGGAAAAGTGTATTCCCCGCTAGGGCACTTATCAATTGCCGTAAACGCACTTGGAAAACAACGACAAACACCTAAAACCACCTGTAGGTGATAAGTATTAATTGTTTCTTTCTGGAGTTAAAACCGCGATACCTGATTGTTTAAAAAGCATAAAGAATATTAAAATGTATCAAGTGAATCAAACGGGGCAATTTAACATATTTTGGTATAAAAACAATATTACATATTGTGTACATTTCGTACCCAACTTAATTTTGGCTATGTCACGTATCCGAACTGACATCAGACACCCTATTTAGATCACACGCAGTTGCATTGCGTTCATAATAGGCGTAAAATCCAGTATCACGTAGAAGCAATCAGCAAACTTCATCCAATGTTTACCGCGCATGAAATTATAAGGCGGGACGTAATCAACGGTGGACTGGATCCTATGAAAACTAGCTCAAACAACGCCCTATATAATTGCAACTTTGATCTGTTATAAGAGGAAAGTGCTGTGATAGTCTTGTGGTCTGACTTTGATGTCGAATGATTAAATCATTATTTATTTCTGTAAATAGATCTTTTAAAGACACTTTTACAAGTCATAGGTAAAATAATTTTAGAATCTAGATGGCATCGGCATTTGCTAACTGACGACTTCTGAGAAAAAATGCCGCAATAAATTCAGAGAATCATGGTCTCTTTTAAAGTCAAAATATTTTTGTTTATTTTAATAAGTGATCCTGACGACGTAGGTCAAAGTCTGAGATGGTCTTTTGAAGAAACCACTTCACTTGTCCATACTGACAGTACGCATACATCAGCCATCAGTCAAAGTCAGTCAGAGTCAGGGTCAGGGTGAGTAAAAGCCCTGAGTTTGATTTTTCGAAGTTACGTGCGTATTTATCATATGCTCAAACAGTGAAGGAAAACATCGTGAGGAAACCTGCATGCTTGAGAGAATTTCTCGATGGCATGTGAAGTCTACCAACCCGCAGTAGGCTAGGGTGGTGCACTACAGCCTAATCCCTCTCAATTGAGAGGAGACCCGTGCCCAACAGTGGGATATTAATGGGTTGATGATGATGTCCTGGGGTTTATTCTATCTCCATACCAAATATTATCAAAACAGGTTCAGGGAATTATTTACGATATCAAACAATTCAAGATTTGTAGTTATATAACATGAACATTCTATTTTTAACCGACTTCCAAAAGGAGGAGGTTATCAATTCGACTGTATTCTTTTTTTTTTATGTTTGTTACCTCATAACTGTGGATTGGGTGAACCGATTTTGAAAATTCTTTTTTCATATGAAAGCTGAAGCTTCCCATGTGGTCTCATAAAAAATTTTTTAGGATCTGATGAGTGGATCTTTGGGAAATCGAGAGAAACCCTCAAATTTTCTACGTAGATGACGCGTTTATTGTTCAACTTCTTACCTCATAACTGTGGATTCGGAGAACCGATTTTAAAAATTCTTGTTTTATATGAAAACTGATGATTTCCGTGTAGTTCCATAAAAAAATGGTGAGGATCTGATGAGTGGATCCTTGGAAAATCGAGAGAAACCCTAAAATTTTCTACATAGATGACGCGTTTATTGTTCAACCTCTTACATACTATCACGCCTGTTGTCCCCGAAGGGTTAGGCAGTGGTGTACTAAAGTACACCAACATTTCGCCGGTATGTTTTAGGTCCCATGTAATAGGTGGCGAGCCTATTGCCATTAACCGGGCACGAATCCAAACTCCGAGCCGCTACTGAGAATTTCACAGAAAAACTCAAAAACACTTTGCTCGACCTGGGAATCGAACCCAGGACCTTTTGCTCGGCAGTCGCACTGTATGACCACTAGACCAACGAGACATATAATACAACGAACATATTACAGACACTAAAAAGTAAAAAATAAAATAAAAAACTGCGTTAAAAAAAACCGACTTCAAAACTAAAAAGTAAAAAATAACTTAATACAGTTTTATTTTCTTTTCAGTTTTAAAGGTATGAAGTCGGTGCCAGAGCCTGGTTGTACACTGCGCGATGGGTTTACATACCTTTACATTTGGCTTGGCACCGTCTTCATACCTTTAAAACTGAAAAGAAGTTAAAACTGTATTAAGTTATTTTTAACTTTTTAGTTTTGAAGTCGGTTTTTTTTAACGCAGTTTTTTTCTTCGATTAAAAACTTAGAACCACAATTGGAAATTTTGGGGGGACGTGTTTTTTAACTACAAAGTTATGTTGGTTCTCTAGTTAAATTATATTTTTTTTAGATGATATCATTGTGCTTTTTTAAGGAGATAGTTTGGGGGAGGCCGTTTTTATACTATTACCAAAAGGAACGTCTTTTTCAAAAGATTTATAAATGAAAAAGTCATACGATGGCAATATCCCGAATTTTTAATTGAAACTGTGTTCCTTTACACGTTAACTGAATGGATTTTGTAATTTTCGTGTTTCGAACACATGTACGTTTAGCTATTGTCTGTCAATTGGTGTGTTCTATTGACGTTTTTGAATGAAAACAGAGCAATATTCGAATATTGAAAACCGCATCACTGTAACTCAAATAGAGGAATACAATAAAGCTGGATGTAGGAGCTGCTGGCTATAATAGCGGCTGGTAACACCGAACAGAAAAGAATTTTGTTATTTATAATTTTTTGGTTATTACAACAGTTAATACCTATATGTCATTGTATTCGTGTACTTTAGACGACCCAACTAATCCAGCGGTAGTTAACACTGCCTTCTGTGCTATGGGGTTCGAATCCCGGTAGGGACAAATGTATGTGTGATGAGCATGAACATTTGTATCCGAGTCATGGATGTATCTATCTATAGTATGTATGTATAATTTACAAAAAATAAGAATATATGTAGTATATCAACCAACTAGTATCCGTAACACAAGCCTCGTAGCTTAGCTCGGAACTAGATGGCGCTGTGTGTCATAATGTCCAGGAATATTATTATTTTACTATTATTATTAGGTACTTGTATTGCAAAAGTGGTCATTGCTGTCAGATATTTTCGCGCGATATTTTGGGAAACTGTTCTTGAGTACAATCCCAAGACACGCATGACTGATTTTTCGTTTGTCTTTCGTTTAAGTTATGCGTCGTATGTGCGCGACGAAAAACAGAGGTTAAGCTAAAGTAAAACATTAAAGTTAATAATATTTAAAACTAAATAGCATTTGTAGCCTATTCGAATCTATTTGCAGTAAAATGCCACAGTACAATATAGTGTTGCTGAATAAAACAATATATCGAATGCCTAGTAAAGGCTGGACACGTAGAGTATAAACTGGTATTCGAACGCGGTTCCCACTGAAACATTCACTGACACTGTTATAGTTTCGGAGACCAATAAGCGGTGAAAATAGTTTTTTTTTATTAATAGTTACATTTTTGAGCGGTTAGCGGTTAAAACACTTAGGTGATGCGGTCCAAAAGCAAGCCTTTCCTTTAAAGACATTGGTCTAAAGACTGGTAAATAACAGTATTTATTGCTAATTCTCTGGAGAATTTACGTTGGATGCCAATATCCAACATGGCAATATCAAAAACTTTGTTACACTCTACTTTCTGAAAACGATGTTGAAGACTTTGTAGATTCAATTTTTTTTTTGAGTGGTTAGAGGGGTGGGAATCTGCTGCAGAGCGTGTGAGAATACCATTTCAAAATATTTTTCTATTAGGAAATAGCGGTTATGAAAGATTTCACTAGCAATAACAGTAACTAGATTACTTAGGAACGATTGTCTCAGAGTGGTTATGGGTGGTTACTCCCTCGTGTTTCTACCATTTATAGACTATAGTTACCCACGAAACATCAGACGGGTCGTATTTTTATCGTAAACTAGCCAACCCTACTAACAAGTGAAATAAAAAACATTCTTAGCTCAGTGAGAAACCAAAACCTGTATTTATAAAAAAAAAACAGCCACGTAAATTCCTAGTGTATAGAAACATCTAACAAAAAAGCTTTTGTTCCTTCAAACTCTATATTTCAGGGGGTTCCGTATGCAGTTGGTATATACGTTAAAATTTCACGGAATCCTTCTATTCGTTGCCCGCATGGCAGCCACCGAAACCGCCAAATCGTTTTTTTAGCAAAAAAATTTGTTGACGTACCCTCTATTTTAGTTTAAGCTATCATGTTTTCGGTTCTCTGTGAAATAGGAGGAAAATGTTAGGTTTTATGACCGGCAGTTAACTGAATCCATCTGAGGTCAAGTTAGACCGGTTTATTCGTTGGAAAATGTGACTTACATAGCATAAACTATATATACTGGGATAGGTACTTTGTAACATAAATGCCTATAATTTGATACTAAATTCCAACTAGAAGACAATAATAAGTTTGGGTATGTTAAAAGTGGTCACCCATCCAAAGAATGACCTCGGGAAGCGCAGCTTAACAGATCAATTGATCAGCAAGGTTATTAGATAGCCACGTCGGGAGTAATTTAGTATATATTTTTTATATCTACCTACATAATATTTGTTATTATTAAATAATTAGGAAAACTTAACACAAATGTTTAAAAGAAATCTATCGATGTTATTAATTTGTCGGCTTTTTTTACGTAGGTACAAGTAGAAGTTTTAATAGAACTATTAATTCTGAAGGAAAGACCAACAAAGATATAAAACTAACTGGTGGCATGCTCGTGACGTGGTGGTCTTCGGATCCTTTACACATGTTGTAATGTCATGATTAAGTAACGTTAATATGCCGACCAGACAGCTGTGGTAGCGTATTGGTGTGACCAGTGGACTGAGATGTCAAAGGTCTCGAAGTCAAACCTAAGGCACACACCTCTGACTTGGATACTTGATGTTATGTACATATTTCTGTCATGCTCAAATGGTGAAGGAAAACGTCGAGAGGAAAACTGCTTTCTAAAGAGTTTTTCTCGATAGCATGTGAAGCCGAAGCATGTGGACGAATATAGGCTGATGATGATGATGATGATGTGAAGCCTGCCAACCCTTAGTAGGCTAAAGTGGTGGATAGTAACTTAATGTACCTAACTAATTTAAAAGATTGTGTAAGTTTATGTATGAAATAAACATGCCACTTTATTTCTGCTTATTGTGACGTCACATAATCAAATCAAAGTATACCAAGGTTCCAACGACAAAACAACGTTTGGATCCAACTCAGGACTTTAGATTTCACAGTCCGCTAGTCACACCACTAGAACTATCATAGTTATGTATGTTTATGAAAGGCTAAGGACTGTTTAGCTGTACTCTTTAACTTCAGGCCCTTACAAAATACGGAGTGTATACAAAATTCTGTTGGACAACGAAAATGCTGCTTCCTTTCGTATTTTCAAGTTGCCGGTTTAAAATTCAACCTCTGACCGTTTAAATTTGAACTAAGGAATTCATTCGTATTTTAAAAATTACGTTCGTAGAGAAATCTAGTATTTTGGAAAGATACCTACTCAAAAATGCATACTGAGACGGATTTTTCATACGCTTCAGGAAACTTCTATTGCTACTAGTATAGTATAGTATTTTTAAAGACATTTTGGATTGTGTGAGGAACACTGAAATTTGCTTTCAACAATGCGGGGTTTGCGCCAGCGGAACTTTATTGAACACGATATTCTTTTGAAAATCGAACTCTAAGCGGCCATTTTGCGTTTGTTTATTTTTTCACACCCGCAGTTGCCAGCTTCAAGAGTAGCTTTGAAATCCTAGTTGCACAGTTATTTTTTTTGCTATGGTTATGTATATGATACAATTGGTATGCTGTCACTTTTTCTATATTACTATTTTTGTATATGACTATTTATTTCCCCCACGGCTTCGCTCGCGCGTTAGTATGAGTAAAGAATAAATGGTTGTATAGGGTTGAATTTCCAAAAATAATGAAATACGTAAGTATGCATTTATTTTTGCTGAGATATGACGGCCTCTCCATATAAACTTTCAAGCACTATCTCACCCTCTTCAATATAAATTTAATTTCTTCCTATCTTTTGGGTCGATTAAAAAAATCCTGAAATACGTATTTTTTTATTTCTATCCAAAAGATTTGATGATGCCGGATTCCAGAATACCATTGATCCCTTATTAATGTTACCCCTTACCGGTCGAATTTCTAAAATTCCTTTCTTAGTGGATGTGTTTTGTCATTATATATAAAATGTAAATGATCTGTCCAAACATATTTTTAATCCGTATGGTTTAGGCTCTGCGTTGATGACAGTCATCGTTGCCTGATAATAAGGACATAAATAAAACAATTAAAAAACCAACTGAGTGTCTATCTGGGAACATCAAGGACCATCAACTCAGCATTATGTCACATTGATGGTCCTAAACCCCGCGGGGTTCAGGCAGTGGCAAATAGCGATTTGCCGCAGTTTTTCAGTTACAAGCCGGTAGTGTTCATGCCTTACGATATGGTCGTTGCAACAGTAAAACGATTGGCTTCTGCATCACGTGTACCGGGGGTCGATAGGCAACCTACCTTTTTTTGATGTGCAGGTAAATCCTTTACGGACCGTCCCATCGCCTGGGGAGGCGACGGGGTGTGTCGGACTCCGCTTGAGCGTTTACCGACTAAAAAACCGCACCCGTCAATGCCACCAACCGTACCGCCAGGGACATGGGATTCGCAAAAGCATGCACCACAACCCCGGCGGGATAGGCAACCTACCTGCAAGTAATAAATAAACATATGTATAGCCTACAGGTACCTAGTTTTTTTTATTTAATAATTTTATAAAGTTACATGGTATTCTTATGAAATAACATAATGTTCCATAAAACTGTACAAACAGTTTGACAGTGGAATCAAAAAAGTTGTTCTGGGTCTGGGTGTTTGTGCAATGTGAATATTTTTCGAGAGGTGGGGCATAGCGAGATTGAGCTGCCCGACTGGGGAAGTACCTCCACCTTACAGAAAACCGCAGTGAATCAACAATAACTACCTATATATTTCTGCGAGTGAGTAACATTACCAGAGCTCGTTGGGGGAGCATATTCTGACAGCATGGATATTCCGTTTGCTGTCAGTTTAGTAAATCCCCATTTTAAGAAACCTAAACGGTTACTGCAGGGGTTGGCAGCGCATATGTAAGACTTCTGTTTTGCAGATATCCATGGGCGGCGGTGATCATTTACAATCAGGTGAGCCGCCTGCTCCTCCTGCGTCCTCTTACCACAGTACAAAAAAAAAGTTTTTGTAAACGCACCCACGGCCAAGGAGAAATATAACAAAATATATGTTTACTTCACTACTGTTCGATACTAGAATATTTAGCAATGCAATGCTAGGTTAGACTAACTTGGTATCTTTCTAGCAGACTAGAAATATTTTTTCTCACTTCAAAACAACGATCCGTTTGGTCTCGAACATTCGGCGTTCGACCGTTTATTTTGTAATGGGCCCGCTGCTGCCGGATCCGTGTTTGCTTTAGAATCTCAATTACACTTTACCATTCCCAAGTCTTGGTACACGGGCGGTTTTAATTGAGTTTTGTTTGGCAAAAATTTTCGCGGTTCCCGTAATGAGTTTTTGTTATTTTCGACGTAGTTCTAGAAAATGTTATTGGTTGAATGAATTACTGTTATGGGAATCGAGTTGCGGAGTTTTGCTGTTAGGAAGAATGTATTTTTTATTAGTACAGGAGATTCATTAGAAGAAACTGCCTCGTTGGTCTAGTGGTCGTTCAGTGCGACCGCCATACAAGAGGTCCTGGGTTCGATTCCCAGTTCTAGCAAAGTGTTATTGGGTTTTTCTATGAAATTCTCGATAGCAGATCTGTGCCTGGTTAATGGCAATAGGGTCGTCCCCTATTACATTGGTCCTAAAACATACCGGCGAAACGTGGGTGTACATTAGTACGCCTCTGCCTAACCCTTCGGGGACGACAGGCGTGATGGTATGTATGTATGAGAAAATACAATACCTGAATTGTAAAGCAGGAGGTTTTCATTGCATTCATATTACATTAAATGCACTGGCATTTTCCGCATACATTTACGTCATGATATACCTACATTAGAAAAGATGTGATGGCGTAGGGGCAGTAGACTGTGAAATGACTAGTGGACAACTAACTTTTTAAAGGTACATGTGTATTTATTTATGTTGGGTCTTCAACAATAGGTTACACTGTTACATCAATAAGGAAGATACATATATAAAACTTTAGTCAAGTGCCCCATTACTTATAGAAGAGCACTGCATGCACCATATGATGCTCAGTTTTTTATATAAAATAATCACAAAATTTATAATGACATATACCTACATAAAAGTTAGGATTACAATAATATTTATTTTAAACAGTAAATAATAAATTAGGTTCAGTATTAAATTAAAAATGTGTATTTATTATATGCTTTAACAGTGAAGAAAATCATGTTGAGGAAACCTGCATACCTAAGAGATTAACATCTGCACTGGGCTAGCGCATGGTGGACTATAGCCTAATCCTTCTCAAATGAGTTGAGGCCCGTACCTTGCAGTGGGATGATAAATAATATATTCTCTTCATGTTTATTGATTAAAAATAACATAAATGAATAGTGAATAACACCAAAAATGTTTACTCAAGCCTTAAAATCATTCCAAAGCCTTAGATTTATCAAACGAAAAGGCATAGACGAGAAAGAAATAACAAACAATATTAATAAGTAAATAACATTTACAGCCAAAGAAAATTGGACTAAGGTAAAGCCCCCAGTTACTGTCCCACGAAACAGTAGCCGAACTCAAATAGCTCGGTGAGCCTCGGGCTTACAATAAGTGTTTGGATAAAAACGCTGCGGTCTTTTGTTTTTATTCGTCCACTGTAAGATGGGACTTACAGGGACACGATAATCTGTGGCTCCGAGGTTCGCTAGACGCAAATTGGTGATCTCACCCTAGTGCGTGAGGTGAAAGATGTAATTTCTCGTAATAAAGGTAACCTAGATTTTTCGCTTGTATTCGTTTTATTACTGTTTGTCAGTACAAGACAGGCTGTTTACGTAAACCTAAGTACCTTTGTTCAATGAAATTATTTCTGCTTTAAAAGATCTTTGGTAGCATACGGTATTAGAAGTTTAGTAGAACATATGAGTAAGTGTAGCGTAGTATATTTTTTATTATTATTAGAAGTGCCGTCATTAGGTAATTTAAATTAAAGTAAATACTGTTTCTGCCTCGTTGGTTTAGTGGTCGTACAGTACGAATGCCGAGCAAGAGGTCTTGGGTTCGATTCCCAGTTCGAGCAAAGTGTTATTGAGGTTTGCTATGAAATTCTCAGTAGCAGCTCGGAGTTCGGATTCGGGGTCGGTTAATGGCAATAGGCTCGCATAACATGGGACCCGGCGATATGTGGTTTTACATTAGTATTGCTCTGTCTAACATTTCGGGGATAACAGGCGTGATGGTATGTGTAAATACGTTTTCTTATGGTATAGCCTTCTAAGGTCGCTGGAATCCATTGGATGCGGGCGGCGCATGACCGGGGGAAGACCTATGTCTAGTGGACGTCTAACGGTTGATGTGATGATGATAGCCTTCTATAGTGAATAGTATTTTATAGTGAAGGGTGGGCGTTTTTGGGGGTTGTATTATTGTCGATGTCCAAAAAGAGCCAATTAAATTTGACGACCTCTGTGGTCTAGTGGTTCGAGTATCGGACTGCTGATCACGAGGTCGTGGGTACAATTCCCTCCGGACATAACAATATTTATGGGTGTTTCTTATGTATTATAAGTATGTAGGTATTTGCAAAAAAAGTATATAAGTATTGTATCCATTGTCTAGTACCCGTAGTACAAGCTCTGCTTAGTTTGGGTCTAGATGGTGCTGTGTGAAATGTCGCAGAATATTGATTTATTTATTTAAATTTGGCTTACTTTGAATAAATTATATTTTGACTTTGACTTTATATTACAAAAGCTTAGCCTAGACTAGGTAGCTTTGGTGTTCCGTAGTAGTTTATTTTACGGTTCTTACGTGTTCGACGACAAATACCAACGCAATTATGCTCTGTGGTAAGATCACAGTAGATTCCTACGGCCTGCCCTCTACTAACTACGTCCCCACAGGTTAAATCTGTCTTTTATAAAGTTACATTTTCGGTCTTGTAAGATGTTGTGATTGTTAAAATGTGACTCTATTTGATTGAGTTTAAGACATTTTTTCTAAAACTCGTAGGTACATCGACGGATTCACTAATTTAAAATCAAACTTTGATATTGTTTGCATTACTTCGTAGAAACCTTTACTTTAATTTTGAGTCTTATTATTGACAGATATATTGTTTATTTCTGTAAATAGATCTTTTAAAGACACTTTTACAAGTCATGTGTAACATTATTTAATGAATTAGATGGTTTCAGCATTTCCTAACTGACGACCTCTGAGAAGAAATGCCGAAACAAACTCAGAGAATCATGGTCTCTTTTAAAGTCCAAACATTTTTGTTTATAGTATGTGAGCCTGACGATGTAGGTCAAAGTCTGAGATGGTCTTTTGAAGAAAGCACCAGTGCAGCTCTGAGTTGACCTGTTCATACTGACAGCACGCATACGTCAGCCATAGTGTAGCTCAACCATTATTGAGGGAGCTCAACGACCCGACGCACGTCAATGCAAGATCAGTGGGACAGACATCAGGAGAAGTTGATACTAAGTATAATTTACGGGTTTTCAAATAATAAACGGAATTATTCTTCAATAAAATCTTGTAGGTATAAGAAAAATCCTTTATGAGAATTTGAAAGATTAATAAAATAATATCTGCATTGTCACATCAATGACGTCACAGTAACAGCTGTTCTCATTTAGTAGATAACTGTAACAAGATACGCTCAGAACAATGACGTACGAATACATTTTATCTTAATTCCGCTCAAATTGTAGCGCTATACTACGATGGTGCCTCGTAACCACTACGGCGTAGCCACGAAGGCAGCGATCAGTTACATGGAAGTGGGACTCAAAGAAAAAGGGTTTGAATTTTTAAAGTGATAATTTGGCCGTGTTTTTATTTAAAATTTATTTAATAATAATAAAACCATTATTTTTATGCTACTATGGCCCATAGATATATACCTTACAGACTAACATATGTATATCAAAAATACAAATCGTGTTAGTAAATAAAAGCTTAGGTCTATGTTAGTAAAAACACTAATATAATTAAATACTCATATTCGCGTAAAATTTAAGAAAACTGTTATTTCAAAAGATTCTCCGATTTTATTCAAGCCATGATGGAATAATATCGTACCATTATCATCAGAGCAGCCGTTATTTGGTTTATTAACTGAATTACTAAAAAAAAACAAACGGAAGTCCCAAGGCAAAGTCAAAGTCACAACTTCCATTTGAGTCCAAGTTATTATTATTCATCCTCTGTTTTCACTTGGCTCGTAGCAGCGTAGTGGCGTAGAGCCGGAAGACTGAGCGATTGTAGTTAGATAAACAGTTTGTTTTCGGCCGCTGAGTTATGTGCTAAATTGTATCATAAATAAACTAGGGTTGCTACCCTTTTGTATCTGATTATATTTTTGCAGATAATTCACCGAGAGATTACGACCCCATAACTTATCTCTTATTTAGCGTTCAACCAAATTTTTTTCATAAATATTAGTTTTCGTAATTCATTTAGAAGTCAAGAAAAGGTTAAATTTGTTACTTGAAGTGTTATAAAATTAATTTTATATTAGCATCATAATGTAATTTGGTTTGTTTTAAATAAGATCTTGTTATTAACGTCTGACAAATTGTGTCTGAATTTTAATGGGCAGAAAATAAGGCGTAACTCGCATTACTCCGAGAGGTGTTAATGTACTTAACGTTTCTATCAAGGTGAAATTAGGTACTTTATTATTTTCTACATAATTATATTACGTTAAATAAAGTAGCGTGAAAACAAACAAAAGAAAACCTTTTCTCTGGTAGATAAGTCATACTTTTGAGCACACATTATTTTAATAAAAGGATAATTTGTTCTTTGAAGTATTAACGCCTGTCAGTACTGTTATTTATTATGTGGTATAACAATATTTGAGTGGTGGTTGCCTAATCAAACTATCCGTTAAGTTAAGCTATGCAAGCTGAGGTCAGTTAATAGTTGGGTGACCAATGACCATTCATTACAAATTTGGAGTCATCCATGTCTCGGCAAACATGTTTTAAGCCGTTGGCTGATGGTGCTATACAAAAAATCTTAAGCTGTTTAAACTCATAAATGGATTGATTAGCTTGTTTTTGATTTCAGTTATATGTACGTCTATTGCTAGACATAAGCCTCCCCAAAGAATTTCCACGATGACCAATCCTCTGCCACCCGCATCCAGCAGAATCCAGCGACGTTTACCAGGTCGTCTGTCCACACGCTGCGTTTAAAAATACGCGGTGCCATTCGAGAACCCTTGAGCCCCAACGGCCATCCTTTCTTCGACCAATGTGTCCTGCGTACTGCCACCTGAGTTTGGCGATTCTTTGGACTGTGTCAGTGAACCTCAAGTTTCCTCGTTTCTGATTTGACCATGTAGTAAAACTATCCATGGTTTTCTGACTGACTGTTATTATTAAATAACTATTAAATTTTTATTCACATCTACATAAAAAGCTTTTTGAATAAAACCGGTTTTCAATGTTTAACCTTTTAACACGTTCGCTGCAGGGCCATTTTTAGAAAACTTGTTGCCAGTGCGTTTTAGACCTAGTAGACTTCGTAATTCGTATTAATAATAATAATAATATAATAATAATAAAATCTTTATAGGAACTAAAAGTATTAGAGGGAAAGAACTCCATTTTTAGCACCGCACTGGCTGAAAGTCTCATAAGAGATATTTTGGGGCCCCTAACGCACTCAACGTGTAAAGTCGACGGTAACTCATCAAATTGGCACGAGAAATATATTCACTGCTTCATAATTAAAAAAAAAACCTATTATTGAAATAAAATATAAACAGGGAATTAGTTCAGCGTAGCCCCCAAAGTAACATGCGTAATGAGTGCACAATTGTGTTCAACGCAGTTCAACTGTAAACTCGTTAGTGACTCGATGGCCGGAGTACGATCCAAGTTATGAAATTTATGTTGGAACTTGATTTAGATGCCTAAGAAGCTATATAAAATTAAAGGATACGTATTCATTGTGTAACCTTTGCATTTGACTTTCAGACGACATAACACCTTATGCGTAAACTGTTGTGAATTATTAAATCGTGCAACATTAGGGTAAATTTATTGCTATTTTTAGTGGTTGGCAACTCTTTGGCAACTTGTCTGGTTATTCTATCGCTTGTGAAGCTGTGATTATTAACAATCAAATGAGCTATTTCTTTGTTTAGTTATTATGTTATAACAAAGTATTTTCAACATGACTGTACTAAAATAAAGAAACTAAAATTGGGGTTACGCCGAAAATGCCGAAAACGCCGAAAATGTTCACGAAATCTACGACCAATGGCGACCGGGCACTTATGAACCGATGAGGTTCATATGACATTTCGAGCATTTTTTCTTATGAACCTATGCGGTATCATATGACATTTTAGACTTTAAAGAGGTCTGGCAATGCCCCGTTTTATCCCTGTTTCTTTTATCCTTTTGCTTTATGACCTTAAGGTCGTAGCAAATATTTTCTGCTGCCACTGGGCACCGGATTCCTCTCATTTTAAGAGTGAGATTAGGCTGTAGTCCACCACACTGTCCTAGAGTGGGCTGGTAGACTTCATACACCATCGTTTTCTCACGATGTTTTCCTTCATTGTTTGAGCATGTTATAAATATGCACAAAATTGCAAGAAGTTTGTGGTCTTGGGTTTCAATTTTGACTTTCATTATACGGGTCACACGCTACTAGGCTATCGTAGCTTTTTTTCATAAAAAGATATAAAAGTTAAAAGTCTAAAAACAAGTAATCTATATATATAAAATAAAGTCGTGTTAGTTACACTATTTATAACTCAAGAACGGCTTTACCGATATGGCTGAAAATTGGTGAGGAGGTAGCTTAGAGCCAGGAAACGCATATAGGATACTATTTATTCCGTTCGACAGCATTAAAACATTAAAAACAAACAAAAAATTTTAACGACTAGGTATATTACCGCTTTCATTGTAACCTTAGCAGTTTACATTAGAAAAGAAAACGAAGAAAACTGACATAACTGTCATTTCTATGACTGTCATCTGTACACTACTGTGAAGCGTATATCAAAGTTGATCGCACTTTGATATACGCTTCGGGCGGATACAGGACCAGCTGCAATCCTGATAGTTGTTAAAAACTTGGAAAGACGAGATATTGTGCTAACACGTCGCGATACTGGGCAACTGCAACTAATTAATGAAACTCACCATTTATATGAACCGTTACTCATGTTCTGGCAAGGATACGATAATAATCACTTCAAAATTAAAAATCCATTGAAGAGTGAGTATCGATATCATAGTTTTCATTTCACCATACATAGTTGTGCCACTCAGCCGACCATTGGGGCTTAAAGATTATTGAGTGGCGACCACGTATTGGAAGGTAGTCAAGGTGGGCCGATGACCTGGTAAAGGTTGGAATCGTCTATCGTTCGTCGTGGCGATCCTTGGGGGAAACCTATATCCAGCAGTGATGATGCGTAGTTTTTTAGTTTCGGTTTCTAAAAGAAGTAGATCCACTTCTGATTTACTACTAAGTTACTAATTTCGTTGTTGTTATTTCAGGTAAGGAAAATACCAAAAAGTTTAGTTTGATGAATTACGCATATTTTTTGATGATTCGTGAAAATCCAGATTATTATTGGCTGGAATTTCAAAATCAAAAAGGAGCGCTTAACTTGCATTCGGTTGAACCAAGCTATACTGCGTTCGCAGGAGTATATGGATTTACACGTTGCAATGAGTACCTATAGAGATGCAGCTAATGTTAATCGATTGACCATAATAACGGTGACGTACATGAGTAGTCCATCATATACATAAATATGCTATTACGTACGTTCGTCGACTGCTGAGTTACAGTCAACCAATATAGTGGATTTATTTCACTTCCTTTGCAATTTCGGCTCATTGAAAGATGAGCTCATGAACAAAATATTCCCGACCATCATTGTTAACGACAACAATATCAATAAAAATAGCAAATAGTTACCTGAGCGAGCATTTTAGCTACTAAGGTGTGGATGACTTTAACGTCGCAATACTTGATTTTTGTAATTTTATTGTTTTTTATATCCTAATAAACTATTGATGCATTTTTTGTGTTCATTTTATTGCGTTATTAAATATTCATTTAAGTTCAGCTAAAAGATAATATTCATTGACTGTAAGACGGTACGAAGTTCGCCGGGTCAGCTAGTTACTAATATAATAGTAGTTCTCTGGAGTTTTCTTATAGAGCTTTTGAACATACGAGTGTATTTAAAAAAATAAAACAGCAAATATATACACTTCAACACCAGGCTATCACTATAATTACAATTGCAATGTACACAGATAAATCATTACACGTAGTGAACCAAAATGGCTTATTCTCGTAACAAAACCAATTTGCGTTAACTGTGCAGTAATCAGTTGTAAAAGTCAGCCAAGCGGAAAGGGTTCAAGCAATGCCCAAGTTCTAGTGACCCAACCTATGATGTACTGTATCATTTAATACTCGATTTGAGTAGCATCTTCATTTCAAATAGGTAGTAATATGCAATTTCTGTTCTATTTTAAAGTATCTTTACCTTTTTTAGAAAGTTATAAGTACAACAATATTACAATACGTGAAAGTTTGGATGTTAATATTTTTGTGTTTGCTAGTCAATCCTTCAAAAACTGCTCGACGCGTTTGTATAAAATTTGGCATATAAATAGATTATAATCGGTTGAATTTATCAGAGGACAGAAGTTAGTATTTAACTACCGTGCAATAAAAAAAAAATACCAGACGCAATCTTTTGATTTTAATACGGTTTTTTATTTCATTTTGTGTTTATTTCCAGAAGCTTTATTTGTGTAATAAATACATATTACATTAAAGTATCAGTTCAAACTTGTAGCAGGTTTCTAGTCTTCAATAATTCCCAGCTTTTATCAAAGTTCTGTAAAGAAAATCACAAGCACGCCTCCAGTGAACGCGCTTAATTAACCAGTTCAACTGCGACCCCTATTCAAACACTTTTTACACCGCAACTCATCAAGTCTTTATAATATCTTTGCACAAATAATTCCCCGTTCCGTTTCAGGTTCCGTTACGACTATTTACGATGTTTTTTTCCCTTCTTTCCCGTGTAATGACCCAAGCGTCCCAGTCAGTTGGGGATCGTCTATTTGTTCCCGGAAAATGTGTTTTTATTGAACATAGTCTTATACGTACCTACTTAATATATACATATAAAATTACTTGTCCTGATTGTCTGATTCATCAACGTATAGAGTTTAAGCTACTGGTGTTTAAAAACTTGAAATTTTGGATTTGTTGAATTTTATATAGTTAACTTTTATTAAGATAGGATCTTGGAAATTCTATGGACGCTTGTAATAAAAATTAATCTTACTATTTGAACATTTTGGAAAATCTTACTTAGACGGTTGTAAGTTAATTAAAAAAAAAATGTAAATGTAAAAATAAATGCATATGAGGTCAGTTTAGACATTATTCGAACAATTTAAAAAATTTAAGGCCTTGAAGATATAATTGGGGTGGAAAGTGTTGTGTGTTTGCATGTTTTAAGGGTCGAAATGAAAAATCTAAAGACATCAATATAACCAAATAATGGTCCTAAAATTTTCAAAATCCTGTGCCTTGTACCATACAGGAGTGTTAATGGAGTAGGTCGTTAGCCACAGCTAAAGATTATCAGTGAAATCTGCAGTTAATGTATTTACAATTTATACTTATTAACACATTTAGTAAAGCAGTGACAATATCGGTTTTGATGGAGATGTGTTTATAGGAGGTAGGGCATAACGAGATTTCTCCCTCAAATTGAGCTGCCCGACTGGGGAAGTACCTCCGCCTTACAGAAGACTGCAGTGAATCAACAATAATTTAATCTTTCTACGAATGAGTAAGGTTCCCAGAGCTCTTTGGGGAGTGACTATTCTGACAGCATAAGCATTCCATTTGCTGTCAGTTTAGTAATTCCCTATTTTAAGAAACCAAAACGCTTTTTGCGTTATTTATCATATCAGTGTCAATATAATATTGATGTAAGTACCTAACTATCAGAAAAGCCAATAAAATTAAATCTAAGAAAAAGATTAATTATATGGCTTTATAATACCAAATCTATCACATAGGTACTCTATCAGTGAAGGAAAATAACATATTGGAAGTGCTTGTCTGAGAGAATTTGTCAATGGCGTGTAAATCAAATCAAATCAAATCAAATCATTTATTTCAATTAGACCAATATAGGTACTTTTGAATAGTCGAATTAAATTGAATTTAGTTGCACGGTTCCAAAAGGTAGGTCTTATGGAGAAGAACCGGCAAGAAACTGCATAGATACTATTTTTAAATTAAATACAAAATTGTTGGTTTTCTTTTACAATGCTTTGTGTATGTAATATCAATATGAGACTGGTGCAGTTCGATATGAAACGTATAATTTATGAAAATAAAAGAAATAACTAAAACCAATTTAGGTTGCCATAACATGTATGAGCCGACCAGTCCAAACTGATAGCACCCGTTCACGAGCATGACGTGTGTATCGGCGTCTGTCTACTCAACCATGTTGTAGGGAATAAAAAGACCCGACACACAACGCCACCATCAGCAGGACATTTGAGTGAGCATGACTAGCCCAGAATGCTCGGCAACCGGTAGGCAATTTCACATAAAAAAAAAAAAAAAAACAACATCAAAGCCAACATCAGTCTCATATTTTACAAGTTATTTTACTACTCAGTAACTATTATAGTATTTATAGTTAATATATAATAAATTAAATTAATAAATAATTTGCATGTCAATCAGTAAAGGTGTATAACTAAACATGTCAAATTGTATAAGTGTATAAGTGTATAGTAAAGTTTCCCAACCCGTATTAAGCTAGCGTGGTTGAGGTAAATCTCTCTCAAATGAGGGGAAACCCATGCCCAACAGTGGGCAAGTAAATAGGTTGAGGAAAATGAATGCATGAACAATTACTGATTTACAAAAATCCATGTTTTCGATGGAATAAAAGAAAATTACCGAAAATGTACTAGGGTAACCATTAAATGCTTTAAATTCAGGATAAAAATATCCTAAGCTAAATTGAAAATGTCAACTATATTCCTCAAGGAATACATGTCACAGAATGAGTTGGAATACTTCCAATTTACGTTTGAAATCACATGCCAACGTCACTGCAAAAAAAATGGAGGAAAAAATCATATTACATTAAAAGAACATGTAACATTGCATGATAAGGCCGCTTAAGAAGGAGAACAAAAAAGCGACAGTTATTTAATAAAAAATAGCTACCAAAACTTACCCAGAATTTTGGTAACAGGGAAATAATGTATCTAAAATGCTCAAGATTGAACATTGCGTGGATTTTCTTGTAGTGAAATAGATTAATAAAGAATTATTTATCTAAATATATAACTCAAAGGTAACTGACTGACTGACTGACTGACTAACATAGTGATCTATCAACGCACAGCCCAAACCACTGGACGGATCGGGCTGAAATTTTTGAAAAGTCACCCCCTAAGGGGGTAAAACGGGGGTGCAAAGTTAATATGAAACTTTTACTTTTTTAGTAAAATTGCACGCGGACGAAGTCGCGGGAATCAGATAGTATTCAATAAGATTGTAAACGAAGTCAATTAAAAATACAACACCTATCGTCAGTTATAGAAATCTTAATACTATGTATGATTGTTAAATAAAGTTTGATTGGAACCGAAAACATACACACATTTTAGATTATTTTAACTATAATAATTTATGTTCCATAAACAACCATACAATTCTTTACATTTACTTAGTACCAAAAGTCTAGACTACTAGAAATCTGTAGCGATACTAATAACTAAGTCCAAATGTTCTAAATTCCTTAATATTTCTCGTTGATTCCAAAAATGAATTGAATTACCTAATTCCTTTTCACCCTTTAAATGTATGATTTCCGGGACAAAAATTAATTTTCACTCACACATTCACACGCTCAAATTGAGCTGCCCGACTGGGGAAGTACCTCCGCCTTACAGAAGACCGCAGTGTATCAACAATAGTTATCTTTCTGCGAGTGAGTAGGGTCACCAGAGCTCATTGGGGGAGTGACTATTCTGACAGCATGGGAATTCCGTTTGCTGTAGGTTCAGTAACTCCCTCTTATCAGAAACCTGAACGGTTTCTAAGGGGTTTGACAACACATTTGCAAGCCTCTGTTGTTGCAAGCAAGGCGAGCCGCAGGCTCGTTTGCCCCCTTATCACCATAAAAAAAACAAAAACCTTTATCCATTTCCGCGTCTCAAACTATCTCCATACCAAATTTTCTTTAAATCGGTCGAACGTTTATGGCTTGGAGTGGTAACAAACAGACATACTTTCGCATCTAGAATATTAGTATGAATAAGTCTACTTCCATCTCACTCTTTTTCACTCTTTCCTCGTTTACTCCAGCTAATACATAGCCATAACAGCGTCAGTCGGAACACAATATTATCTGTGCAGTCAATTTCAAAAGAACAAAAGTGCATTCAGTTTGTATTTGGGGCGCGTTAACTTGGCGTTCGAACAGCTGGAGTAAGGGAGCTGGCACGTTACTGGTAATAAAGCTATATGGATATATTTTTATTGTTATTAGCTTTCTTGTTATAAAAATATTACACCACTGAGTTTTTAATTGAGCTTCCAGAACGAAAACCGATTACACTCAGACATAATCCAATAGAATATTTTTCTATTGAAGACTGTCTGAGTTTACATAATTGTGTGTATGTGTGGATGTGCGCTCCTGTGTAAGCGTGTGTGTGGAAAAGAGAAAAAGACCATTCCAGCCCAAAGTGTGAGTCTATCTAATTGGCGGTTTATATTATATTGGTTAGAATTTTGTCCAAAATCATATATTTTCCTACCTAATTATTACACGGTAAAAGTTCAATATGTATTTGGTGTTTAGGACATGTCTGACATTTGGCGTCCAAAAAGTAAAAAGGAGAAAACAAAATTAAGGTCAAAGAAGTCACTCATTGATATTCAGTTTATAATAATCATAGCACTTTGTTTTTATTATAATAAACTTATTATATTGTATATTATCAAACAAATTAAATTAATGAAAATAATGAAATGAAAATTCCCGTAATGGAAAAGTTATAAGTCTTACATTATGGGATAAGCATATTCTCGAGAACCAATGAAACAAAAACGTATCTTAATAAAGTAGATGACGTATTGTCAGAGCAAAAATAAATAACCAAAAATATAAAGAGCACTGCGAAGAATTTAAATATTCCGCTTCCTCCTATCACTAAATCACCACCCCCATCTGGTGTTGCAGCTGATACGACAAACAATAAACCGCTGCATCGTTTATGCCTTTGTACTGCGCTGTTTATTTGCTGACGTTACGAGTTACGAGAGACGGCTCTGAAGAATATTTGCAATAGAGTGAGATCCCAGGGCCGCCAGACGTCACGTATTTTCTGACGAACCAAATGTGGGTTATTGAGTAGTGCTAGTATGTACTAAGAACGCATGCCTACCAGCTAGTTGTCTGGTGGAGATATAAACAATGGAGCATCATAATTTACGTGAAGTTGATTAATTCCTTCGGGAGCTTTAAAGCGTCTGCAAAGCAAAACGGCCGACGGAAAGTGTCTGGGAGTATTGGCGACTTATTTTTAAGGATATTGCCTACAATATACGTAAAAATCAGCTTGGAGAATTTACGTGAGGTAAGTAATATTTGTATGTACCTTGATTACCTGATACCTGAAAATTGGCCCACTAGGCAAGATAGCTGGTAGGCATGCGTTCTTAGTACATACTAGCACTACTCAATAATCCACATTTGGTTCGTCAGAAAATACGTGACGTCTGGCGGCCCTGGGATCTTGGACTATAATGGCAATGTTCTAAATTTATGATTAATTTATAATGTTTTTATTTGAGTTGTTTTTTTTGTTGTAAATTTGCTTTAAAAGAGTTTAACCATAGTCTTGTATAATTGTAAGCTTAATCAGAGTGTGAATTTATATTTCTGTAAAATAAAAATATGAATGTCTTACAGGAAACTTGTGTATGAGCATAATTCCATATCTTTTAGTGTTATTATAAAACCGTTAAGTGTAGCAGTTTAAAGTTTATGTATTTATAAAAATGACATGGTCACAAATTTTACTTTTCTTACAATTAGCTAATTGTTAATATTCATCATCATCATCACATCAACCATTAGACGTCCACTGCTGGACATAGGTCTCCCCCAAGGATCGCCACGATGACCGGTCATGCGCCGCCTGCATCCATTGTTAATATTGATTAAATTTTATTCATCTTTTTGAATTACACATTAATTTTAATTGTATATATTTACTACTCATTAAAAATCATGTAACCTTTTTTTTTCCTACTAAACTAATTACAGATATTAGAACAACAATTGAACACCAAGAAAAAATATTAGATGAAGAGCATCTAAAAACTCCTTGATAATTAGTCTTATTAATTGAATGAACAGATAGCCTATATTAGCATAATTGGGTCTAACAATAACGAACAAGAAATTACATTTCAAAAGAAAACCGTGGCCAGTTCATTTAAAAAAAAAATCTTCAATTCAGTACTTTAACTCATATTCAATAGAAACGATAGCGAGTTGGATTAATTTTTCCTTTTGAAGGAAACTAACAAAAGAACTTACCGAACTAAATGAAAAGAAGCTGAAAACTTTAAAGAATAAATTATGTATTTGAGTCTGATTCCAAAAGCTCCTTTGTGCTCACCTAAGCCTCAGTAGATCTGCGAGTGCATTGAGAATCGGATTTTGCGATCCAAAAAGTGTACCAAAATGGGTACTCTCTTTGAAACGGACAAAAGAAATCCCGGATAAAAAGGCAACATTACACAAATGAATCTGAAACTTTCATTACATAACATTAATATGCCTAACTTCGCATTCCGTAAGTGAATCCCGAAAACTTTCGGATAACCCCCCTTTTTCGCGTGGGATTACAATAGATTGAGTGTGGATCCTCAGGAGGCCTTTCACATCAACATATAATGCGTGTATTGGAAAACCGTTGCGTATTATAGGGTCGGGGCTGAGCTTTGAATTTGTGTACCGTAACGTTTTCTTTTGGTAATAGGTGTGAATACGTGTATGAAGTGTGTGTGTGTGTGTGTGAGAGAGAGAGAGAGAATAATATTTCCGGACATTATTACACAGCGACATCTAGTTCCGTGGTAAGCAACGAGGCTTGTGTTACGGCTTCTATTTACGGCGCGGGGTTCTAGTTGGTTGATATACTACATATATAATTTTGTTTGTAAATACATACATATTATACATAGATACATCCATGACTCGGAAACAAATGTTGATGCTTATCTCACAAACATTAGTCCCTACCGGGATGCGAACCCGGGACCCATAGCACAACAGGCAGCGTTAACTACCGCTGAGCTCAACGAGTCGTCAAAAAATTAAGAATGGGAACAAAAGTTGTGGGTCTATGGCTGGTATGACTGTTCGAAGTAACGTTTGTATTTATCATATTATGCTTTAACGGTGAAAGAAAAATTTATGAGAAAAACAGCATGCCTGAGATGTTCTCGATGGCGTGTAAAGTCTGCCAGCCCGCACTAGGCTAGTGTAGTGGATTATCATCATCATCATATCAACCGTTAGACGTCCACTGCTGGACATAGGTCTCCCCTAAGGATCGCCACGACGACCGGTCCTGCGCCACCCGCATCCAGCGGATTCCAGCGACCTTAACCAGGTCGTCGGTCCACCTTGCCGGGGGCCTACCCACGCTGCGTCTTCCAGTACGTGGTCGCCACTCGAGAACCTTCAAGCCCCATCGGCCATCCGTTCTTCGAGCGATGTGCCTGCCCACTGCCACTTGAGTTTGGCGATTCTTCTGGCTATGTCAGTGACCCGGGTTCTTCTACGGATCTCCTCATTTCTGATTCGATCACGTAGTAAAACTCCTAACATAGCCTTCTCCATCGCTCTCTGAATGACAGTGAGCTTCCTAATAAGGCCCATAGTGGATTATAATCCCTCTCAAATGAGAGAAGACCGATGTCCAGCTATGATGGGTTTACGTCGATGATGTGCGTTTGTATTTTTGCGCCTAACATCGCCCAGATATTGTGTGCATGTGTGGGTGGGGGGTCCGTAACGTTATTGCGAGAGTCATAATGTTCAATTAACGGAATGTCAACTGAACATTTGTTCGAGTGGACTTTATTTCGACGAAATCTTTCATCGACAAACGCTACTTCGAATAAACGTTTCATCGAATATTTATTAATAAAGGACTGCCTTTTCGAATGTGTTTCATTTATTATATCGAGTTTAATAATTAAAATAAAATTATGGTAAACGTATTTTTCGTCACATAGTCATATTATTTCATACATAACCGAGGAAATCAATCTAGATATAGTAGTTCCCTGATACATTTATTTACACTACTGAAATAACAACCAAGTTGTTGAAGAATAAAAAGTCTGTGAATTAAAAAGTGTGAAGAAAATAAATGTATCATCAGTAATTCTCCTATTTCTATTTCTGTAACTGATATTCCTATGTATGTTCATGAATCCATACAACAAGACCAATAAAAAAGTTTCGTATCTGCTCTTAATAAAAAAGTATATATTTGGAAGGCTCAATAATAACTACAGAAAGAGTTCTACGACCGTCACAGCAATCTGAACTTTATTAATTTAATAAGTTGGTATTTTTTCGTTGTAGTTTCTGGCCTAGAATATACTCAATCTTTGCAACTTGCTGTACAAAAAATCCATGTTAAGTTGGCCCCATTACATGTACAGCGCTGTCTTTCTCTTACAAATAAAGAGCGTTTAGTATACATGTACTAAGATTATTTATTTGAATATTTATTCAATTAGAATTAAAACCTCTTTTTATACATATCCAATTCTTATTCTTAATTTTATGTTCCAAATTTAAACGCTACGGCGTTGCTGGACGGCTGTAGTGGCCAGAGATGACTTACAATTTATTTGATAAATTTTATCCTAACGTTTTATGATCTATCAAATCCTAATCATTTGTTCGATGTAAGTTTATGAATGAGTGATACGTGTAACCATTTTAGAAATAGATTTCACGTCTCAGAAATTTAAAGAGATGTGGTTGCTTTATTTATTGTTTATGCCACGAGTGTCACAAACAAGGTTGAAGCCCGTCTGATGGTAGGCAGTTACCATAGCCTATAGACGTTTGCAACACCAGACGTTGCGCACCAGAGACTTGTAGATACCATCTAACTCCCTTTTAGCCCCAACAATACCCCAAAAAGTACTGTCAGAATACTCCTCTAACAAGCTCAGGCAACCTCAATAACTCGCAGAAACAATACTATTATTTTTAACTATTATTATAAACATCAATATTATAAAAATATATATTATTAGTATACTTAATGCGGAATATTATTAAAAACAGGTTTTATTCCTACCCTACCTACCCTGCCTACACTACCCCTAACCATTATAAACATTTATGATGTTGAATACATACATAGCTATAATTATGTCACAGAACACAACATAAAACATTTCACAGAACATACCGACCCACATTTCTGCATTTCTAAATTACTAGCTTAAATTTAGAACATTGCCATTATAGTCCAAGATCCCAGGGCCGCCAGACGTCACGTATTTTCTGACGAACCAAATGTGGGTTATTGAGTAGTGCTAGTATGTACTAAGAACGCATGCCTACCAGCTAGTTGTCTGGTGGAGATATAAACAATGGAGCATCATAATTTACGTGAAGTTGATTAATTCCTTCGGGAGCTTTAAAGCGTCTGCAAAGCAAAACGGCCGACGGAAAGTGTCTGGGAGTATTGGCGACTTATTTTTAAGGATATTGCCTACAATATACGTAAAAATCAGCTTGGAGAATTTACGTGAGGTAAGTAATATTTGTATGTACCTTGATTACCTGATACCTGAAAATTGGCCCACTAGGCAAGATAGCTGGTAGGCATGCGTTCTTAGTACATACTAGCACTACTCAATAATCCACATTTGGTTCGTCAGAAAATACGTGACGTCTGGCGGCCCTGGGATCTTGGACTATAATGGCAATGTTCTAAATTTAAGCTAGTAATTTAGAAATGCAGAAATGTGGGTCGGTATGTTCTGTGAAATGTTTTATGTTGTGTTCTGTGACATAATTATAGCTATGTATGTATTCAACATCATAAATGTTTATAATGGTTAGGGGTAGTGTAGGCAGGGTAGGTAGGGTAGGAATAAAACCTGTTTTTAATAATATTCCGCATTAAGTATACTAATAATATATATTTTTATAATATTGATGTTTATAATAATAGTTAAAAATAATAGTATTGTTTCTGCGAGTTATTGAGGTTGCCTGAGCTTGTTAGAGGAGTATTCTGACAGTACTTTTTGGGGTATTGTTGGGGCTAAAAGGGAGTTAGATGGTATCTACAAGTCTCTGGTGCGCAACGTCTGGTGTTGCAAACGTCTATAGGCTATGGTAACTGCCTACCATCAGACGGGCTTCAACCTTGTTTGTGACACTCGTGGCATAAACAATAAATAAAGCAACCACATCTCTTTAAATTTCTGAGACGTGAAATCTATTTCTAAAATGGTTACACGTATCACTCATTCATAAACTTACATCGAACAAATGATTAGGATTTGATAGATCATAAAACGTTAGGATAAAATTTATCAAATAAATTGTAAGTCATCTCTGGCCACTACAGCCGTCCAGCAACGCCGTAGCGTTTAAATTTGGAACATAAAATTAAGAATAAGAATTGGATATGTATAAAAAGAGGTTTTAATTCTAATTGAATAAATATTCAAATAAATAATCTTAGTACATGTATACTAAACGCTCTTTATTTGTAAGAGAAAGACAGCGCTGTACATGTAATGGGGCCAACTTAACATGGATTTTTTGTACAGCAAGTTGCAAAGATTGAGTATATTCTAGGCCAGAAACTACAACGAAAAAATACCAACTTATTAAATTAATAAAGTTCAGATTGCTGTGACGGTCGTAGAACTCTTTCTGTAGTTATTATTGAGCCTTCCAAATATATACTTTTTTATTAAGAGCAGATACGAAACTTTTTTATTGGTCTTGTTGTATGGATTCATGAACATACATAGGAATATCAGTTACAGAAATAGAAATAGGAGAATTACTGATGATACATTTATTTTCTTCACACTTTTTAATTCACAGACTTTTTATTCTTCAACAACTTGGTTGTTATTTCAGTAGTGTAAATAAATGTATCAGGGAACTACTATATCTAGATTGATTTCCTCGGTTATGTATGAAATAATATGACTATGTGACGAAAAATACGTTTACCATAATTTTATTTTAATTATTAAACTCGATATAATAAATGAAACACATTCGAAAAGGCAGTCCTTTATTAATAAATATTCGATGAAACGTTTATTCGAAGTAGCGTTTGTCGATGAAAGATTTCGTCGAAATAAAGTCCACTCGAACAAATGTTCAGTTGACATTCCGTTAATTGAACATTATGACTCTCGCAATAACGTTACGGACCCCCCACCCACACATGCACACAATATCTGGGCGATGTTAGGCGCAAAAATACAAACGCACATCATCGACGTAAACCCATCATAGCTGGACATCGGTCTTCTCTCATTTGAGAGGGATTATAATCCACTATGGGCCTTATTAGGAAGCTCACTGTCATTCAGAGAGCGATGGAGAAGGCTATGTTAGGAGTTTTACTACGTGATCGAATCAGAAATGAGGAGATCCGTAGAAGAACCCGGGTCACTGACATAGCCAGAAGAATCGCCAAACTCAAGTGGCAGTGGGCAGGCACATCGCTCGAAGAACGGATGGCCGATGGGGCTTGAAGGTTCTCGAGTGGCGACCACGTACTGGAAGACGCAGCGTGGGTAGGCCCCCGGCAAGGTGGACCGACGACCTGGTTAAGGTCGCTGGAATCCGCTGGATGCGGGTGGCGCAGGACCGGTCGTCGTGGCGATCCTTAGGGGAGACCTATGTCCAGCAGTGGACGTCTAACGGTTGATATGATGATGATGATAATCCACTACACTAGCCTAGTGCGGGCTGGCAGACTTTACACGCCATCGAGAACATCTCAGGCATGCTGTTTTTCTCATAAATTTTTCTTTCACCGTTAAAGCATAATATGATAAATACAAACGTTACTTCGAACAGTCATACCAGCCATAGACCCACAACTTTTGTTCCCATTCTTAATTTTTTGACGACTCGTTGAGCTCAGCGGTAGTTAACGCTGCCTGTTGTGCTATGGGTCCCGGGTTCGCATCCCGGTAGGGACTAATGTTTGTGAGATAAGCATCAACATTTGTTTCCGAGTCATGGATGTATCTATGTATAATATGTATGTATTTACAAACAAAATTATATATGTAGTATATCAACCAACTAGAACCCCGCGCCGTAAATAGAAGCCGTAACACAAGCCTCGTTGCTTACCACGGAACTAGATGTCGCTGTGTAATAATGTCCGGAAATATTATTCTCTCTCTCTCTCTCACACACACACACACACACTTCATACACGTATTCACACCTATTACCAAAAGAAAACGTTACGGTACACAAATTCAAAGCTCAGCCCCGACCCTATAATACGCAACGGTTTTCCAATACACGCATTATATGTTGATGTGAAAGGCCTCCTGAGGATCCACACTCAATCTATTGTAATCCCACGCGAAAAAGGGGGGTTATCCGAAAGTTTTCGGGATTCACTTACGGAATGCGAAGTTAGGCATATTAATGTTATGTAATGAAAGTTTCAGATTCATTTGTGTAATGTTGCATTTTTATCCGGGATTTCTTTTGTCCGTTTCAAAGAGAGTACCCATTTTGGTACACTTTTTGGATCGCAAAATCCGATTCTCAATGCACTCGCAGATCTACTGAGGCTTAGGTGAGCACAAAGGAGCTTTTGGAATCAGACTCAAATACATAATTTATTCTTTAAAGTTTTCAGCTTCTTTTCATTTAGTTCGGTAAGTTCTTTTGTTAGTTTCCTTCAAAAGGAAAAATTAATCCAACTCGCTATCGTTTCTATTGAATATGAGTTAAAGTACTGAATTGAAGATTTTTTTTTTAAATGAACTGGCCACGGTTTTCTTTTGAAATGTAATTTCTTGTTCGTTATTGTTAGACCCAATTATGCTAATATAGGCTATCTGTTCATTCAATTAATAAGACTAATTATCAAGGAGTTTTTAGATGCTCTTCATCTAATATTTTTTCTTGGTGTTCAATTGTTGTTCTAATATCTGTAATTAGTTTAGTAGGAAAAAAAAAGGTTACATGATTTTTAATGAGTAGTAAATATATACAATTAAAATTAATGTGTAATTCAAAAAGATGAATAAAATTTAATCAATATTAACAATGGATGCAGGCGGCGCATGACCGGTCATCGTGGCGATCCTTGGGGGAGACCTATGTCCAGCAGTGGACGTCTAATGGTTGATGTGATGATGATGATGAATATTAACAATTAGCTAATTGTAAGAAAAGTAAAATTTGTGACCATGTCATTTTTATAAATACATAAACTTTAAACTGCTACACTTAACGGTTTTATAATAACACTAAAAGATATGGAATTATGCTCATACACAAGTTTCCTGTAAGAAATTCATATTTTTATTTTACAGAAATATAAATTCACACTCTGATTAAGCTTACAATTATACAAGACTATGGTTAAACTCTTTTAAAGCAAATTTACAACAAAAAAAACAACTCAGCCCAAAGAATACACAAGCACCCAAATTTTTGCAACCTTTTTTTTTCAAGTGCCCCATCATATATGAATTATTGGCCATTTATATGAAACACCCCAACCCGAGTTAATATGCCCCTTTAAGAATCATAACACGGTACATGTGTTGCAATCACTTGAGCAAGTCCGTCAATCGCCCACCGTACTTCATAAGACCAAGCAGGGACCCTAATAAATACTCGTATATGTGCGGTATTTTGGGTTCCGTAAGTCAAGTCAAGAGAGCCCTTTAATTATTAATTTTCTATTTAAAAAAATATTTTTTTAGCCCTTTTTGATGGGGTGTATCGAAAAAGTATGTATTGCTTTACAGATAATAATGTAAATTCACTGTCCGCATGCTAAAAAAAAAACACGTGTTGTTTTGTATTGTTTACTGTGAAAATGGGTCGATCATGTCTTCAGACAGATGAATGATCGATGGAGTAGATAAGTGTTTAAGTGGAGGCTGCGTTTGGCAAACATAGTGTTGACCCTGTGACACGATGATCCGATAATTTGAAGAAGGCAACTAGTAGCGGAGGGATGCGTTCCGCGCAAGATCGAGACATATGGCGCTCTTTGGAGGGGACCCACATTCAGCATTGCTGTCATGGCAATAGGCTGATACATACATACATATAAAAGTCAATTCAATACGTGCCTCGATTGATAGCATTATTTCACAAGCACTTTTCAGCATCACCATCGTTCAACGCAATCATGTTGCAGGGAATAAAAAGCAGGACATTTGAGTGCCATGGTACATTGTTACATTTTACAAGTACAACAGCAATGCCAACAGTACTCTCATATTTGACAAGCTATTTTTCTAACTTATAGCTATTTCTAAATAGTACTAGTATAAGAGTCGTTTTATTTCAGCTGGCCTAGCCCAGACCATTCATCCCATCCTAAGACAGTTACTACAACTGCGCTGATTATTATTGTCTGATTCTTTACAACATTTATAATATTAGTAGCATTTACGATATCCTGCTTCTTACTAATATTATAAACCCGAAAGTTTATAAGTATGGATAGATGGACAGATGGATGTTTGTTACTATTTCACGCAAATAACCGCGTAACAGATTTGAATGAAATTTAGCATACATATAGTTTATTAGGTACCTGGATTAATATATAGGCTACTTTTTATCTATATATAAGTCGCCCAAAACCGCGGGAAGCAGCTGGTTTTATAATAATAATAAAGTTTTTGAAAACAAATCAAAATTCTTGTCAACCCATTTTATACAACACGTCGATCGAAAGAACCTTATTGCATCAGTCAACCCTCTTTCTCAAAGGCTTTCCATCTGACTTCACTCATCTTTATTACCCAAAAATGTAGGCACATGGGAACATACCGAGTTTTATCATAATCCATTTCATCTCTGAACGATATTTCTCCTTTATTTTCCAATCATAACTTGAGAACTTAATCGTTTTGGTTCTAAATTCCATTAGAAAAAAAATAATGTAACAGAGCTTGTTTAAAATGGACTTACACCCTTATTTATATGCGGATAAGGTTGATTTATTTATTTATTTAAGGGATAATAAACAGCTACAACATATTATATAGAACATCAGAACTAAGAATAAGGTACAGAGCAATGTTGCAGCCCACTGCATTATCCACAGATTAACATAAACAATAGCGTGTACGTGGGTGCCACCCGACAACAAATATTAACATTATATTTTTTTTTTATTTAGACTGGTTTCTAACACTTACGCGAAGAACAGACATGGACATGAAACTTTTTTTTACAGATTTTATCGCGGTGTATACCTATTTGTCCTAACCTATTTGCAAAACCAGTGTCGCTCGCCGATGCTGCTTGCTGACGAAAAGATAATTTAATATGATAAACGATAGTATCTGTTTTTCTATGACAAATAAAAAAAATATACTAAGGACATTTGTATTATTCTGTCTCTTTGAAATAAAAAATGCAAATATTCATGCTATTTGTGACTATTAGACAGGCAGTCAACACACCGGCCATTGAACCCGAAAAACATTTTAAAAAATAGGTATGGTTTTATAATTGTAAGGTATCTTTGACAACGTTCTTTCCAATTGACTACTAAAATGACTAAACACTAAGGTTGACGCTACTGTGCTTATTATCCATCACGCCTGTCGTCTCTGAAAGGTTAGGCAGAGTTGTACCTACCACATTTCCCCGGTATGTTTCAGGTCCCATGTACTAGGGGGCGAGCCTATTGCCATTGACCGAGCTAGAATCTAAACTCCGAGCGGCTACTGAGAATTTCACAGAAAAACCCAATAACACTTTGCTCGACCTGGCAAGCGAAGCCAAGACCTCTTGCTGAGCAGTCGCGCTGTGCGACCACAAGACCGACGAGGCGCTACCTTACCAACGTTGTCATATATTCGTGCACACTGCAAGCCGTGAGGCAAGTCAAGATTTTTTATGAATAATTTATGGAACACCCCATTTTTATCGTAGGAGGCGTACGTCGGACGAGGAGCTCAGTTTACCAACGGATTTACCTCGAGGTAAAATTAGGGTTGCCATTCTACGCTTCTGATTTTAAATTGAATATAATAATGGTACAATGATACGTTGCGACTAAGATTGATTCATTCAGTTCAGATATTATATAATAGCTGACATTATTAGGACCCATAACTTATTAATTTCTCATCCGTGATGGTTGGCAACTGGGCTTAACCCAGTTGTAAACATTTCTGTTCTTATGTCAATGACATTTAAACTCTGTTTTGTCTCGCTTGATAAGGTGGGAAGTGGAAAATTTATATTTTTCTTACTCCTGTATTTCATTTCCTCCTATTTAATTTCATGATTTAAAACGCTGTGAGTTCCAAAACATAATAATGATAATAAAAAATAATGATAAAATCATTCCCCTGGGACACGTCGGGGTTCATTGTCTCGACGATTTTCTAGATGATCCTGGCTGGAGTTGCAGTAGTAGAAACTTAGGTTAGCGTGCATAATATGAAAACGATTAACAAAAGAAAGTTGTACAGGGGATGACAGGGCAAAGGTTGTAGAGATTTGATCACAATAAAAAATAAGACCTATTTATAAGTACATGTGTGTGTATCTAACATAATCAAATTGAATACTCAACATTATTATACATATTAATTGCTCATTAATACATATCTGTGTAACTCTTCAAAGATACAGGCGTGATTATATGTATGTTACGTTTAATCTTAGGAAATTTAATTTGTAACTAAATAAATTATTCTCCATCCAACACAGTAGATATTAGACTGGAATCACTAATGGTGGAACTTTAGTCTAGATGCTAGTGCAAACTTTGCCAATGTAATTTGAGTCATATATTACGTCTGAACTGTATTGAATTCTAGTCCTAAGTAGTTTGTAATAAGTACTGTATTCAATCATACTTATCTACTAATGTTTTTGTATAATAGGTGATGAACAATTTCTGTATTCCAATTTCAAAATGAAACAAAAGTACTTTTATAATGAAAAATAGGACTGAGAATTCGGTCATGAGCAGAATGAGACAGCCAGTGTGAAAAAGAGTGAAATAAAAAATCCAAATCTAAAGAGAAAAGTTATCGTGAATAAATATTAGAACAGAATGAGACGAAAAAAGCAGGCGTATTGTTTTATTCTGTCTGGAAAAATAATTTATTGTTTTGTTAAGAAAAAAATCTTGAAGTATGTCTCTCTGTCTGTTTGTTCTCTGTAAACTATGACCATACCAAACTTCATCTAAACCGGTATAGCGGCTTAAATGTGAATAGGTAACAGAAAAACAAACATAATTATACTTTTACATTTATAATATTGGTTTGGAACATTAGTACTAGTAACTTTACTCACTATTATTGTATGAGTTCTGCATTCATGAAAAGAATCTTTCATTATTTTTTTCTCAGTGGTAGCCCTAGGAAAGAATTCTCCCGGATCTTGCTGTCAACGCGCATGTGTACGCTGATATTTTACGATGAGAATTATTTTTGCTCGACAATTGGCAGCCGGGAGCAATCTTATCGATTCGTAGGTGCAAATAGCATTCAACAAATAACGATAGCATTAAGAATAAAGAATATGCTTTTGCAAAGAATGGATTTATTTATTTGTGTCGGTAATATAAAAGAACTTTGAATTGTAAAATGTTACGGTTTTTGGGTATGAGGGAGATTTTAGGTAGCATGCAATACCTATAGGGGTATTTAAATTACGTTGCGATTATTATATCTATGTGCCGCGAGATAAGATTGCATAAACATTTTTTCAAATTTCATAAGTACACAGTAGTGATAGTTTATCTTTAAAAAGAAAACGTATATGTATATATTATTATAATATGATATAATATAATTAAATATAGGACACGTCCCTTTTTAAAAACAAATCTACCTGTAATATTAGTCATCGGGGGCCCCCAAGCCATCAAAGTGTTAAACATTTTTATAATGCGTTAATTACAAATGGATTCTTAAAAACCAGTTTATTTTTTAAATCTACCAAAATTTCTTTAGAAAACATTGCCCCACATTATATAGGAATTTCTCTTCTATCTTGGTGCGTTTACAAACATAAATATTCACAACGCAAGCACACACATATATTTGTTCTGGGCAAAGGACGAACTGGGCGACGCGCGGCGCAGAAAACCACTGCCACTGTATCAATCGTGCCGTTATTCAGTTATATTTCAGTAACGTCCTTCACTTAATACTCCTCAAATCCCTATAACATCGTTATTGTCACCCAACACATATAACACAAACTAATATTTTACGATGAGAATTATTTTTACCCCCGAATTGACAGTTCGAGGCTTCCATCGATTTATAGGCACTCCAAGGTGGCTTCGAGGTCATTGACTTGGAAATGATCAGAGTATTTTTATTTATAAAGGGTGTTATACAATCAATCATTGCCGGAATAAATATTGGTACTATCACACCAACACCTGTAATGATATACACCCACACTTTTTGACGGCGTGTTTTAGGTCTCGTGTTTTAGGGCAAACCTAATGCCATCTGGGTTACTTCAGGGTCAGCAACGCGCGAGCGACCCCTCTAGTGTTGCAAACACCCAAAAGCTACGGTAACTTTAACGTTTCTTTATCAAAATAACTAAACACAATAAATTGAGAGAGAGAGAGAAAGGGGAAGATCTAGACGAAGTTTTGTTGAACAAGTGAAGGAAAAAGTGGGGATCGAGTCGTCTCAAAAGGTCAAACGAAAGCAGGAGATAGAGAACAGTGGCGATTGCTCCACCGACAAGAGCTAAGCTCTTAAACTAACAATAATACCTACACATACCATGGTAGTGGTCCCAGTTCTGACATTGAAGTCGGTTTTTTTTTGTTTAAAGCAAGTAAAGCCCGCCTATTGGTAGGTAAGCGGTAAATGTAGCATTATTGATAGACGCTAGCAACACTGGAGATAGAACGTATATATTGCAGAACTACCTCATTTGTTTAATGGTTCTAAGTGTGGTTGTTGAGCGTGAAAATCCAATTTCAACCCTCAGGTCGAATAAACTGTGGATTTCTTACACTTACGCGAATATTAGACATTTCCTTTTTATTATTTCAACCAATTTATAATTTCATAGACATTTTATTTGAAACAATAAACTGTTGTTAACATTTAAATAACAAAAATCAAAGTAGCAGTTGTTTAACAAAAATCTCGCCCTTTTTACAAGAGACCTAAAAACATACCAGCGAAAAGTCAAAATAAATTACTTCCCTGCTCACCTCTACAGGTACACAGCCGTTATTGTATGGGACGTATAATAAAAACAACAACACAACTTTTCCCGGAACCTTATCCGACACCTATTTCACAGCGGGAGCCTCAAAATTGATCTACCGAAGACATAACCTAGTATCAACGGGTTGGCAGACTGCCATTTAGTTAAAAAATGGGGCTCCTGATCGAGATACTTTGATGGCTTTGTAATATACTGTGGTACTCGTTCGTTCTCACTTCAAACTATATAGCAGAAGTTTGCGGAATGGTTCTGGAAAGTTTGGTGAGAAATAGTCGGGTTTCTGTACTGATTATGATCGCCTTGTAGTGTGACCATTGGACTGCAGATTCAAAGGCCTTACGTTCGATCATAAGGCATGTTATTACTGACTTTTTTTTATTCCTCTTAAGTGATAGTAGATCCATGCCCTAATATAGGGTAGAAAATTGTTTATTGCCCTACTGATTTATTACAGTTTTGCAAATACAACTAGGTACTAGAAATTAAATTGAATAATTATCTAATTTGCGGAGAGCTGTGGTAGCCTAGTGGTGTGACCAGTGGACTGAGATGTCAGAGGTCTCGAGTTCAAACCTAAAGCCTCTGACTTTTTGGAAGCTATGTGCGTATTTATCACATGCTCAAACGGTGAAGGAAAATATCATGAGGGAACCTGCTTGTTTGAAAGATCTTCTCGATGACATGTGAAGTCTGCCAACCCGCAGTAGGCTAGCGTGGTGGACTATAGCCTAATCCCTCTCAAATGAGAGGAGTGCCCAGCAGTGGGACAATAAAAGATTGATGATGATGATTATGAATTATCTAATTTGAAATAAAGCTACATTTTATTGATTTTATCAACTTTTCGGATCCTTTACTGCATTCATGGTGTTCAATAATATCAATATAACAAAATGAAATCCGTAAAAAATATTACTTTTATTTATTTTTTTAAAAGAAATTAGTAATTTTATGTAGCTTAGTAAATTGCTGATATTATTATAGTCAGTTTAAATTAACAGTTTTAAGGGTAATGTAACCAGAGAACAATTAAAATAGAATAATTACTAGTAACTAATCTTATCAAACTAAATGAAACTCAATATTTTAAGTATCTTTAATTATTTAATTTTTGATTGGTTTTCTTTTAATTAAGTCTCACTGCTGGCAACCATGTGACTTCACGTTTGGACAATTAAAAAATTATGATTATAATGGCCACATTGAAAATAAACATTTCAATTCGACTTTTAACTTAAAAAAATATATGCAGGTAATTAAATTGACATACAAACATTCCCCAAATACGTATTCCCATCTTTAGTCTTAGTTCTAAACACCAAATTCTTAAACCTGAATTATTTGGTGAATATTATGTTATTCACCTACTTACTATGCTGTCAAATACTTCAAGTTTGTTCCGTGAAGACATTATCTGGTATTGACGTTGGCACGGTGCCATTCAGGTAAAAAATGGACTTGCCAATAAGAATTTAAAACAGATTATTACGCGTTCCTCTTTGTTCTGTAGTAAGACTGACATTTGCAATTTTAGAGGGTATTCAGTACTTATTTAAAAAAAAACTAATTTTAGCTTCATTATGTCAAAATCAAAATCAAAATATCATTTATTCAAAGTAGGTCAAATTTAATTGGCTCTTTTTGAACGTCGACAATAAAGACAGCCCCCAAAACGCCCACCCTTCACTGTATGTGTAGGTACCTATCTATTGTTTATTAACACGAATAATTATATTACTCTAGGTAGGGCATAGTGAGATTTCTCGCTCAAATTGAGCTGCCCGACTGGGGAAGTACCTCCGCCTTACAGAAGACTGCAGTGAATCAACAATAGTTATCTTTCTGCGAGTGAGTAAGGTTACCAGAGCCCATTGGGGGAGTGACTATTCTGACAGCATGGGAATTCCGTTCAGTAACTCCCTATTTTAAGAAATTTGAACGTTTTCGAAGGGATTTGGCAACGCATTTGCAAGCCTCTGGTGGTGCAAAAATAAAACTCTCTATGTAAACAACCTAATAACTACGACTGCTTTACTATACTTTTATTAGATTCATTCTTTCAAAGGCAACTTAAGTTGAATTCAAGAAAATCAAGTTACTCTTTCGTCCGAGTGTTGCCACTGTACCAATACCGCTCCAGTCCTTAAAATATCCTATTAAAAGCTTATTTCTGAGGGAATCGCGATAAAAGAAAATAATTTCGTTTCCTTATATACAGCGGTCTATCCAATTCCTCGTACAATATGGCCACATTCGGCCATACGCTCTCCGGGGAATACCCGCTAACTGGCCTTGTAAAAAAACCTTAAAAAACGAAGATAAATTTATGTCGTTTTTATGATATAACCACCACTTAATGGCCAAGCCGTTAAACGATGCTGATAACCCTATAGGGGTTTTGATGAGAAATTTGATGTTATTTTTGGAGTACCCAACATTGAAGATTATTGCTATAATATGTTGACGAAATCCTCATACGTTCATATAATTCCAAATATATGAGGATGGAACCACTATGACAAACTTTCATAGACATTATTTAAGAATCTTCAAGATGAGTCTAAATTTAGTTACACTATTGAACCTGCATTATTTTATAACATTTTAAACCGTAGGAAAACATCATGAGAAAACCTGCATCATGTAAATAGATTTTCTTAATGGTGAAAATGGCTTGATGGTGAAGAAAAGTCTACCAATCTGGACTAGGAGATGATGAAAATGAGAGGAGACATGTGCCCAGCAATAAGACAGTAAGTGGGTCGATAATGATGATGATGACAGATAATCCTGCGATTATAGTTTCATTAAAAAAAAAAAATTTTGGTTACTCTTTTCTTGTGGTTCTGATTGCATAACCCTAGTTTGTAATATGATCTTAATGGGAAATACAGCCAAAATACTCCAGCCATTTCGTCCGCCTTCCTATCCACAGTCCAGTGGATTTAGCGTGTCAGAACAATACAATTAATCAACTGGAGACCAAACAAAATAAATAGTATAATAACACGCCACACGCCATTGTCTGCCCTGCGGTACGTGAATACGACCATCAATTCACTTCCTATAAATGTAAATAATGTATATAATACTAAACTGCCTCTTTGGTCTAGTGGTCGTACAGTGCGACTGCCGAGTAAGAGGCTCCTGTTTTCGATTCCCAGGTCGAGCAAAGTGTTGGTGGCGTTTCCTGTGAAATTCTCAGTAGCAGCTCGGAGTTTGGATTCGTCGGTTGATGGCAATAGGCTCGCCCCCTATTACATGGGACCTAAAACCTACCGGCGCAACGTGGGTGTACATTAGTACACCTCTGCCTAACCTTTCGGGGACGACAGGCGTGATGGTATTTTTTGTTATGTTATGTATATAATAGTTGAGCTGTGGTAGCCTAGCGGTGTGACCAGTGGACTGAGATGTCAGAGGTCTCGAGTTCGAACCCAAGGCACGCACCACTGACTTTTCGGAAGTTATGTGCGTTTATCACATGCTCAAACGGTGAAGGAAAACATCGTGAGGAAACCTGCATACTTGAGAGAATTTCTCGATGGCAAGTGAAGTCTGCCAACCCGCAGTAGGCTAGCGTGGTGGACTATAGCCTAATCCCTCTCAATTGAGAGGAGACCCGTGCCCAGCAGTGGGACAATAATGGGTTGATGATGTATACAATAGTTGAGTAATTTGAGAACTGTGAGAAAAATAAAATTTTGATGTTTAAACGGTGTTGTTCGATTTCCGAATCAAGGAAGATGGTACAGAAATTTTCAATTAAAAAACAAACAACTGGTTGTTTTAATTTGTGGCCGGTAAATAGCGATGATGTCATACCCCATACCCTGTTGCAAGGGACCTAAAAACATACCACAAACAGCTGTTTGATACATGAGCTCTGTCTATCTATTCAGACACAGAAGCGTAATGGTATCAAATTGTTGTATTATGTATAACCTGGGTTTGTATTATCAAAAGTTTTTTTCCCGGACATTATGACACAGCCCCATCTAGTTCCGAGCTAAGCAACGAAGCTTGTGTTACGGATACTAGTTGGTTGATATACTACATTATATACTTTTTTTTTGTAAATACATACATATTATACATAGATAAATCCATGACTTGGATACAAATGTTTATGCTCATCACACAAACACTTGTCCTTACCGGGATTCAACCCGGGGCCCCATAGCACAGAAGGCAGTGTTAACTACCGCAGGACTAATTGGGTCGTCTAATTAGTCCAAAAAATTAGTTAATACATCTGCAACTCCTGAAAAAATAGCCAGTTTTTTTTAATATTTTCATTTATTACGAATTTAAATAAAAAAATGACAAAATAATAACGGCAGTTAAATTGATTCTTTGCAAAGTTCTTGCATGGTAAATCTCACGATCACCCATCCAAAAATTGACCCTGATATGTGTAGCTTATCCTCTAATCGTCTGACAATCCAGATGTTATTATACCACGAGTATTAACGAGAAGATCATCCTCTTAGTGTTAGAACAATAGGTAATTTTGAAGGGATCTAATAGCGATTTGTGTAATGATAATATCATTAATCAGAACAGAATAAGTACTGTTAATTAATTGGTAGGTATTTCTGTATAATTAATTAATTATACGTAATCAAACCATTACTGTCCCACTGCTGGGCACGGGTCTCGTCTTATTTTACCGACCCGTGCCCAACAGTGGGGCAATTATAATGGGTTGATAATGATGATGGGTATTTTACTCATAGTGTGGATAGTCCAAATGGACCATTCATTTGCGTATCGGGGGGTATGTCAAACTTGTAGTGATAAACAATTTGACTTTGACCTTGATTTTGTGACCTAGACCTATTAATAACAGGTACATTTAGGTCACACATTTATCTACCCGCGATCAATGACGCAGAAAGAAACGTTTTCAGCTGTTATTATAAAACTCACGCAGATAGGATGGAAAAAAACAAAATAAAAACGCTTTCACTCAAACATAAAAGTATTAAAAAAATACTGACGTCGATACTTAAGCTCGGCAATATAACTATGTAGGTACGTACTTAAATGACGACATAAGCCTATGTCTCGAGTAGCTAGCTACATAAGTACACTACACACACAGTCTTGTATGTATACATTGTGCTTTCCATATGTTTTTATTACCAACAGAATAAGTATGAGATTTTATCGTTGAAACAAAAATCCCCGAGATCGCTCATTTTAAAAAGATGTTTCATGATCTTTCCTACTAGTGTTTTTTTCAGCTACAGATTACAGTATTTCACAAAGAAAGGCATTAGATTTTTTGCACACTATAAAGGTGAGAGCTGTGGTGAGCCTAGTGGTGTGACCAGTGGACTGAGATGGCATGAGAAGGCTGAGACGATCCGAAGGCACGCACCACTGACTTTTCGGAAGTTATGTGCGTATTTATCACAAGCTCAAACGGTGAAGGAAAACATCGTGAGGAAACCTGCATGCTTGAGAGATTTGTCTCGATGACATGTGAAGTCTGCCAATCCGCAGTAGGCTAGCGTGGTGGACTATAGCCTAATTCCTCTCAAAAAAGAGCTTATTGCTCACCAAATTTCGACTTCTGAAGAATTTTGACTGTCCTAACGTTTTGGAGCCTTTAAAGCACCGTGATCATGTAGATATACCTATGAAGGGTAAGATAATAAGTAGTTTTTATTTCAGATAAAATATCTAAATCTATCTATAATGGATAAGTTTTGTAAATTAGATGTCTGGATGCTTTTGGATAAAATTCTAATAATATTTTAATATCGTCTTGTAGAAGAAAATAATGTCGCAACGCTAACGCCTGATTGAATTGTAATAGCAAACTTACACTGACGCAATAGGGATTACACGTACCTACTTTCATACGGCACATACACGTGTACAATATTATTGTTACGCATTGAGAACAACGAAGTGGAATATACGTAGATTAATTTTTTATACATATTGGGGGGTACCAGGTGATTTAATGGTTTATTTTATTACTCATCATCACGTCAATATAGGTGTAGGGAAGGGAAGTACCTAAACCAAACAGTAAGTATTCCTTCGCGTATAAAAAAAAACCACTTGAAGTAAGGCTCTAAAAATTCACCTGGCTAGCGACCTTTCATTTAAGATAAGACTGCCACTTTTGCTCCAAAACATACGTACAATTCAATAACGTTAAAAAATACGTCATGCTAATATTTTTCAGAACACACTAAGAGAGCAATTGAATACCTATCTAAAAAACACCGACCGATTTCCAGCAGACATACTTAGCTAAAAACACTCCCGACTTATTCACCTAACACACAAAGAAAACAAAATCAAAATCCGTTCATCCGTTTGGGAGATAAGATACCACAGACAGACACCCATACACACCGATACGTCTAACATAATACAACCCCGTCGTTTTTGCGTCGGGGGTAAAAATCAGTACGAGCCTCCAAATTATAAGCCCTATCTTTGCCGGGAATAGGAAAATGCTAATAGGAGTAGGATGGCAGACAGCTTTATCCAACCTCATCTCTTACTCCAGATAGTCATGAAAAAGTTGCTGAAATTCCTGGAATCCCTTCCATTTAGCTCATCAATTAGGCCCGCTCAAACAGGGCGTACACTGATTACGAACAAAATAATGTGCTTAACTTGAGTCTTCGTTTCAAACAATTTCATCCACACGTTCTCACTGACATGTAATTAATTTACGCGGGAGTGATTTCTTTTGACGGGGCCCCGAAAATAGCGACTGAGTAAACTTTAATGTAATAATTGTTGACTATTTTTAAGATACGGAAAGTCACGCGTTAGTGGTTGCTTTTTGCGGGTATTAGAATGATTGTGGTGTGGTATTTGCCGCTGTGTGATAGCTTAGTCGTGTGACGGTGCACCGTAAAATCAAAAATTAAAGGCCCTGAAAATCGTGACTTGATCATGATGATCAAGTCGTATCAAGAGATAAATCGGAAGACAGTAGATAGAGAACAGTAGCAATTGCTCCACCGACAAGAGATGAAAAAAGAGATCCGTGATTAAATTAATAAGATCGCCTATTGTACTCTTTTACTCCACATTTTTTCTATTTTTGACTTTTTTTTTGGTTATCTAATATATAAAATTCTCGAGTCACAGTTTTCGTTGCCATACTCCTCCGAAACGGCTTGACCGATTTTGATGAAATTTTTTGTGCTTATCCGGTATCTATGAGAATCGGCCAACATCTATTTTTTATCCCCCTAAAAGTTAGGGGTAGTCCACCAACCCATATAATGTGGCAAAACAACGTTTGCTGGGTCAGCTAGTATTCTATAATTAAGTAATTTTGTATTATAATTATGTATTATTTGGCCATGAAACATTATCGCTTATTTCAAGGCCCCATCCAAAAACTGTGTTACGCAGCTTACGTTTCCTTACACCACATTTGCCGTTAATAATGACATAATTTTAGATAAAACGGTGCTTAATCTTGTAACAATAAGGTCTATATTTCATTGGCAGCACTCTCTCTTTGATGTAATTGAATGATTGTCATACTTAGGCACTAAAATTAGCCATAAAAATACTTGGGATTCTTTCTAAATAATTTTGCGGTTTGTAAGTAAAACTCGTGCTACAATAAAATGTAAGATTTATTATTAGCATAAAAATAATATACTCGTCAGTGAAACTGCTACGTGTGAGATCTTGGCTTCGATAGCTGGGTAGAGCTAGTTAAGTGATATAACGTCGACGCTCATCTCAACTTTGTTTTAGATTCCTTTATTATTCTAAACGACCGGGCCCTCTTTAGTCGCAAGATGGATCCCCACTGCTATACACCATACGTAATCATGGGTAGTCTGTCCATAAAAATAGTTTCAATGCCTATTATTCGGGTAGCTATAAGACCAACATTTGTGGTATTTGATCCTCAAATTTTGTTATTCATTGTTCGCGTTTCTTACAGTCTGCGGTGAGCTCTCGCTTATGGTGCGTTCAGGCGGAGTGTCGGTGGTCGGTCAGGTCGCCTGGGGGTAATTCTCGCGCCATAGACACGAGTATTCACTGAAATGACAGCCATATCCATAAATTGAATTGCCTATCAGAATAGAGATACATTTTATAGGGATTATATCGCGGTATATTGATTACTAAGTCCCGATTTATCGAATGCTTTACAGCATCCATGGTTGTCTTCTTGTTATAATTACTAGCAGCTATTCTATATGTTTGATTGGGTTATCTTTCACCACGCTAGTTTAGTGTGGATGGTCAGACTTCTGTAGAGGAAACCTGGACGCCTTCTCAGTCATGCAGGTTTCCTCTTGATGTTTTTCTTCACCAGCTTTATAAATACTAATAAATAGCATACATACATAATAAATAGATCTGTGGTAGATTAGTAGTGTGACCAGTGGACTGAGATGTCAAAGGTCTCGAGTTCGAACCCAAGGCCACTGACTTTTCGGGAGTTATGTGCGTTAAATACGCACATCACATGCTCAAACGGTGAAGGAAAACACCGTGAGGAAACCTGCATGCTTGAGAGATTTTCTCGATGGCATGTGAAGTCTGCCAATCCGCAGTAGGCTAGCGTGGTGGACTGTAACCTAATCTCTCTCAAATGAGAGGAGACCCGTGCCCAGCAGTGGGACAATAATGGGTTGATGAACGGCTCACCTGATGGTAAGTGATCACCACCGCCCATGGACATTTGCAACACCCGAAGGCTTGCAAATGCGTTGCACACCCCTGCAGAAACCGTTTTGGTTCCTTAAAATAGGGAATTACTAAACTGACAGCAAATGGAATGCACATGCCGTAACCTTATAGTCCAAGATCCCAGGGCCGCCAGACGTCACGTATTTTCTGACGAACCAAGTGTGGATTATTGAGTAGTGCTAGTATGTACTAAGAACGCATGCCTACCAGCTATCTTGCCTAGTGGGCCAATTTTCAGGTATCAGGTAATCAAGGTACTTACAATTATTACTTACCTCATGTAAATTCTCCAAGCTGATTTTTACGTATACTTTAGGCAATATCCTTAACAATAAGTCGCCAATACTCCCAGACACTTTCCGTGGGCCGTATTGCTTTGCAGACGCTTTAAAGCTCCCGAAGGAATTAATTAACTTCACGTAAATTCTGATGCTCTATTGTTTATATCTCCACCAGACAACTATTTCGAAACCTTTTACGAGAAGACAGAGCGATCCAAGGGGCCAATCATCCCCTAGACTTCCGCATATTCGCAGGCGGCCCTGGGATCTTACTCTATTACTCACTCGCAGAAAGACAACTATTGTTGATTCACTGCGGTATTCTGTAAGGTGGAGGTACTTCCCCAGTCAGGCAGCTCAATTTGAGCGAGAAATCTTGCTATGCCTACCTCCTAGAAAACCTTAATACCTCCTTTGAATACCTTAAGTTCAAATTTGCTTGTTGTGGGAGTTGATTTACATGAAAACAACAACAGGCAAAATTGAACTCTGTTATTTAGCTTGCCCTTATAATTTAGTCATACGTGCCAGAATTAGGCCACAGTTAGCATACCTAGGTGTTTATATTTTCACGCACGCTGCGTTATCTTGATCAGTGATCGTAAATACTAGGCCAGGGCTCTACCGCAGTGTTTATAACCGTATAGAATTTCTCCGATAACAATATAAATTCCTAGTCCTACAGACTCGTAAAAAAATAAGTACCTACCCTACATAGTTTCATGTGAACATTCGTAGGTATGTTGTTTAGTACATACAATCATAATAAAAGGAGATGAAAATAACCTTTGAGATTTGAAAGACACATCAGTATATTATATACCTCCATACCTACTGTTGACGAACCCGGCAAACGTAGTTTTGCCACATAATAGGGATTGGTGGTAAAAGGGTAAAAAAATTGAGTTAAAAGTAATTTAGATGCCAATTCTTAAAACAATAGCAAAATCTCGTCAGGGCCTATTGTTTAGTAAAATTTGTTTTAGGTAAAATACGGCAAAAAGGATTAAAAATGTTTTAAATTGTTATGATTATATTGAATCAGGTGTTTAGAACATTTTGACAATTGATGTCGATACTGAACAGCTGTTTTTTTAATAATTGTCGGAATTCAGATTTGGAATCTGTAATTTTAATTTACTCTACATTTTATGAAGTGCAATATTATTCTGATTGTTAATATTTTTCTCTGTTGCGAGAGCCCCTGATTACGATTGAAAAGACTCACTCTTCAATCACAATGAGTCAGCCGCACATGTAAAATATTATGTCTGATATTAAATTTCTTCAATCAGTCAATCATACGAAAATAGAGAATAAAAAATTGTGAACAAAGTTTTTACACCACATTAAAATATTCAAAAAGATATTCCGATACCGGGAATCGAACCCGAGCCTCCTGGGTGAGAGCCAGGTATCCTAGCCACTAGACCATATCGGATATGTTTAATGTGACGAAATTATTGGTTCAAGATATTTGTGTGTTTTCTTTTAATCTTGAAATTTTGAATATGTTTTTTTTTGGAATTTATTTATAAACAAAGTGTTGAAATACGTTATTGAATCGACATTCCATTAAAGCTTTTTGATGTAATACACTTACCGTCTAATCTTTTTTTTTTACGCCGCAGTATATAATTGTTTTGTGTGGCCATCGTACCCAAGGCGTAGAAAACAATCACTTACCTATTGTGCCCATTATGACGTTACATATTAAAAACAAACGCATAAAATATAAATCAACAATAAACAAAAAGCAACAATACAGACAGCAGGTCTTCCAATCTATTTTACACCTTAAGAGATTTGCAATAAAAACCATTTCACCAAAAAAATCTTACACAAACAAGTCATAAATTCCAGTCATATTTTTGCCTAAGAAGTCGCCAAGTTTTACCTAAGCTCACAGGTATTCTAGGCCGTTAGAAAGCAATACATTGCCTATAAACGTCAAAACATTATGTGGGTTTTGCCCATTTTCATGGCTATTTGTCATAATTATTATGGTGTTTTCGAAATTTTCGTGGATATTCCGAATAAGGTTGTAGGTACTAATCAACCAAAGAGGTTAGGTTAGGAAAAAGGCGTGAGTGTATGTATGTTATGTTACTCATAAAAATAATACTGGTTTCTGATAATAGTTTTATTATTTAATAAAATTTCTTCTTGGCTATAGCCCATCTATAAATTAAAAAAAGAAATTACTGTGTACATTAGGTAGTACATTTTGCAGTTTTTTTTATGTGCGTAAAAATCCTTTACGGACCATCTTATCGCCTGGGGAGGCGACAGGGTGTGTCGGACTCCGCTTGAGCGTTTACTGACTAAAAAACCGCACCCGTCAGCGCCACCAACCCTATTGCCGGGGCCATGGGATTCGCAAGAGCATGCACCACAACCCCTGTTGCTTAAATTTTATTTTCAATCTATTTTATGATAATAATATGAAGAGGTAAGATTTGTTTGTTTGTTTGTATGTTTGGATAGGCCCAAAAACTACTGGACTGATTTGAGTATTTTTTTCACCATTAGAATGCTACGCTATTCGTGTTGAAAATAGGCTATATTTTATTCAGAAATCATATTTTGGTTCCATATGAAAAATTTTATTGATGTTGAAACCCGTGCGATGCTGGCCAGCCGCTACTCCGCTAGTCATTTATAAAAAAAAGAAAAAATTATAACAATATTTAGTACAGCGTATAAAATGAAATGACTCCACGACATTTTTTCTGCCGTGGCGCGCAATGTGGCTAGAATTTAAAAATATAGCCTAATAAGCTGGAATTTTGGGTCTTTCGTTCTTACGCCCTGTGGTGATATTACACTAAATCACCCTACATCAAGACTACTTATTGACTATTTTTATTTTCATGTCTCATATTAAAGTGTAAGAAATCAGTATGTTTGACAATTAATAAACGCATTATTATTTATCGATTTATATGCTATTGATTGGACTACGTTAAACGATAATTTTCGTTGTTCTTTACAATACTTAAAAAATTAATCTGTATCTATTGTAAAAAACTAACAATTATTAATAAAAAATCAAAGTGCTGAAACAAACAGACAGACATTTTGTCGCGTTGAATATCATCCGATATGGTCTAGTGGCTAGGATACCTGGCTCTCACCCAGGAGGCTCGGGTTCGATTCCCGGTATCGGAATATCTTTTTGTTAGATTTGCAATTGACACTGGCAGCTTTAGTTTCAAAAGGCGGATTCTTGGCAACCAACGCTATTAATACCAGAGAGAGTTTTAATAACATAACGTGGGTAAGTAGACTTCTCGAGTGAATGATACAGTTTACAGTAGTAAAATGTAGAGGTAGCACATTTTTCAATGGTGACACAATTATTCAATCCGATCCAATAGTTACAAACGAACAAAAAATCGAATCTTTTCTCATTATAATATTCATCATCAACCCATTAATCTCCCACTGCTAGGCACGGGTCACCTCTCATTTTTTAGAGAGATTAGGCTAAAGTCCACCATGCTAGCCTACTGCGGGTTAGCAGACTTCACATGCCATCGAGACAAAACTCTCAAGCATGCAGATTTCTTCACGATGTTTTCCTTCACCGTTTGAGCATGTGATAAATACGCACATCATTATAATATTAGTATAGATAATAATAGATAATTCAGATCTCGGATAGTATAAATTTCTTTAAAATTTATAATTATTGTTTACCAGTTTTAAATAAACTCATAAGTTATTATAAAATTAAGCTAATATTAGAAGTCTTCAACGAATACACAATTTATTTCCACGCTTATCTATAGATAATAACAAATGATCAATAATATCAAATAACTCAGATCTCTAATAATAATGTACTGCTTTAAAAATTATAATTAGGTATTACAGATTTGAATAAGCCAGTAAGTTAGTATAAAATAAAGCTAATATTAGAAGTTTTAATCTTCAAAGAAAACACAATTTATTTCGACGCTTTTATACGCTCACGTAATATTGTATGAACGCGCCAACACCCCATCTGCGGACTGACTAAAGTTTAGCCTTAATTAACTTTACAATGATTAATCACCCCTTTAACTATTCAAAATTAACGTCGGTTAAACAAATTGCTTATGTTAGTCTTAAGTAGAGACTTTAAGACTATTTGGCAAGTTCGTTTTAATCTCTATTTTAGTTTGTCAATGTCTGAAGATGGATTAAGTTTGGTTTTGGATTTGACTGTCGTTGTCAGTGCGGTGGGGGTTGGGATTTTTGGTGCGGTTTTTTGGTATTTTTTTATTAAAACCATATTAATAGGATTTTATTTCGTTTTGTACTATTTCTACTACTAATCAAGTACCCAATTGAATTTGAAACTTCATAATTATCAATTCGAAGTGTAAAAGATATTTTAAATAATAAATCATCCTACTAATATTATGAACGTGAAAGTTTGTTACCCTTTCACGCAAAAACCGCTAAACAGATTTGAATGAAATTTAGCATACAAATAGTTTACTACCTGGATTAACACATAGGCTACTTTTTATAAACGAATATCTTAGGAGTAATCTTAAAAAATCATCACACTAGGCTACCCCAGCTCTTTATCGCGTTCGATGTGCCATGCCAGTTTGGATAGCTTCTCCGTTGCTATGTACGTTGTTGCTATGTAGCAACATAGACGTCGCTATACACATAGTGGTTCATCTATATATATTTATTTATTTATTCTTTGGAAACGGGGGCGAAATGAGGAGGGGAAATTAGTATTTAGTAGGGGGGCGAAGCTGCGAGCATCAGCTAATGGGTTATAAAATAATAAAAGCTCGAATGTTATGCGCCATCTATTATTGAGTTAAGCAATAAGGCTAATTTTGGTGGCATAGGTATGCTTATAATAAAAAGATCTACGATTAAGATTGAAAGTCATCATTCAAAAACATTTACCCCTACTGAGATTCCAATCGAGGCCCCTTCCTATGAAAACCAACCACTACAACACTATGCTAATCAAGATCTATATATATTATCACATACGTAATAAAAAAATATACCTGTATATAAAATTATTGATGTCTGTATTTATTTTTAATAGCTAATTTGGCCAAAAAAACCATTTCCATTAAATGAAGTCAACAGTAAATCATTAAGGTTGTAACAAAAATACATAGGTACGCAGCTTATTACCGGTAGCCATGAATACATTCACAGCGGTCCATTACAAATCGGATCAACTGTGCACACAGGGTGCCCACACTGCGCTGTTGTTTCAGGACATAAATGTTTTTGCAGATTATTCATTTATGATAATATTATTTTACTGTTTTTATGTATATTACACGGAGCGGTGGAGAGATTGATGGATGCTTAAATGGTGGCATATAACCGATATTTGCGGATATTTTCTTAAAACATAAGCATAGCGATTTTCTTCGCTCAAATTGAGCTTTCTTTCTGGGGAAGTACCTACGCCTTACAGAAGACCGCACAATAACAATAGTTGTATATCATATTTTATCTGTCACCTTTATACATATAAGTTCATTAACCCTTCCACTAATCAATACCTATCTAATTATAAGAAATATTTAGTATTTAGGGTGTACTTTACAAAGAGGTAATCAGTTTAGACAAAGTTTTTATGATTAATAACGTAGCTAATTATTATTCGTTATTATAATCAGTTTTTGCGAAACAATGTAGCTAGTTATTATAAAAACATATCGGTAATTTGAAATGCGAAAACAAAATGTTAATAACATTTTATCAGCGAGGAGCGACATCGGCTTAAATACAAAGCATAAAACTTCTGATAACATTTACTGCGAACCATAATTCGTTGCTTTGTTCTTTTATATATAATATATAATTTAGATTAGATAGTTCTAAAGCCTATTAGCTCATTATTTATGATCTCGAACATTTAATAATTCCATACTTACTTGATTTACTTTTAATATTATAAATGAGAAAGTGTGTCTGTCTGTCTGCCGTTCTTTTTGTATTTTACCTCTTCACGTCTATGCCCCTGAACCGATTTAGATGAAATTTTATATGAAGATGAAGAGTTTTTGTCCCGCAAATCATTCCCTAGAAGGGTAAAATGGGGAAAAAAATTGAGAAAAAGTATTCTCAAAAGAGGTTGGAAATAAATAAGCAGATTAGATAAAATTATTAATTCTGCAGACCAAGTCGCGGCCAAAGCTAGTAATATATAAATCAGATTAATGTGTTATCATGTATAACAGAGAATGTGAAATATGTTTATTAAGATATAATTTATTTTATACAATTTCGCAATTACTAGGGATTGAAATAACACTACTTATAACAGATTTTATTGTAGTATATTGGTAGTAGAGTAAGATCCCAGGGCCGCCAGACGTCATGTATTTTCTGACGAACCAAATGTGGATTATTGAGTGGTGCTAGTATGTACTCAGAACGCATGCCTACCAGCTATCTTGCCTAGTGGGCCAATTTTCAGGTATCAGGTAATCAAGGTACATACAAATGTTACTTACCTCACGTAAATTCTCGAAGTAGATTTTTACGTATATTTTAGGCAATATCCTTAAACATCAGTCGCGAATACTCCCAGACACTTTCCGTCGGCCGTATTGTTTTGCAGACGCTTTAAAGCTCCCAAAATAATTACTTAACTTCACGTAAATCTTGAACTATAGTATTTTATTCCCGATCTTTTAGTAAGGGATTTAAAGCATTTCCATATTTCATTCATCAAAATAATGTTGGTGCCAGAATGTGGCCCTAATAGTTTTTGTTTTTCCAAATAATCAACACACATCTCTATAATTGGGTGCAATGTGAAAACCATTTTTTTGGCCATGTTATTTAAATCATAGATGGTACTAAGACAAGAACAAAAGCCTACACATGGATGTCCACATGTGCCTATAACTTCTTATGACTTATAGCAAGTCATCTTTTTTTTTATGGTGATAAGGGGGCAAACGAGCCAGCGGCTCACCTGATAGAAAGTGATGACCGCCGCCCATAGACATTTGCAACATCAGAAGCTTGTAAAAGCGTTGCCAAACCCCTTAGACACCGTTCAGGTGTCGTAAAATAGGGAGTTACTGAACTGACAGCAAACGGGATTCCAATGCTGTCAGAATAGTCACTCCCATGAGCTCTGGTAACCTTACTCACTCGCAGAAAGACAACTATTGTTGATTCACTGCGGTCTTCTGTAAGGCGGAGGTACTTCCCCAGTCGGGCAGCTCAATTTGAGCGAGAAATCTCGCTATGCCCTACCTCTCTTATTAAATAATTTAAAGTTTAAACTGTAATTTAGAACAATAGGCAAAATTTAATATAATTTAAGCACTGTATTTTTTTTCTTAAATTGTTCATTACTTTATCTTATCAATATACTGATAATTAAGAAACTTTAATCCAAATAACTGGTAATAAGAATACAAACATATCATTATACGAGTAATGTTTCATTCTGTCTTTAAATTCTATGATAATTATGATTGATACAAAAGATGCAAATTTTTCTATAACATTTTATATCTGAGACAATACATCTTATAAATACAATAATTGGGGAGATACCTGCAAGTAGTAGTAGTTCTTGTTTATAAAAAAACTTGCCAGAGATTGGACAACATCATAAAGTGCTTATAATTGGGCATATTGACCTACTTACTGGAATAATTAGAGATACATTCTACGGTCAATGCCCTCTGTTTAGCTGGTCAATACACAACACTTTATTGGTTCTTATTTTATTATTCTACTGTTATATGTATATGAAAAACACGGCGTGTCTAAAAACTAGAGCGTGAAAACTTGTGATCGATTTTCAGTTCAGGTCAAGAATAATAACTACGTAGATTTTTCTACGAAGTTTTCTGAGCCTTAATTATTGAACAATTAAAGATTTGGAAATACAATCTGCCAAAATGGAGAAAAATAATTCACATCATAATCTGCAAATATGCATGTGTGTGTGTTACTCTTTTGACTAACTTTAGGAAAGCCAAAAAGAGACTATCTTTCTCACTACTGTTTTTATTGTAATTATTCAGAAGTCGTTATTCAAAAATATTATAAAAATACTCGGTCGTTCTTATTCCGAATTAAATATTCATTAAATAAAATAAAGTTAGAACAATTCGAATTATGATGTTCTAAAATGAAAATTGCCTAGACAGTTCAATTCCGGAGTTCAAAAACAAACATACAGATCTAAATGTACCTACTAGCAACGTTGGGAAGCCTGCCAACTTCACTAATTAGGTGAAATTAATTAAACAGCTTTTTTTCTTTATTGCTAAATTGTTGGCTCAATTATACTTGAAACGATTCTGGTTATTGGAATCACTTTTTTATCGCTAAGGTAATGATTATTGCAAATTACGGGAAGATTTACTTTTTTTTATAGTGAATAATTTGGCGCCTTGTGGTAATCTGTAGGGGTCTTTTGTATCTGCGAACTGTTCTTTCATCTGTTCTAAATAATGGTTATAAAAATTATGAATTATGTACTGACTGATAAATTTTTTTTTCTGTAAATAATTTGATGCAAGATCGGTGGGACATTTTCGTAGAGTAGGTAGCTAGAGCAGGCAGATATTGTTTGTAAACGTATCTCACATTTATATAGGTCGGTACTATAAAATAATATCATAACGAATATTTTTGGCATAACAACATCTTGCGTTTATTAAATTTCTACAAAAAGATATTCCGATACCGGGAATCGAACCCGAGCCTCCTGGGTGAGAGCCAGGTATCCTAGCCACTAGACCATATCGGATGATGCTTATAATGTTGAATGTATACACTACATACATTTGTAACATATTATCGTTGTTATCACCTGTATACTTTATCAATCTATTTATTGTCCCAGTTGGTATGTACATCCTAGTATCCAAGCATAAGTTCCTCACGATGTTGTTTTTCACCGTTTGCCCCATAAATATGCTCAAAACTCCAAAAGTCAGTATTGCGTATTATAGGATTAAACTTAAGACCTTTGAATGACTTAGTTCACCGATCACACCGGTAATATCATAGCTTACTTATCGTCACTTACTATTAGGTGAGATTCAGCAAACGCACTTAATTTCCATTATTAATTTAGTCAACACAATCTCTGCAGAATTTTTCGCAAATAATATCTATTAGGAATTATCCCGATTTACACAAAACTCATGGTCACCGTAGGCAAATCGCTGAGTATGCGTAATAGGTGCCCGATCGAAACGGATTATCCTGCAAAAGCGTCCATGACTAATGATCAGATTTAATATTGCTTTGAAAGCGTTCCCGGGATAGTCTCGCGCTGTAAGCTAGTCGGCACGTTACGTTGCTGAAAACGGGTAGTTTAGTATCCACGGACATTAAGCTGATCGTCTGTTTGCTTGTTTATTTTTTTATAATTTGTAGGTTGATGCAGTTGTATGTCCACAGGTACAGATAATATGTTTGTTATAGATATAGATAGGATATGTAAACTGCATATTATATAATATACACTTAGGTAATAAGTAAAACGATCCTTGTAATTCTTCCCAAATGTTACGTAGTTTGCTCGGTTTAATTTTATTTGTAAAATGTGTTCAATTCGATAAATAATTATATATTTTTTTTATTATTATAGTTTATTCGGACAATATGACACAGCGCCATCTAGTTCAGAGATAAGCGAAGAGGCTTTTATACTGCTGAGCTAATTGGGCCGTCAAATATACACATTATCATCATCAAACCGTTTAAGTCCCACTACTGGGCTTGGGTCTCCTCTCATTTAAGAGGGCTACCAGCTAGTATCACGGTATAAAAACGAATATCACTAACTCTATTCATATTCGCGAATGCTCTATTCTCATATTCGCGAAAGTGCAACAAATCAGTTATCAAACAATTTCAAAAGAATGAAATACTTTTTAAACAAAAGATAATAAATGTAACAACTATTAAAATTCTCTTTGAGACTAATTTGACGCGATTGACAGAAATTTAACGTAAAGTTATTTAAATGAATTTAATAGTTAAAAGTTTTTAAAATAAAAGTGACTCATGCAAAAAGTTCTTAATGAATGTGACCTACAATAATAACATTAGGCACATTAAGTCTGTCTCTGCTTTTAAGTTAACTGAAAATAACTTACTTAAAATATACAGAGGGTATTAAAAATGCGAAATAAACCCTCAGAGAATATTAAATCAAATATTGCATTTTTTATTTGAAAATGTACGCGTAGGGTTAACTTATCGATACCTAAATCATTGTCTGGTATATGTTGGTTAAAGGACTTATAGGCTTAGAAACATACACTCACGCGTTGTACCACAGGGATAGGTAGAAGTCACTACTACGCAACGTGCTGCGATCCATGCATACAACTTTTGCTTCATCCACATACATACCTACATTTTGTTATGCAATGTCTGGAAAAATCCAATTCCAATATTGTGGACCATTATAAGGAATACAGTCTATGTAATAACGTACATGCTCATTATTTTTTTTTTTTTTTTATATACTAGTGGATTTTCCCGACGTTGTCCGTAATGCCAAATACTACATAAATCTAAGTCAACTAGAGAAATACTTAAACATACAATCAAATAAATTCGGGGTGGTGGTCCCACTGCTGGGCACGGGTCTCCTCTCAATTGAGAGGGATTAGGCTATAGTCTACCACGCTAGCCTACTGCGGGTTGGCAGACTTCACACGCCATCGAAAATTCTCTCAATTATGCAGGTTACCTCACGATGTTTTCCTTCACCGTTTGAGCATGTGATAAATACGCACATAACTTTTGAAAAGTCAGTCAGCCTTGGGTTTGAACTCGAGACCTTTGACATCTCAGTCCACCGATCACACCACTAGGCTACCACACCTTTTTTATATACCTAGCTACCACTCATTTGTTGAATATTTAAGTAAATAGGTAGTCTCTTAAATGTATATTCCAGAATCAAAGACCCGTATGACCACCAATTAGTTTTTGAATTTTTTAATTAAATATATGCTTGTAAATGCACATTGTCACATGCTCACAAATTTCTGGTTTAGTTCGCTGGGACTGATTGAATATGAATGTCATAAAATTGAACCTTGTGGAAATAGAAAAGAGAGGCTTTTGTCTAGCAGTACACGTTCTGAATCCACCAAGCAAGTAGTACAGGTTGAAAATATTCCTCCATCATCATTTCAAGGTTTATATATGGCTACTTTAAAGATATTACTTGCTACAATTTCACCAAACAAAAAACCCATTCCGCGGTACGGTGAGCATGAAAAATATTACATTACGCTAAAAATAAATAAAGCCAGAGCTAAACTAAAAATAATGTGCAGCGAATAGATATTTACCGCCATCCTCCGCTGTGGTCCGGTCCGTTCTGCTTTTATCCGGTTATATCCGCCTCAATCTGGTTGGGGAATTAAGGTATAACGTTGGGTAGGTACTAGTTGGTTCTCATACCGCGAGTAGTAAACGTGGGCTTAGAGAAATACACGTAATAGTATGTGTATTTTTTTGGTCTGGTGGATCATTAGATCATCGGCATTGCTAAGTATCTACATTTATGAGAGTATTGTGATCACATCCATGTTAGGTACCGCTTGTTTTTATTTATTTTCCCTGTACTTCAGAGAAAACGAATAAAAACCAAATGGCGAATAACAAAATAACTTCATTCCCAGACATCAAATTGTATGGTTATCATAAAAAAAATCATTCTAATTTATTACACTTTCATGAATATTAGATATTGAAATTGAGCAATTTTTTTAACGCATTTTATCGTGGTATTAGTTAATCCCAACATTCCACTATTCCTTGCAACATTCATGGTCACGAACAAGAAGATAAAGTTATTATATAACGCTGCCTGCTGTGTTATGGGTCCTGGGGTTCGAATCCCGGTAGGGACAAATGTTTATGTGATGAGCATCAACATTTGTTTCCGAGTCTATGTATAATAAAAAAAAATGTATGTATTTACAAAAAAAGTATATATGTAGTATAACAACAATCTAGTATCCGTAACACAAGCCTCGTGGCTTACCACGGAACTAGATGGCGCTGTGTCATAATGTTCGGAAATATTTATTTATTTCTCATACATCTGATTCTGTTAAAATTCATAACATGCCCATAACCGATCCGGTTTGTTCATTGCTTATCCGCCTTGATCCGGTTTGCACAAGTTTTAAAAAAAGGTTTGTCAAAGGATTGTCGCACGGAGTATTTCGTCCCCTTCATCCCGATTTCATGGGATTCGGCAAGTCATCGGCCATCATGACGCAACCCTTTTTTGAAACGTTGGATAAGGATTTTATATTAAAAATATAGTATAATACTACTTTTCATGCTAATGCATTTTCGGTGCTTTGGAATATCGGAGTATTCTGTGTTTGTTCCTATACTTGCAATGATTGTCAACTTATAGATCAGAAACAATGGCAATCCAATATTTTCTAAGATTTAAATTGGCACATTGGCACTCGTTTGGGGTTGAAACTCTTGGGTCGTGGGGTCCGAGTGCCTTAGCACTTTTTATAGAAATATCTAAACGCTTAGTCGACCCAAAGGCTAGCCTTTAGTTGGGCCAAAGAATTAGCATTGCCATTCAACGTGGCAATGCCGCCAGTCTTCTGGGCACTCTACTCTACGCTGTCAGGCGGACAGCGACGGGGACGAGTTTTTTGACGCTCTATAACATAAAATATATATATTTTTAAGTTTGTAAATAGTGGATTTTAATTAATTTAAAAACTGTATAATGTGCCAACTTCTAATCAAATTTATATTCTTCATGTGAACGAAAACGCTAAAGCGTTTTTCTTATTCTTTGAATAAAATGTTCCTACATATCTACATACATATTTATGTGTGCTCATGCAAACGCGCAAACCAAACAATTACCAGAAGGGCGCAAAAGTTATTTTATGTACCTATTGCGCAAAAAACGACTCTATAACCATTGGCGTGAAGACTAATCGTTCAGCACCTATTGTGTCAATTTGGACAACTATTGTCTGTATTAACGTCTAAATCTACGCTTTGGAGCTATGTTTTACTCTATTGTATTTAGGCCTGTGCCTTCCTTCAGGAACTCAGTTGAGCCTAGTAGAAGCGAATAAAGTGGACTGTGGTACTGGTAACTGACTTATATTCTTAAATAATATAATAATACAGCGAGACCGGTGCGACAAGTATGTAAGATCAAAGGCTATCGGTGACGGAGATTGACTGCCCGCTCCTTCCGATGTGTGGCGCTGGCGTCGCAGCGCCCTGCCTCCCGCGATTATGCGTACCAATTGTGTTTACAATCTACATATTATTATGACTAACTAACTGACTGACATATCAACGCAGGGCCTGAACTATAAGGGTTACAAACTTTAAATTTTGCACAGATGTTCCTTTTATTATGCATATTTGACTTTGTACTGTGTCTTGATGATGAGAAATAAATATACTTATTATTATTATTATTATATTATGAAATCTTTATGAAGCAAGTGATCAGAATCTCAAATACATGTTTTTTTTAATAATGTAGGGGAGCACTAAGAAATATTTTTTGAATATTTATCCCCTAAAGGGGTATAACAGGGGTGCAAAGTTAGTATTAAACTTTTTTCTTGGTAAAGTTGCAGGCGGACGATGTCACGGCAATTAGCTAGTTAATTATAAATATCCTGCTATTCTAGTGGTTGTAGGTATTTTTAATATACTATAAAATAATAATATTAATGCATGTAGGTAGTTTGGCAATTGGCGTTGCGCGCCGGCCGCAATGTGCAGCGATAAAGTCAGTCTTGGTCGCACACACTAGTTTGATTTACGTGTCTACGTCAACCCTTACATAGCAGTGGTCTAGTTGCGAGTTACAGGTGTTGCTATAAAATACAGAAGTTCAGAATTCGTGCCCGCTTAATGACTATAGACTCATGTTATGACATGAACCTGAAAATACCAGCAAACGGCAGCCATACGTTAGTGCATCTCTGCCTAACTCCTCGGAGGTGTAAGCGTGGTTATATAAAGGTATTTATGACTATTATATTACCTTCTGTCTCTATATGGGTCAATAACACTATGTTATAACCTATAAAAAGAAAAAAGAAAAGTTTCATCTATTATTATTATTTTATTTATTCCCGCGCCAAACGTTAACGAACATAACAACAATCGTATGTTTTCAACTAAATCCCAGTAGACAGTACACAGATAACCAAATATTTTCGCCGCCATGTTTTATTGTTTCCCGCCAATAGATCACCGGTACCGCAGCGGGTAGCCATTATATAAAAACAAGAGTTAGCGCCTCGTCTAACTGGCAACATTTGTTAGTGTTACAATTGGCTTCTCAATATTCCTGTTGAAATAAACCAATGAATTTTACTTAAAAATGAATGGAAAAAAGTAATTGTTATTTTTGTGACGCGGAGCGTGAGTTTTTATTATTATTTTATTCGTTTTGAGCAAAGTGTTATAGAAAATGAAATCCTTATTTATGCTTGTATTATGACAATACTGCCTGATACTTTATAACAAACGAGAAAATATACAACAGTCAATGATATAAAAAACTATAGATACGTTACCCGCTCTCTAAAATGGCAACAAGAAATCAAGGTAATTGCCGGGATCGCGCTTAGTGACGCACCAACCAGCGTTGCGAGGGTACGTTCCGTAAAAATAATTTGTGCTTAATAGTTTTATACTTCCTGAGACCAAGATGCCTTCATGTGTTTACAAATTATACTACAACAGTGAAAGATAAAAATGTGTCTTTCCCTTTCTTTGCACAAATTAGTGACTGTCGCCATTTTGCATAGCCGTAATGTTCGTGCATGACGTGTCTATAATATTTCATTGACAACAGTGAACAGTTATTTGAGGAATATAAGGAAATAATAAGTCACACCACTAAAATTAATGTAAATAATAGGTTATAGGTCATCATAACGATTTTCCGTAAAAAATAATCGATAAATAGAATTGCCGTACCTATCAGCCTAGTGGACTTATTTTTTCGGTAAACTATGTGTATTTTCTCTTTATTTTATTCAGCTGCTTGAAATTTACCCAGTTCATAAGGAGAATACGTTTATTTTAAAAAAAATCTTCCTTTTGATTAAGTATTTAATTCGCCTGTATTATTATTACAGTAGTTAAGACCTAATGTATTCTTCATAATGACTTTTTGATACAGTGACTAATAAATACTTACTGCAAAATAATACTAACCTTGCATAAAACGTCCCATAAAATACGGTAAAAAAAACAATCTCTTTTGCGGTCGTGTCAGCAACACACGATTATGTAGGTAGGTACACAAATTTCCCTCGTGTTTTATGATGCAACACACCCTCCGACGAGATTAGCTAAGTTATTACAATCTTTTATAAGCTTTACTACACACACAAATATATTTCTAACATCGTCATGTATAAGATTATTTTCTGCTTATAATTTAGAAGTGTTAGATGATAAAAGAAAAAAAACTGAAGGATTTTTATGATGGGTAAATTTTAATAGTCTCGTTGTGTGACCAGTGGACTGGAAAGTCAAAAGTTTCGAGTTCTATCCAAAGGCATGCGCTACTGTACTGTATTTTCAAAGTTATGTGCGTATTTATCACATACTCAAACAGGGAAAAGCTGGCAGCGTGTGGTGTTGCGCTTCAAACGGTGAGGGAAAACAATCGTGAGGTAATTATTATTATTATTATGGCATGTGAATTCTGCCAATCTGCATTAGGTTAGCGTGAGGTGGTGGATGGTAACTAAAGCTTCTCATTATCATCAATCAGTGCCTAACTGTGAGACAGTAACTGTAGTACAGTATGTTGATGAGTTTTTTTTCTTTTGTAATAAAGGTTAAGCTTATTTCCATCCAGATAATATGAATGCAAACTCTGTGTACAAATAATTTCTGAGAAAAAAACCCGGACCTCATTTTGTCTGAACCTAAAATGGAATCAAGGAGTTCAGGCTCTGCATTAAGCGTCTAGTAACCAGTGGTTAAAGGTAGTAGCCACTTCTCAGAGTCATGGCTCATTCCTTCACGAACCCCATGGCCGGCCATTAGGGCTAGTGGCGTTGACGGGTGCGGTTTCTAGTCTGTAGACACGCTGGGCGGAGTCCGACATACCTCGTCGGCCTCCTTAGACGGCGGGACGGTCCTTAACGGATTTTCCACAGCTAACAAAAACATGCGGGGCTGATAGAAGTGAATACGCACAGGGGTATATCTATATAAATATATACACAAAATACATATAGCTCATGGGAATTTCTTGAGAGGTAGGCCATAGTGAGATTCCTTGCTCAAACTAAGCTGCCCGACTGGGGAAGTACCTCCGCCTTACAGAAGACCGCAGTGAATCAACAATAGTTGTATTTCTGTGAGTGAGTAAGGTTACCAGAGCTCGTTGGGGGAGTGACTATTCTGACAGCATAGGCATTCCATTTGCTGTCAGTTTAGTAATTCCCTATTTTTAGAAACCTAAACGGTTTCTGCAGGGGTTGGCAACGCATATGCAAGCCCTCTAGTATTGTAAATGTCCATGGGTGGCGCTGATCACTTACCATCAGGTGAGCCGCCTGCTTGTTTGCCCCCTTATCGATGACTTATGGTGACGATGTCTGCGCGTCCCATCATTTTAGTCCACCCAAAAAGTGCTTAACGCGCTTAGAAAAGTTTTAGTATCAAAAAAAGTATTAGTTACTTTACAAAATGGAAAGAGCATAGTTGGTTGTTATTTATATGGGTGGAGCTATAAATCCATCTATATTTAGCAACAGGCTCCTTCGTGTCTCTGAGAATCTGTAAACAAGTCACGTATAGTCTTTGATCTTGTTCGCTGGAACATCTTAACGAGGCATAGATTGTGTGGTGCGTGGAGATTGTCAAACCTTTGGGGTATTTTATGTTAACGTAACATGCCATCACGCCTGATCCCCTAAGGGTTAGGTTAGAGGTGTACTAATGTACACCCACATTTCGCCAGTATGTTTTGGGTCGCATGAGCCTTATCTTTTTTTCGCTTAGTGCTAGTTTTTTAGTTTCTTTGTTTTTATACACTATGACCTGTTTGTGGTCCATATAAAAATCAATTTATTAAGAAACTGACTGAATGGCTTATTGACTTGTTAATAGCATTTTCAATATTAGATTTTCTAGTCATTATCAACACTTTATTCTCCCATTGCTGAGAACTGGTCTCCTCTAATTTAAAAAGAGTTACCAAATAAACAATGTCAACCTAGCGCGTGTAATCAACTTAATTAACATTTTTATAAACAGTGATAGCCTATTGGTCAGTGAAGAAATAATAATTAGGTTGATGATGATGATGTTGATAAAAATTTGTGAACAAAAACAACGACATGACAAACACACGTTAATTAGCGTCATTAAAGAAAATCTGACAGCAGGCTGGAAGAGGAAGCAGATTAAGCGAATAAATCATATTTAACATCCACACAACCCACCATTAGTTTGAAAATTACATAAAATTTATGGGAAACATGGCAATTAGTCTGGACAACTAAAAACACGAAAATTTAATCTACCTGGGACAGTATAAAACTGGGTCAATTGTTATAGCTAAATATATAGCTAGATATAAGTCTCTTTTGTAGTCGTAATTGCCTATTTATTTGTTTAGTTAATTCAATTAAAACGGTACACAGACCAATTATTATTACAATAATTAAAGATACATACAAAATACTTATACTAGGGACCTTTACCATACAGATTTTCGGCAGATAGGATAGCGAGATTCCTCGCCCGAATTGAGCTGCCCGACTGGGTGAAATACCTCCGCCTTACAGAAGACCGCAGTGAATCAACAATAGTTGTATTTCTGTGAGTGAGTAAGGTTACCAGAGCTCGTTGGGGGGGAGTGACTATTCTGACAGCATGGGCATTCAGTTTGCTGTCAGTTTAATAATTCTCTATTTAAAAAAATCTAAACGGTTTCTGCAGGGTTGGCAACACATATGCAAGCCTTCTGGTATTGCAAATGTCCATGGGCGGTGGTTATCACTTACCATCAGTTGAGGCGCCTGCTCGTTTGCCCCTTTGTCACCATAAAAAAGTACTCGTAATAGTAATAGAATTTCTGCGAATGAGTAAGGTAGTAGTCAAGGAGAAACCTAAACAGTTATAGGTACCGGCACGAGTCGTGAGCACAAACTTCACTTGCCTTTCCATAAATTTTCGGTCTCTTTGGCGGAATGACGATGGCGAGGGGCGCCGAGGCTGCACACGATAGTTTCTGACCAGTAAACCGATACTGAACAAATTTGGCCGAAAGCGTACATGCGTAAAATGGCTTTAACTACTAAAATCTGTACTCATGACTCGTGCCAACAATTATACTATAGGGTCGGTAGAATAGAATAGAATAGAATAGAGGTCGGTCGCGCGCGATCGATACCTCTGGTGTTGCAAACGTGTATAGGCTACGGTAACCGTTTGTACCCTTATTTCATAAATGAATGAAATGTGTATTTTATTTATTGGTGTACAATAAACTATACTTTATCCATCTATCTATCCTTTATCTATGTAATTCTCAGCAGTAGCTCGGAGTTTGGATTTGTGCCCAATAATTGATGGCAATAGACTCGACTACTATTACATGGGACCTAAACCATACCGACGAAATGTTGGTGTACATTAATTACATCTCCGCTTAACCCTTTGGGGACGATAAACGTGATGTTATAAGGTTTGTTACCTATAATATTACTAGCTGACCCAGCAAACGTTGTTTTGCTACATTATGGGGTGGTAGAAGAGTGAAAATTTAGGGTTATAAGTATTTTTTAAGTGCCAAATCATAAGAAAATACAAAAAAAAAATCTGGTGAGGGACATCCTTATCACCTAGGAGTGTAGAAAATAGCCGAAGGCCGATTCTCATATCTACCAAACATACATACAAAATTTCATAATAATCCGTCAAGCCGTTTCAGAGGAGTTCAGCGATAAACACCGCGACACGAATTTTTTATGTATATGATATCCACAGATTACAACATAAAGAAAGAAATAACTATTGTATTTTTCTTTCTTTCATCTGCTTAAGGGTTACAAATGAGAATACTAGTTGGATGGAGCTACTGGGTACAGGAGTAGTAAGTACATTAAATAGTCTCTCTGTTGTAATAACGCAGCCAATTTACATTTTTTTAATTATGTTCAAGATAGAAATAACTTTAGACGGTAAAAAGAGTATACCTTTTGCATTTAAAAAGGAACTACTAAAAAATATTTCTGCAACGTTGTTTGGCGGAGTACCTAAATTATTACAATATTTTCTATTTCTAGGCAAAACTGTGTTCATTTTCTAGTGTTTCAAGTGATCATAATCTGGATATAATATAATCATATATCTACATAATGTACGCGCATTACTTCTGAACAACTGCACCAAATTCGATAATTATTTTTTCAAATATTTTTGGGAAAAAATCATAATATGGTTCAGGAAAAAAAAGGCGATTCCAATGTCACCGAGTCAGCTAGTACATGTATACATTATACACTAAATGAATATCATCATCATCAACCCATTACTGTCCCACTGCTGGGCACGGGTCTCCTCTCATTTGACAGGGATTAGGCTATAGTCCACCACGCTAGCCTACTGCGGATTGGCAGACTTCACATGCCATCGAGAAAATCTCTCGAGCATGCAGGTTTCCACACGATCTTTTTCTTCACCGTTTGAGCAAGTGATAAATACGCACATAGCTTCCGAAAAGTCAGTGGTTCGTGCCTTGGGTTTTGAAATGGAGACCTTTGACATGTCAGACCACTGGTCTCACCACTAGGCTAAAACCGCTATCTGAATAAATGAATATAAAATGAATGAATGATTTTTAAATGAACACCATGTTTTAATGTAACGATTTTAATTTAAATATGGATAAATTATTAATTATTATGTACATATTATTGCATAAAATTTCTTACGTGAAATAATTGGAATTAATTTTATTGTATCTCTTCATACTTTTTTACATGCTTCACCTAAAGCAGAATACACATGGCTCATTTATTGACGACCTGTTTAGCTCAGTGGTAGTTAACGCTGTTCGAATCCCGGTAGGGACAAAATGTTTGTGATGAGCATCAACATTTGTATCTGAGTCATGGATGTATCTATGTATAATATGTATTTCCAAAAAAAGTATATAGGTATGTAGTATATCAACCATTTAGTATCCGTAACACAAGCCTCGTTGCTTACCACGGTACTAGATGGCGCTGCGTAATAATGTCCGGAAATATTTATAAAAAATACATATATTTATAAGCTGCCCCATCTAATATCCATCCATCTGTGATTCTAAATCATTTCATTGTATTTTCAAATAAACTTTGGCGTGCTGGCCCGATTAATGCAGCCGTATGAAGCCAGTTTTCCATGGTAAAGCTAAAATATTTCACGTGGCGTGCATGTTTGCTTAACGGGGGCGTGAATGCGTGATATTCCTTAGCCGTTTATGACTTTCTTAATCAATACCATATAGTTTTAATTTATGAGCGGTATTAAAGCCTTAAATACTGGGGTTGAAATCCATAAAAAGTGATTCAACTTTTGTGGTAAGGATATAATAATCCCCTTTTTCTTCTTTTTTTTAAACATGTGGTTTAATCCTAGTGTGGGGCAAACACTAGGATTTTCTCCTATATCGTGGGTGCGTTTACAAACCCAAATTTACGCATACACAAACGGCCAGACCCGGAACAACCACCTGTAGAACATACAAATATTTGCTCCGTGCGGCGATCGAACCCGCAACCCGTGACACAAGCCGATCGCTCAGCTACTGCACCACGGAGTCGTCAATTGTGGCTTTATTATGAAATTTCAAATAAACACATATTAGTAAATCGTAAATATATTAAATTGGCTCTCTGGCAGCAAGGCAGTAAGAACCTTTTGTCTTGTAGAAAATGAACTGATGGTGAACAAACGCCTGAACATATGTTTAAAATATTATAGCAGAGAACAATCTCGATCACAATAATCATTCAAACAAAAAAAAACGCATCAAAACCAGTCCATTCATTTAGGTGCTACGATAGCGCGAACAAGCAGACGCGTCAAATTCATAACACCAATCTTTTTGCGAGCCTATTGCCACCAACAGATCACGATTTTAAACTAGCATCTCGGTCGCTTTCCTTGACCTACAAATTTAACAAAAGACAGTCAACAGTCACACTGACTATACATTATATTACACGGCAATTAACGTGATTTTACCTTTAAAATGCTTGATGTTTTGACCAAGTTGCACTGATCGTGGTCACAAGCAGACTGTTTTAAATGTAAAATTGCGCTAATTCCCTTTTGCATGTATTAAAATGCAACGCGAAAGTCTAAAAGTATTTAGTCACACTTACGACCTCTAAACCAATGACGCAGACAGGAGATGATTTGTGAACCAAAAATGTGATGATTGAAATATTCAATGAATTTATTGGACGTAGATAGTGATGTGCGCGTGTTGGCAATAATTCGTTGCAGCCCATAACGCGCCGTCGCGCAACGCTTGCAGTTGCGCGACGAACTAGAAATATTGTTCTCCGATATTGCGATTCACATTTCGTTTAATGCTTCGTTTATATCCACTTGTGACTATAGTTCTACAAACAAAGGATAAAGTTTGTAATCCTTTAAGAGTTAAGTTAGCTATTAGCTGTAGGTTCTCATCAATCACTGACAGTTCAGATTTTAGTTTTCGTCGTTGCTCGTCAAAAGCTGGACTTTAACATCATATTTGCTAATAATCAATTGCATATTAACATAACATACCATCACGCCTGTCGTTCTAAAAGGGTTAGGCACAGGTGTACTAATGCACTCCAACATTTAGTCTGAATATTTTAGGTCGAATCTAATCTCCGAGTTGCTACTGAGAATTTCATAGAAAAAAACCATTTACAATTTGTTCGGAAATGGAATCGAACCTGAAATCAAATTCAGTACCTGTTGCTAAGCAGTTGCACTTTCGACAACTACCAACGAAGCAGTAGACGCAGCAATTTCAGAGCTGTGAAATGAAAGTCACAAAAGAAAAAAGCACTTGCTAGGTGTTAATTTTTGATATTTATGAGAAGCTTCAAGCACATAATAAATTATACGCTTACGGAGTTCAAAGTCCAAGTTAAATTGCTTCCTACTTCAGCTCTTCAGCTGAACCCTTTCAAGAGAATCTAATTTAACATTACTGTTTCTAGAAAGATCTAACTTTAATAGTTATGCTGTACAGCGCTTGTGCCGTTTCGCAGTTGACCGCATTTTTATTTGACCTACGTTTCAATGATAAAATTGCCGATCGGGATTTTTACTACGGTTCAATGTTGTTGTGTTTTTTTGGTCGATATTACACTTAGTAACGCATCAACACAGATGTTTGCTAAGAGATAAGCAGAGGAGTAAAGACAATGTTCGTTGGTATTTTTGTAGGGTTCCTTATAAAGTAGGGGCCTGTTGTCATGAACACAGAAAGTATAGTATTGAAACTTTGATGAAAAGAAAAAAAAAAAGAAATACAGTCAGCTCGTTCTTTGTAAATCAGATTGTACCTACCTAACAAAATACTGGTAGCTGCTAATAATAAGAACACTAAGCCAACTAAAACTTTAATCCATGACGACCCAATTAGTCCAACGGTAACGGGTCCCGGGTTCGAATCCCGGTAGGGATAAATACTTGTGTGATGAGCATAAACATTTGTACCCGAGTCATGAATGTATCTATGTATAATATGTATGTATTTACAAAAAAAAAGTTTATTTGTAGTACCTATATCAACCGACTAGTATCCGTGATACAAGCCTCGTTGCTTAGCTCGGAACTAGATGGCGCTGTGTCATAATGTCCAGGAATATTTATTTAATCTGCCTGTGTCTATGGTTGCAGAAAGAATCCTAAAAGTCGGGTTTAAGTTATATGAATATAACGCAACAAAAATCATAAAACATAGTTTTATTTCAAAAGAAATTTTGCTAGACCTCTTAACAATCACTTCCAAAGTCTCATTCTCATCAGTACCTTTGCACAATGCTAAAAGCGCTAAATTCATAGTCAAAATAATTATAATGATCTATTAACCTACACGTATTAATATAATATGTGAAGCTTTAACTTCGTACCCTTTTTTACAAACAATGCGCGGACAGAGGAGTATAAAGTTACGGAGAGTAGTTTATATAGAGAAGGAGTGCAACATACTATTTTTTAAATTATGCATAATTTATAATTTAAATTAATTATGTGAGCGACCACTAAAAACATAATGAGTTCTCTACAAAAGTAAATAAATGTTATTACTAGTAACTTTATAATCTTTACACCAAATATCCGCATAGAATAGTTGGAGCACTATAAAAAAATGAACTGTATCATCAAGCTAGAATCTGATTTGAAATTTCATCAGGTATGTGTTACGTAACCGAGGCACGGAGCACCTTTACGTCTCACGACGCCTTATGCAAATGTAGGAGCTTCCTAACATTGTGTTTTAACTCCCCGACTGGTTTTCCACTTCATTTGTTACCGTTTTTGTAAGGATATCACGCTTGTTTGGTTTTACACGAATGAGACGTCTGGAGAATGACAATCAGAGAACCTAGACTCGTTGCTTACTCGACTCTCTGTCTGTGAATTAATTGAATGTCTTTAAAGATTTATTTTAGTATTCAATGTTGAGTTCCATATATCTTAGTTACATATTTTACTACTCTTAATACCGAAACTGTTTTCTCATCCTTAAGCTTTACGTATTTTATCACAGTATATGGGGTAGTTCGGACGATATTCGAAATATCGGGATAAAATAATGTCAATATACCGCGATAAAATCCGTAAAAAGTTGTTTTATTTCCATATCGTTTCTAAGCGTAATAAATATATCCCGTACGTACTCTTTTTTTTTTTTATTTATTTAAAAGAACGTTGCCCCACACTAGGATTTTCTCCTGTGTCGTGGGTGCGTCCCAAAATCCAAAGTTCGAACTATAACTATAGGTATATATATACCTACCATACTGCCTCCTTATATCTGATTTTTTTTAAGGATCTGCTGGAAAATATTTCATTTGAAACAAGCCACCACCCAGTACCCAGTACCCTTGTACTTATAATTCCTATCTTTCCATTATCCCTCTTATAATTTGTCTGTGTGTGCCTAAATTATTAAATAAAGAAAAGATTCACGATAAAACCAACACTTCGGCCGACCATCAAATCCAGGACATCAAGTGCAGCATCAACTGGGATTTGGACCCAGGACCCTTACTACAGAAATCAGCTTTTAATACTGCTGCGCTAATTTTGTCTTTCTATACATTGATAACATTAATTACCCATCTTTCATCTGTATCCTCTTGGAAAGACCCATAAAGAGAACATAAATCATTGTTACGAATGGAAAGTATAATATACAGATCGAATCAATCATAATTTATATATTTATATCCATACTTCAATACTTATATTATACGTGTGAATGTATGTCTGTATGTCTGTTACCTCTTCACGCTTTAACGGGTGAATCGATTTAGATAAAATTTGGTATGGAGATAGTGTGATACCTAGGAAAGGATATAGGATAGTTTTGTAGTAAATCCTTTTGTTGGAAATCATCCATTTAACGAGCAAAAAAGGGATTAAGAGTTTGTATGAGCAATCGATAATTTATTAAAAATCATCATCATCACCATCATCATCAACCCATTAATGTCCCACTGCTGGGCACGGGTCTCCTCTCAATTGAGAGGGATTAGGCTATAGTCTACCACGCTAGCCTACTGCGGGTTGGCAGACTTCACATGCCATCGAGAATTCTCTCAAGCATGCAGGTTTCCTCACGATGTTTTGCTTCACCGTTTGAGCATGTGATAAATACGCACATAACTTTCGAAAAGTCAGTCAGTCAGCCTTGGGTTCGAACTCGAGACCTCTGACATCTCAGTCCACTGGTCACACCGCTTGGCTACCACAGCTCTTATTAAAAATCGAGGGTAAGAAATAAACAAGCAGATAGGATAAAATTACTAATTCTATGCAGAAATAGTCGCGTGCAAATGCTAGTATATACATACATATTATTCAAGATATAAATGATTGATCCATCGGCTTAGATTCTCTGCAGTGTCTACGAATTCCAACGTTCTTAATTAAAGCTATTGAATTGAATGCAAGCGAATATGTAATATATGTACATCGTCTTCTCAGTCATAGATTAGTGTATGTTAATTCCACTATAGAATTAATTGCTTATTTACACTTTAATAGAGCACGTCATAGCTAGTGATGATTTTACAAAAAGCTAAGCAAAAAGTTTCCTTTCAGCGTTTGAGCATATGATGCTCAAACTTCGTGAAGAAACCTGCATGGTTAAGAGAGATTTTGTCGATGGTATGTGAAATCTGCCAACCCGCAGTAGGCTAGCGTGGTGGACTATAGCCTAACCTCTCAGCTTAATAGAAAATTACTCAAAAATGAACCTTGAGAAGACGCACCAGACACGCCTGTAAAAGTGCGTTGTCATGGGTGCATTAAAAAAAGAACTTTATTACAACAACTTTTACACGGAAGGGCACAGCTGACATAATTTCGAGTTCTCCAAAAAGTTTAATGGGTATTTAGGCTGGCCGCATATTCACGATTATTACGAAAAGTACTTGCGAGAAGTACGATATCTTATTACGTAAAAAGCTTAAGCTTATGGGAGCCTCAGATAAAACCGGAGATTCCGATTTGAAATTACGTTTATATCAATATTATAAATGCGAAAGTAACTTTTTGAAAGTAACTATGCCTGTACGATCCATTTTTCCATAGTGATTGAACCCATGCATATAAGACTAGCTAATAATATAGGCACAGCGGACAGAATCGCGAAAAAAAGCTAGTAAATTTAATTAAATATTTATTGAATGAATAAATTAACACAAATGAATAAATAAATAATTATTTAATAATAATTAATTTATTGATTTGTGATTTAATCATTTATTCATTAAATGTAAATGAAATAAAATGTGGTTAACAGCTTTATGCTCCCAAATGTTGGCTGTTTTTGATGCTTCCGGGCAAATAAATATAAATAATTATTTATACTTATTTGAAATTTAACAGCCCGGAAGTTTCAAACACAGCCAACATTTGGGAGCATAAAGCACGATCCTCTTAACCACATAGAGCACTGAAAAAAAATGAGCACGTTCGAAGAGGAAGCTAGAAATATATAATCTCTGCAAAGTTAGTGACAGGCGATAATAAATGAATAAATATTTTTTTAAGATACAATTGAATTTTATAGAAAAAATTGTAATATCTATATTACAGATTATACTAAAGCATAACGTTTTCGGAGACCTATGTTCAGCAGTGGACGTTTAACAGTCGATGTGATGATGATGGTGATAACGTCTTCCTCTACTCAATATTTCTCGTCCCCATATCTTAAAAAAACAACCGTGTACGGACCTCGTTTGCGCCAAGCCTTAATACCACTAAAAGCTTGAACGGGGCAGAATTCAAAACTTTATACACTTTTACGCAAAAATATCGTGTTATCAGGCCGTTGTTGTTATATTAGGTGAAATATTTTTATCGTTGGTTTATTTTTGATTAGGTTGAGCAAAAGAACTGGTGGAAGAAAGCAGATGTTGCAACATTTAAAAAAATACACGGTACATACAATCAAGCTTTGACTTATGGAAGATAGAGAAGCAAATTTAATACAACTTAAATTTTCATAATGACACCCTTAAATTTCAGTGAAAGAAAACATTGTGAAGAAACCTACATGTCAGAGAAATTTCTCTGACGCGTTGTATAGTGTCTGCCAATGCACACTATGCAAGCATGTTATAGAGAAAACCGACTTCAAATGCCAGAACTGGGACCAAATTGGACCATACGAAAAGCACCAGCTTTCAAATACAAAAAGAATCATGAAAATAAGTTCACCCAGTCGAAAATTATTAGGTAACAAACATAAAACAAAAAAAAATCCAGTCGAATTGATAACCTCCTCCTATTTTTAATTCGGTTAAAAGTAAATTTACTACAGACAGATAGATACACACACACCCACACACGTCAATCTCATAACACTCCGTCGTTTTTACTCATGTCAAAGAAGCACTGTCATATTAATTAATTACTCAAATGTTTTTTTTATTTTAGTTTTACTATAGGTATTCAGTTTTTTGATATTCTTTAACATAACCTTACCCTTCTTCTTTACTAAATAATCCTAATAGTATTATTTATTTTTAGTTTTATTTATTTATATTAAGCATGATATATGACTTCTGTTAGTGAAAGGGTACAATAACTAAAATTGTGAGTGAGAGAGATATTAATCTCTTGAAACAAATTGCGTATTTATTTTTTGGTTTCCGATCCTTAAATAAATAAATAAATTATATACAAACAGTATGCGAATATATTTCCCATATATCAAACTTAAAATGACGAACATTACCAGACTCGTCTCCGACTTTCAAAACTTCCAACGAAACATTGTGTATTTGCATTTTAAACTTTGTTTTTGAAGTTGTAAAGTTTACAATTGAACACAGTTATGCGGTTACCTCAAGATATTCGATATTGTGTTTCACTTGTCTTCTGCAATGCTCCTTGGGTTGGTATTAAGTTATTACATACTAGTGATAGTACATAACTATACCTACAGTACGTAAACTTTTTTGTGCTTTATATAGCACTAAACTAAATACCTAGTATTTGTTATTTTTTTATATCACGAGTGTGGCAAAGGTACGGTGGACAGCACATCAAGCTACCACAATCTGTCAAATTTCTTTGATAGATATTCAACTTTATGACAAACTAATAAGGTTCATATTCAGTTGGGAAAATTTGACAGTTTCGGATAGGTTGACCTGCTGGTGACTGTACTTTCGGCTCGTTTGATGTTAAGCAGCTATTATAACGTTTACGTTGCCGACCATGTAAAAATCTTTTCACTCCTTTTTTGAAGAACTCCAAAAAGTAGGGAGCGTGTTAGGTTTCTTAAAATAAGGACGTTACTACACTGACAGTAAACGGAATTCTTATGTTGTCAGAATAGTTACTCCCCAACGAGCTCTGGTAACCTTACTTACTCGCAGAAACACAACTATTGTTGTTTCACTGCGGTCTTGCGCCCGGAGCTAGGTACTTCCTTAGTTAGGCAGTTCAATTTGAGCGAGCTCAAGTTGACCACTCTAAAAAAAACAAATTAAAAAAGTATCTGGACTTGCTTAAACTCTTCATAAAAACTGTCCAAAGCCTTAGCACGCAATCAATTGGAATCAGATTGCATCATCGCAGATGCTCATGACAAAAACTTGGCAATACGAGCAAACTTATCCCATTAGGCACACAAACGAGATTGATCCGGCCCGTGTGACGGTCATCCGGTTATTGTGCCGGCCATCCGGATAAAGAAACTTTAGTAACAAGCAAGAGCTGTGACTTTCTGTATTAACGATGATGGTTGCATACTATGAAATAAATTGGATGTGCATTTTTCATAGTTTGCAATATATTTAACGTTTTTACTTTTTTGAATCGTACTAAATATTAGTTGTTTAAAAAAAAAAATTAACCAAATCCGTATAGACTGCAATATACGATGGACATATATTTTTTATATTTTTTACATTAAGATTACAATAGTTATTACTCTCATCTCACTAAGAGACGAATCAAATATTGTTTGACTGCACTCAAACCTGTAATAATCTGACCTCTGACTCCAGAATAATACAAATAATAACCTATATCAACAAAACCCAATCTTTGCTCTTTATACTAATATCGAAAACCACAAAAAAACAACTAACAATCGTTATCAAAACCAAAATATGAATATCGATATAATCGATATTCAATACGCACATCCCTATGGCATTAAGGGGGGCCGTTGACACTAATCGCGGGTGGCAAGGTTGTAACACTAATAGTATAATGGTTCTGGTTTATGGCAATTCATTGGGAACTTAGTTTATGGCTACATTATGTCTTTTGTACGGTATGAGGTAATTTGTGACGTCATTCTATTAGTAAGTATTACGTCACTGCGTTTTATTAATAACACGATATTGTTTTTATGTGCTACTTTAAGCAGCTGATTGGATTGTCTTTTACCCAGTGGACCTTTATGATGAGACCCAATTGTAAAAAGTACTAAATGGACCCTATTTAAATGGGCAAGTTTTCAAGGTTATAATGGCATTTGGTAATTTTATTGGCAGTTGGCAATGGTAGTTTTATTTTTAACTAGGCTAGGATTCACTTAATTAAACTTATTAACTTATAATGATGAAATTAATTTAATTTCGTATAATAATTTTGAACCATTCAGTGACTTTGGACGCTAAGCATGTATCAAAATATGAGTTATGATATTATTTTTAAATATTATTAATAGGTGCTTACCTATAAGAAATTAACAAAATTCAGATAACTTGATTTGATTATGTAACTAAAATAATTCTTATGTTATGAAAGCCGTCCATCATAGAAAAGAACGAACATCTTTTAAGATGGAGAACCCAAGGTATTACATGATCTAGTGATCGGATTATCAAATCCTAAAATCAATCGTAGGACCTATGTTTCGACGTCCCACGGGCAATATTACAAATCAGTTAACTATAGATGTTTCTGTTAAAAGATTAATCTATAAGCGACCCAATCCCTCTTTCATACTAATGGGTTTATATAATTTATTCACCAATATGTATGGAACAAAAATGAATGTACCTATTAGAACAGTATTTGTGGAAAACGTAGGCGCATTAATGCATATATTTATATGATTTTATTTCACACCTTTTTGACGTGATTACGTCTTATAAATGAACGAACGCCGGCTGCACGCACGAAAAATTATCGCGTTCCGCCTGAGCCGCGTGAAAGCGAGAGCGCGGTACAAGCGATAGAGACGCACAATCGGCCCAAGCGTTCAACTTGTGAGTCTTGTGACGCATCTATATCCCTTCCACTGCATCGGCCGAAAGTTATCACTTAAAATTATCGTCGGTAAACCGACTTTACAGACAACCTATTATTTGAAGAACTGCTAGTCATGTGGGAAACCCTCTGCCAGAAGTTAATTCCACAGCCTGGTTGTACATACATAGAATCAATTACTTCTGGAACCTTTTTTATGTGTGCTAATATTAAATAATAATTTGAAATTAAATCCAGTTTATAGTGTGGCTAGTACCAATTTCCAGTAAAAAAGCGATCTTTTTTTTGGCTGTTACCAATACATTGAAATGAAAAATATAGCAGCTACTTTCCAAAAACTAAAGGTTTTTATTTATTTTCCTAATATAATATAATATAAAATAAAACTTATTCACGTGGTTCTGCAATTGATTTTAGTAATTGCAAGTTATTTTATATAAATAAATAATGAATATGACCTTTTCTTTGTTAACCATATTACTGCTTATATCGGATGTTTTTTTTTTCACATTACAGTAAGTCATCATAATTTCATAATGTAAACACACATGGCGTGTATGAGACCCTGATGGCCGGAACAAAAGGGTTAAGATTCTTAATAGTGATGTCCTACTATTAAAATAACATGTACTTTTATTATCGATAGACGGTATTATCGAACAATTATTGAATTATTCATGTCGGGTTGTCGACCGGTCTAATCATTTTAATTGCGATCCCTATTGGACCTCAATAAATTTATAAAGCCCTTTTCTATAATATATTAGTGCGGTAACCACCAGTAATAGTCGAGAAAGGTAGTTATATCAGTTTATAATAATAATTAACGTTTTGATAACGTAAAATATTAGGGTGCTTTGTAGCTAAAATATCGATAGGAAAGAAGAGAGATTGCCTGAGATTCACTGACTTATTATTGCGGGGGAGTATGTTCCCCGCTTCTTGTTTCTAGCAAAAACACTAGAAAACGGTGTAGGACGGCCGTTTTTGGGGGCTGCCTTTATTGATATAATTATATTCTTAATAGATATTGCCAATGGTCAGAAAGAGCTAATTAAATTTGGCCAAATTTTAATCAATTATATTATTATTAATTATTAGAGTTTGAGTTTTGGAAGTAGAAATAGTCTGTCTTTTTTGCTCGGATCTCCTCTTATTTTGAATGAGATTAGACTCGCAACCAAACTCTCAAGCATGCAGGTTTTGACTCCATGTTTTCCGTCACCATTTGACTAAATACCCACGTGTCCCACTGGTCTAAGGGTGGTGGAGGTCATACCACCCTCAACCTCTGGGTTAGACTTACATATTAGGGTGACCTGAAAATACTCTTTTCGTTACATTGAATTATTGAATTGGTGTCTGTCATAACTAGACACCAAACCATGTGACCTGTATCCTGAACCCAGACCGCTGGCTGGATCCGCCATTTGTAACTTTATCTCACTACAATAATGAATATTGAAAAATAAACGTAAAACAAATCGTAAATATGTTATACAAATTATACCGGCACCGATTCTTCGTACAGTAATTATTGGAACAAAACAAAAAACGGAAACAACACCGTAACATTACCAGGCAATCGTATTATCAACCTTAATACACATTAATAGGATTTTATTTCGGGTGTGAAAATTATTTTAAATACATGGTAAATCAACAGTCGAATCGACACTTTAATGTTGGCAATATAAAGTTGGTTTTTAATTGTGAAGGTGCAGAGAGTTTCGCAGGATCATCAGTCAAGAGAAGACAGTGTCGTTAGGTGATTGAACGAAATAATCAACTAAAAGCATCGATCTTTACTGACCTAAACTGTTCGAAGTATCTCTTGTATTTATGTTAATCAAAATTCAACCTAAAAACCATTTAACATAAAATAAAAGATGGATTAATTAGTGATTCCTACGCATTTTTTATACATAATATAAATTGCGATAGATGCAAAGAACTTGCGATAGTACAGAAATATAAACAATAGTTTTATGTAATAATAATTAACGCAGAGCGGATTATTTGTACAGATCGGATACTCAGTAACGGCTGTCATGTTTGTATGATTAGAGATATAGAGATGCGTTATAATTGTAGTTTTGATATCCTGATTTCTGTTATTTTTATGCAATGATTATGTAGATAGCTTTGAAATTCTCAGTAGCAGCTCGGAGTTTGGATTCGTGCCCGGTTAATGGCAGTAGGCTCGCCCCCTATTACATGGGACCTAAAACATACCAGCGAAACGTCGGTGTACATTAGTACACCTATACCTAACCTTTCGGGGACGACAGGCGTGCTGGTATATGTATGAAATATTTGTATTTTTGTATCTTTGTAACGAAAAACGACTGAATCGATTTCAAAAACTTACTTTCACCATCAGAGTAATGCTACATTATCATCGAGGAAAATAGGCTTTATTCATTTACTATTAGAGAAAGAAATGTCTTTCAAAGTTTATGACCCGTTTGAAACCGGGGCGGGCCGCTAGTCAAATAATATTTTGAGTTTGAGTTATTTAGCAAGGCTTTAGCTCAAAACTTTGGGTTGGCAGACTTAGCACGCTATCTATCGAGAAAATGTCTCACGCATAACTTTTTGAATGCATGTGTTTCTCTTATCATACAAACACGATAGCCAAACATTATAGCAACTCATCATTATCGGCCTATTATTGTCCCACTGCTGTGTATACATCTCCACTCATCTGAGATGGATTATGTCTAGGTTAGGGCTATAGTTCACCACGCTAGCCTACTGCGGCTTGGCAGACTTCACACACCATCGAGAAAATCTCTCAACTATGCAGGATGTTTTCCTCTGACGATTTTTTCCTTTACCGTTTGAGCATAACTAACAGCACTACTTTTTTTTATTGCTATAAGGGGGCAAGCGAGCTGGCGGCTCACCTGATGGTAAGTGATCACCGCCGCCCATAAACATTTGCAACACCTGAAGGCTTGCAAATGCGTTGCAAACCCCTGCAGAAACCGATTTGGTTTCTTAAAATAGAATGCCATGCTGTCAGAATAGTCACTCCCAAACGAGCTCTGGTAACCTTACTCACTCGCAGAAAGACAACTATTGTTGATTCACTGCGATTAGTGTTGCCCAAATTCAGTCTTGGTCTTGCAGTCTTGGTCTTGTTCTTGCGTTTTTGCAAGACCAAGACCAAGAACAAGACCGCGTATTTTTAGCAAGACCAAGACCAAGACTGACCGTGCAAGACTTGAGCAAGAACAAGACATAGCCTGCAAGACTCTTGCGTCTTGCAGCTAGGACTTAGCGCTATTTCACTGAGTAGTTAGGTGTAACAGTTCGGTGTATAGGTAGGTACGCTTAGGAATTCTATGAGACGCAAAAAACTGTATCAAAGAATATGAAAAACTGGACCTATGCGCATTACGACTAATACCATAAACATAGCGAATAAAAAAATATCTATTAAAATCAAACTGAGTGCATGCATAGTTATGTTTTAACCATCGGCACTTTGATAATGCGGCATCAAAGGTTTTGTACTTACTTCTCAAAGAAATTTGCCGCTTTTCGGAAGTACATGGTTATGATACACGCGCCGGCGGCTTCTTTTGAAATCTAAAACAATCGTTGCCGCCACGCCGAAATCATAACATTTGTGACACTATTTGATTGCCGCCATAGGGCGTAGGTATACTCATGCAAAATAATTTCGAATTTTTTTAAGAGTACCTACAGGTGTTCCAAAGAATAAATAAGTTTCAGAGTGCTTAGAATGAAAATGAATACATTATACTGATCACGCAAGTAGTATTATGATTAGGATAAAATGGTAAGGATAGGTAGTAGATGTCATATTAATTCATTCTAGTAAGTATATATTATAATATTGATTACTTATATGGTTTTAAACTAATTACTTAGGTACTATTATTGTACATTTAGTCATTATATTTCTTAAGTTTTTACAAGAAAAAATAGCAAAAAAGTGTTCAAATATCACCCGTTTAATAAATATTCAAGTTATTGTAATTAATTTGTTTTTTTACATGTTTTAGCAAATGTAAGCTTATAAATCATAAATGTTTATTAAGAAACAGTTACTTCCATGGAAAACGACATATAGGTCAGTTGATTTTTCGAATTTCTTATCAAATCTTCAGTTATTTATTAATCTGCTTGATCTTTACTATGGCTATGTTAATTCAAGCTCACAATGTTCCAATTCTAATACGTTTTTCTAAGATTTAAAGTAAACTTTAATAAATAGTAATAGACTAATAGGTAATTGCAAGACTTGCAAGACTCTTGCTGCAAGACCAAGACCAAGACCAAGACTGGGAGCGCAAGACCAAGACCAAGACCAAGACCAGGTGTATTGGCGCAAGACCAAGACCAAGACTGGCTAAGTCTCGTCTTGTTCTTGCATTTGGGCAACACTAACTGCGATGTTCTGTAAGCCGGAGGTACTTCCCCAGTCGCGCGGCTCATTTGAGCGAGAAATTTCGCTATGCCCTACCTCCTACAAAACTTCTACGACTTCTAAGAAGTCAGTGGTGCGTGCCTTGGGTTTGAACTCGAGGCCTCTGACATCTCAGTTCACTAGTCACACTGCTAGGCTGCCACAGCTCTCTTATATTATATAGCATGCCAATCTACGGGTCGCGCGAGTTATATGCGACTGAAGGATTATTTGTGGCTCTCGATAAATGTACCCAACCTCCCTTTTTATCCCTCTTCGTCAAAGAGGTGGGCGCCTGGTGATCTGTAACACGTGGTCACATAGACACGTAGACATCGGTCTCTCACAAAGGAATATAAACCTTGTCATGTCATATTTGTCATTATGTAACTTACCTTTCTTGAGAGGAAATAAACACTTTATTACTTTATTATTACTATTTTTGCAAGGGCGTATAGCCAGGATTCTATTCAGAAACGAGCGGATAAAAATAGCTCATCCCACTTAAATTCCCAAAAGATAACAAAATCGACTGGGAAATTCTTTTAGCCCCAACGCCCACGATCACCTGAATTAAATTTTGAAGAATGGTTCGGCCGGACTCTCATTGAGCTTGGCCACCTCTGTCACATAGCACACCATCAACCCATTAACGTCCCACTGGTGGGCACGGGTCTCCTCTCATTTGAGACGGATTAGGCTATTACACGCTAGCCTACTGCGGGTTGACAGACTTCACATGCCATCGAGACAAATCTCTCAAGCATGCAGGTTTCCTCACGATGTTTTCCTTCACCGTTTGAGCTTGTGATAAATACGCACGTAACTTCCGAAAAGTCAGTGGTGCCTGCCTTGGGTTCGAACTCGATACCTATGACATCTCAGTCCACACCACTAGGCTACCACACGTCGCTATATAGCACGCTCATGCTATAATGTTTGGCTACATATAAAGCGGGTGGACACTATCACAGAATGTCGTATCCCTACAAATAATCCACTCCACTTTAATTACAAGCTAAGTGTCAAACGTATAATGCAATTACAGCTCAACAGTGAATGTATTAACAATACCATTTGCCAAACAATGGGAATATTAAGTGCGATAGGAATGTAGGCGCTTTACGAGCGGACTCCGCTAACGATGCGGGGGCGGCACGGCGGGTGGCCGGTTGTTATTTAGTGTGTAACTAGCCTTATGGAATTAACCCGGTGCGGTTAGTACTTACACTTCATTTGTTCAGCTGTTGTTGGATAGGGGATGGTTTTACTAAATTTTTGTTATGTGTCTATCCACCGGTATATGATTCATGAATTTTTATTGATATTTTTTGTGGTTCTGTTGTATTGAATTATATTACTAATTTGAAGTGGTAATGGTAGTACGTATGGTGATATGTACAATTAAAAACATTAGTTGTACTTCACCTTCTTGGAGAGTCAATGAAGTCAACCGAGTCAAGCGATAAATACTCCATATTGTTAATGTAAGAAAGAAACCTTCTTTCTTAAGGAAAAGGCTTCTTTCTTCTTTAAGGATGTAAATTTGTAAAAAAAAATTTAAAGCAGATAATTGTCGAAAAACATTTTCGCTTGATTTATTATTTCGAATATATCCTTGGTGATAATTGGTGATACAGCAAAAAAAACCTAACTATTGAATAAAACAGGCGTGATAGTATGTACGTACCTACCTATATGATGTTTTTCTCTCGGATCTAGAAATTAAATCTACGATCTCAAGTCCAGCCACAATTTACCTTATGACCACTTAAATAACGAACAGTAAAAATATAATAATGTATAAATATCGTAGAAAAAAACATATTTACAAAATGACCTTATGTATTGTTTGAAAAATTATTATTATTTCGATTCCATTCTCAATTGAATGGTAATTGAGTACTTGGAGTGCCTTTTTGTAGATCCCTCTAGAGAGGTCGTTAGAGGATGTAGCAAGCTGTTGCGTACCCTCTCAGAGAAGCGTACCTGTTGGGAATTTATTGCGTATTCATTGGGAATTTTCCCAAAAGGTTAGTGAAAATGTGATTCTATTTTGATGAATTGTTTTGACTTATTGTGTCGGTCTTGTTACGAGTTTTGTATATAACGTTGGGTAACAATAGGCTCTATAATTTCAGCCTATAACTGCGATATTAAATAAATAATAATATACCCGGACATTATGACAGAGCGCCATCTAGGTCCAAGCTAAGCAACGAGGTTTGTGTTACGGATATAAGATGGTTGTTCATAATATATACGTTCTTGTAATTAATATTAAAATACATAGATACATCCATGACTCGGATACAAATGTGATGGTGAGGCATTATTTTACTAAAATGTTCACTAATTAAAATAATTAAACTTTTTTTATTTATGACTTTAAATGAATTTACTTAAATGTAATTTTAAATTTAATAAACAAATAATCCTTAAGGAAATTTTACGTTTTTTTTACGACTAAGATTTAGTTAAAAGTCGAATATTTAATTTGAATTTGACCAACATAATTGTGTAAATATATAGATACTTTTGAATAATCAAAACTAATTGCGGATCCAATAAATGCACAATCAAAGTTTTCTTACCAACAAATTTCAAACATACCTATTATAACTATGTATCAGTAAAAGTAATTCCAATAAAGCGGCATATTAATTACACCGTAATTATTACATGATAAATATAGTTCCTTATTTATAGTTTTAAAACATTGCTCCCTATTTTAAATTTCAACTAACAATCAATTATGTAAGCGTTAATTGGATGTTATTACCGACACGTAAATATTTTTTCATTAAACTTTAAAATTAAATTGACATGTTTTTTTTTTACTGAATATAAACTTTCACAAACATCAACCCAATTATTATTCCATTGCTGGACACGAGTCTCCTCTCATTTGATAGGGGTTAGGCTTTATCGACCACGCTAACCTACTGCGGGTTGGCAGACTTCACCACTGACTTCAGAGGTTTCAGTTTTTAGGTTTTATTTTATTTTATTTATTTCCTACACTTATGCTGTACTAGCATTGAAATAAAACTCCTTTTATCGAAGTATATTGGTATTGTTTTGGATCCTTTACACCACCCATGTTCACGGGTAGAAAGTCTACCAGATATATTAATTCATTTTAATGCGTTTTATTTTAGTTATAAATTTGAAGAAGTCTAATCATAATAACATACCAGATAAATGGTTAATATTAATCCAACAGGCCAATAAGAAAAAAGCCTAACAGATTATGTTTGGTAAGTATTATTATACATTAATTAACAACACTTAAGATAAGTAGGTAATTACCACTGTGTATATAATATCTTACATTTTGCGGCAGAATTTAATGAATCATTAAGTGTTTAATTGGTTTTCTGAATTTCATACATTGAAAAGGTACCTATATAACTAGATCTGAAGCAAGACTCAAACCTGTAACATGCGTTTCTGGTCACCAAACATTAGTCAATTAAAATAGTAAAGTACCTAGAAGATAGGTACTAATTGACTTGTGAATTGAAGACCCCAAATTACTTCAGACAGAATGTTGAAAAAGCCACCCTAAAAAGTCTTTAAATGATCTAATTTTCTGCTGTATCATGGGTGCAGTCGCGAAGATACAATGTCACAAAAAATACACACATAAAGAAAACCTAAAGATTTGGTCGATCCGGGATCAAAACTGCCACAAGTGGTGCAGAAGCCGAACGCTTAGTTACAACGTCAATCTAGTTGCTTTAATTATT